>CM066586.1:37797561-38435061 GCA_033816785.1 Picus viridis
AGGTCCCCATCCCTGGCAGGGGTGGTTGCACAAATCTTGCTCTTCACCTGGGTGGCATGAGGTCCTCACAAGGGTCTGACCCCACTCCTTGGGGCAGGAGGTGCCCTGGCACAACTGGGACAGGTGAAGCCACATGGCTGAGGAGCTGGAGGGTCAGTGTGTGCTGGGCAGTGGTTGCAGTGCGCTCTGGGCACAGCTGGTGTACTGACAGGGCTGCAGCCGCCCCTGGGGTGTGCTTCTGTGCCTCAGGGTATTAAAGGCACAAGGCTCTAAAGAACTCAGGAAGTTGAAGGCAGGTAGTTGATAAGGATCCTGGAAAGTGAAGGCACAAGGCTGGAAAGGATTTGGGAACACTGCAGGGAGCTTGTGTGTGCAGTGCCAATGGCACAAGTCCAGCATCCCAGCTGCCACTGTCTGTGCCTCTCAGCTGGACCCCTCCCATTCTCCTTCAGCCATGTACACAGTTTTGTAGCCCAGGAGCTGCTCTGTGAAAGGTGGGACCCGTGTGGATGCCAGGAGCTTTTGTAGCCTCCTGCTCCCTAGCACAGAACGCAGCTTCAGCAGGGTCTGGCAGAAGCATATCCTCCCTCTTCCCCATCTTTCTTCACTCCCTCTACCCTGGCCTTGTCTCTTAGCAACTGTCCCTGGCCAGGACCTGGGCTGTGCAGAGAGGGATGTGACACTTTCTATGCATCAGTCACTTTGCCACCTCCAGTGACAGCCAGGTTGTTAACCCCTGTGGCACTGGCTGGGCTAAGGCATGGTGAGTGATGATAGAGCATCCCTGCGATGCCTCCCCCTAGGTAGCAGCCGGCTGCTCTGCCTGCAGCTTGACACCGATCCTCACTACAATAACGACCCGGGAAGCAATCAGGGGGAATTAAAGGATAATTAATGCCAATCCACATGGAAAATTGCTCTCGTCAAACAAACCTGATATCATTTTTTTGATGAGCTGACAAATTGGGTTGATAAGTAGCGACTGTGCTGACATGATATACCGAGACTTCAGCAAGTCATTTTACTCTTGCCTGGAGGATATGGTGATGAAAACATTAATATTCTGCAAAAAATCAGTGTAGCATTTGTGACAATGTGCTTCAACTGGGAGACTTCGTGGGGGAATTGGAGCGGTCGCTTCTTTTCTGGCAGGGTGCAGCAGGGGTCTGATGAAGAGGAACCTGTCCAGGTTCGCCGTCTCTGCAGAGCTGAGGTGGTCTCAGGATCTTTGGTAGCCATGTTGTCTTTTGCCAACCTACCTCCCCCTGAGTCCCCTGGCCTCTCCTTCTGCCCTGTGCCAGCTGAAGGTGTACATTGAGCTGGCTTGTGTGTGTGGTGTATCTTGTGGCCTTCCAATAGCTTAAGGGGGGCTACAAGAAAGCTGGGAAAGGACTTTTTAGGGTGTCAGGCAGTGATAGGACTGGGGGGAATGGAGCAAAACTAGAAGTGGGTAGATTCAGATTGGATGTTAGGAAGAAATTCTTCCCATGAGGGTGGTGAGACACTGGAACAGGTTACCCAGGGAGGTAGTGGAAGTCCCATCCCTGGAAGTTTTTAAGGCCAGGCTGGATGTGATTCTGAGCAACCTGATCTAGTGTGAGGTGTCCCTGCCCATGGCAGGGGGGTTGGAACTAGCTGATCCTTGAGGTCCCTTCCAACCCTAACAATTCTATGATTCTATAAGGAACCACTTCCACTCTCACGAAGTTTGGTTTGGAAGGAAACATGAACTGATTGGTGAAAGTAGCAGGGCTGGGGCTGCTAGCAGGATGCCTGTCCAGGGGAATGCTCTGCCTGAAACACCTGCACTGGAAAACATCCTCATGCAAGGTCATGCAGCAAGGAAAAAAAAAAAAATGTAGGTCACAGCTACAAGATGGGGAACAGCGTCTGGGGACGTGGTTACATTGAAAAAGACTTAGCAGTCATTGCGGCAGCGTGCTCTGGGATGCAGGCTTCCCGCACCGCAGCGTGGGGAGAGATGGATGAGCAGAGCAGCTCTGGGTACAAGGGGCTGGGAGGGGGTGACTCTTTATGGGGGGGGGGCAGTGTGGAGGGCTCCACTGAGTATTGTTTCTGCTTTGGGACTCGTGGTTTAGAGAGATGTTGTGAAATTAGGAAGTGCTCTGAGAGGAAGCGCAGGATAATTGGAGGCCTGGAGAACCTGCCTTCCAGTGAAAAGAATTAAACCACTCCATCTACTTAGTGTATGCAAGAGGAGGTTAGGAGGGGATTTGATCCCCATCTCTGCCTACCTACACGGGGATCAGCCTGATTGTAGGTGTCTCATTAATTTGTTAAAAAAAAAAAGAGAGAGAAAAGAAGAAGAGAAAAAGCATAAAATCGTTTGGTTGCTGGAGGCTGAAACCGATAAATTCAGACCAGAAATAGGTTTTGCTCACCACAGAGCAGTTAACCATTAAACACTCAGCTGGGAGGAGGTGGACTGAATGTCCTTTGAAGTTGTGAAGGAGGTCGTACTTCTTTCCCCAGTGGAGAAAAAGGGAAGGGGCAGGGCTGGAGCAGGAGTCCCAGGGACAGTGCTGCATCTGAGCGGGGTGTGCAGATGCGTCACAGTGATAAAGTGTCCCCTTCAGGGTGATGGATGGCACCCCATCTAGTGTCCCTCTCTGGGCATTGGCAACATCAATTCAGTGCCTCCATCCCAGTCCAGGACCTTAATTCATAGAATCAAGAAGGTTGGAAGAGACCTCAAGGATCATCGAGTCCAACCTGTCACCCAAGTCCTCGTGACTACTAAACCATGGCACCAAGTGCCATGCCCAATCCCCTCTTGAACACCTCCAGGGATGGTGACTCCACCACCTCCCTGGGCAGCCCATTCCAATGGCTAACAACTCTCTCTGTGAAGAACTTTCTCCTCACCTCAAGCCCAAACTTCCCCTGGTGCAGCTTGAGACTGTGTCCTCTAATTCCTCGCAAAGCCTCCCTTTTTGCAGGTCTAGCTGAGCAAAGCTGGCTTAGGGAGCTGCTTCTCCATCCCGGATGATGTGAGGCAACCTCTGAGCAGGAACACCTTCTGGTGGGGATGGGTCTGCTGCAGCCAGGGGGACTGCTGGGGGGCCCTTCCTGGCTGCCCCTGCTGCTCTCAGTCAGGCTGGGGAGATCTGCTGGCGCCAGGCTTCCCACGCTCTCCCCTGGGGACACTCAGCTGTGGCCTTCCTGACCCCTGTGCTGCAGTCCTGTCAGAGCATCTTAGGCAGAGCTGTATTTTACCAGCACGGTAAAAGGGAAGGATGGCTTTGCTTTAATTTTATGAGCTACAAAGTGCACTGTCTGAGCTTCGCAAGGGCTCTGGCTTGGACTTCACAGGGCAGATGGCAGTGGTGGAGGAAGGTGCTGTCTCTCTCCTACACTGCTCCCTTGCCCATCACAACTGCTCTTTCTCCAGTGCCCCCATCTCCACAGAGCCGGGCAGGATCTGCTCCTATCCTGTTTCCGTCCCTTTGCAGAATGACTCCAGCAGTGACCATGGACAGCAAGGCCAAAAGGGAGCACTGCTGGACTGTCCAGCCACAGTGTTTTCCTGGATGCAGTCCCTTGAGATTGTTGCGGGGAAAGTAAGAAAGCACAAAGCTGGCTTTGGTTGGAGACGTGGCTCTGGCGTAGCCCTACCCTGGCTGCACGTTTGGGCCCAATGCATGCAGAGCTGGAGGGATGCTGTGGGGAGCTACTGGCATCCTGGTGAGCGGTGAGTGGGGCAGAGCCTGCAAATGCCCGTGTGCCCTTGCCCTGATCCCCCCGTTGTAGGAATGTCTTTACATGCTCTGAGAATCTTTGTGCATTTGCAGCCTGCCACTGCCGGGCCTGGGTTTTGTGCTTCTGTTTCTTTTTTTTCCCCACTTTTTTTCCAGCCTCTTTCACAAAGACACCTATTCTCCCCCGTGCCCTGGGGATTTACACAGAAAGCTCACCCTCGACATGGCAAAAGAAAAGCCCAGGCGGCTCGGGAGAGGAAGCTCACACAAAATGTGGTGTGTGGCTCTTTGTGTCTCCTTTGTAATTCCCTGCACAATGAACTGCCCCGGCCACCCACCAGCCCCGGGGTACCCTCAGGTGCTCCACACACCATGTTCTCCGTTGTGGCAGCAGGCACAGCTGGGGATGCTCCTCGCCGGGTGGCCGAGAGCACAGCCTTTGTGCTTGGGAAAGGGGAAATTTGGGCAGGATGGAGGTCATCGCCACGTTCCCGCAGCAGCAAAAAGCTCCTTCGCATCCCTATTGGCCTCCGGGCAGAGCGCTGGGGGTCCCTTCAGCGGAGCCCTTCCATCAGCCTTGCTCTGATGGCTTTTAACATGCTAATGACCCTCTCAAGGGCAGGAGCAGCTCTGTGTAAAACCCATGTTCAGCCCTCGGTCATGGACATTTGCTTGGAGACACAGTGTTAAATATTTATCCTCCCCGCCTCCCCTGCCTCCGCAGGCATTAACAATAGCGATCACCGGCCCCTTCCCCTCGCTGGAACATGTGGCTCCCGGACCATGACAGCGAACGTTATCGTTTGTACCTGTGAATTATTGATAAGGTAAAAGATAGTTCTTGGCAGTGAAAAAATAATGAGGAGGAGAGGCTGTCTGCAGCCTGTCGGGGCGGGCACCGCTGCAAGCCCTCTTCTCCGGGGGCAAAATGGGCGGTGAGACCCCGTTCCTGCCAGGCCCCGTCAGCCAGCTGACCATGCCGGCCCTTAGCAGCGTGTGGCCGGCCGCGGGGCTGCCTTTGCGTGTGGCGGCTCCGCTCGGTGTGGGTCTGGCTGGCGCCTGTCCTCTCCTGGTTGTCCGCTGCCTTCCCCGGGGGGATGTGGGCAGCTGCCTGACCTCCCCAGCCCCATGCTGCCTACAGCCTCCTGCGAGCTAGGGGATGCTCGCTCAGGCAGCTGCCTGTAGGTTGCAGAGGTGAGCAGGGATGTCCCAGCACCGCGGGATGGCTGCCCACCCCGTGGTGCTGTGGCAGGAAGGGGCAGGTATCGCCCGGCCCCTCAGACGCCCTGGCTCCAGCGAGCAGATGGGGTTGAGCCTGGGAGAGCCTTTCAGCTGGCAGGGCTTGGGGGCTCGGGAAGTCTTCAGGGAATAGAGAAAGGAGAGAGCAGTCCTTGGTTTCATGGCCACTGATGTGCACTGTCCTTGTGTCCTAATCTGTCCTTGGAAAAAGGGGAATGGAGCTGCTGAGGCCCTGGAAAGCAGATGGCAGCCCTGGAATGGGGACTGTTCTTCAGCTTAGGGCTGTGCTTTGGCTGGGAGCTGAACTTGGTACATCTGTCCCCTGAGCTACAGAGGTGAGAGCCTGTCCCAGTCCACCAGCTCTGGCAGGTCTGGGCTTTGGCTGTGCTATGCAATACTCTGGGATGCCATGCAGAAGGGTGCAGATGGCTTGGGGAGATCTTGTCATTGGTGGCACAGGCAGTCTGATTAAAACCAGGATGCCTTTTTAATCCAAGTCAATGCCCAGCTTTGATGTACTTAGGCCCTCAATCCCACTGTGTTTTGTGGGAAGAGCATTTGCAGTAATGCCAGGGCATTATCATGCAGTGCCTGGCCCAATCTGAGTTTACACCTCTGCATCCCTACGCTGGGTGATGGGGCACCAAGGTGCTGCACCCACTCCCAGGACAAGTGAGGGTCTGAGGGGAGCACAGCCAGGATGAGGCACCCTCCTCCCTTGCACAGAGCTTCCCCCATCCTACTCTAGCAGCAGCACCTCTGCTCAGGAAGGAACTGCCCAGACCTGCCCTGCACCGAGATCAGGTGTTGCTTTCTCGCAAGCTGTCTGGAACCAGTGTCCCAGACTCCAGGGGTGCAGGAGGTGCTGTTATTTCTGAAGATACAAGAGTGCCTAGGAGACAGAATGGCCCCTACCCATCATCTGCCATAGTTCAGACCATGGCTGGGGTCCACCTTAGCAGCACTGCTCCCCACCTCTGGTTCTATTCATGGCTCCCAATGGCAGCCGTGTGGCTGGGAAGATTCCCATAAGCTCCGTCCCTCCGTGGCTCTCTCACTGGGTCTCCTGAGGGAAGGTGGAGGTGTGGGGCACCGGTGATCTCTGTAGGGGCAGGTGGATGTCTCATGCCATTCCACGGTGTTGGCACTCTCTCTGCCTCTTTCTGTTTGGCCTGAATGGTCTGGATACTGCTTTCAGTTGTACACCACAGTAGCAGGATCGCTCCCAGCCTCCAATTTCCATCTTCCTCCTTGCCTAACCTCCACAGAGTGTTCCTTGGGTTGTGTATCTAAGGAAGAATTTCTGGCTAAGGACCATTGCACTGTGCTTTCCACCAGCCCCAGAAGATGGGCTGAATTCCTGGAGGAGCCATATTCCCCTCTTTGCTGCTCCCCAGAGCACTGCTCTTCCAGGTGTACTTGTGCAGGGGTGGGTGAAAAATGACACTGCTGGGGCAAAGGGCTGAAAGTGAGAATTAAGGAGTGATGAAGAGAGCACACACACATGCATCATGTCTGCGCTCCGCTGGGTGTCTGAGAGTGATGCGTTGGGTGATGAGTTGCAGTCCTTATGCAGCAGCATCTGTGGGCACAATGATAGATGGTCCCAGGCAATGTGCAGGAGCCCCTGGTCCAAGGGCACTCCAGCCCCAGCTACAAGCTGAAGCATGGGACCTGTAGTGAGGAAGGGGACGAGTATGGTTTCTCACTCCCACTATGGCAGAGCATCCCTGAGCAGGCCTTAGATCCCAGCATTAAAGGCTGGGGGAGTGTGAGCCCCAGTCCCCCTGCTCACCCTCCCGCTCCCTCCCTCGCCTCCAGTCACACAGCAAATACAGGCCAGGCCACACCTTTGAAGTGTGAATTTCAAACGCTCCCTCTTGTCCTCTACCCTTCTCCGGTGTCTGATGGCAGGCACAGAGAGCAGCAGGAGCACCAGGCACATGAAACAGCCCTTTGCAAAGCGGGGCGCTGCAGCTCCCACTTGCGAGTCGAGTTAAGTCTGTGGGCAATTACCTGGTGGTGTTCCCTGCCTTTGTTCCTGGCCTTTTCCGTTCCAAACTGCCTCTCTCTGCTCTGCTTTTAGGGGAAGAGCCTGGTAGTGGAGCAGCCATGAGCTGTGTCAGGCTGGGCTCCTGCCTGCAGATCATGGTGAGGAATGCTGCATCCCTTCTGTGCCCCATGCCATAGTCCCCACGACTCCACCTGAGTGCTGAATTCAGTTCTTATACCAGGCAGGTGTTGATGGTGGAGACACAGATGTTTTCTGTGCAAGGAAAAAGCAAGGGTGATGTGCTTTGGCTTTGTTCAGAAGCAACACTTGGGGCTGGGATCAAACCCAAGCCCCTTCTTTCTTGCGAGAGGGATGCAATGGGGATGGCTCATCCCACGCTGTATCCTAGGTGGCTGCGGGACGCTGGTGTTCTTGGCCAGAACTGGGGCTCTCTATGTGCAGGGAGGATCCAGGCTCTTCCCCAAGCGAGGCAGAGGCGAGACAGCATGTGTGAACTCGACTTCACAAGACATCAAATGCGCTGCAGTCAGATGGAAATTGGCTCTCGGAGCTCCTTTCTTTTGGCTCCCCTCTCCTGCTCCCCGCTCGGCGGCTGGATGCGCTGATAATGCGAGGCAGCGCCTGCTGCCCTCCCAGCCGCGGTGCCTGGGCTCTCATGTCCAGGCTCACCGACGATTTGCATTCATGTTTGCTTAACTAACCGGGAGCCCTCTTGCATCCCAACTGCCTTTGCCGCAGAGCTGGTGAGGACTCCTTCGGGGTGGTGGCGGGACTGGCAGAGGCATTTCTGAGCTGCCTCCTTTGTGCCCTGGGAATCTCCAGCACTCAGGAAAGAAAAAACACCCCTCTTTGCCAGGAGAATGGGCCCTTCTCCCAATTTGCTTGAAAAGATGTCCCAGATCTCTGCCCAGCCAGGACCCCGCGTTGTTCCCAGGCAGCATTTCGGTGGGGGAACCAGCTAAGCTCCACTATTTTGCATATCTAATATGCTCTCAGAAATGCTTTTAAATCCCTCTCATGTTTAATTAGGAGGTAGCTTTTGGCCTATTAGTTGGGAATGGGGCTAATTAGTTATTGTGATTTCATGCCCTTGTAGGTAATTGAGCTAGGTGAAAGCTGGAGGCAAGCTCCCCTGCATGCATCCACCTCTTTTTGGAGCTGCTCTGTGATGCAGCAGGGTCGGTGCCAGTTGTCTGGTCTTGGAGTGGCATGGACCCATCCAGGACTGCTGCTGGGCTTTCCCTGTCCATGAGGAAAGGGGTGGCTGTTCCCTGTGGCAGGTACAATACCCAGCCAGTGGTCCCAGCTGGAGCAGTACATCTCCCACCACGGTTGGGTCTCCGGCCACCTCCAGTAGGACTGTGACTCCTTCTTGGATCCATGATATGCTCCTCTCCATAACCCGGTATTTTTAAGCTCTACATGGAGCTGGGCTCTGACAAAATATGAGCCATCCAAGAATGCAAGAGTGGACAGAATCCCTGGCAGACTGAGGTATATTTTTAGCCTGCACATGTTGGAATTTGATTGTTTCCTAGAGAAAAGAAAAAAGCCCCAAACTGTTTTTCAGATCTGAGTGCCTAGCTCTGGCCACACTGGGAGCCCAGCTACCAGCTCCACTTTGTGTTGGCCACCTTGAAAAGTTTTGTGGCTGTGTGTGAAGGAGGACGAGGGTTAGGCTGTGCTGCATAGCCCTTGCTCACCTCTTCCATCACAGAGGACCTGCCCTGTGCTCACCCGTGGGAGCTCAAGGGTGCTGGCATGGCCACAAGCATGTGACTGAGGGTTGGCTGCTCACCCTTCTGCTGGTTGTGGCTTGGGCTACCAACAACTCTAGCTGGTCACAACTGAGGCACTCCCAGGAGCAGGGGTGTCTCTAGGGACATCAACACCCAATGCTGTACCCGCTGCAGCCCAGCCAGGCTGCCATGTGCTTGCACACATGCCAGTGATGGATGGCACATACCTCTGCCTAAGATGGTCCCTGCTGCATCCCATGGTGAAGTCCCAGCCTGTGGCGAGTTTGCTGTGAGATGGGGCTCCCTGACTGCCCACATCTGTCTTATGATACCTGCCTGGCTGCACCAGTGAGGGTTTCTCCCCCTCTGTGGGGTTTGCAGCCAGTACCCCACTGTTCATGATATTTCATCCCCCTTTAATCTTGACGTCTGGAAGCTGGGGAGCTGATAATGATGAAGGAGTGTAAATGTCAGCAGGAAACCAGCTTCAATCAGAACTGTTAAAAATAAACCTGCCAGGCCTGCTCTGGCAGGGGTAATCAGCCTTGCCAGCTCCTCTCCCCAGGTCCTAGAGCACAAACCACAGCCACACTGAGCAGCTCTGGGCCACCTGAGCAGCTGTGCTGGAGGCTGGCTGCAACACTGGCAGATCTAGCCCCCAACAGCAGCCTCCTTGGAGCAGGGAGAAGCAACCCTCTCAGTTAGCCAGGGTGCCAGGTTCTGGACCCTCTTCCTGAACACATGCTGACTCTCCTTAGTGGGAAACCCTGCTGCAGTCCCAGCTGGGCTTGAGCTAAGTTTTAAGTGCAGCAAGAGGTAGCATGGGAGAGGGATGTAGAAGTGAAGTGCTTTTGGCATCTGTGCTTTTGTTAGGAATCCCCACGAGCTGTTTGCTCTGGTGTAACACGGGTGAACGTGGTGAGATGCTCAACCATCATGAAAACACCCAGCCTCCCCTTCCTAGCTGTGGCAGGACATGTGGATGTCCAGGCAACACATCCCTGGCTACTCACACATGGCCACAGGGCAGGGTCAGCTGAGGGCACTCGAGGTTGCAGAGCCCATGTCCCCACCTGAAGTGAGATGCACATGAAGAAGAGACCAGGTGTGCATGTTTAACCTCAAAGATAATTAACCTTAGGACAGCTTGCAAAAGGACGTGGGGCTGCTGCATCACTTGAGCTTCAATATAGAGGCCAAAGCTCTGTATGAGACCCCTCCAGGGGTCTGTGGTCTTGGGGATGGGGCTTCCCTGGTCAGTACCATGCAGCCAGGTGCTGTTGCTGGGCTCACTGCACTTCCCAGGCTCCATGCATGCACGGATTGGAGAAAGGCAGGAGGAACATCCAGATGTGCCTCCAGCAACTCATTTCTCCCTCCCTAACACAAGGCACAACTGTTGATCCCCAGCACTGGCAGGGGCTGTGGGCAGCAGTGTTTTATGTCTGGTGATGTGTGGGGACTGCAGCCATACTGAATGCCTGCAGGCAGAGGCTTCTCCTGACTCATGGTATGGGGCTGTCCGAGGGGCTCTTCAAGGAGCTGTTCTGTGGAGGGAAGCCCCAAGGGCTGGCTTGCAGCTTCCTGTCCCCGGTGGCATGGCTGTGACTGAGTGCTACTCTCACAAACCATCTCAGGAGTGACATTACTGGGGCGAGGGCAGCCCCAGCTTGGGCCCAGCTTTGTGGCAGGGCTTTGCTGCCCTGCCAGCAGTTTTTATCCTGGCTTTGATATGTGCCACATGAGAAGGAGTCTCTTTATCTGCTTGTTGGGTTTTCCCTGCTGTATGCCCCTTTGCTCAGTTCCCATGCTCGGGTGCTCACAGCCTCCTACTTGTTCTGCCCACTTTTCCACCCTGCTTTCCTGTTGGACTCTTCTCCTATCAGGGCTATTTCCTCCCAGCCCTCTGTAAAATCACATCTCCTTTTCCAGCTGCTGGGCTGTATTTGAGATATTCTGATGGCTCCATCCTGGCTGCCAACGGGGACCGATGCTTTTCACCCCACAATGCCTCTCCCACTGTGCATCCTGCCACTGGCTCTGTGCTCATTCCCAGGTGCTTTTGGAAAGCCAGGCTATGAGAAGCAGCCACTGGTGGTGCAGGAGCTATGCCTGTCTTAGTGATAGAGGGCTGAGCATGAGGAGCCCGAAGGACCCTTGCTCATGTCAGGGCATTTTGCTGGGTTACTCCAGGTGGGTCTTGCAAGATTCAGCATTGGTTACAGAGCATTGTCCAGGCCAGAGAGAGTTTTCTTTACTTCTTCCTAAAGCTGTGACCAGGGTGTAGAGTTGCTATCCCAACTGAGGAGCAGCATCACAGATCCACAGCATTGCTCCTTGGCTCACCAGCCTATGCCAGATCTGAGACAGCCGGGACACAATTCTCAGCTTGGCTCAGCCTCATTCACACCTTGGAGGAGTCCAGGAGGGCCGGCAGGGCTGGCTTCACACTTATTAGCAATTAAAAGCCTCAGAGCCTGGGAGTCAATTAGCTCTGAGCTCAGCAGTGCCACAAACCCGGGGGTGAGCCTGCTAACAGGAGCTGCAGCCAGCTCCCCACAGGGCTTGGAGCTGCCTCAACAGAAGAGCTGTTTGCTTTTTCATTTGCACCTCGGATGAGTGTTGCTGCATGGAGTTTGGGGTGTCTTCTCAGGCATGAGCTGCCAGGCAGGGACCACAGGCTGTGTGCTGGAGGATGCAAGGCTTCCTCATGCACATTGCTGGAGCCTGGTACCTCTTCTGGCATGACACAGCACTGTCACCCAGCAGGGCCCTCTGTGTGTGGGGTCATGGTGGGGTGAGGAGGGGACTGACCTTGTGCTACTTGTGCTAACCATCACAGGGCTGTGTGGGACCTGTGTCAAGCTGCTGTCAGGTGGAGGTAGAACCAGGTGTGGTCCAGCAAATCCCCACCACTATCCCTTGGCTCACTCTACCCCAAGTGCTAGTCTCTCTGTACACTTGATTTCCCAGGCACCCCAGGACATGCTGGGTCCATGAGCACTGGAATGATATTCTGCCACAGGCATTGGTTTCCTTCTGCAACAGAACAGTAGGGCGGTGAGCTGTGGGTGGGTTCAGGGGGAGGCTGATAGAGCACTGCAGCTCTGGGGAAAGGGATGGCTCTGTGCCTTTGATTTGCAGAACATCAGGAGCATGCTGGAAACAAGCTGGGAGATGTAAATGTGAAGGAGGTAGGTGCACAAGCTGGAGGGTAGTGTGGGAGCTGGAAAGAAAACATGCTTTTGGTGGAAGGTTTCACAGGGATTTCCCACTACTGGAGGGTGAGACAGAAGCAAAAACATGAAAGGAGGCAGAAGAACAAGCTTGCTGAACAGCATGGTGGAGTGGACTTGGAAGTGGTGAAAAGCAGGGATGGAGTGAAGCAGGAGGCCATGCAGTGGTGCGACCTCCAGCTGGGTGTGACTAGGTGCCTTGGCTCCCAGTGGTGGTGGGACACAGAGGCTGCGAGCTGGGGAAGGGCAGTTTTAACATCTGGTGTCCAGCCAGACACTCGCTGAAAGGGACAAGCCTTCAACCAGGGGTCAACAAAAGCCAGGGGAGATGTGTTCAGCCCCACAGCAGGTCCTTTTGCACACAGTGGCAGGCTGGCTGCTTCCGGCTGTGTGCTGCAGAGCACCTCCTGCCCACTCTGGCCCCTGCCAGACCACTGGGCACTAGGCACAGTGGTGCTGTGGCTCTCTCGAGGCATTTCAGGATGCTGGGGAGCTGGTGGTGATGCTTTAGCCTTGTGTTGGCTCTCTTTCCTGCAGATAACGAGGTTGCAGGAACAAAGGGACAGTGTGGGGAGGGGGCGGTGACAGGCACGCAGGGTTTGCAGCTTGTTATTTCACTTGTGTTTCCATTAAAGCTTCTGCTTTTAACTTGTTTCAGTCTCTGAAGAGGCTCCAGGGTGGGTGGCAGATGCTTTATTCCCCCTCCCTCCCATCCTCCTCTGTTTTCTTTGGCCAGCTCTCAGCGTTCCCATAGCATCTCTCTTCCCGTGAAGGCCAAATCCCACGGCTCAGGCTTCCTGCACGACAGCCCACGCAGGAACCGCTCTGTGCTGGAGCTGGACTAGAGCACAGGCGCTGCCCTCAATACCTTCCTCGGGCAGATCATCCTGCTCACGTGGGTGTTGCACGTCCATGACTTCCCCTGTACCCAAAGCACGTGCCTTGGTATCCCCAGTGAACCTCCTTGGCATATGCAGGCACTGTGGTGGCACTGCCCAGGGGTGATACCGGCTGCTGTCAGTTGCTGGTGCTCTTGTGAGGACAGTGAGCCCAGTCATGGCACAGGGTCAGCAGCATCCCTTTGAAGCTGCTGAGATTTATGTATGCCCTGAAATGCTTTGCTAAATCAGCACCACCATGCTGGGGCTGGGACTCAGTCAGCTTTTGCCATGAGCATATGTTGCATTTTACACATGCTCTGCTGTCCAAGTAACAAACCTCTCCAGCTTTCATGTTTTGGGAAGGGAAGGGGCTGGGGGCCAGGGACAAGGGTCAGGACGGCGCTTTGGGAAGCTTTTCCTGGCAAGGAAGTGGTGTGAAGTGTTGCTTCCCTGTCTGGCAGCCTTCATCTTGACTCTGCTATGGTGGACAGGAAGGATTTGCTCGCTGAGTTCGTGTCACTGAGATCTGTGGTTTGAAATACTTAGTGTGACATCATGTTGTCTAGCAGGTTTTTTGCCTTGCTCCAGCAAAACATTGTTTTGTCCTTTTGTACATGGGCCTGGCAAGGATGAGCTCTGATCCATCACTTTGCTGCTGCTGGCAAGAAGTATTACTGCAAAAAGCCTCAGATGGGAATGAGGCCAGCTCTCCCAGGGGAAGGGATGACCTGTCATTGCATGGAGTTTGGTGGACATGATCTGGTGTGTCCTGCTCACCAAGAGGTGCTGAGGACTTTGGTTGCTTTGAGAGGACTGTCCCACAGCCAGGAACCACATCACTCAGCCACGGGTGGCGTGTGAGCAGGTGGACATCATGATGGATGTGATGTGGATGTGGATCATGTGGATGTCCATCACCATATGGATATAAACTGCAGCACAGGAGGTTCCACCTCAGCGTGAGGGAACTTCTTCACTGTGAGGGTCACAAAGCACTGGAAGAGTCTCCTCTCTGGAAACTTTCAAGACCCATCTGGATGTGTTCCTCTGCAACTTGCGCTAGTTTCTGTGGTCCTGCTCTGGCAGGGGTTGGACTCGACCTTCAGAGGTCCCTTCCAACCCCTACATCCTGTGATCCTGTGACGTCCCATCGCCTTGCACAGGGGAGGGGATCCTTAGGGCTGGGGCAAACTGTGCAACTCAGAGCACAGGGACCCTGCAACTCAGCTGGGGACTTGAGCCCTGCTTCTCTGTGCTGAATACAGGTTGCTGCCACCATCCTTGTCCCCTCTGTCGGCACCATCCCAGCGCCGTGTGCCCTGTGACTGAATCGGGAGGCAGCTTGTCGGCTGCAGGTTGTGGTCTACCCCAGCAGGCTGCAGGCTGCGGCACCCGGAGCCAGGAGGATAATGAGATCTTAATAGTCCAATTATGTCCCATCGATTTACTCAGCACGTAATTGCTGGCGGCTGGCTCTGCCTGAGGAAGCTAGCTCCTGCTGCCAACTGGGAGGGCTGTGTCGAGCCCCAGTCTGGGATGCTCCTCACAGCTTCCAGCTGTGTCCCCTTGAACTGCGTCAAGAGCAGTCCCCGACGGCTCACTGCGTCTCTCCCCAGGAGCATCAGGGCTGAGAGTGACGGGTAGAGGACGAAGTGGGGACCCTGGCACGGGGCTGACGCCAGGATGACATGCTCCATGCTACTCTGAGGAGCCAAAAGGTTGTACACCTCTGCCTCCCACTAAAACAGGCTGACTGGAGAAGTGACTCTGACTGAGCAGTGGCTGAGCCACTGGCCATGCCTGGAAACCAGCACTGGGCAGTGTGGTAGCTACCAGGGGTATGCCCAGCTGGTCTCCAGCAGAAACCAGCTCCTGAGCACCCACCTGCAGGGATTCCTTACTGCTGCATGACACTGCAGGTGCATTTTATGTCTCTATTCATTTATCTTTTGAGCTGCTTGTGGCTGGGAGTCCCATTGGACTAACAATCTGGAAGAGCCTAATCTGGAAGAGTCACTCCTAGCTATGATTTTAAGCCTACCTTCGTGATTGTGCCACTCATCCCTTGTTCTATTGTAGTGAACAGCAGCAAATAATGTTCCCTTTCTCCTTCATTGTGCTGCTTTGGACCTTGTCCCATCCCCTCCCATTTTTCTTTCTGGTCCCTGCCAAGGTGCCATGTCCAAAGACTCCATGATCTCCTTCTTGAGTGATAGAGGCCCACACTGAGCCAACCATACCGCACCCTGGCTTGTTTGCATCCACGTGTGAGGCTCTGCCATCCCACCCCATCCTGCACAAACATCAGCACCCCCAGGAACCAGGGTCGCTGTGGGTTGCAGGCAGTATGCAGGCTCCCTGTGCCCTTGGAGATGGCAGAGTGAGGCAGAGGTGGAGGAGATGGGAGGTTTGTTTTGTCCCCCTTACCCAAGATGGAGTGGAGCCAGCAGCTGGGCCAGCAGAGCCCATTAAAAATCAAACAGCCTGATGTAATGCTGGGGGCATACTACAGGAGCCTGAATGTGAGACAGGGCTCCAGGGACCCACTCATGCTGTCACTGGGGACCAGGGCAGGTGACACAGTGGATAAACCCCTGTTTCATTACCCCAGCACCCTGCCGATGCAGCAGCAGGCAGCTGCCTCCAACCTTCGGGAAAGCAGCTTCCCTGCAGTACAGCTCTCCATGGGCACTGGCTCCTTGCAGCGCTGGGGACTCAAGCCCATCACTTTAAGTGGATCGTGTAGCTGGGAATATGTAGGTGACCCTTGTTTCCCCCAGCAGAGGGCTGCCGGTGCTGACACTGACACAAGCAGAGAAATGCAAAACCCCCGGGGGATGCTGGGCAGTTGGACGCTAATGTGAGCTCTGATTAGTCTGTCAGTCTCGCAGGAGTCTCTTTGTCCCTTAATGCTGGCCCTTGTCACCTGTGCCGGAGGTGGTGGCATGAACAGCCTTGCTGGCAGAGCAGCCCTGGCTCTGCCTGCCCCTCTGCCCCTGCCTGCCCCTCTGCCCTGGGCAGGCTGTGCTGGGACACACAACTTGTGTGGGGTGTCCCAAGGGATGCAGAGTTGCTTAATAGCTGCTGGTTAGCTTCTGGCCGGCCCTTTGGTTTGGCGAGATGCTGGCTTCACCCTGGCACTGCCTCCTTCAGCACAGCACTAGCAAGGTGAGGCTGGGTTCTGGGGAGCAGCTGTTCCTGCCTGAAACACTGGCACTCCCCAGGGCTGTGTGGCTTTGGTTGTAAGGGCAGCTGCCTTGTCTGCTTCAGGCATGGTGGGTGGTTGCAGTGGCCAAGCTGATGCCTACAGTGGAGTGGTGGTGTAGCAGAGCTGCTGGGGGAAGCACCTGGCCCGAGAGCATGTGCACCTGCTGTGCATTTTCATCATGGGAGCAGTGGCCTGGAAGCAGCTGAAGAGCTGCTCCCATGAGTGGAAAAGGGTCTGGAGACCACCAAATGCTTACAAGATTCCAGCTTGGAAACTGGGAAGGAAACAAATTAAAGAGGTGAGCAACCACCAGTGCTTCACCTGGCTGGAACCAGCACCCGGGCATGCAGGCACTGCCAGGTGGAAGGCAGACTGCCTGCTGCTGCTTGTCTCTGCGGTCCTCACCACCAGGGCAGGGATGTGGCACAGGCCACAGCTTTGGCCTGGACAGAAATGCCCCAGCGGGTGCGGACACCGGGTGAGAGGGACCTCCGCACCAGAGGCACCAGCTGGGCTGCCTGGCAAGGGGAGCGTGGTGCCGGGGGGATGCCAGGCCGCCCCAGCTCTCTTGGCAGGGGGCGGCGGGGTGATGTGCTCAGAGGATGCGGGGGCCGGTGCCTCTGGGAAGCAATTACCTCCCTGCTGTGTCCGGCCCTAATCCCCTCACACGGCTGCGAGGAGCCGGTTCGCCAAACAAGGCTCAATCAGGTTAAAGTGTGAAGTCAGGATTAGGGGAAAGAATGAGAGCGTGGTAATAGCCAGAGCCTCCCCAGCCCTGCCGCGGCCCCCTCCTTCCCCTCCGCCCTCCAGCCCGACGGGCTCTTGCCGGCGAGATTAAGGCTGCCGGGGTTTGTTTGCCTGAGTGGGCACCCCACTGGGAAGCCATGTCGAACAGTTTTGCTCGGGTGCCCAGCTAAGTGCCGGGCAGGGCGGCGCGCTGGGGGTTGGCACCCGCTGCCGAGGCCCTGCCAGCCCCGTGGGAGGCGTGCCCGAGCGGCTGGCTGCTCGCCGAGGCTCCCCGGGGACCTGCAGCGGTGGGGTAAGGGCTGCTGGCTGCCAGGAGAGCCGGCGCCAGGAGCACCTTCTGACCGACCGCACACACGGCACCGACAACGGCCACGCATGGCGAGGGCAGGGCAGGGGGTGTAAAAACTGAGCAGGGAAGTCTGTGCAAACCCAATCCCTCTGCAATCCCAATTGCTGTCTCCGCTGCTGCCTAGCCAGGATGGAATTGAGTGGGCATAGTCCGGACACAAGGATTTTGGAGGATGTGGAAGGAAGGTGGATGCCCTCCTTCTCCCCATTGCAAAGCCATAGGCTGAAGTTAGCTGTGGCTAATTCACAGGTATCTGCTGGGGCAGAAACCACTGTGGGAGGTGAGCCTGGGGACAGAAGGGGTCTGGGATGGGGCTGGGTCAGGAAGGGGTGGGAATGTAGTGGGGTCCTGGGGACTAAGCAGGGGTCCTGCTTTGCAGACAGGCTGCTGAAAGCTTCCCATTTGGGCGTGCTTGAGTGCTACAGGCTCCACAGAGGGTCTGGCCAAGTATACATCTCTGACACTCACAGGGCAGAGGCTGTATGTCACCCATCACCTGCTCACCCCTTGCCATCCTTCACCCTTTGCACCCTGAGGACTGCTGGAGCCCTCTGCGTCCTGTGCCATGGGGGATTGAAACTGCAGCTGTGTGATCCCCTCAGCAGAGACATGGGAGGACAGCAGTGCTGTGGAAGGGCCAGCTGATGGGCATCCCCTGGACTCAACAACCAGGAACTCATAAACCTGGAGCTTTAGGAAAATATCCAAAAGTGAAACCAGAAAAGTCAGAAAGGGTGGCTGTGGCAATGGGGTGGGGGGCTGCTCTTTCCTTCTGTCTGTGGTCATCTGCTGTCTGGTCCCCAGTGGGGCTGTCAGACCTCTAAGTGCTGGCACTCCCGCTGCAATATCAGTGACACGCTTGTCTTTGGCGGGACGGGAGGTGGCAGCGGCGCAGACGCTGAGGGTGCCACAAGCCCCGTGGTGGAACAAGGAGAAGCCATGCCATCTGCTGTTTCTTTGGCACCAAAGTGTAAAGCAAACATAGCTGGGAGCTATAAAACACCAGGAGGGAAGGGGTCGTGCCTCATTCCAGTGCCAGGGCCCAAGGGTCCTGCAGGCAAAGCCCGTGTTTGTCCTGGTGTCATCAGCTGTGTAACCCTGCTGGCAGTGCAGGCCCCGAACCGATGCCCTGCTGAAGCCCTTGCATCCAGCGTCTGTCCCTCTTGGCTTCGGTACTCCCAATGGCAGCACTTCCTTGGTGACTGTCACAAAAAACTGTGAAGAGGAGAAGCCACGCAAAGTCACTTGCAACCTCGTAGCAGTGTTCCCCTGTGAGCTGTAAGTGAGCAGCTTGGAGACAGACGCCTGGGTTTACTCCCTGGGTGTGCTGGGACTTCATGTGCTGTGAGCGGAGAAACATGAGCGGGGCTTCCATGGGGGAACCACACAAGCTGCAGCTGGGAGCTGCCCGGACAGGCAGCACTGGAGCTGAGAGAGGGCTGCAGAGCACCGAAGTGGGGTGGGTGCTCCCGTGCTTGTCTCTGCTGCAACTGGGGTTGTTTAGCCTGGAGAAGAGGCGGCTCAGGGGAAACCTTACTGCTGTCTACAACTACCTGAAGGCTTGTTGTAGCCAGCTGGGGATTGGTCTCTTCTCCCAGGCAACCAGCAACAGAGCAAGAGGACACAGTCTCAGGCTGCACGGGGGCGAGTTTAGGCTTGATCTTAGAAAGAAATTCTTCACAGAAAGAGAGATTGCCCATTGGAACGGGCTGCCCAGGGAGGTGGTGGAGTCAGCGTCCCTGGAGGTGTTCAAGAAAAGCCTGGATAAGGCACTTAGTGCCACGGTCTCGTTGATTGGATAGGGCTGGGTGATCGGTTGGACTGGATGATCTTGGAGGGTTTCTGTAGTGTTTTCAAGGGTATTCCTTCTTCTAGGAGTCAAAAGAAAAAAGGGGATTTGGGGTGATGCTGCATTTCCCTGAAAGTTCTGTGCAGCTCCCAGGAGTCCCTAGGGATGCAGAGAATGAGGGTGGAGCGTTTGCATCTGAAGGGGTGCTGGGATTGCTGTAGGTGTCACGTCCGTCCCCTTTGGAATGTGTGAGATGACTCTGATCCTTTTGGGGGGACTCATTCCAGAGCCCTGGAAAGGGCCAGGGCAGTCTGGGCAGAGCAGGCAGGGCGGGCAGTGCCGGCAGGGCAGCCTGGCAGTGCCGCCACGTGGGCAGCAGTGAAACTGCGCCTGGCTTCTCACAGGGGAGCTGGGCTTTACCCTCCCCGAGAGCCTGGGCCCTTCCAGGAGTGTCCTTTGCTCTGTCCCAACAATGGTGGTCTGCCAGCCGGGTTTGGTTCTCCGGGAACGAGCCAGAGCAATGCACCAGCCCTTGCTCCCTGTACACGGTGCCAAGAGTGATACACTAGCCCTTGCCCCCATATGGCAGCTGCTTGGTGACTGGGCATCCCATCTGAGGGCTGGGCAAGCCCATTGATTGCCCTTGAGTTTTCTTTCTGCCTGTGCTTCTGTGCAAGAGACGCTGGAACACTTCCCTGGTGTGGCAGTGACCCACCCACCCACCAGCTGGGGCGGTCCCAATTTGGAGACCCCTAGGTCTTCTGCAAGCAGCTTGTGAGCCATGCTGAGCTGATTTTCCTGAGGAAAGGAGGGCACAGGGAGGGGTGTGGGTGCTGTGCCTCCACCCTGACCCAGCCCAACTGCCCTGGGGCATCAGTAGTGAACATATTTTGTTGTGTTGAAACAGAGCTGGCGAACACTGAGCATGAAATGCTGGCATCCAGGGACACGGCAAACCACCTGGGCTGTCTGTGTAGCCTGTGTAACGCTGGAGGATGCATAATCTGTGTAGGATGCCATGGTCATGCTCCTCACTCACCAATGGACTTGCTGCATAGGACAAATGCCACGTTGTAACTCAGTTTCCCTGCACCAGGAGGGAGCTGGAGACTTGGCCTCCTGCCTCATGGGTGGCAGGAGCAAGACAGTGCCAACATGGAGCTGGGGACAAGCAAGACGTGCTTGTCAAGTTTGGAGGGGCCCTTGGGGTGGGAGAGGGAATAGCTGCATGTGAGCTACAGGGCACAAATACCACAGACAGATCCCCCCAAGGATGGGATGCTTGCAGGGAGACTTTTTGCCTTCATAGTTGTTAAAATCCAGCTCAGGCGTGGTGGGGGATCCAACCCACTGCCAGCCTTGCCACACAGAGCCCAGGCAGGCCTGACACTGCAGAGCAGGTGATAATGCAGACAGTGCCATGCAGCAGAGGTATTAATGACCTGATTATTTGTGCCCTCTAAAGTGTGGGGCAGGCTCCGTGGGAATGCCTGCTGGAGCCACCATGTATAATTACCAGCTAATCAGCAGGGATCTGTAATTACTGTAGTCAGAGGGTATTTAAGTACAGAGCTGTGCCCTGATGCTCTGCTGATCAGAGCCAGGGACAGTAGTGCCTGGGAAGGCCCAGCCACTGCAGCCACCATGGATGGAGCCAGACTTGTCTTGGGGACAGCCAGCATCACAGTGAGCAACCACGAACCCAAATTACCACTTCCCAGAGGCCCCAGGAGATCACTCCAGCACCAGGGCATGCTCCTGCCTGTGGACATCCTGGTCTATGGGACATCCTGGTCTATGGGACATCATGCTTTGTGGGTACAGCATATTTTCCTTCCTGTCTCTGCTGTAGGGACCTGAGTGAGAACTTCATCCAGGCCATTCCCAGGAAAGCTTTCCGTGGGGCCACCGACCTCAGGAACCTGTGAGTCTCAACAGGGACAGATAGGGAGGGTGTTTGGGGTCTGGTCCCATGGCAGAAGCCATCAGGAACCACTGGTCACTCTCTGCCTGGGCTGTCCCAACAAAGCTCCCTCTGTATCTCTCCCTCAGGCAACTGGACAAGAACCAGATCAGCTGCATCGAGGATGGGGCTTTCCGTGCCCTGCGGGGACTGGAGGTCCTGTAAGTGGCCAGGGGCTGGCTGGGGCCTCCAGTCCCTAAGCCTCACACGGGTTTTAGTGTGTCCTTGGGTGCTCCCTACTCACAGAGGTGCTGCAGGGACATTCCCAGCATGCCATCTCTCCTTGGCCCCAAGGAGGACCTGAGCAGGGGTCTGGTACCACTGCTACAAAGTTGTGCTCCAGGGCCTGATCCTGTCCCAGGGAGTCCACCTGGCTGCAGCTGGCTGTAGAGGGGAGAAGTCTGGAAAGGGGAGCAAACCCCTACTTGAGGGTTTGGGCTGTCCCTGTCCTTCACCTCTCCACCCACACACCTATCCATCCACCCCTCCACCTGTCCTGTGCTGGGGGGTGGATGGGTGCTGTTGATCCCAGGGGTTTGGTGCCACCCTGACCACCTCACACTCCCACCGACTGCCTGGCTGCCCCGACCTGTTCCCCTCTGCTTTCCTACAGGACCCTGAACAACAACAATATCACCTCCATCCCTGTGTCCAGCTTCAACCACATGCCCAAGCTGCGGACATTGTGAGTGCTGGGCCCCTGGGTATGGGAGGGACCCCTCAAGCTGGAGTGGGATGTCTCCAGCTCTTCTGCTGGTGCCAGCACCACAGGGAAGGCATGGATAGGATACCACTGCAGAGCATCCTTGCACTGGCAAGCAAGTTGGCCTTGGCAACCAGCACAGATGCTCTCAGGCTCCTCCATGTCTCCCTCTGCATGCCCCCAACGTTTGGGATAAGCCAGGTTGGGCAGCTGGATGGCAGCGGGTGGGTAGGAGCTGTGCCATGGCTGATGACTGCCCCGTCCGCCCGCAGCCGCCTGCACTCCAACCACCTCTTCTGTGACTGCCACCTGGCCTGGCTCTCGCAGTGGCTGCGCCAGCGACCCTCCATCGGCCTCTTCACCCAGTGCGCTGCCCCGGCCCAGCTCCGCGGCCTCAACGTGGCAGAGGTCCAGAAGAATGAGTTCAGCTGCTCTGGTGAGGGGGCACGGGGCAGGTGGCAGGTGCCAGGCTGGGGACACGGGTTGAGGGGCAAAGCCTATCCCATCAGTGCAGCACTTCTCCGCTCCCCGACATGTGCCCCACCTCGGAGTCTGGGTGCGTGCTGTGGGGTCACCTCGGGTCCACACTGTCCCAGGTGTGGGGATGACACGAGGAGACCACCACCCTACCAGTGTGGCAAAGTGTGCATCAGCCTGTGCCCTGGGAGCTGCATGCCTTTTGTGCAGGGTTGGAATGCACCAAAATCTTGTGCAGCAGCTCAAAGGTGCCACAAGCTGTCCTGGCATATCAAGCTGTCACCAGAGTCCCTTACTCAGGGTGCTGCCAGCCACCTGCCTGGCTCAGCTCTTGCAGTTCCCATGCTGACTGCTTCCCTGACAGGACAAACGGACTCAGCACGTGTCCAGCTCTGTAGCTTGTCCTCTGGCTCCTGCCCAGCCATGTGCACCTGCAGCAATGGCATTGTGGACTGTCGAGGCAAGGGGCTGACGGCCATCCCTGCCAACCTGCCTGAAACCATGACAGAAATGTGAGTATGGACCCCACAACCGTCACCACTGGGCTCGGGATGGCTCAAGGCACCGGAAACACGGGGGCAAGCCCCAGGGCTCAGCCACTTCACGGCAGCCTTCCTTGCTCTTCTCCCATGCTGCCCAGATTTATCCCTGGATTTAGCTGCATTAAAAATGTAAACAAACAAATAATCTCCTTAGGGAAATCTAATTATGGTGCAAAGTCCCTGCTGGGGTGGCACGCAAAGCACGTGGGAGGCAGCAGGCATCCCCCAAACCCAGGGTGCTGTGGGGGAGGAGGTGCTCAGCCCACCCCAGCCAGCACGGTCCCCCATCTGCAGCACCCCTCCCTGGTGGAGAAGGCCCTGATCACAGGCTGCAAGTTGTCCTTGGGGTGAACAATGCCACCCCAGTGGGGTAAACTACTGCAAGCCTGGGGAGTCTTGCAGCCCCCCAGCACTGTCATTGGGGTGCTAGGACTTGGCCAGCTCTACAGCTCTCATCTCCCCCCTTTCTCTTTGCAGACGCCTGGAGCTCAATGGCATCAAGTCTATCCCCCCAGGTGCCTTCTCTCCCTACAAGAAGCTGCGCAGGATGTAAGCAAGCAGCCCCAACCAGCTCACCCTGAGCCCCAGCACCCTCCTCCTTGCTGGCTGTGGCTCTGAACCTGCAGCCCCCATCTCTGACAGATGAGGGGCATTTCCCATGACAGGGGTGCCCCACACAGCAGCTCTGGGATGGGGTGGATACCCCAGTTCTGTATATCGTGTGCTGGGGGTGGTACTCTGGACCCAGTGGGAGGATGGGGAAATGAGAGGAGAGAAGAAGGGACCAGGCCACTTTATCCCTTTGGGTTTCAGAGACCTAAGCAACAACCAGATCTCGGAGATCGCCCCTGATGCCTTCCAGGGCTGCGCTCGCTGAACTCCCTGTAAGTGACTGCACCAGGGGTGGGGTGTGGTGGATGCTGTGCCCTCTGAGTTTTGCCCCACGCTGTTCCATTCCTCTCACACCTGCCCTTTTCTCTCAGGGTGCTGTATGGCAACAAGATCACGGACCTCCCCAAGGGCGTTTTTGGGGGACTTTTTGCCCTGCAGCTGCTGTAAGGCACTGGTGGTGGGTGGGATGCTCTGTGAGGACACTGAGAAGTGGGGCTGAGCTCCCCAGCACCTGTGGTGCAGTGAAGGAAATTCCCAAACTGACCTCCCTCCCTCCCTGCCAGGCTCCTCAATGCCAACAAGATCAACTGTGTGCGAGCAGACACCTTCCAGGACCTGCAGAACCTCTCTCTGCTCTCACTCTATGACAACAAGATCCAGAGCCTGGCCAAGGGCACCTTCACCTCTCTGCGAGCCATCCAGACCCTGTGAGTGCCTGTGCCAGCTCCAGTGCCCGAGCGGGTGGCTGCCTTTGCGGGGAGGTATCTCGGCAGGTAGCCAGGGCTGGAGCTGGTGGTCACACGCTGGCCCCCCAGCACTGTGTCACCTGCTGTCACTTGTTTCAGGCATCTGGCCCAGAACCCCTTTGTCTGTGACTGCAACCTGAAGTGGCTGGCAGACTTCCTTCGTGCCAACCCCATTGAGACCAGCGGTGCCCGCTGTGCCAGCCCCGGCGCCTGGCCAACAAACGCATCGGCCAGATCAAGAGCAAGAAGTTTCGCTGCTCGGGTGAGGGCCGCCCCCGTCCCCGTGATGCCACCCTCGTCCCAGCCCTGCCCCAGCCTGCTGTCCCTGTGCTCAGGGCCCTGATGTGTCTTTTTTTACCCCCTGCAGCCAAAGAGCAATATTTCATTCCAGGTAAGAGGAGGAGGCACACGTGTGTGGTGGGCAGGGGGTGTGTGGGCACAGAGCCCTCTCGGCCAGGCTGCCTCTGGGGTGGTTGTATCAGAGCCCTGCAGTCTGGACCAGCAGGACTTCTCTGTGCTTCCCATCACTTCTTGTTGCTGAGTTCCCAGGTGCTGCAGTAACAGAAGTGCTGGGTACCAGGACATGTTGTGGCATCTGCCCTCTTGCTGTGACCGGGATGAGCCCAGAGGTGTCCCTGGGGTTCAGCTCTGATTGCAGGAGGGTAGAGGGTGGTGGGCAGTGCAGTGCCCCCATGTACCCAGGACAGATGAGCTGCTCTGGGCGTAGAGAGGAGTAATATGTATGCAGTGGCTTGGATGAGGGGAGTTGACCATGAGCCAGCAACATGCTCTTGTGGCCAAGAAGGCCAATGGTACCCTGGGTTGTATTAGAAGGCGTGTGGTCAGTAGGTCAGGAGAGGTTCTCCTTCCTCTCTGCTCTGCCCTGGTGAGGCCACATCTGGAAGATTGTGTCCAGTTCTGGGCCCTTCAGTTCAAGCACAGGGAGCTTCTTGAAAGAGTCCAGCGCAGAGCCACAAAAATTATGGAGTGGAACATCTTCCTTACAAGGAGAGACTGAGGGAGCTGGGGCTCTTTAGCTTGGAGGAGACTGAGGGCTGACCTCATTAGTGTTTACAAATATGTAAAGGCTGAGTGGCAAGAGGATGGAGCCAGGCTCTGCTTGGTGATGCCCAAGGACAGGACAAGGGGCAGTGGGTGGAAGCTGAGGCATAGGAAGTTCCATGGAAACAGGAGGAAGAATTATTTCCCTGTGAGCATGACGGAGCACTGGAACAGGCTGCCCGGGGTGGGATGTGGAGTCTCCCTCTCTGGAGATATTCAAAACTCACCTGGATGTGTTCCTGTGTGAGCTGTTCTAGGTGATCCTTGCTCTGGCAGGGGCGTTGGACTGGATGAGCTCTCGAGGTCCCTTCCAACTCTTAATGTTCTGTGATTCTGAGTTGGGGAAGAGTTGGAGCCCAGCTCTGGGTGTGGGAGGACCATAGGAGGGGCAGGCAGGTGGAGCCCCTGTGCCTCTGCCCACTGGAGCCCACACTGCCCTGGTGTGTGTGCAGGGACAGAGGATTACCAGCTGAGCAGTGAGTGCAACAGCGACGTCATCTGCCCCCCGAAGTGCCGGTGCGAAGCCAATGTGGTTGAGTGCTCCAACCTGAGGCTCACCAAGATCCCAGAGCGCATCCCACAGTCCACGGCTGAGCTGTAAGAGCTTCCTCCCGCCCGCCCTGCTTTCCCTCCTGCAGCTGGAGCGTTGCTGATGCTGGGGTTTGGCTCGGGTTTGGCCTGTGCCAGCCCCTTCGCAGCCATCTCCTGCCCTTCCCTCTCGCCCACCCCAGGCGCCTGAACAACAATGAAATCTCTGTCCTGGAGGCCACTGGCATCTTCAAGAAACTCCCACATCTGAAGAAAATGTGAGCATCAAGCTGGCACAGCCCCACTGGGAGTGCCCAGGGGTGGGAAGTCACATGAGGATCCCGATGGCAGGGCAGCCTGGAGCATGAAATGGGGAACACATCCTGCCCTGAGGTGGGACCTGGATGTTTCAGGATGAGGTCATGGCAGATCTCCCCATCCCAGCCTGCTTTCTTCTCTCCACAGCAACCTCAGCAACAACAAGGTGTCAGAGATTGAGGACGGGGCGTTTGAGGGGGCATCCTCAGTCACTGAGCTGCACCTCACCGTCAACCAGCTGGAGTCTGTCCGGAGTGGCATGTTCAGGGGCTTGGATGGGCTGAGGACCCTGTGAGTGCCCCCTCCACTGTGGGCACAGGGGCAGCAATGTCCCTGCTCCTTTCTCCCTTGCCCTGCCCTGGGCTGCTGCTCTCCACGTCACTGTGGGGCCAGTTCAGGAGTGCCTTACCCATCTGCTGGCTGCATCCAGAGCTGGGGGGCAGTTTTTTTACTTCTCAGGAACTGGCTCAGGCTCATTCCGCTGCCAGGCAGCGAGGTGGGCACAGCCCAGACATTGCTGAGGTGGGTTTCCCCCGTGGCACCCAGGCAGGTCGTTGGGTGCCCTCATCCCCTTCCCTCCACAGGATGCTGAGGAACAACCGCATCAGCTGCATCCACAACGACAGTTTCACAGGGCTGCGCAGCGTCCGCCTGCTCTCCCTCTATGACAACCAGATCAGCACCATAGCGCCGGGCGCCTTCGACACGCTGCAGTCCCTCTCCACGCTGTACGTCCTGGGCCCCACCTCGGCGGGGGCTGCCGAGGCTCTCCTTGCCCGGTGGCCGCTGGGTGATGCCCTTGCGCTCCTTCCTTCCGTGCGCAGGAACCTCCTTGCCAACCCCTTCAACTGCAACTGCCAGCTGGCGTGGCTGGGGGACTGGCTGCGCAGAAGGAAGATTGTGACAGGCAACCCACGGTGCCAAAACCCTGACTTCCTGCGGCAGATCCCGCTCCAGGACGTGGCTTTCCCCGACTTCAGGTGTGAGGAAGGTAACTCACGGGCCTCGTGGTGCTGGGGGGCGAGGAGATACCAGGCTGCTGTTCCTCCCAGGCTGGCATTGTGTGCCCTGTCCCAGCACCGTTCCTGGGATGTTTGGCAGTGCCCCGTGGCAAGCTGGTAGCTGGGGAGGTTCCCTCAGCCTGTTGACTCCCTCCCATAATAATGCATGAGTTTCCCCTCTGGCTACCCAGCCCTTGGGGTTGCTCTCAAATACCACAAGCTGCTCAGGGGCCAGGAGAAGAGTTTGCACCCACTGCATGGTGTGGCCATTGTACATAGGCAGGTTCGTGCTTGCATCGCCATGCTCCGGGTGCTGGCTGGGGCAGGCGTGCAGGCAAAACCCACCAGGATCAGATTCTCCCTGCTCCTTCCCTCCTTCCTCTCCCAGCCCTACAGACTCACTGGAGCTGGGCAGATGGAGCAGGCAGGGAGTGTGTGTGTTGAGAGAAAACCCTTTTTTTCCCCCAAACTTTAGAATTTAGAACAGCTTTTGAGCCCTCTGGAAAATATTTGCAAACAAATCATCATTTCTTCTGCTTTCCCTCCTCCACCACGTCAAAAACTGAAGGGTTGCATCTTGTGCCTCTGCTAGCAGCGCGAGTTAGCATACGGCCGCCCGGGGGACGCCTCTCCCGCAGGAGCCCTGTGCTGCAGTAGGGAAGGGGGGAGCGGTGCCGGCCTCTCTGGTGGCTCGGGCGGGCTCTGCTCCCTCTCGCCTGCACCAGGTTGATGAAGGAGGTTATTTCAGGAGGATTTGAAGGGCTGAGTCCCTTCCTTAGTGCCCTCCTCTCTGCCATCCCTGGGAATGCATTTTTGCTCAGAAGTTGTGAAAATCAGAGTAGCCTTGAGCAGACTGGTTGCATCCATTCCAGTGGGGCAGCTGGTTTCTGGGCACAGAAGCGATTCCTGCACTGCTGGCTCTCAGATGGGCTAAGGCTATTGCCTGCAGCACTCTGCTTTGGGGGTGAGGGGAGGTGGTCAGCATGGGAGGGAAGCAGTTGTAGGTGGGCGCAGGGCATTGAGTCCAACCTCAGCTGGTGCCTGAGGGCTGGGCCCTGGTGACGTTGTGGCTGTCTGTGCCTGGTGCAGGTCAGGAGGAGACCAGCTGCATCCCCCGGCCGCAGTGCCCGCAGGAGTGCACCTGTCTCGACACTGTCGTCCGCTGCAGCAACAAGCACCTCAAGGCCCTGCCCAAGGGCATCCCCAAGAATGTCACAGAACTGTGAGTGGCAGAGGAGTGCCCAGGCTCTCCCTCCTGATTGCCAACAGCTTTGGAGCTCAGGGTCAGGAGGGTGCTGCAGATGTCAAGGCAGAGATGGTCCCTCCCACACCCCCAGCCCAGTACTGGGAGCAGGTTCCCTATCCAGACAAAGGACCCTGATCCCAGCAAGGGGCTTGTCAAGAGCCTCTCTTCCCACTGAGAGCTACCAAGGGTAATGTGCAAGGGGTGTTGTCATAGCAGCCAGGTCCCTGCTCTTTGGCCCTTGGGAAGGGGCAGCAGGAGACAGCCACTCACTGCAGCCGTGCAGCCCAGGGCTCTGTGGGGATGGAGCCATCCTGCCTCTGCCAGCATCCTGGCCCCTCTCACCTTTCACCATGGCTGTGAGGATGCTCTTGGCAGCCTCAGCTCTGATCACACAATTAATGGCGATGTGATTTGCCTGGGATCAGCCACCCATCACCATGAGAGCCAGGGAGATACCCAAGCAGCTATACCAGGTCTGGATGTGCAGGCACCATCATGCCCAATGCTGCACAAGGGTCTCTGCACCCATCTAGGGTGGGGAGCAGCAGCAAGTCCTGCATGCAGGGGCGTAGGCACTGGTTGCGCACATATATATGTGCGCCACCCCCTCAAACCCCTGCACTGTCTTGCACACCCCTCCTCTCCCTGCATCCTCTGCTCTCTCTCACACATGCCTGGGGAACAGCTACAGCCACCCACGCTCACAGGGGATGTGTAAATGCAGCACTTGGCTGGCTGCACTCATGCACACAAGCTGCTGGGGGCCTGTCCCCAGGGAACCACATGCAGAGTCCCTGGGTGTGCTAATGTGCTTGCATCCTGGCCCCACTGCCAGGCCAGGGGTCCCCAGTTGCCCCCAGGGGCCCTGGGTGCCAGGAAGGAGGTGATGCTGGAGATGCTCCTCACAACCTGAAGTCAGTGGCAGTGTGCAGGAGCAACAGGACGTCAGAGGGGGACCTTCTGCTTCTCTGCCATTCTGAGGTGCTTTTGTTCTCCTTTGCAGCTATCTGGATGGAAACCAGTTCACTCAGGTCCCAGGGCAACTCTCCAACTTCAAGTACCTGCAGCTTGTGTAAGTAGCCAGGGGCAAGAGCCCAGGCAGCTGGTCCTACTGCTGGGACCTGTGGGTGAGGACAGGGGCTGTTCCCATGATGTGCAATCCTGAGGAGGGGCCTGACAGAGTGCAGGGTACCCCTCTGTGTCCCCTCTGCAGTGGGACGCAGATGTCTGGCAGCAATGTTCACCCACTGGGTTGACACAGCCTCTGCTGGGGTTGGGCATGAGGCAGGGGGGGGACAGTGGCATCATTGCCATCACCCTGTGCAATAGCCCTGTGCTGTCTCAGAGGTTGTACTGCTGGTCCTACCCCACCACAGCTGAGCAGGCAGGGAAGCAGTGAGGGGAGACAGAGTCTCACTAGCTCCAGCTGGGGCTTCTGTTTTCCAGTGATCTGAGCAACAACAAGATCAGCTCCCTGAGCAACTCCTCCTTCACCAACATGAGCCAGCTCACCACCTTGTAAGTACAGACCCTGCAGCATGCCACAGGTTCCCTGTTCCTAGGGGACCTCAAAGACTGAGAGGGTGCTGGGGACACCAGGGTATCCAACCTTCCCCCTTTTGGCTGGCTGAAGCTGTGGTTTGAGCTGCAGCTGACATGGGTGGCAGGGGTGGCCGAGGGGAGCGATGCCCATGGCGATGCCCCTGGTGCTGTGTTGCTGCCTTCTTCCCTTCCACAGGATCCTCAGCTACAATGCCCTGCAGTGCATCCCTCCGCTGGCCTTCGAGGGCCTCCGCTCCCTCCGGCTGCTGTAAGTACCTGCCCCTAGTCCTGCTCACAGCCCCACTCAGCCCACTCTCTGCTGCTGCCTGTGTCCCCTGTGCCCGCTTGGGGCAGGCAGGTAGTCAGGCTGCAGCAGGAGCAAGGGGAAATGCATCAGCCTCTTGGAGCAGATGGTGAATTTGTGACAGTGTGTTGGAGTCCAGCACTGTCACCCACACCTGTGAGGTGGGGGCAGCCCAGCTGGTCACAGTCATTGCTGCCTACCCTGAAGAGATGGGCAGCAAAGGACCCTGTGTTCTCTGCAGGTCTCTCCATGGCAATGATATCTCCAGTCTCCCAGAGGGCATCTTTGCAGATGTTACCTCCCTGTCCCACCTGTGAGTATCTCTTGCTTCACAAGGTGCAAGGCTGGGCTCAGGCTCTGGAGACCTTTAAGAACCACAGGTCTGAGCTCAGCTTCTCTGTTGTCTGAGCTGCCTCCATTCCTCTTCTCTGGGCTAGTACCTGGGGAAGTGTTTATGGGGCTGTGTCAGACTGTGCTTGCCCTCCTCGTGCTCATTCCCCAAGCCTGGGTGTGCAGCTGAGCTTTAGTGCTGCTGCAATAGTCTTATGGCTCTAACTGGAGGTAGTGTGGGGTCCCTCCGTACTCCACCATGTCCCCAGCATCCCCTAACATGCAGGTAGAGCCATTCAGGGTGCTGGCATGGCCATGGGTTGTTGGGGGCTACCTTGGCACTTCCTGCAGTAGCCTCTCCAAATCTGTCATCAAGCATCAGCCACTCTTTGAGAGAGCTTATACCCCAGGAGCACAGCCTTTGCTCATGGTGACTGGTCCCTTCCCTGTCCCTTCTGAGCCATTCCCACCCACCTCCTGGAGGCCAATCTTGCTCTTGGCATCCTAGGGGTTTCAGGCTGTTCCTCTAGGCTGTGGAGAGCTTCATGTTTTCCAGTCCTGGTCTCCCTGTGCTTTTTGGGAGCAGCACTGCTCAGTCTGGCCTTCCCAGGCTCTTCGCTGATTTCTCTTGTTGGAGCGCAGTGCTGCCTGTTCCCGCAGGGCTGAGCTGTGTCACCAGCCGGCGCTGTTGGTGCTGTGGGACCAGGTCTGTAAGCCCCAGCAGACCTGCCGTCCCTCCCAGCTGCCTTCTGGGCTGCTGGCTTCTTCCTTGCTCACAGGTGTGAGTTGTGCTGGCCCTCCATCACTGCTGACCTTTGCAGTGCGGGAGGGTGCAAAGAGACATCCAGCCTTTCAGCCTCACACATCGTCTGCTGCCCCCTGCCCTGCTCTGCTGTGGGGCAGAGCAACCCTCCCTCCTTCTCCTTCTTCTCCCCTTCCTCCTCCTCCTCTTCTTCTTCCTCTTCCTTCTCCTCCTCCTTGTCTCTCAGAGCAATTCCTTGCTCTTCCCCAGTGCTGTCCACACAAGCCCTGGCTGTGACATCCTGTTTGTCCCCAGCAGCCTGCTCCTGTGTTCCTGCCCTGCAGGGCTGTGTAGCAGAGCCCAGGCTGGTCCTGTGGTTTCCACACAGCCTCAAGGACCTTTGCCTGGTTCATGCTGGGCCCAGGCAGCGTTGCCCAAGTGTTGGAGAGGGAATGCCAAGGAATTCTGTGTGAACAGCACAGGAGAGCCGTGAAGCACTGCGTGGGCTGTGGGGCTGGCAGCAGTGTTGTCTACCATGCAGTCCTCCTACCATGGTCACCAGCACTAGTGGGTCCAGAAATAGAGGAGGATTGGGTCCCACCGTTACATGGCGGCCCAGCCAAGTAGCAGAGTGGTGTCCAGTCCTAAAGTCTAAGACCCTGGTTCCTTCCAGCAGGGCAATGGGTGCAGTTTTGTTTTCCTCCCCTGCAGAGCCATTGGGGCCAACCCCCTGTACTGCAGCTGCAACCTGCGCTGGCTCTCCAGCTGGGTCAAGACAGGGTACAAGGAGCCAGGCATTGCCCGCTGCGCTGGGCCCCCTGACATGGAAGGCAAGCTGCTGCTCACCACCCCTGCCAAGAAGTTTGAGTGCCAAGGTGAGAGGTGCCGTCTGGCTGCCTACCTGTGCCTTCCTCAGGCAGGGCAGCAGGTGTGATGAGGAGCTAGGCTGCTTCCTGCCCTGCTCCTGGTGGGGTAATGTTCCATGAGTCTGGAGGACCCGAGCATTTCAGTCATTGAGCTGCCATGTGGAGAAGGGGGACTGGAACACCTCTGTCTCCTTGTTTGGCTGGTGGCCACCCCTGGTGACCAGTCAAGCACATGACCATCCCATTGCTTGGTGCACAGCCTCATGGCAGGGCAGGTTCTGCTCCCAGCCACAGCTGGGGCTCTGATCCCAGCATTGATGCCCACAAGTGGATGCCTCTTTTTCACTGCCTACATTGATGGTTATCTCTGCACTTCCCATCCTGCAGGCCCACCTGTTCTGAGTGTCCAGGCCAAGTGTAACCCCTGCCTGTCCAGCCCCTGCCAGAACCAGGGCACCTGCCACAATGACCCACTTGGCTCATACCGCTGTGTCTGCCTCAGTGGCTACAAGGTACCTTGGTCCTAGAGGACCCCGACCTGTCAGGGGCATACCTGCAGAGAGGGGAAGGGAGCAGCATGGGGACTCTGCTGTGCCCCTGGGGCACATGGCAGTGCCCTGTAGAGTGGGACAAGACAGGGGGAGTGGGACACAGCACTATGGCACCCTCCTCACTCCCATTTTGCCCGGTTTCCCCAGGGCAAGGACTGCGAGGTGGCAGTCAGTGGCTGCTCCTCCAACCCCTGTGCCAATGGAGGGACCTGCCAGCCCCAGGAAGGGGAAGGAGCCAGGTTCAGGTGAGCACTAGACAGGAACCCACAGAAGATGAGTGTTTGGGCAGCAGTGTGGATCTCTGGCATCCCATGGAGATAGAGTCTGGTGCTTCCTTCCTGTTGTGCATGCTTTCTGTATGTGTAGCTGGGATATTGCATTCACCCAGCAGCTCCAACCCATGCTGCCTGCTCTGCACAGCCCTGCCTGCACCTCTGCCAGCACAGCTCCAGCAAGAGCTGAGCACTGGCTCAATTTGCCCATGCTCTCCCCAGCCCTGCAGGCTCCTGGGATGAGGGTTGGAGGAAGAGGGGGTCCTGCCACACCAGGAGGTATGGAGAAGCAAAGGGCAGCAGGATCTGGGGCTGGGATCTGGCTGCTGCAGCAGGGCTGACTGTGAGATGAGGCAGACTGCAGCCCCGGGGTTGCTGCTGTGCCCACACATTCCTCACTCTACCCCGAACACTTCAGCACTTTCCAGGAACTGAGTTTCAATTGGTGGCTGAAAATAAATGGCAGGCGGGGGTGAGAAGGGTGAAGAGGTGGTCTGTGCAGCCCCTGTACCCACCTGCTGAGTGGCCTCTCAGCCTGTTGTGGCAACTCAGCATCCTCACATGTGCTGCTGTGGGGTTGTGCATTGCCACTGGCCTGTGTGCCTGGTGTGAAGAAGGAAGAAGGGGTGGAGGGGTGGCCCTGTACGTCAGGGAGGCACTGGATGCTGTTGAGATGGAGATCAGGGATGATAGGGTTGAGTGCTTGTGGGTGAGAATTAGAGGGAAGACCAACAGGGCAGATATCCTGGTTGGCGTCTGTTATAGACCACCCAACCAGGAGGAGGATGTCGATGAGGCATTCTATAGGCAGCTTAAGGCTGTCTCAAGATCACCTGACCTCATTCTCATGGGTGACTTCAACCTGCCTGATATCTGTTGGGATCTCAACACAGCAGAGAGGAGGCAGTCTAGGAGGTTCTTAGAGTGCATGGAGGACAGCTTCTTATCCCAGGTGCTGCGTGAGCCTACCAGGGTAAGGCTATGCTTGACCTCCTCTTCACCAACAGGGAAGGGCTGGTGGGTGATGTGGTGGTCGGAGGGTGTTTAGGCACCAGTGACCACGACATAATAGAGTTTTCAGTATGCAGCCAAGCCAAGAGGGGGAGCAAGAAGACCTCCACTCTGGACTTCCGGAGGGCAGACTTCAGGCTACTCAAGGAACTAATTCAGAAGGTTCCTTGGGAATCAGCCCTCAAAAACAAAGGGGTCCAGGAGAGCTGGGCCTACTTCAAGGAAGAACTATTGAAGGTGCAAGAACAGGCTGTGCCGGTGTGCCGGAAGATGAGCCGCCGGGGCAGACGGCCAGCCTGGATGGGCAATGAACTTTTAATAGAACTTAGGGAAAAAAAGAGGGTGTATCATCTTTGGAAGAAAGGGGAGGCAACCTACAGAATGTTTAGGGATGTTGCTAGGTTGTGTAGGAAGAAAATTAGGGAGGCAAAAGCCCATTTAGAACTTAGACTGGCCTCTGCTGTGAAGGACAACAAAAAGTCCTTCTATAAATACATCAATAGCAAGAAGAAGGGCAAGGACAACCTCCACTCCTTGGTTGACACGGAGGGGAACGTTGTAACAAAGAATGAGGAAAAGGCAGAGGTACTTAACACCTTCTTTGCCTCAGTCTTCACTAGCAGGGCAGAACGTCTTCCAGACAGCTGGCCTGCAGAGCTGGCAGAAGGAGCCAGAGAGATGCATAGTTTCCCACTGCTCCAAGAGGAAGTTAGAGATCTACTGAGCCGCTTGGACCCCCACAAGGCCACGGGACCGGATGGGATCCATCCTAGGGTGCTGAGATTGCTGACAGATGAGCTGTCCAAGCCACTTTCCATCATTTTTCAGCAGTCCTGGCTCACTGGAGAGGTCCCAGAAGACTGGAAGCTGGCTAACGTGGTGCCCATCCACAAGAAGGGCCGGTTGGATGAGCCAGGGAATTATAGGCCTGTCAGCCTGACCTCAGTGCCAGGCAAGGTTATGGAACGGGTCATCTCGAGTGCGATCACACAGCACTTACAGGATGGCCAGGGGCTCAGGCCTAGCCAGCATGGATTTAGGAGGGGCAGGTCCTGCCTGACCAACCTGATCTCCTTCTATGATCAGGTGACCCGCCTGGTGGACGTGGGGAGGCCTGTGGATGTGGTCTACCTGGACCTCAGCAAGGCCTTTGACACCGTCCCCCACAGCAAACTCCTGGCCAAGCTGGCAGCCCATGGCTTGGACAGGAGCACACTGCGTTGGGTTAGGAACTGGCTGGAGGGCCGAGCCCAGAGAGTAATGGTGAATGGCACCACATCCAGCTGGCGGCCTGTCACTAGTGGTGTGCCCCAGGGATCAGTACTGGGCCCCATGCTCTTCAACATCTTTATTGATGATCTGGATGAGGGCATTGAGTCCATCATCAGTAAATTTGCAGATGACACCAAGCTGGGGGCAGCAGTTGATCTGCTGGAGGGCAGAGAGGCTTTGCAGAGGGACCTCGACAGGCTGGACAGATGGGCAGAGTCCAATGGCATGAGATTTAACACATCCAAGTGCCGGGTTCTGCACATTGGCCACAGCAACCCCAGGCAGTGCTACAGGCTGGGGTCAGAGTGGCTGGAGAGTGGCCAGGCAGAGAGGGACCTGGGGGTACTGGTTGATTGTAGGCTGAACATGAGCCTGCAGTGTGCCCAGGCAGCCAAGAAGGCCAATGGCATCCTGGCTTGCATCAGGAACAGTGTGGCCAGCAGGAGCAGGGAGGTCATTCTCCCCTGTACACTGCACTGGTTAGGCCACACCTTGAGTACTGTGTCCAGTTCTGGGCCCCTCAGTTTAGGAAGGATGTTGACTTGCTGGAACGTGTCCAGAGAAGGGCAACAAAGCTGGTGAGGGGTTTGGAACACAAGCCCTATGAGGAAAGGCTGAGGGAGCTGGGGTTGCTTAGCCTGGAGAAGAGGAGACTGAGGGGTGACCTTATTGCTCTCTACAACTACCTGAAGGGAGGTTGTAGCCAGGCAGAGGTTGACCTCTTCTCCCAGGCAGCCAGCACCAGAACAAGAGGACACAGTCTCAGGCTGCGCCAGGGCAGGTTTAGGCTGGATGTTAGGAAGAAGTTCTACACGGAGAGAGTGATTGGCCATTGGAATCGGCTGCCCATGGAGGTGGTGGAGTCACCTTCACTGGAGGTGTTCAGGAGAAGACTTGATGGGGTGCTTGGCTGTGTGGTCTAGTTGTTGGGTGGGTTGGATTGTTTGATGGGTTGGACGCGATGATCTTGAAGGTCTCTTCCAACCTGGTGTATTGTATTATTATTATTATGGTTTGGCAGCGGGACACCCAACCATGCTCCCTGGCACCTCTTGGCATGCATGAGCCCTTCTTGCCAAGGTCCCGTGCTGGCATTTTTGGGGAGGGAATCACCCTGAAACGCTCCATGTCCCAGCCTCTGACTGTGTGCCCCATTCCAGGTGCCTGTGCCCAGTGGGCTTCGAGGGCCCCAGCTGCCGTGATGCCAGCAACCCCTGCAAGGAGCACAGCTGTGAGAATGGAGGATCCTGCGTGCTCAGTGCCACAAACTACACCTGCTTGTGCCCAGCCCACTACACAGGTACCCACCACAAGGGCTCAGCCATCCTCAAACCTCGCAGGCCTGGCAGGGGTGTGTGCCCAGTGATGAGTGCTAATAGCTCCTCTGCTTGCTGCCCCCTGCCCCTTGCTATGACATCTGGGTTTCTCTGGACCCAGCTGCCTCAAGCTGAACTCCCATACCCAAGAGATGCCTGGCTCAGGCAAGAGCAGAGCCTTGTGCCCAGGGCAGTGCAAACTGTGGGACTGGCAGTTCCCTACCCTGAGCCAAGCACCCCGTGGGCTCCCCTTGATCCATTAGGACTCCTCTAGTCCCAGAGCTGCTCGGCACCCCTGCCACCCTCTCTTCTACCCTGCAGGGGATTTCTGTGAGCAGCCTTTGGATTTCTGCTTGGCTGAGCTCAGTCCGTGCCAGCATGGCTCCACCTGCATCTCCACCAGCCAGGGGCCCAGGTGAGACCCCTCCACAACCCCCTTTCTCCCAGCTGCCTGGCAGGAGAGATTTGATTTGGCAGGGCTGCCAGTGAGGGGGCGCAGGGAGGGGAAGGCACGCACTGGTGGCTGGGGAAAGGAAGGGGCAGGCGTCAGACCCTGGCCTGCCCCAGGTGTGAGTGCGCACCCGGCTACGTGGGGAGCGACTGCAGTGAGGACTTCGACGACTGCCAGGACCACCGGTGCCAGAACAATGCCCGCTGCCTGGACGAGGTGAACGGCTACTCCTGCCTCTGCGCCGAGGGATACAGGTACCTCCGACAAGACGTGGGTCTGCTGGGGACACCGGCAATGCTTACGTGTCACCGTGGAGGAGGGACCAGACTTGGTTACCCCATCCGCCCACCCACCCATCCATCCTTTTGGCCTGTGAGAGGGCAAGAAGTGGGGCAAGGTGTGGGTCTGCAGGGATGGAGGCTGGGAGGACCATTGTCCCTAGGCAGGGACTCCAGGGCAGGGCTCAGCAGCCAGACATCCTTCTGATGGCACTGGCTGGAGACCCTCCTTGGGGATCCCAAAGGCAGTGGGCAGGGCACTTTCCCAGTCCCATGCCAAGCGTCACCCTTGGCCCCACAGTGGCCAGCTCTGCGAGATGCCAGCCCATGCTGCCAGCCAGCCCAGCCTCTGTGAGCGAGCTGAGTGCCAGAATGGGGCCCTGTGTGTGGAGCGGGGTGCCCGAGCCCTCTGCCAGTGCCTGCCTGGCTTTGGCGGCCCCAAGTGTGAGAAGCTGCTGAGTGTCAACTTCGTGGACCGTGACACGTATCTGCAGTTCACGGACCTGCAGGACTGGCCCCGGGCCAACATAACTCTGCAGGTGAGGGCTGGAGGAGCGTGGGGGCATCAGGGAAATGACACTGGGAGTACAGCCCCAGGGATATGGGCTCCCACCTCTCCCTCTGCCAGGTCTCCACAGCCGAAGGCAATGGCATCCTGCTGTACAATGGAGACAGTGACCACATGGCTGTGGAGTTGTACCAGGGCCATGTCAGAGTCAGCTATGACCCTGGCACTCACCCCAGCTCGGCCATCTACAGGTAACATGCCACCCCTTCCTTCCCCACACTTCTGGGACCGCCCCCAGCACTGCATGGGGTCAGGGGTTCCCCGGTGACTCAGCCATCCCTGGCAGTGCTGAAACCATCAACGACGGGCAGTTCCACACCGTGGAGCTGGTGACCTTTGACCAGATGGTGAACCTCTCCATCGATGGCGGCAGCCCCATGACCATGGACAACTCGGGCAAGCATTACACGCTGAACAGCGAGGCCCCCTCTATGTAGGAGGTAGGACAGGGGCAGGGGGCAGCGGGGATCGTCTGGGCACGCTGACAGCCCTGTTCTCCCCAGGGATGCCTGTGGACGTCAACTCGGCTGCCTTCCGCCTCTGGCAGCTCCTCAATGGCACCAGCTTCCATGGGTGCATCCGCAACCTCTACATCAACAACGAGCTGCAGGACTTCACCAAGACGCGGATGACGCCGGGGGTGGTGCCAGGCTGTGAGCCCTGCCGCAAGCTCTACTGCCTGCACGGCATCTGCCAGCCCACCGGTGCCCAGGGCCCCGTCTGCCACTGTGAGCCCGGCTGGGACGGGCCCCACTGCGACCAGCCCCATGGCGGGCCCCTGCCAGGGGCACAAGTGAGTGCCCCTGCCCACTGGCTCTCCTGAAGCCATAGCCCTGCCCCACTGGCTGTCCAGCATCCATGGCCTTGACCACCACAACTATCTCACTTCCTTAGCTCCTTAACTGCCCCTTCCCATTGGCTGCCTTGTCACTGGCTGCTCCTCACTGCCCACCGTTCTCATCCTTGCTCTCTCCCTTGGCTGTCCCTCCTCACTGCTTGCTCTGCCCACCCCTCTTATTGGCTGTCTGCCACCCTCCTCGGGGACTGGGTCATGCTGATGGTGCCATGCCATAGTGGTCCCATACTGCAGCAGTGATGTACTGTGCTGTGCCGCTGGCACTGAGTTATCTCAGGGCTGTTCTCTGCTGATAGTGCCATGCCAAAGCCACGCCAGTGCCCTTGCAGTGCTGTGCCACGCCAGTGCCATTCTGTGGCAATGCCATGCCAGTCCCAGCGCAATATTGTGCTGAGCCATGCCCTGCTCAGAGCTGGTGGTTGTGCATGCTGCTGCTGTGCAGTGCCATGCCGGCAGGGGCCTGATGGTGCCGGGTGCCCGCAGGTGCGTGCATGGGCTGTGCCTGCCCCTCGATGCCCTCTCCTATAGCTGCCAGTGCCATGAGGGTTACCAGGGAGCTCTCTGCAACCAGCCCACGGAGCCACCTGACCCCTGCCACGGCCAGCCCTGCGGCCACGGCCGCTGCCGCCTCACGCCAGAGGGCCAGCCCTCTTGTGAGTGCCACAGCGGCTATGCCGGAGCCCTCTGTGACCAAGGTAGGTGCTGAGCAGCTGGGTGCCCGGGACACAGTCCCAGGCTGGGTTGCTGGGCTGAGCGTCGCTGTCCCACAGAGCCGGAGTGCCACGGGGAGCCGGTGCGGGACTACCACCAGGTGCAGCGGGGCTATGCCATCTGCCAGACGACGCGGCCGGTGGCCTGGGTGGAGTGCCGGGGGACCTGTGGCAGCGCCGGTGCCAGCTGCTGCACGGGGCTGCGGCTGCGGCGCAGGAAATACGCCTTCGAGTGCAGCAACGGCGCCACCTTCGTGGAGGAGGTGGAGAAGCCCAGCAAGTGCGGCTGCAGCCAGTGCCTGTGAGTGGCCCCAGACTGCACAGGGGCCGGCAGGGAGCCCTCCCGGAGCCAAGGACCTCGCTTTGCCCTGCAGCCACCGTGCTGCTTTCTGGATGTTCCCGAACTGCAGCTGCATCAGAGGAGCCCAGTGGAGGGCAGAGCTGTTGCATCTAAAGGGTTGGGGGGGGGGGGGGGGGGGGGAGAACCCACAACAGATGAAACAAGAAAAGAAAGGAAAAAACAACCACAAACAAATGTGTAGATAGAGAATTTTTTAAGAACTGCAGCTACACGGATGCGTGGAGACAAGGTGGGCTCTCTGCCCTCCTGTCCCTTGCCCACTCCCTGTGGTGCTCTGCCTTCCTGCTGGGGCAGCCATGGAGGGCATTGTCCATGTCCCACTGCATGTCCTCTTCCTGGAAGCCCCATGCCTTGCATCCAGCCTGGCAAGTCAAGAGTTTTTCCATCACCTGGGCCTCGAGCAAAGAGGTCTAATATGGCAGAGCCTCAAAGGCCTTGACAAGCCATAGCTGGCAGAGAGCTACATCTTGCAGCCAGCATCCTGTGGCCCTGGCAGTCCCAAAGCCCAGCTCCCCATCCACTGCTATGGCAGCCCTGGCTTCCTTGCAAGGACCTGCCATCTCTCCAGTGGTGAAGTGACTGGGGTGCTGGAGCTCTGGTGCCACCCCAGGGCTGTACTCTGGGTACTGGGGCACAGAATGCACTGGGCACAGCTCCAGCCTGTTTTGGGGGTGTCAGGGCCATGCTGGTTGGATCAGGACCAGGATGGTCCCAGGCATGCTGAGCAGGTCATGGGCAACGGCATGCAGACATCTGGTGGGATCCCAGCACCAGCCCTACTCCACGCTACAGAGTTGTGCACCATTCATGCAGGGGGAAGCCTGAATGCCACCAGGACAGCCCAGTGGTTCTGCACAGAGGTCAGAGTTGCCTGGGGAGGCACAAGAACCCCTTTCCTCTAGGCTTGGTGCTATTATGGGTTCTGCAGCTGGGCAGAAGTGCCCCATAGCCCAAAGAGCTGGAGCAGGAGGCTGCTGGGACAGCTGGGCCGTGGCTTTGTTGTGCTGATCACTGGCACTTCAGATTTGTGAGTGCCAGGACCAGCTGAAGAGGCTGAAGATGCCCAAGCCTGGAGCTGACACTGGTGCCAGGACAGATCCCACCATCTCGTGGACTTGGGTGCTGGTGCCCAGGCAGCACCTCTCCAAAGCCTGCAGTAAATGCAGTGGGCTGGTATGGGAGCAGGAGCAGCCCTCTCGGAGCACAGGGAGCCTGTGCTGGGGTCTCGCTCAACCCTGATCACTGCAGCATCACTTCTATGCCCATGGGGACCAAGGATGGTGGGGACCTGACTTGGAACATTGTACAGGGTTTGCCAGTGCATCACCGCCCACCCTGGGCAGGCAAACTCTGGGTTGCAGCCCCAGGTATCTCCATCACACCACTCCAGTGCATCAGCTTCAGGTCCGCGTGGCTGGCTGCAGCCAGGCTCCGGCCAGCTCCGCCAGGTGCATCCAGTTCCACAGGTGCCGTCACCATCCCTGCTCACCGCTGGCATCCAGGATGTTCTCAGCACCATGGGATATGTTTCTGTCACAAAGGCTCTCCCCGTGGGAGCCCCCTCTGCCACAGAGCAGGCGGGACACATCTCATTTCGCCTGTGGCCCAGCTGGGGCTTGGTTGTGTTGTGTTTCTGTTCTTGCTGTAAGCTAACCGCTAAAGTATCTCTTTATACAGAATACTTACAGATTCTAATATATATTTGTATTTCATTTTGTTATAGTATTTTTATATGTTTGGGGTTCAACAAATGATTTCTTTTTGTTTACAGATGCTACTGGGCAGGCAAATGATGGTGGCTTTGTTTGGCCTGTGGGGTTTGTGTGTGTCACTGTTGAAGACGCTGGTTTGTACTAGGCTGGCGAGGGAGGCGCTGAGCATCCTTCTGCTGGCAGAGGCTGTATTGTTTTAGGAGATGTTTAGCATTGTCTGTGTTGTCTTCCATGTGAACATGACATTTATTCATTAGAGGCTTAGCCTCTTCTTTCCTGGAGGGAAAAGGGGGAAGCTGGTGCTTGGGAACTGCTTGGTGTACAAGGTGGCACAGGCTGGGGAGAGCTGGTCCTGCCACGAGTGATGACCTGCTTACTCCTGGGACGGCCCTGGCCACCTCTTCTGGCCAGAGCATCACCCACGTGGTGCTGAGACATGGAGCCCCAGGCTAAGGCCTTATCCCCGAGGAGAGCTGGGGTTGTTGGTACAATACCTTGCAAAGGAGCTTTCACTGCCTGGGTTGTGTGGGGCAGCATGAGAGGCTGAAAGGCCTGGTACCTGCTGTGGGGATGGGCACAGGCTCTTCTCCCTTGCACCCTGTGACAGGACAAGGGGTAATGGATATAAACTACACCACAGGAGGTTCCACCTCAACACAAGGAGGAACTTCTTCACTGTGAGAGTCACAAAGCACTGGAACAGGCTCTCCAGAGAGGTTGTGGAGTCATCTCCTCTGAAGACTTTCAAGACCCATCTGGATTTGTTCCTGTGCAACCTGTGCTGGACTCTATGGTCCTGCTCTGGGAGGAGGGTTGAGCTTGATGATCTTTGGAGGTCCCTTTGCAGCCCCTAACATCCTGTGATCCTGTAACTCTTTGGGGACGGGAGAAGGGGCCTGGGCAGCAGTTCACAGGAACACTGACGGGTTGGACTGTATGTGCCACATAAAGCGGCACCATCAGCTCAGACACCAGCATGGGAGCACACAAATCCCACCCAGGCGTTAATATTCCCTCCTCCAGGGTGATGGGGATCCCACCCAGAGGGTGCCAGCCTGTGTCGAGTTCTGGGCCCCTCAGTTTAAGAAGGACATCGAGACACTTGAACGTGTCCAGGGAAGGGCAACAAGGCTGGTGAGAGGCCTTGAACACAAGCCCTGTGAGGAGAGGCTGAGGGAGCTGGGGTTGTTTAGCCTGGAGAAGAGGAGGCTCAGGGGTGACCTCATTGCCCTCTACAACTACCTGAAGGGTGGTTGTGGACAGGAGGGGGTTGGTCTCTTCTCCCAGGCAACCAGCACCAGAACAAGGGGACATGGTCTCGGGCTGTGCCAGGGGAGGTTTAGACTCGAGGTGAGGAAGAAGTTCTTCACTGAGCGAGTCATTCGTCATTGGAATGGGCTGCCCGGGGAGGTGGTGGAGTCGCTGTCCCTGGAGGTGTTCAAGAGGGGATTGGACATGGCACTTGGTGCCATGGTCTAGTTGTGAGGTCTGTTGGGACGGGTTGGACTTGATGATCCTTGGGGTCTCTTCCAACCTTGGTTATACTGTGATACTGTGCTGCCCCTCCTCCTGTACTCACCTTCACCCTTCCCCAGTTACCAACCAAACAAACACCGATATCAAAGAAACGTTTAATAAGCTGCAATAAAATACGGACCTTTAGAAAGCTCAGAGGGTGATACTGACAGTGGAGGAAGAAAAGAAAACAAGGAGTTGGGAATCCTTGAGGAGTTCAGATCTGAGTCAGGAACCTTTTACCTGGAACAAGAACACAACATCTTCCATAGGCGAGGATGAAATAAAATACAGGAGCACAGAGTTCACAGAAATGTCGACAGTTAGGGAGTTGTTACATACTCAGAGTTCAAAGGACCCAGCTCTTATAGCTATACATAGTGATTTAAAGCAACTTAATATAATTTTATTTCTTTTTTTTTTTTTTTTTTTTTTTTTTTTCCTTCCTTTCTTTAATTCTTATATACACTTTCAAAGGTTCATCAGGTGAGGTATGTAAACATTATCTAAAGGAAACCCCTCTCCACATTTCCAACTGAGAATTCACAGCAGACAGTTCATTTTTTTTTTTTTTTCCTAACCCAACCATGCAGTACTTCCCTCTTCCCCCCCCCCCCCCCCAACCCAGAGCAGCCGGGAACGCCGGCCCCAGCCACGGCTCCCCCACCCCACCCCACCCCCGCCCCCGGGGAGGGGCCGCCGCCGCTGGTCTGTACAGTTCACATTGCTCAGGCTCAAACATACAGTACTGGACAGGAGGACTTTTCTGCTCACTGTCTAAAAGTCGTACAGAAAAAAAAAACAGCAGAGAAAAAAAAAAAAAAAAAACAGAAAAAAAAAAAAAAAAACCACAACTCTCCCAGGGAAGCAGACACAGGTGAAGGGAAAAATATTTGCCATCAGGGTGGAGATAACAGCTAAATGCTGAGCATCTTACAAAAGAAGAAGATACTGGGTTGTTGTTGCCTTCCCCCCCCTTTCCTTTTCTTGCCTTTTCTTTGTCCTTTTCACTTTTTTTACACACCTGTTCCAAGGGTAAAGGAAGCATGGGGCTGGCAAGAAGTCCTGCAGGGCTGAGACCCAGCAGCACTCCCCACTCCCAAGTATGGGATTCATCATCATAAAGGCAGCAACGATCCTGCTGCTGATGCCACCCCACACAGACAGATGGGCTTGGTGGGGGCACCGCCAGGAAGCATTTCCAGGCAAAAATAAGCTGATTAAAAAAAAAAAAAAAAAAAAAAAAGGGGGGGGGGGGGAAGAAAGAAAAGAAAGGAAAGGAAAAAAGGTGGGGAAAAGGGGAAAAAAATCCAAACCCACTCAGGAAAAAAAAAAAGAAAAAAAATTACCTCAAACCTAGGAGGAGAATAAAACCTGCAGAATGGTGAGCAAATAAGCAAACGACCTTCTGGAGCCAGCACTGGCATTTTAAAGGCGAGAGCAAAGACCCAAACGGAAGTGCAGGAGCCCCCAAGGCAGCTGCTCACTGCAGTAATACTCCAGCAGGAGTTTGCTCTTGGTAACTCCCTACCCTAACCCGGCTGTTTAGGGGGGAATTTCGTAAGGGTGACAGCAACTCCCGCCTTTGGCACCCCTGAGGATGCCTCTTGGGGCATCCCCAAGTGACGAGAGACACCCCTTCCATGCTGTGCTGGGCGGAGTCCCCACCAGGAGCAGGGCTACTCGCACCCGGCCCTGAGCCCCGGGAGCCCCTGCCATCGAAGCAGACATTATTACTACAAATCTTATTGCTTGCAGTGCCCCCTGCCCTGGGGAACAACCATCCCGGCTGGCCACGGGAGCTTACTGCCTTCCCAGGGACCGTGGCCATCAACCAGGTCTGACATCATCATCATCATCATCATCATCATCAACATGAGATGAAGAGAAAGAGTTAATGCTTCACCTTGGATGTGACTTACAAAAACCAAACCGACCACCACCACCACCCCCACCCCCACCCCACCCCCTCATGCAATAGCCAGCCCTTTGGCTGCGGCCCGCTGGGCGATACGGCCCCACACCAGGACACACCAGCCCGAACCAGAACAACCTGTGGAAAGCCCATGAAATAAATATTTTATAAAACTATTTACAATATTAGATCTGTGAGCGTGAAGTGAGAGAAGAACTCTTTCTTTCTTCTTTTTTTTTTTTTGTCCTGACACACCTCCCTCCCCCCTCCCCCAAAAACAACAACAGCCACCAAAAAAAAAAAAAAAAAAAGCTTAAAAAGTAGATTAGCATCCTGCTGCCTAGCACAACACTTATCTTACATGGCACCTACACATCATATATATTCACATTTCATTTTAAAATTAGGAAACTCTTAACAAACAGGCTTAGAAAACATTGGCTAAGCAACGCAGCCCAAAGGAACCCTCGGTCTCCAGACCCACGCTGCAAATGCTGGCCGGCTGCAACCCAGCCCCTCTGGCTGCCCCCAAGCTGCCAAGGTGCCCTGAATTGAAACCGTCAGCTGCCCCTCACCACCGCCACCACCAGTGCCCTTCAGGGAGAGGGTGGAAGTGCTTGTGAAAGAGAGGGCGTGTCTGCGGGGAGGAGAGGAGGAAGGATGGGGACCGTGATTTCAGCTAAGCCTAGGGGTGAGCTTAATACAAACAAGAACTCCTGAGAACATCTTAGAACAGATGGATTCATTTCACAACCACCAAGCTAAAGGATGGGCCGAACGGATGCTAAGACACACAGGGTCAGGGGACACGCACAGTGCGGGGACATCGTAGCCTCATGGTTTGCTCCAAACATCCACCGCTACAACAAACGCTGCGGCGGCCTTCCCTGGCAGGGAGGAGCCTACCCTGCCTCGCTCCTGAGCCATCCAGGCCTACAGCCCGAGGGTGTGGACCCAAGGGCGCCTTGGCTGGGGCTCAGCCCTCTCCCCCGGCACAACCACCAGCAGCGGAAAGGCAAGAGCCCGATCCAGACAGCAGCAAGCACCTCCATGCTTCCCTGGGCACTGCCCATGCCTGTGGAAGGCTGGGAACTGCAGCTTTCCCAGTCGCCTTCAACTGGGAATGCATTGTCAGGCTGAAAGAACACGAGCTGGAGAGAGAAACTGTCCATCTGCAAGTCTTCAAAACAGGGCAGCTGAACATCTGTGTCCTTCTGAGACTGTGTCTCTGTTTCCCAGGAGGTTACTAGGAGCTAGCAGGCAAAATGTTGCTGGGGTTGCCCACCAGCCCATTCTATCCTGCACCAAGAAGCTCCCCTGGCACAGGAGGGACAGGGATGCAGAGAGCAGAAGGGACAAGTTCATTTCACTCTCCTGGCTCATAAAGGGTAATCTAGCAACGTGTCACAAAACTTGCTGAAAGTATCAGCACTGGCTACACAGCTCTTTGGAGAAGGTTTGCTGCAGATGCACCTCACTGATGTGCTGTCAGCTGAACACAGATACACCACTGCATGCAGCAAACACGAGCAAAAAGGACCTCATCAGTGATTAGTCAGTGATGAATATAAACATGTGCACACCTTGGACATACTGCACGCTCCTCATCATCAGAGAAGCTCATTCCAGGGCTATCACTGAAGAACCTAACAGGTACAGACAGAAGAAGCCACCCTGGGCTCAAGCTGCAGCCCTCAGTCCCTGACAGATAATTGCAAACTCAGCCCCTCCCAGAGATTAGGTAAAATGGATGGCTCCTGACCACGTGAAGTGTGAAGACCCCGAGCTGCCAATGACAAGATGAGAGAGGAAGAGGTAACCATGCAAATGAGCGATGGGGGCTGGCAGCAAGGGGCGGCAAGGGCATCGGTGGAGGTGCAGAGCTAAAAAGATGCAGCTCCTGCTACAGGGACCAGGGAGCTGGGATGGAGACTAGCGTCAAGAACAGGATGGGAAAGTGGCCACCAAGGAAAGCCAAAGTAACAGAAAGCGGAGAAGACTGTTGGTGGGACACAGCACTTGTGCTGAAATCCAGAGCTGAAGAAGCAGACCAGGGAGCTGTGGGGTGGCCCAGAGGAGGAGGAGGAAAAGGAGGAGGAGCGCAATGAGGCTTCGGAGCTGCGGATGGCACTGTGGTAGTGCCAGTGGGCAGCTCTGCTAATGGAAACACAACTCAGTGCCCATGTGGAATAAGGCAATAAATCACATTGCTTATTTCCTTCCACTCTCTGAGATCATCTGCAGCTCCCTGTGCGTCCCTTGCATTGCCTAGAAGCTGCTTTACTGGAAACAGGCTGCTCTAAGGTGCCTCAGCCGTACACCTCACTCCTGCCTCACTGCAGAACACACAGGAACAAGCTGTGCCTGTCCCAAGCCATTAACAATGAGCAACAGGTCACCTGTATGACATCACTTCTGCTCATTTTTGTGGCACTTGTGCACTGTTCTGGCTGAACCACGGAGAGATGAAATTGGGAAGTAAATGGGGAAGGGAGTAATGCAATGTGAGGACTGGGTGGGGGAAAAGAAAATGGGGGGGGGATCAAACATCTGAGCACTGATAAAGAAACTGGAGCTCCCCAGGCAATGCCACCCTGCCAGGCAGCCACCTTACACATAGGCTCTTTAATTTTCTAACAAATTAAATTGAAATTCAATTTGCTAGCAAATTACAGCATTCTTCCTCCCTGCCCTAAAATACAGCACTCAAAGAAGCATGTGCAAAGCACTTGAAAAGTGGATCTCATAGTCAGCAAGACCTGGAAATTCTCTTTATTACTGGTGTCAAGTGGAGAATGCACACAGGAGGAACTGAGGGGCCAAAGATGCTGTCTCCCAGGCTAGTAACAGAAAGGAGCCTGGCATAGAGCTGGGGATTTCCTCAGAGCAGAAAGCCTTAATGCTTTTCTAAAGAGTCTGACCATCACCAGCCCACCCTCACCCCAGTGAAACCCAAAGGACTGAACAAATATGGAATTCAGAAAACCTTCACCAAAGCTCCAAAATTCTTACCTTGAGGTGGGCTACAGAGGTCATGCCCCAAGGGTTTGCTGCAATAACTCAGCTGTAGGTGGTGGCTTTACCTTACTCATCCACGGCCAAAGCCTCCTCTCCATAAAAGACTATCTGCATAAGCTAAAGCCACCAGCCAGTGCAGCAGCTGCAGGAGGAAACTCTCCTGCCAGGTCCTCACAAACACCATGATGTAGAGAAAAATCACTCTAATTTTATTCAAAACTAATTTTTTTTCAATGGGAGTTGCTGGGGGAAAAGGAGGAGGAAGAGAGCAGAGCAGCTCTGAGCAGCGTTGATGTACTCAGCTGGGGAGAGCCCTGCAGAGGCTGCAGTACCAGGATCTGGTTCCAAGGACAGTACAGAAGGGAGATGGGGGTCCCTGTTGACAAGATCTCAGAGGATGTCACCCCTCAGGACATTCTGGATCAGCACTTCCTGCAAAACCACTGCTATTTGTCCTTGCAGATGCCCAAGCTGCTGCTCTATCCCCTGCCCACTGGAGCCAGGTGCCCACAAGGGACACACAGTGCATGCCTGGTCTAGGTTTAATACAGTTCTTTTATTAAAGAACTGTATTAAAAAAATATCAGAACTATTTGCTTTCTGAAGACAAGCAAGCAATCTGCAGCCCAGCCCAGAGCCCCCTTTTCAGTCCTCTCCTGACAAAACCCACACCCTTTACCTTTCCTCATTAAATGGGGCAGACATTCAGATTTGCACCCATGAGGCTGAGGCCAGCTCCTGTTAAAAGGCTCTTTCCACAGATTTTGTGTGTTGCTTTTTGTGCAGGACATGCCAGATCTAATGTGGGAAGCCACAGCTTGCTGAATGCCTCTGGCATCCTCAGGGAGAGAGAGAGCTGTTGGCTGAAGGCAATCATAGCTTGTGACAGCTGCAGGCACGTTGAGTCTCAGGCCACGTTGCCTACACACTGTCCAGCATGGTGGATGTCACCTTGGTCCTTCCCAGAACCCTGTGACTCCTACAGCACCTGCTGACAGGGCTTCTTCCCATGGGGACAGCACAGGAAATCTCCATTAAATCAAGCTGAAACACAGCAGTGTGACAGAAAATCACAGGCTGAGACTGGAAAGCCAAAGGGATGGGAAGAACATGGTTGTCCTTTTATTATCTCTGCTTTCTCCCTGTGACAGGTTCTGGCCATTCTTCTCTGGAGCTAATGCCTGGCAGGGACACTGCTGGGAATCTCAGCCCACTGATCCCGCTGCTGCCTAAACCAAGCAGCACACATCAAACTGGGAGAGATGCTGCTCTACTCCTGCACCAGTATGATACCTGCTGTCTCCCACCCTTGCCATGGAAAGCCAGCTGGTGCTGGTGGAGCTCCATTGGGCAGGAATGCAGCTGGAAGGCTGGAGCAGCAGCACCCATCCAGAAATGCATGTCATTTGCCATGGGTTTTATCCTGTGAGGTTCCCATTCCAAAAAGCACAGAAGATGAAGACAAGAGCAGCCTGCATTCACCAGTGGCTAAAAAAAATTAGAAAGGGAGAGAGAAAGCTCCAAGGAGTGCTTGGTGCCTGGTGCCTGGCATGGCTCTGCATGTGTAGCTTGGTGCAGGCACTTCGGGAGCAATGGGGAAGGATGGAGAAAGAGGGGTTGTGAAAGATGGGGAAAAGGGAGGTTGCTGCCAGGGAGCAGCACGATGAATGAAGGTGAGAGGGGCACTCACTTGCATGTCCAGCCCGAGGGAAGAAGGGGAAACCCTGGGCTCACACACCTGTGGAGAGGCTGCCCTAGGTGGAGGTTAGAAGAGGACCACAAGTATGGATGGAGAAGCAAGAGGGAAAGGCAACCTGTAAGAAAGGTACAGATCAGTCACTTAACTGCCGCCAGTGCCCTCCTGCCTCACACCTCTCCTGAAACGCCTTAAAATCTTTCCTGATGGAATGTTTGACATATTTAACACGTGCAGGAAAAATTAAAGTAATAGAGAACTTCGTATTAATCTGTACAGGGACTGACAGGCTAGATTTAATCACTTCCTAGCTGTTCAGAGAGTTAACTTCTTCTAGCATGATTCAAAGGAAAGGTAACTGATTTTTGTGTGGTTTTTTTTCCATAATCAGCCATTTCATAGCAAGATAAAAATGTGCTGCAGCCTCGTGTGCATCAGCGCTGGGGGAAGGGAATACCTGCAAGAGAGCCAGAGGTGCTCTGTGAAGGGCATGTGAACCTTAAATGCATTGTTTCATCCTCTACACTAAACAGGCACAATTAAAGGTTTAAAGACAATTCTCTGCCTTCCATCTCCAGTCCACGGGCTTTGGGATCTAGAGTTCAATGGCAGCTGTGAAAAGCAATTCCCCTTGCACCTGAGCCCTTTCCACCCTCTTCCCCCAGGCGCCTCTCAAATGCATGGACTGCCACCAAGCCTTGCTCTGAGCAGGGACAAGGAGCTGAGCAAGGACCAGCTATTAAAGGCTGAGAGCCCCAGAGCCTGCCCAGCACCCTCTCAGGCATTGCTGCCTTCTGCTTGCAAGGAGACATCCATCAGGATTCAGGCAAGCAGACTTTGTGCAGCGCTGCTGAAGCGAAGCTGTGGAGATGCAATGGCCAAGCAGGGTCCTCTCCCTGAGTGCAGACCGAGGCAGCTCCTCCACTGCCACTGAACATCCCTGCCCAGCAGAGAAAGCACAGCCACACGCTCTGTGCACTTCTAACACATTGCCCCCAGCGGTGCTGGGCACCATGACCCTGTTCTGTCACTGCAGGCCTCCAGCTGCCTTTCACACATGCTGCAGAGGTTTGCAGAGGAGCTCTGCACAGGTGTTGTACAGGACAGGGCAGCGGCTTGGCCACTTTCAGACTCCACAGCACCAGACATAAGCAAGGACAAACCAACTGCACCTTGCCAGTAAAAGGGTGAAATGCAAATTATGGCAATAAATAAACTTAAATCAGTTCCTTATCCCAACCCCATTCCAGCTGCAAATCCTGGCTAAGGAGGGCGCAAGGCATGACACACACAAGAACACAAGGGGAGGACCAGGGCTCTTCTTCTGCAGAGCATCACCAGAAGGAGCTAGAGCCCTTAAAGAGGGAGAAATTCAACCTCAGCAAAGCGCTTCAGAAGCTGCTCTGCTGCCAGAGGCCACAGAAATCAACAAGAGCACAGCAAAATGGGAGAAGGAGGTCTGTCCAAAAGCAGGGCACAGTGGGACCAATTCATCCCTGAAGCCAACAAGAAATAAAGACAGGGCCCAGTGCACCCACCCAGCAGCAGTGGATGTGGCAGTCTGGTACCCTCAGCACCTCCTCCACTTCCTCTGCCTGAGTGGGACCTCCCCAACCCCATGGGCCATGCCATGGGAGAGCAAGGCAGCCATCAGCAGTACACACACCAGTAGATAATGAATACTTTGACGCAGGTAACATTATGGGACACGAGCAGCTGCTACAGACAAACTGACAAGGGACAGATTTGCCTTTCTCTCCCTCGGTGATGGGAAATGGTTTTGGTTCTGCTTTAAATGCCACTAAGAAGACAGACAGAAGGAGGACTCTGAAGGAAAGGGAAATGTTTGAGTGCACCCAAAGGCTGCTGAAAGCTACTTCATGTGCACGACGGTGGTTTTCTTTCTGCTACAGTACAAGTGCTTGTGCCTCAAGTATAAAACGCAAGCCTCCAAATCACACAGACCAGCTTCTCATTTTTATTTTTAAAGTGATAAATAAGGCACTGTACTTTCAACTAAAACTGCCTGGTTCCAAGTGTTGGGTTTTTTTAAAAGCAAAACAAAGCAAAACAAACCCAAGGAACGTTCAAACTGCAGAAACTCCCTTCTGAACAGCAGAGCCAGACAGGCTGACCTCTTCTCTGTCCCAGACACATCTGCCGATGCCTAAACTCACACGGGCGGTGTCCTGCAACTGTGGATTCTGAAAGGCTTGCTACAGCTTATAAAAGCAGCTTTAGTTAATGCGTGGTAACAGGTCACTACTATACATCGCTTCTGTACACGGCCTCTGTGCTATTTCGGGTCGGCGCGGCGCTTGCCGTGCGAGCAGTCCACTTTTGCCCTCAGCTTCCTCTTGCCCTGCGACCCGCTGCTCTCCTGCATCTTCTTCATGGACCTCGTCAGGGCCTTCCCGCCACCGGGCTTCTTGTTGGCCATCTTCTGCGATCGCGTGGAGGACTCCCCCAGGGGTTTCTGCTTGGGGGACTTGGCCAGCTCCTCGTGGCCGGGGGCAGCAGCGCCCGTCTGCTCGTGTTCTCCTTGCCCTTCCGCGCGGGGAGCCGCACCTGCTTCAGCTGCCTTTTTGGGGCTCTCTTCTCTTTCAAAGACATTTTTCTAGCCAGCTTGTTGCTCCTCTCCATGGCAGCCTGCTTGCGGGTGGCAGGAGCTTTTGCATTCACCTCCAAATGCTTTATTTTACTGGCCTTCTTGGCAGGCAGCTTATCCTTGGTGGAGGAGCTTGATCTCTCCTGGGCACTCCCGCTCTCCTTCAGCATCCTCTTCTTCTTGCTGAGCTGAAGGTCAGCTTTGGGTGAGGGGTCATCCTGGGACTTGTTCTTCCCCTTCCGCCCCTTGCCTGTCCCATCCACCGAGGGACATTTAGCGGGAAAGGCATCTGCTTTGATCTGCAAGGCCAGCTTTGGAGACATCAGGGGGTTGATGCACAAGCTTTTTCGGCTCTGCTTGATCTCCAGGGGCGGGTGGTCCCCTGGGCCATCGTTCTTCTTCTCTGCCTTCATCATGCGATGCTGGGCTCGTAGCTTTCCCCGCAGGTTGGAGTACTTGCGCAGGATCCTGGTGCTGGCCTGCGTGGGCAAGCTGGGGGCAGGCTGCACGGTTTTGTCCTCACTCGGGTCCTTGATGCTGGCATCAGTGGGAGACGTCTGGCTGGGAGTGGTGGCTTCTTCAGCCTCTGCTTTATCAGCGTTCTCCCGAATTTTGGCCCAAAGCTTTTGGTTCTTCAAGTTATTCCGAGCTGGTGTAGTGGCAGCAAACTTCTTCAGGTGTTTTTTCAAACGTTCAGCTTGCAGCGAGCTGGGGTAGAGACTAGAGGAGGAGTATTTCTGCATGGGGACTTTGATGGGAGGGATCTCCCCTGGGAGACGGGTGTTGAGTTTCTTCACAATCACTAGAGACCTGGTTTCAGTTGTCTCCAGAAACCACTGGCAGATGTCCGACAGCTTAAAGGCCTTCATAAACAGCATCTGGACAGGAGAAAGCTTCTGCACTTCTAATGAGCCTCTGCTCTTCCGCGTCCTTTTTTGCTTTTCCAAATCTCTTTCAGTTTGTCAGCTTTGTTCTTTACCTTGGGGGTTGGCTGCACCTCCTTCTCCAGCTGAATCCAACCCTTCTGAACTTTCATGTACTGAGTGTTGAACTCGGCAATGAGTTCCTGGTTCTCCTCTTCAGCACACCACTCCATGAACTTTGGTTTGTTGTCAGACGTGTCTATGTCCTCCAAGGCTGGGGAGTCCTCGTTCCCTGATTTGCTTTTGTCCCTTGGTTTGGAGGTGGCTTGCATAGGCTCCTTCCCTGCTGTGCTCTTTTTTGCAGTGTCTACAGGTGTGGGTGTGTGTCTTAAGTTATAAAACTGCAGAGCGACCTTTTTATGCTTTGCAGCCTTCGCTGGAGGATGCTCACTTCCACCCCTGCTGCTGGGACATGGAGGCGAATTAGCCACCAGCTCACAGGTCTCTAGTTTGTCTGTGCCCGTGGCACTGTCAGAGCTGCCCTCATCCTTTGCGCTGGCATCACCTGGTTTCACATCCACTTGCTGGGCATCATCTGCAGGCATGCTGCTCTCTGGAGGGAGAATGTTTCTCTTCTCAGAATCAGCCTGGACACTGATTTCCAGCATCTCACCCGGCTGACTCTGGCTACTGTTAGCAGGGGAGTTGACTTTAGCGGAATCTTCTCCCTCTGCCACAGTCTCTTTTACTTGGAAGCTTTTAGAGGTTTGTCTGGTAGTGACACCATTCTCCTTGCTTGGCTGCTGCACAGCAGTGTTCTCTGGAACCTGGTCAGCACCCAGCCCCTCACTGGTTTTGAGCGGCACATTGGGGTAGCAGTCACCTGGGAAGTGTATGGATGCTGCCTCATCCAGTTGCACTTCTCTCCTGAACCGCTTAGCACTCTGGGAGAGTTTGCCCTCAGGGCAAGGAAGCTGCACAGAGCTGAAAGAGTCAGCATCCTCAGCACTGCCCTCAGTGAGTGACTGGGATTGCTGGCTTCGGAGACACCGGTCTGACGCCACAAGCACTCTCCTGCCTTTCTTCCGCTTCTTGTCTAGGCTGTCTTTGGAAGAGACAGAGTCCTTCTCTGCAGTGTCCGAGCCATCGGGTTCAGGCAGCATTTCCCCTTCAGCGAGGTCTTTTTCACCTGCTGGGCTGTTAATCTGCACTGCCTCTTCTTCTGAGATTTCAGGGACAGATGTGCTGGCTCGCACAGACCCCTTTTGCTCAAGGGAGTCATCACCCACCATGTCAAATAATTCAGGTTCTGGTTCAGCATCGATGCTTTTGTTCACATCCATGCACTGCAAGGTGGCAGGGGACTCTGGGGGACTCTTCCTGTCCACAGTGGCAGGGGGCTCATCAGCCTGTTGGTCTGGAGAGTGTAGGATGGGCTCTGTTGGATGCACTTCACAGGGCTCCACATTCCCTGTGGCAGGAAGCTGGTCAGGATCCCTGGCACCACCATGGGCCTGGGGTGCTGTGTCTGCAGCAGCAGAGTGCTGCGGAGAGGACTTGGGGTCCAGGCTAGCAGGGAGGTCAAGATCAGTTTGTACATCAGAGCCTAGACAACCTTCCTCCCCACCGGGTGCTTCTGAGATGCGAAGGGCGGGAACATCAACAGCCTGCCCACTGCCATCCCCAGAGGAGCTCAGGCTGCTGCCAGCTTCGCAGGGGACAGCGCCTCCTGCTCTCATCTCCCCTCCTTCAGCAGGTGGGGAGCCAAGCGGTGGCGAGCTGGCTGAGCTGTCCTCTTTCTGGGGACTGGGTGGGGCAGAGAGGGAGAAGAAGGGCATGGCCATGGTAGCTTCCCTTGACCGCAGCGCCCGGGTATCCCGGGGCTGCACGGGGGCTGTCTCAGCTCTCTCCCTCGTTTCTCGGCTGGTTGCCGCCCCTTTAGCCAGCAGCCTCAGAGAAACCCTTTTCTCGCCTTCCCAGCCTGCCCCCGCAGCGCCCCCCACCGAGAGCATCAGGGGCTGCTTGGTGCTTACGAGGGTCTCGGTTCGCAGCGCCGGGCCGCTCCCCCTCTCCTCCGCCCGGGAGCTCTTAACCAGCGTGCGGACAGTCGGCAGCTCACAGCACTCCCCGTTGAAGTAATAGCCGCGGGTGCTCTTCCGCGCGGTCCTGCGGGACGACACCGACCGCTGGCTCTCGAAGTGGCACTCGGTGATGGGCTGGCTGATGTAGACCACGTCACACTGGTTGTCATAGTCATTGATCCTCAGCCCCGACGCCTTCTTGCTCTTACGAGTGGACCTGAGGGAGGCTGCCTTGGTGCGGGGATGCCCACTGGCGGTCCGGTGGCCGGCCGGCGCAGCACCCGCGGGCAGCCAGCCCTCTTTGGACTTGTCGAGTGGGTCCTTGTCAGCTGGGTGCAGGTGGCAGCCTGCCTTGCCCTTGGCCACGGCGTGCAGGTGGTTTTCTTGCTTTGGTCTCGCGTCTTGTTCTTTCGCGTCTAAGTCCTGGTGCAAAGATGCTCTTGAGCTGCATTGCAAAGTGTTCTCTTTGTCAGCTCTGCGAGGAGGGCTCACAGCAAAGCCAGGATCCCAGGCTTCTTCCGGCAGAGCTCTGAAAGAGCTCTTTTGGGACCCCAGACAGCTGTCTAAGCTGTCCTCGCCGCTGTTCACGTTTGCCACTTTGACCGAGATGTAACCTTCCACAAGAGTCTTACCTGCTAGCTGCTCTTTATTGTCCTCACACTTTCTGACGCTGGCTTCTTGCTCGTGCCCAGTGGCTTGCTGCCCTTCCAGGCTCTTGGTGGCATGATGGAAATTCAAAGAGGAAGAGTTCAATGTGCTGAGGTATCCTTGAGTGGAGCTATCCTTTGGACTAGCAGAACGAAGCCTGGTGACAGGGAGCTCAGAGAATTCCCTTCTCAAAACAGGACTGGAGCTCTCTGCCCCGTCCAGAGACTTCAGCTCCACTGGCTGCTTCAGGCCTTGTCCTGTAACATGCAGGGGGCCGTCAGACCCTGACTGTCCCGGGTCCAAGGAAGAAGGGAGCTTCGATTCAGTACAAGTAGCACCCTTATCCTGATTTTCAGTGCTTTGCTGGCTACAACCAGAGCCACAAGTAGAGGCCTCCATGCTCTCAGATTCAGGCAAATGCTGGACTTCAGAGTCTGGTTGTACTTCAGTGTATATGTCGTTTAACACACGGATGAATTGCTTCTGGTGATGTGTACACAGTCTGACCATAAACTTTTCCAGTGGAGACTTCGGTTGATTGTTAGAGTCTATTGCTATTGTCTCTGCTGCATCCTCACTAGAGAGACAGAGAGAGAAGCAATCAGTAACATGTCCCATGGAACAAAAGTTAGTGCTGCAAAACCGGAATGACCCTTTCTCCTCCCACTTGAGCACAGCACCTGCCTGATCAAGCATCCTGTTGTCATGGGGCTGGCAGGCATCCCTTCAGCATGCACACTTCCGTATGCACACTGTTGGTGGCACATGGACTGCATTTCTCTCTGTCTCCTACTGCCAGAGCACCCACACTTACACTTCTGCCTAGGACATCCTGGTGAGTAGGCACCATGTGACACATTCCAAACAAACCTATACTTCCAAGTGAGAATCGGATTCAGTATCTGCACTGTGCCCAGTGTGGAAGGGTCAGCACTTCTGGGACCCATCAGGACAACTGCAGACCTCTGCCTGCTTCATCTGCACAGCCAAGCTAAGTGGGAGCAAAGCAGCATCCCATCAGGGCAGTCAGATGCTAGAAATCTTCAACTACTCGTAAGCCTTCAATTTCTGCTTATGCCTTGGTGCCAGAAGATGGATCTAGGGCAAACTGAGCAGATCTGAGTCTCCTCTGCAATCAGTGGAGAAATGTTGGCGAGCTCCCAGCCTGCAGGACGTGCAGGCAGCAATGCACCCATGAGTGGTGCAGTGCCTTGCCATCTGCACTGACCTTTGATTTACTGCCATTTGATAAAGTGGCTCTGTAGCTGATAGTCACCCAGAGTGGTGTGCTTCTACAGCACAGGATCACTGCCACTAGCTAGCTCTCAAACCCAGGCAATTATCATTTACCTGCTTGACAGAGGCAATTAATTAGGACATATTGGTGGAGAGGTTAAAGGATAGATAATTGCCCAGTGTTTGCACGAACTCATCAGGAGTGCCATGCCAGGTGCTGTTATCGAGACCAATCTGTTCCCAACGGCAGCACAGGCAATTCCCACCCAGCTCCCCACACTGAGGGTGCCCTGCCACCCACACTGCCTGGCACGAGATCTTTGCCAGCAACACTGGGTTGCTTTGCAGTAAAAGTTGAACTTTGCACATCCTGGCCTTGTACCAGAGGAATGAAAGTTGTTTCATTCCCTCTACAACCTCACTCAGACAACCTCACCCACCAGACATCAGATGCCAACCTTGCTCACTCAGCTTTCTGGAGTGGGTTTTCCCTCCCCATGCTGTCAGGCACAGGGCTCAACAGGGGGACAAGGAGAAAGACCCCCACCTCAGAGAAGCCACTGGCAGAGAAAAGGAGGAGGAAAAGACAAGGACCAGAGCTGGCCATGCTTGGTGGCAACCGGGGTGCTGGAGCCAGCCCCAGGCAGCTCTCACCTGTGGCTTACTGCTTGCTGCTTTCTTTGAACTGACAAGTGCTAGGGAAGCACCTCCAGCAAGCCATTTTCCCCAGCTCATGGACTCAGCCCCCACACTCAACAAAGGGCAGAGAAAGGCCCCCAAGGCTCACTTGAGGCCTGGCCAGGTGGCACCCAGCCTCCTATTTGCCCAGAAACACTAGGCTGCAGCCAAGCCTGCCCTGTACATCTGCTAGCCGGCCCTTGGCTTTCCAGTTGTAATTCTCAAGCGCAAGGAGGCGTCACTTCTCAGTCATGGCTGCTCGGTTTCCTTGGGCAGAGTTTTCCCAAAACCACCCAGAAAGGTTGAGTGAGCTCAGCTCACCAAACGTGTCCCAGCGCCCCCAGAACGTATTCCCGGGGTTAGCGACAAGCAACCTACCTCAAGACTGCTTTACTACACCTGGGCGAACACCACCCTCCAGTAACCGTCTCAACTGGTTCTACCTGGCGCTGCGATGACTTTCAATTTGGAATGCCTGGGATTAGTTTAAATCAAAATGCTTGGATACAACCTGGCCCCTCTCCAGAGCCCTGCACGGGAAGGGTTATGTCAGCCAGGATCTCTTACACGGCCCAACTCCTCCCATCTGCTGCATAACAAAAGGGATACAAAACCTTTGGCCCCCATGCAAGAGGAGGGCTTGGAGCAGGGGGCTTTGTGAAGAGGCTGAGCTCAGCACAACCTCTTTTCCACCTCTGCACAAAGAGGGTGGTTGCTCTCCTCTTACCTGCTCGTCAGCCCAGCTCCTAAGAGCCGCAGCCATCTTTCCCCAGCAAGCCCGAATTTATAACAGCAGCAGCAGAGGCGTGGCCCTGCCCCAGCCCACTGTGCCACCACACACCTGGGCAGCCTAGGGTGGCAAAACAGACAGCACCCTCCTTGCCAAGGCACCTTCAGCTGCTACACACAAAGGACTGCAAAAGATGAGCCCGTGGCGTAGGTGAAACGGTTGCTGGGAAGGGTGGTGAGTAAGAAAAGGTGAGCTACAGGCTGGGCAATGCCTGGCAAAGGAGGAGATTGTGGGTCTGTGTACAGAATCCCTAACATGGGAGAAGGAACAGAACAAAGTGGCCAGGCACAGCCCTTTCTCACCTCTCAGCAGCCATGCTGAACACAGCTGTGTGCAGATCAGAGTGTGTGGGGCTGGACAAGACCTATGTCCTGCTGGTATGGCAAAGGAACTCGGGCTCCCTGGTCCTGAAGGCTCCAGGGTAGTATTTCTGCCTTGCCCTCAACTCATTTCTTCGACTGGAGGCCTCTGTGCTCTTTTTCATCTTATTTGCCCCACTGTACTCCAAGGAATCAATCCAAGATACACACAGCTTGTCAAGCTGTAAATTCATGAAACAGAGATAAGTATTTTTCCTGCTTGATAGAGAAAATAAATCCACTGATCCTCAATGCTCTTTGTCCTTGGAAGACCCATCTGTGGCTCAGTGACACAGTTCACCTGCAAATTCTCACCTTGAGCACATCTGCTCCTTCCCCAGTCCACCTTTGTTTGGGTACTGCAGGCAGTCTCCCTCTTTTTTTCTCAGTTTCAAAGGATAACCTTGAGGCAGAACTCTCCCTGCCAGTTGCAGTCAGGCTCTCAGCAAGGCTGACTCCTACCTTGGTCCTTCCCCTCCCCATCCCTACAGGCTGCTGAGCCTGTGCCTCTTCATCTTCAGATCTCCCAGACACAGTTCAGTGCTCTCTGGGACCCAGTAAACCAGCCTTGGTAGCTGCCCAGCAGTTCCCACTACTCCTGTCTGTTCTAGCTATTACTACTGAATAAAACATACTCATGGCCATTTGCTTGCCTGGTAGCTGATGGATGTAGGATTGTCTGCATCCTCACTACTTAAGGCAGTTCCAGAGCAGAGCTTGTTTCATGATCAGGTGTAATAAAAGAATTTATTTCAAGTGCCCCCAGCTTCAGGCAGGTTTGGTTATGGACTGTGTAAACTGCTTATCAGAAAGGACAGGGGAGGTGAGCTGACTGCAGAGCTGAAGTGCCTTCCTGAGGAAGGTGCTAGCTACCAGCAGGCTCCTCAGCTCTGCTGTCAAAGGCACAATGGGAACTGAAGACTGACTGGTGAACGTGCAGGATAGGAACTGAAAACACGGGTTTTAAACAGGAGTAAAAGTTGTGCTCAGGAGGCAGCCACTCCTCTCTCTGAACAGCCTGGCTTTTGGGAGGCACAGGGCAGTTTGGGGTACGCAAGGGGAATGTGCCGTTTCTCTCAAGGGATGGAGAAGCCACAAGCCTACTGTAGCTTCTTGGCTGGGGAGAGACAGCTTACTGTGGACCCTCTGGAATGCCCTTAGCCAAGCTGCAAAGCACATTCACAAAGCCCTTATGGAGTACCAAGAGGGATTCACTGTGATGGGACAGACAGTCCACCTGCCAGTGAACCTTCCTGCAGAGCCTGAGAGAGGGCAGGTCTGCCCTTTCTGGCCACCACCCTTACAAGCTGCGGCTGCTGGGGCTCCGCTGCTCCTGTGCCCCAATATCTCACTCCCAGCCCCTCTGCACATCTTGCCTTGCGCCAACAAAAGATACTCTGGCATCCCAAGCAGATCTTATCACCTGAGATCCTTGCTGCCTCCTAGCCCTTCTAGCTTTCCCAGGGCAGTCCTGTTCTCTCCTCCTTTCCCGCCTGCCGCAGAAGGTGTCAGAGGCATCAAGGGGCAGGAGCTGTCAGAGACACAAACGGAGCTGTTGCTACGCAACCCCGGCGGCACAGCAATTAACGCTGGGGAAAACGTGCTGTGCTCTAAAGCTATTTGCATAGCTGTGTGCTGCAATACGTTTGTTTGCATTGTGCCTCTACTGTTTAGTGGAGTTTAAAGGCAACCCTCCTCCAGCTCTTGCTAGGGGAAACCCAGAGCCTACAACAAAGGCCATGCAGTTTGTGGTGAGGGAGCAGGGGGAAGGCAGAGCTTGGCTTGCCTGTAACATCCACAGACTGGACAGGTATAGGATTTACAAGACAAGGGGGAAAGGACTAAATATCTGGATTTCATCCTGTGTTCCACCTTGTGGAGCCAGATCCTGCTGAGCCCGTGACCTGCTATTGGGGTTGCCACATGGGTCCTTTTCCATGTGTAACGGAGTGACACCATGCTTGTTCAGCTTGTGGATACCAGAAACAAGAGCTTTACGGGCAGCCCAAGCTGCCTGTGACTCAAGAGTGTGGTTTAGGGGGGAGCAAGGGGGAGAAGATGAAGAAAGAAATCAATTGGCTCACACCAACCTACCTGGGACACTGGTCTCCAAAAACCTGCTGATTGCCAACTGCAATCTTCTGGTTTGCCCACCCCAAGTTTGTCACTATTCAGCATGAAGCCTGTGTCCTTTTAGGGTTTCTTTTTTTAGCCCTCGAACATCAGTTTGATTGATTATAAGTTTACAAGTATGTTTTGTATCACAAGAAGCAGCAGCAGAACAGAAGTTCAAGGCTAAGTGTTTCTATTCCTTTCAGACCACTCTAAACACCAGCATTATAGTTCTGTAAAAGAAACAAAGCATAGCTGTAAACTTATAAAATTCAATTTGGTATTTTTAGGGGGTGGTGGTGTAACCTCTTCCTTCCCTCTCCTACTGCCACACAGCTGACCACTGGAGTACCCCACCAAGCCAAAGGGTGCCTTGGAGATCTGGCTAAAGGCAGAGACTTTCAGAAATGTAGATCACTAAGAAGAAAGCCCAACCTGTGAGTGATGCTCTTCATCAGCTGAACTCAAAGCACTGGCCATGCACACTTTGACCCCTAAGTTGAAAGCATCATGCCTCACTGCCCTTGGGTGGCACCTCCAGCCCTACTGCTTTCAGCCACTTCATTTATTTCTCAAGGCAAGTGGAAATGCCATTTTGAGGGACTGCAAAGGAGGAGCAGCCTCTTAAAGAGAGCTGACCCCAGCCCCAGGGGCGTTGTGAGTCCTGTGTGCTGAATGCGTGCTTGACAGAAGCTGTGGCTGGGGGTTGCCAAAGGTGGGCTCATTTTCCCCAGTGTTGGGGGGCTGCATGCAGAGCCACATCAGGGCCTCACCCTGTGGAAAGGGGAAATGAGCTCTCTACCAGCCCCAGTTCAGCTTGCTGAAGCAGCTGTGTGAAAGCAAATGCCAGAAGGGAAAGACACTGGACCGAAGCAGGAGGTGGCATCTTGTCTTTCAGCAGCAGCTCACACTAATGTCACCACAGTGGCCATGGAGCCGTGGCTACTGCCAGCTCTCTGCCAGAAATTATTATCCAGGGTGGCAAAAGGCAACCCACATTCCATCTTCCCAGCTCCACTTGACATGCAGTGTCATGCTCAAGCCCACCCTTGCTCTTAGCTGCAGCACAGACCTCTTGCTGCGAGTGGTGGCAGTGAGTGGATACATTTCCTTCTGCTGGCACTGCCCTGGGATGCGGCGATCCCTTGCAAGGAATGGGCAAAACAGCCCTGGGCACAAACAGTGTGAGATACTGCAGCCAGATTTTCTGGAGCTCATCTCTCAAAGCCCCAATTAAAGGCTGACACTGGATGTACCAGTTTAAACGCCTGTATTTCAATCCTCAGAAATATGCCTGGCACCTAACACTCCCCACACAGATGAATGAGTTCCTTCACACCTCTGTGGGTGCTACAGTAATTCTCTCTCACTGCACTGAAAGGAAAAAAAAGACAACAAAAAAAAGCCAAGAGAAAGAAAAAGAAAAGCAGCACAGAAAGAGCTGAGGCTTCCCACAACAGCCAGGAAGCATTTTCCTTCTCTAAATTAAAAGGTTAATTTGTTCAAAGCACAGACAAAATAACTATGTAAATATTGCTGCCGGGCTCTCAAGGCCCCTGCATTTACACTGTTCTTGGTGACGCACAGCGGGGATGGACTGAGCTTGCATTTCAACTGAAAAGCAGGAAGAAACAAGTTATAGATGGGGTTTGTTTGGTTGGGGTTTCTGTCAGCTGCACGTATTCATCAAGGTATCCAGGCTGTACAATAAGCAGACTGACTGGATAAACAACAGGCATCCATCACAGATTCAGACTTTTTAACCCTTCAGAGTAATGTCTTTTATTTGCTTGCTTATTTTTAAAGTAGTTAAAATATTCTTTAAAAGCCACCTTCTCCCCACCTGTGGCCAAATGAAATAATCAAACAAATCAAAGTTGGCTTTACATTATAAAACAAACAAACAAAAACCCAACAACAACCCAAAACCCACAATAAAAACCTCAAACAAGTGTTATAGAATCAGTCAGGGTTGGAAGGGACCACAAGGATCATCTAGTTCCAACCCCCTGCCATGGGCAGGGACACCCCACACTAGATCAGGCTGGCCAGAGCCTCATCCAGCCTGCTCTTAAACACTTCTGGAGATGGGGCCTCAACCACCTCCCTGGACAACCCCCTTCCAGGGCTTCACCACTCTCATGGTGAAGAACTTCTTCCTCACGTCCAGCCTGAATCTCCCCACCTCCAGCTTCATTCCATCCCCCTAGTCCTATCACTACCTGATATCCCGAGAAATCCTTCCCTCTTCCCTATATTCCTGTCAAAGCTTTTTCCACTCCCACCTTCCCCAAGTCACTAACTCAGCTGTATCCTGTAGTAGTTTATCATCACTTGTGATACTTCTAATGCAATATTTTACTGACTATTTAAAAATCTTACCACCGAGCCACTGCTTTAAAACCAAGGGAAATGTATCACGTTGGAAACATATTCTACATTGTAGCTTTCAGAGCCTTTCCAGAATTGTGCTCTCTAATTTTTCTAATTACCAAGGACATCTGGGACCTTCCCTTTAAGGAAAATTTAAAAAAAAAAAAGAAAGGGAAGGGAAAAAGGGAAAAAGGGAAAAAGGGAAAAAGGGAAAAAGGGAAAAAGGGAAAAAGGGAAAAAGGGAAAAAAGAAAAAGAGGAAAAAAGAAAAAGAGGAAAAAAAGAAAAAGAGGAAAAAAAGAAAAAGAGGAAAAAAAGAAAAAGAGGAAAAAAAGAAAAAGGAAAAAAGAAAAAGAGGAAAAAAGAAAAAGAGGAAAAAAGAAAAAGAGGAAAAAGAAAAAAGAAAAAGGAAAAAAGAAAAAGAGGAAAAAAGAAAAAGAGGAAAAAAAAAAAAGAAAAAAAAAAGAAAAAGGAAAAAGGAAAAAAGAAAAAAAAAAATAGTAAAAAGAAAAAACAAAGAGAAAAAAGAAAGAAAAAAGAAGAAAAAAGAAAAAATAGTAAAAAGGAAAAAAAAAAAAAAAAAAAGAAAAAAAGAATAAAAAAGAAAAAAAAAAAAAAAGAAAGAAAAAAGAAAAGATAAAAAAAGATAAAAAAGGAAAAAAGAAAAAAAAAAGAAAAATTACTCTAAGTGTTTCTCAGCATCTTCCCTGAGCTAGGTGCTCCAAAAAAATATAGCAGCAGAAGGTCAGAATAGATAGTATCACAGACAGCACCAGAAGACAGATAACAGAAGTGTGCAGGGCACAAAAAAGGAAAATTCTTACAATAATTGTCACAGCTTTGCACTTGGTTTAACAAAAGCAGCACCCAGTTAAGGCACAGGAGAATGAAGCACAGGGACCGGTCCTATGGAGCAGGGAGGTTTCCCTGAGTATGTTTAACAGTCCCTGGTATGAGCTGGGAACACAAGCTGGCTCTGGACCCCAGCTGAGGCAGTTGTGTGGCCTCTCACCCACTCCCGAGCCCATCGCTGTCAGCTCCCTGTCTACCCTGCAGTAAACCAGGGTCCAACCTTTCCCTTCCCAGCCCTGCGGCATGCACATGCAGGTCAGCTGGACCCTCTGCAACCACAGAGGTTCTAGAAGATGCAAATCCTCCACTGAAGATGCAAATCCTCATCTGCAGTCAACGAAGGCTTGCGAGCACGATATGCTGCTGCGCTAAATCCCCACCTTCCCCTCCTACATCGCCTCTGCAGGGCTGCACCTGCGGGGTGGAAGAAAACCCCAAATTCCCTCTCTGCAGACATTGGAGCTGCAGTCCCAGCTCCAAGAGGCACATGTGCCAACCACAGCCACTGTCTACTTCCAGAAGCCTCCAAGGATTTAAAAGTCTGTGAATATCCAGGATCTCTTCTTTTCCAACATGGATATTAAAAAGCAAATGCAGCAACTAGGCAGAGTGCTCGCTTGAGCTAAACACTCTCAGCACAACCTCTTTGCCAAGGCTTGGGAGGGGCCAATGCAAGACATTTGGAGACCAGAGGGTATCTTGGGCGTAATTAACAGACGTTGGGGGATATGACCCCATTTCAGATAACCTGGAGACTCGGATAATTGGGCCTCAGATAATCAAGGCCACGTTGTTAATAGGAACAGTATCCCAACTCCTAATGAATGGCAGCATTTCCCCGTGTGCCAGTGCTACACCTCCTTGCACACAAATGCCTGGTGAAATATGAATTGGTGGTTTGATGCCTGTCCATATCCTCTGTCAGCTGCCGGGCTGAGCAGCAAACCCTCTTTCTGATGCACTACTTTGCCTGACTGCCTGGGAAATAGGTTAAGGCGGAGAGGTGGATTGCAGCCCCAAATGCCTGGGGACGAGGCTGTCTCAGAGCTGATGGGCTAGGTAAGCTGTATTTTGAAACTGGGTTAATTTAACTGCCATTCAACTACCACTAAATGATGTAGGTTAATTTTATAGTCTGATAACTATTAAGAAACCAAAACACAAGGCAGGAAATGTCTCTATGCACGCCAGTGGGGAAAGGTTTCCCCTGCACTAATGCACGCCCTCTCCTTCAGCTCAAATCCCTCATCCTCCTTCCATTCCTGCACATTCCTTGCATCGACTCTTATTTTTTTTAACCCTTATCATTACACACTATTGTCCTTCCTCCCTCTCTTAAGAGACTCTATTCTCCTCTCAAAAATGTTGCCGGCTTGTTAACCCAGCACACAATTGTTTTTTCCTCCATCGCGGATCTCGATGCTAAAGAAAGTCTAACAAATAAATCTGCCTGACCACAGCAAACATCCACCGACACATCTGCTATGTGTCTGGCTACACGGGCAACTGAGGCAGCACCTTGCTCAGTGTGGAACACACCATCACCACTTACACACCCGGCTTTCTGTAGGGTTATTTACTGTATTTAAAGCACCCCTGGGTGGGTTTTTTTGGCAGTTCACCCTTTCTAATAGGAGGCCGCTGTTAAAACGTGATTATCTCTGTGCAGTTTTCCTTCCCGCAGCATAATGATAGGTATTGTTTGTTTCTCTATACTGGGGACAAACCCCATCAATTGCTAGTTTGCCAGAAAGAAAAAAAAAATAAAAGGAAAAAAAAAAAAAAAAGGTAAATAAATGTAGCAACAACAGCTTATGCCTGCAAAGGAACAGATCCCTTGGAAAATGCTGAAGTGACTCATCACTCCTCAAGCATAATGAGGGGGAGCTGAGCATCAAAGCCAGGCAGATTCCCCCTGAGATGCCTTCCCAAATTGCTTCCCTCTGACTTTTCCACTTCCTTAGTCCCACTGCTCCCACTAGCAGGAAAATGAGTCGCTAACCTTCGCAGAGGAAACCAGAGTGATGATGACCCATTAGCACATGCTGCCTGTCAAGCACTCATGGATCTCCTCTATCACAGATGTCTTTTATTGTGTTAACAGTAAGTGCACTATGCAGGCCCTGAAAGCTCAGACAAATGAACTCCCACTCAAGTGTGGTGGTCCTGAGACCACAGCACTAAGGAGAGCTTTTTTACTGTACTTTATATGACCAGAGAAATACAGTATGTGACCATGCCCAGGTATTCACAGCACAACCACCTCCGAAAAATTCTCCTTGCAGAGACTGACACGTTCAGTCAGGGATGCCGGAACACAAACCACGTACACTGTGGGGATTTTTGACCCACAGAGGGCTGAGTGCCAGATTCCCTGCTGAGGCCTCCCTATTCAATCTCATGAGGAAAGTCCTTTTTTCTTCCCCCTTGGGAGTTAAAAGAGCAGACAAAACAGCCAAAACCCAACCAAACAAGAACCTACTCTTTGCCAGCGCTAAGATACTACTTTTATGACTTTGTGCTAGGTTACACTGATTTGAAGCATTGTAACTAATTATTGTTCCTAATTTAATAGCAAGATCATTAAAGGGGCCACAAGGCATATTTCCTTTAAACCCAGAGTTCTTATTTTTGCTTTAATCAATTAACAATCCAGTTTATACTCAAACAAAAGGCACCAATATTAAGGAGAGGGATAGGCATCAAAAACCAGAATCACAGAGCAGTCACCCTTAACATGCACACTTGTGTCAGTCTGTTAGAGAACAACCAACACAGGGCCTGAAAGAAGAGCAAAGATCCACCCTTCTTAGTGCATCAGCAGAAAAACTCACTGAATTACAGCTAGGCAAGTCTCTAGCAGGTAGTGAGGTTAGGTAGTTGTCACCATGGTTCAATCAGAACTTGGTTATTAGTGAAGACACTTAGGTACTGATTAGACTGGTTCAGCTTCACATCTCAGGCTGACATTTGGTGGCTAGAAATCAGAAGAAATCTTGCATGTCTGTACAGAGCACATCTATTATGATAGCTTCTCATGGAAAACCAGAATCCTACTGTGTCTGTCTATTTTATTTTAAGAATCTCCTTTCAAAGTGGTTTAAAACTCTCCACAGCTAACACTTTACACACAGCTACTTGCTTTAAAGGCCTGGAACACATCTGAAGAAGACACCGTGTGTGACCACAGCACATAGGAAAATGTGAGAAAACTATCCCACCACATTCATCTAAAAGGGGAAGATGGCAGAGATTAGTGGAGTCTCCAAGCAAGCACCTCAGGTGTAGACTACAGCAAGAGTACTGGTACAGGCATTGGTGGTGTGTACGAACACCCCTTCACATGTCTGTGGAAGCTGTTTGGCTTCCTCTAGTGTCAGCTCTCCTGCAGAGCCAGAGTAACTTTCAACAATCAATGTCAGAGCCTTTCTCTAAAGCTCACTGAGAAGAAAAGCACAGTCAAAGCCTCAGCTTTAAGAAAGGAAACCACAAAAGCCCCTTTCAGAGTTGGGGATGTCATTCCAAAATGAGTTAAGCGAGCCCCACACTTTATTAGCTGGGCAGGAGGGATCTGGGACATGTGATGATGGTATCTAGGGGGGAGAAAGGGGGGGGAAAGGGGGGAAAGGGGGAGAAAGGGGGGAAAGGGGGAGAAAGGGGGAGAAAGGGGGAGAAAGGGGGAGAAAGGGGGAGAAAGGGGGAGAAAGGGGGAGAAAGGGGGAGAAAGGGGGAGAAAGGGGGAGAAAGGGGGAGAAAGGGGGAGAAAGGGGGAGAAAGGGGGAGAAAGGGGGAGAAAGGGGGAGAAAGGGGGAGAAAGGGGGAGAAAGGGGGAGAAAGGGGGAGAAAGGGGGAGAAAGGGGGAGAAAGGGGGAGAAAGGGGGGACCAGAAGAAACAAAACCCACCTTAGCAGCTGTAACAAACTGCCTATGCAGCACTATCATTTTACAGTTTGCTGACAAGCTTGTACAGACAAACCACTCCTCCTGTGGGCAAGGGGTGGCTGATCTGCACCCAGAGGCAGAAGTCCAGCAAAGGTAGCCATGCAAGCTGCAATCGAACCAGTCCAAGTAACAGCACAGGAGACAAAACAGGAGCCATGGCATGGGCTGGGAGAAAGAATTGTGTCACTGGATCTACCACAGCTCTCACACAGGCTGTGGCTGGAGTCTCTACCTTGTCCTTCACTGTCACTGTGGGTGTGTGGTGGGTTAGGACGCTGCTTGGTTCCTTGGGGAGAGGCAGCTTTATTTTCATACAACCTTTGCATTTTCAGGCAGTAGTGCTTGGATTTCTATGCTCTGAAAGGTACCTTAAGTGTTTCTAATTTTAGCTGAGCCTTTAAAAAATTCTTGGGAGATTAGAGCTGCAGCCATCTTATACCAAAATCTCAGACCTCCTGCAGAGCTGCATGACACCTGCGGAGGAGGAGGCGGCAAGTGAAGGGTTTAGAAATTTCCTTTCTAATCCAACCTGCAAGTTTTGATGAATTAAAAGTGACCTGTGAAAATAAGATTGAATTGTTTTGTGCTTCCTCTCCATTACACTAAGAGAGACCTTTTAAAGGTTGTGTTGTCTGGGGTTTTCAGGGAGGTGGGCGAGATGGAACTTAATTAATTCGTAATTCACAAGTGTGAAGTTATTCAGATTTCTTCTGAACTTCCTACTAGACAAGTGAGGGAAAAAAACCCTGATTTTAAGTCTCAGAGTCTGCATCAAACACAGCAGATCAGGGGAAACAGTACTCCCACAAATGGTGTCAAACAGATGTTACAAGGCTAGAAGTATCCCACATAACCGCCTTGAGAATAACTCTATTAAAAAGATCAACGTTTATTTGAGTCTCTGCCATCTTCATTTTATCAGACTGGATTTGGCCCTAACACTGCAAGGTCTGGTTTTGCAATTGCCTTTGGCCTGTACTCCTGTTCCTCTCTACATGAGTCGCTTTCCTAAAGAGGTCCAAGAACATGTGACTTGCTTCCATTAAAACCACCGCTCAACAAGTACCCGTGGCTGGACATCTGCCAAAGCAGAGGCTGCAGATCAAGAAATTAATGATTTGCCAAAGTATATTCCTGGATAAGGATTTAAATCCTTCTCCCAGACCCACCTTTGTCAGGCTTCTAGGAAGCGAGAGAGCACAGCACACTTGGGCAGGAGAGCCACTGGTGATCTTGCCTTACTTGAGGAAGATACCAGAGCAAGCTCTGCGTCGCTGCTATTGGACTCTGAGCAGCCACAGCAGAAGGTCTGGTTGCACAAGAAGGGGTAAGGGTGATGCTCAGGAATTTCCTTCATTAAATCAGCATCACTCACAAAACTTCAGTTGATCCCCAACACAAAAGTCTTGTGATCCTTCCTGCTGAGGTCAGGGAGTTGCTACTTTCAGGTCTAGGATTAGTATTATCCCAACACTTGCAGGCAGGGACCAGAAGCTTTCTGCACTTTCCTCCAGAGAAGTGCACATTTCCACACAGGAGCACTGGGCAGAGCCTCTCATTTTACACCTGCTGGAATAGCTGGATTGTAGAAAGTGACCCAGGTGTATGTGGGGGTACACACAGTCCACTGCTACATGATGAAAGACCTGTTACTTCAGGAGGTAATCAGATATACCTCTGCAGGTTCACAAGCAGGTATCTCTTTCAGTGACAAATGGAGCAGCTCAAAACCCATCCCGGGTTGAAACACACAGAGGCACATTAGCAGAAGACTTGAGGTGCCTAACAGGGTTAATTAGGTTTCTTTTCTACTTCTACAACAGCAGCACTTGCTGCTTCTCTCTGGGCCTTTGTGTAAATCCTAGGGCATTCTTGTCATGCTATGTGTTTGCATTACAGAAAACAGCTTGAAAAGAAGAACTGGGGGATGTGCTGCTTTAAGTCTGACCAACTTTAGCTGAACAGTGCAAGACCATCGGCAAACCCTCCAGGAAAACCAAGAAAAGAGGGGGGGGGAACCCAATATAGCATTTCTTGATAATCACAGGACTAAAAAGTGTTGATTAAAAACGTTCTAGGAAAAGCTTGCAGAGTGTAATACACCCTAAAGAATGGCAGATGGGAATATGGTTCATCACTTTCAAAGGCTATTTTCATAGATTTGACAGATGTACTCAGACATATTTAAAAAAAAAAAAAAAAAAAGAAAAAAAGAAGGAAAAAAAAAATCATGCTAGCTTACAGCACAAGGCTTTCAGGCTATTTGCACATAAAAGACTTAACTCCTGTGCCTGAAGAGGTGTAGGATGCGGTCTCTGTAGTCAAACCAACTTTTCGTTCAAAAGCCATTTGGCAAGCAAAGCTAAACTGCCAGCTACCGTCCTCACCACGGTGCTTGTGCTTGTAGTACCAGAGCTAGTACAGGAGGAGCACAATGGTTAGTTTATAATCACAGAATCACCAAGGTTGGAAGAGACCTCAGAGAACATCGAGTCCAACCTGTCACCATGGACGCCATGACTAAAGCATGGCACCAAGTGCCACGTCCAATCCCCTCCTAAACACCTCCAGGGATGGTGACTCCACCACCTCCCTGGGCAGCACATTCCAATGGCTAACAACTCTCTGTGTGGAGAACTTTCTCCTCACCTCGAGCCTAAACTTCCCCTGTTGCAGCTTGAGACTGTGTCCTCTTGTTCTGGTGCTGGTTGCTAGGGAGAAGAGGCCAACCCCCTTCCTGGCTACAACCACCTTTCAGGTAGTTGTAGAGAGCAATGAGGTCTCCCCTGAGCCTCCTCCTCTCCAGGCTAAGCAACCCCAGCTCCCTCAGCCTCTCCTCATAGGGCTTGTGCTCGAGGCCTCTCCCCAGCCTCGTTGCCCTTCTCTGGACACGTTCAAGTGTCTCGATGTCCTTCTTAAACTGAGAGGCCCAGAACTGGACACAGTAATCAAGGTGTGGCCCAACCAGTGCAGAGTACAGGGGCACAATGACTTCCCTGCTCCTGCTGACCACACTATTCTTGATGCATGCCAGGATGCCATTGGCCTTCTTGGCCGCCTGGGCACATTGCTGGCTCATGTTTAATGTAACTGTTAGTCAAGGATCTTTAAAAAAAAAAAAAAAAAAAAAAAAAAAAAAAAAAAAGAAAGAAAAGGCACTGAAAAATCATGTTAGAATCATAGAATCAGTCAGGGTTGGAAAAGACCACAAGGATCATCTAGTTCCAACCCCCCCCTGCCATGGGCAGGGACACCCCACACTAGATCAGGCTGGCCAGAGCCTCATCCAGCCTGGCCTTAAACACTTCTGGAGATGGGGCCTCAACCACCTCCCTGGACAACCCCTTCCAGGGCTTCACCACTCTCACGGTGAAGAACTTCTTCCTCACGTCCAGCCTGAATCTCCCCACCTCCAGCTTCATGCTAGCAAATGCAAACTCTAAATTGCCTACTTTTCAACAGCACGAGCCAAGAAAGGCAATTCCTACCAAGAAAAGAAACCTGGGCGTGACAGCATGCAGCAAAATTTCCTGAAGCTGGGAAATCCTTCTGCATCCCTCAAAAATATCAAACTGGGACTGAGCACAAAGGTTAGCAGTACTGCTCAAACTCACGTGCGTTCCATTATACACCACTTACTGTAACCTACTTTTTAGTATTCAGCATTTCAGTATCAATAATGCATAACCTCAAAAGTAGTTCAACCCAAAGTACCATCAGGAGGAAGGAAACGCAGGGCTCAGACAAGGACCAGCTGAAGCGTGGCGTGGCTGCTAAGTTCGCCTTGTGCCCCTGTGCAGGACAGGGTTGCTGGGGGTGACACCTGGTGACCTGTCCCCTCTGGGGATAGAGGTGGTGGCCATAGAAAGAATAAAAGCAACACCAGACCCTGCTGCTGTGACTGAGCAGCCTCCCTCAGCCTGGTTCCCTCTCCACTGGCACACAGCGCAGGTGCATGCCCTGCTGCCTAACCCACCTGCTGAAGCCAGCCACACCAAACTGTGCAAGGCAGCAGCCAGTGCTCCCCGAGAGGGTTTTATTGCCACCCTTCCTACCTTGACTCATTACTAAGTGCTTGGTGAATGAGCCTACATAATTTTTTTTTTCCTCCCCCGAGACACTGTTTGTTCTTCACCAGATAAATTATTTACCATGAAAGAAATTAAGGTGGCCAGCAGGGAAGAGCAAATTAGAGTATGGGAGTTCAGGAGACGGAGCTGCTACAAGACAGTGTTTCAACCTTCACGTGCATTCCCTGCCCAGCTGCTAGGGCAGTTTTGTCGCCAGTCCTAATTAGGATGAGAACCAGAGAACGGAGAGTCCAGAGCTTGATTCTTCGGCCAGAATTTGCTGCACCTTCAATTTTTACTTCCTCCTCTGATTTTCTCAATTTCTGCTGGCTTGAATTTCATAACCCTTCACAGAACCACAGAATCACCAAGGTTGGAAGAGGCCTCAAAGATCAAGTCCAAACTGTCACTACAGACCTCGTGACTAAAGCATGGCACCAAGTACCTCGTCCAATCCCCTCCTGAATACCTCCAGGGACTGTGACTCCACCACCTCCCTGGGCAGCACATTCCAATGGCTAACAACTCTGTGAAGAACTTTCTCCTCACCTCGAGCCTAAACTTCCCCTGTTGCAGCTTGAGACTGTGTCTTCTTGTTCTGGTGCTGGTTGCCTGGGAAAAGAGACCAGCCCCCACCTGGCTACAACAATCCTTCAGGTAGTTGTAGACAGCAATAAGGTGTCCCCTGAGCCTCCTCTTCTCCAGGCTGAACAACCCCAGCTCCCTCAGCCTCTCTTCATAGGGTTTGTGCTCGAGGCCTCTCCCCAGCCTCGTGGCCCTTCTCTGGACACGCTCAAGTGTCTCAATGTCCTTCCTAAAACTGAGAGGCCCAGAACTGGACACAGTACTCAAGGCGTGGCCTAACCAGTGCTGAGTACAGGGGCACAATGACTTCCCTGCTGGCCACACTATTCCTGATGGATGCCATTGGCCTTCTTGGCCACCTGGGCACACTGCTGGCTCATCTTCAACCGGCTGTCAATCAGCACCCCCAGGTCCCTTTCTGCCTGGCCGCTCTCCAGCCACTCCGACCCCAGCCTGTAGCACTGCATGGGGTTGTTGTGGGCAAAGCACAGCACCCGGCACTTGGAATTGTTAAATGTCATCTAGTTGGACTCCACCCATCTGACCAGTCGGTCGGGGTGCCTCTGCAGGGCCCTCCTACCCTCTAACAGATCAACACCTGCTCCCAACTTGGTGTCACCTGCAAATTTGCTGATGACTGTCTCAATCCCCTCACCCCGTCGCCTCCTTGGGCGATTAGCAGCAGGCATTCAGGAGGCACACCAGAAACGACAGAATCGGAGCCCCTTAAAAAAAAGTTTTTCACAACAAAATTTATTAGAAGAATAGTGGTTTTGAAAAGTCTAGCATCCAGTGAAAACTACCATACACAACGTTACAGCTGGGAATGTGTTTCCAAAACGACATGGTCAAATAATACAATGGAGCCATTAAATCTTACACATGCACAACGAGAGGATTTAGCGCTTTGACGTAACAACGCAAAAAGAAAACAAACCAACAAACCAAACAACCCCAAAAATAAATGGACCACGTGAAATAAAAATTAGGTTTTGTTTTTTTCTTTTTTTTTTTCTCCTTTTAAAAAGTACTTATCACATACATTAAGACACAGCTTATTTAGTCCAGTCAGGAAAAGAAATAAAATAAAATTAAATTAAAAAAAAAAAAAAAAAATCAGAACTGCATTAAAAAAAAAAAAGGAAAATAATTAATGTAGTGCAATCAAACAAAGAAACAAACAAACAAACAAACAAAAGAACAACCCCACCAAACCCAAAAACCCAACCTTAATTCGTGATCATAAGTGCTCTACTACGTAAAACATCGATCGTGGCAAGGAACGACGACGACAAAAAAAAACCAAAACAAAAACCAAAACAAAAGAAAATAATAATTCAAAATCACACAGTTAAAAAGGAAAAAAAAAATAATCTGTAAATAAATATAAACTACAGTACAAGAGAAATATTAAATTATACAATTCCGTCAAACTGTAAACAGTATATTGAAATGAGGTCCATAAGAGTAAAGGGGGGAGGGGGTTCCTGGGGTCTTTTTTATTTTTTTTTCCTTTTTTTTTTTTTATTTTTATTTTTTTTTAATATATTTTCTGTTCCCATGACACTTGAACTTCTAGAGGTCAGAGAGAAAATGCCGTTTTCCATACTCTTCAAAGACTATGGGTTACGCAAATAGAGAAGACTTTTTAGATGCAAAGCGTCAAATAACGAAGCAGAGGTGTTGCTGACTCGCCACTGCCGAGGGATCGCTGCGAGAGCGGCGCAGCAGATCTTTGCGGTTTCGCAGCGCGGAGGCCCCAGCACTACAGATGTTACGTGCCGACACCTTCTGAATCGGTGCCCAGCAGCAGAGAGGAGACACCTGCCGAGGGGGCTGCTCCTACCCGAGGGGGCTGCTCCTACCCGAGGGGGCTGCTCCTACCCGAGGGGCTGCTCCTACCCGAGGGGGCTGCTCCTACCCGAGGGGCTGCTCCTACCCGAGGGGGCTGCTAGCCATTACCTAGGCCCTTTCCAATTCTTGGACCTCTGCTGATTATCTGACAGGTTTACACGCTTGTCACACAAACACCAACTTTGGCAGAACAATTACTAATAAACTCAAAGCACTCCCGGCCCATTGGTTTCCATCACAGTGGCCAGTGCACAGAATTCTCTAAGGACATTGCATAACTAGAGTGTAGAGGTCAGACAGCCAAGGACCCGTGCTTGAGGTTAGAAGTAGTTATGGTGAGGGAGAAGCAAGAGCCACGTTAAGAAGCTGCCTCTGCCGTTCGCAGAAGCAGTTGGGAATGTATTTCATTTTTAGCTGCGCTGGCTAGTAGTGGCATTTTAAAATATATAAGTTTAAGATAACATATATACTATATATGTATATAATATAATACATATTATATAATATACATAGGAATTTCTTACAATACATACCAGGAACCCCCACGCGATCTGCTCAGTAGTAATAACTGAATATACAGAATGCCACTATAAGTGTCTGAGGCACTGTGTGCTGGAGAGTAAATATGCAGCTTTAAAATCCGTTTGGCTGAGTTATACCTGGATACCTGAACTGAGTTTTAAGTTGACATTCATCAAGGATGTGCTATCAGCACGTCAAAAGAAAAGCAAAACAAAATACAAGTCACTGCTAGGTTTAAGAAGAGAGTACAAGTACCTGAATTGAGTGAGGATAGTGTGTAAACTGTCCCTGAGGGTTTTTAAACAGTGTGTGTACAAGTTGGATTCCTAAGAACATTAAACTTACATTGCGGACTGATAAAATACCAATGTCTGACAATTTAACAAGTGGAGGTTAGAAAGAGTTATGAGCAAACACTCAAAACATATTTTATACATTTTAAAAGCAGCAGTAAGCTGCTGTAAGCATACATCCCATCAGTACAAGCAACACGTGGGACTCAGATAAAGGATTCTATTTGCAAAAAGCCCATCATATATCGATAAGTAAAGAATATTCACCTGCTAAATTAGAATGCACCTAGTTACAGACTAGCAATTCAAGATTAATTTTTCTTTTAATCAAATACTTTGCTATACTTTGCTATTACATACTAAAATTCCTTAAGCTCACTAATGCTGGTATTCTAATCTATTTTTTTTTTTCCTTTTGTAATGTTCCCCCTTCATTTAAGAAATATACCATTCCACAACTTAAACATTAAGATCCATTTTCAGTCCTCAGATGTAAAAAGCATGTAAATGAGTTTATATTAAAAATTTACATGGTAAAAAGGCTGGAATTTCAGCCAGAGATTCTAAATACTACTCATTCCCTGAAGGCATAAGGGAGAAAGAATCCCTACCCATTTTTCTTGTGATGTAGTTTTCCAACGGAACATTAAACAATGGTCCAAAATGATTTGTTTTTTTTTCCTTTTCCTCCAGTTTGGGAAACTTCCCTTTCCTACCCATCATCCCAGATTCCAAATGTCAAGCCCTGAAATGGCCCTATTGAAATGATTAATTTAAAAATATCAGGCACCTATCTACACATGCCCTGCCTGAACTTCGGAATTTTCTGTTGTACTAGTCTTTCAAAAAAAGACAGATACGTATCCCAAGAGAACTTGTGATCTGACCTGAAAAGCCGTTAATGATCCCAGATTGTACATTTAAAATATCTCAGAACCTGAAGACCAGATTTTAATTAAGACTCTGGCATTGGAACAGAAAAAGTGCTGCAGTTATTTATCCCTTTTCTGGTACTAGGTCGGACAAGTGCTGTTTATAGTGACAGTAAAGTTTACATGCTTTCGTGCCGGCATAAAAAATATTATCTGCAAAAATAGTTGAGAAACGTAGCACCAAGTAGTTGATAAACTGTATTACTAGCTGTAGTAGTGTCTTCATTGTTTCCAAACAGGAATAAAAACACTAAGTTAGGCTGTACTAGGTGATGACTATCAAAATGCTTTTCTGACATTAACTTTTCCTGCTCCAGTCAGAATGAAGTTTATGTCCTAATCCCTGCTCTGTAAGGTAGAGTTTTTTTTGTTTCGAGTCCTTCTAACTTATACTTACTTACCAGCTCAGTAGAGACAAACATAGGAACAGGGGCAAGGTTGTTTGTTTACAAGAAGGTGAATGAAATGCCCTGGACAGGCAAAAATAAAAACAAAACCAAAAAGCCGAAACTCAAACCGAAACAAAACAAATCCTTCCTCCTAGTATGTTGCCCAGGAAATCTGATTTTACAACCAGGCTAAGAGATTTTTGTGCAGATTAAATACATCTCTCTTAAAAGGAGGTTTTCATGGCGATACCTGAATATAGCCATAATTTGATAGGACATAAAGTCCAAAACTGCTGCTGTAATACTGGTATAGAAACTTGGCCCCAGGAAAAGCAAGAACAGGAGGGAAGGAGAGAGAGAGATGGACACTGGAATGCTGTAACTACTGACAGCTTTTTCCAGTGTATGTAGAGCAGATCTACAGATCACTTTGAGTCTGCAATACCTCTCTGCTTTGTGATCATCACATTTCATCATGCTATACATGGGATAATTAGAAATTACTAACTATAGTGGTTGTTTTATGTCCACCAGAACTGCATACAACTAGCAGTGCAGATTTTCAGCTTTCTTAAGGTTCTAATTACTGAGTTTTAGATATAATTCAAGATTACGTGGAAACCTTTATAGTACCCAAGCTAGCCTCCAAGGTGGTTTTTCAGGTTCATCTTTTTTAAACCAGTGTTAGCCAAAATTATCTACTGATGCCAAGAAAAAAATAACATTGATCTAGACTGAAATTACATTTAGCCTCTGAAACCCTTGTGGGTAAAACATTTAAGCTTCTGGTCCTCACGAAGGTGAGGGAAACAACCCCTTTTCCTCCAATTTTTGGCAGAGAATTTAAGCTATTTAAAATGTGGCGACAAAGCTTTTGATACAGGTTAGTAACTTTGCCTTCCTAAGAGTTTGGACTGCAACAAGTCTAGGCATTTTTACACTTCACTGAAGAAAGAGCTCTTTGCACATGTAGTTACACTGGTTTTGAGAAACAAGGGAACTTGTTCCCTTGGCTCGTTGGACACTGTGTTCATCTCCTAAGACTCAGGGAGATCTTCAGAGTGTTACTTCAAAGTAAACTGGAAAGGAACACAGGGTAACACCAGTTTTGCCCGTATGACAATTGTTGCAGATGATAGAAAAAGCAATTCAATCAGAACTAAAAAATTGGTCCAATCTATACAAAGCCTTAAAAAGCCCCTGAATCACTTTGCCAGCTCCTATGAATTTTCAGGGTGAGACAACATACTCTCAGGTTCTCATGAAAGAAATATTTAGATTCAAATGTCGGCCTGCCACAAGACAAAGCACAGACTCTTCCTTGTCTGCTCTTAACCAGTCTAAACACATGTGCAGTTGCCTCCCACTGGAAAGCTCTACAGAAAAGGTGGTAGAGGAGTTGTGTGAGAACACAGAAGCTGAACATGTTCCCTTACTTAGAGGCACTATCCTGCCTGTACACCTGCACTGTTAAAAAGAATTTGTTGTCTAATTGCTGTGAAAAGTCAGAGTTCGACTTCAGGTCTACTGACAGCGTTAGTAATGCAAGCATCAAATGATGAGCTCTGCAACAAGAAGAAAGTAAAGGCATACCTGTATTGCTTATGCAGCAACTTCTCCTGTGCAACAGGGAAAAAAAAAAAAAGAAAGAAAAAGAAAAATTCTAAAGGAAACTGTCTCAAGCCTTTTTGTTAAAAAAAGAAAAAGAAAAAAAGAAAGGGAAAAAAAAAATAGAAATCAGGGAATGACTGGAAAATAAAGGATTTTGACAGAAACGAGCCCAGAAAAACGTTTCCCTACAAGACCTAACCGGAAACGTTCAACTCTATCGCTGTACTCAAGCATTATGGCCACAATAATGCCTACAACACTGTGGAATGAGGATCCAGCTGGCTGAAAGTGAGGTAATAGTTTGCAATAGGTCAGAGTTCTAAAAAAGCACTTTTACATCTTACGAATCCAAACAAAATAATAATTTAAAGAAAAAAGGGGAAAAAAGAAAAAGGACACATTTCATACATGTTGGGCTTTCTCACCAGAACTGTACGATAATTAACTCCACACCAGGACCCCTACCACACTAAGCCTTACTCATCTTCAATTATATGCTGCAGCAAAGATTTACCAAGCGACACCTAAACTTCAGTACAATATGAAACTGGATTCTTAAAACTTTATACACACAAAATATAAAATTACTTTTCTAGGATGGGGTAAGGGAGAGGGATTCTCCTTCATGATACTTGGACTGAAAAACTAGTTTTCAGAGACTGCCACAAATATTATTCACAGTTTCTTGCTGTCAGGCTTTTTCAGCTACATCAATGTAGTACACAACAATACTGTTAAGCCCAATAACTACATCGGATGGACGTTCTCGGGAATAAAGAGAAAACTAGTGACGAAAAATACCCGAAAGGCCTCCTCCTAACAACATCTCCATTTTTACAGGGTTGCAGTTTGTCTATGTTACACCTTAATGCCATCTCAAAAGAGCAGCAGGAGCAAGATTTTAAACCTTCTCTCCTGTCCAAGTGATCCAAGTAACATAAGCATCCACTTATCAGAAAGAACATGAGAAACAAGGCTTCCGTTACAAAGATAGCAGTGAACCACACCTTCCCCACACCAAAATATGGTCAACCAGGGATTTTGGCCATGCAAACTGCCGGTCAGCAGAAAATTAAGCATGCTAATGGACAAACACTAATTCCAATCATATATTTAAAATGATCCCAAATACTACTAGTCAGCTACACTGAAAGCGCCTGTAAAGAACCCATAGTGAAGAACGAAACCAAACCTCAGTGATCACTGCAGCACTCCGAGCGATACTACTCTCACGTGATGAAATCACCTCAGAGGAAATACATTAGATGGGACTTTGAAACAGAAAGGTAACATTAAAAGGTGCACCTGAATATTACAGACTAAATTTACAAAACCTACAATAAGGTAAAATATATATCTTTTCAATATTCAGCAGCTTTTTTTTTTTTTCTTCTTCTTCTTCTTCCTTTTTTTCCTTCTTTTTTTCTTTTTTTTTTTTTTTTTTTTTTTTAATTCCTTTTCAATTTTTTGAGAGGCTCAGGAAATGTTTACTTATTTAATTTCTTTTTTCCCCCCTCCCAAGGGGACCACTAACTAATCTCAACCATGCTTCACTAAAACAGTAATGGCTATTTCATATTGCAGTTACCGACGTAATGCAATCAGTGCTTAAAAAATAATCTACACTTCTTTTTGTGGGTGGTTGGTTTTGTTGTTGTTGTTGTTGTGGTGGTTTTTTGTCCTTTTTTTTTTTTTCCTTTTTAAAACAGAGACCTTTGGAGGAAATATGGTTGTTCAAAAGCTTCTCAAGGGAAAAAAAAAAAAAAAAAAAAAAAAGAAAGGTAGGTTACCTGAATATTAAAATCATCACAGATCAAGTGTTGTGTTTAAAAGCTTTGCAGACATGAGTAGTACAATCTTCAGGTCTCAGGACATTTAAGCTGAGAAAGTTACGAGTTTGGTTTGTCGGTCTGGTTTTGTTTGGGGTTTTTTTTTTTTTTTTTTTGCCTTTTTTCTCTTTTTTTTCTCCTTTTAAATCCACTTTCTAACCAAAGCAAATAAAGAGTACTCGACTTCTCACTATCTATTTACAATTCTTAGCCTACAGTCTGAAATGACAAGACAAATTCTCTTTTAAAACTGCAGCATTAAAGGGTAGGCACACCATTCCTCTGCTGCACGATTGTCACCCACTTAAACATACACATACAAAATATTTAGGTTAGTAAAATGAGCACTCCACGTACACTACAGTGACAAGTTTCATAAAACTCAACTCATGTTGCTTAAATAAAGACAACTGCAAAAGGTTAAACCTCTCTGAACAGTAAAACTGTGTTGTTTTCTTTTTTTTTTTTTTCTCTTCTTCTTCTTCTTTTTTTTTTTTTCTCCAAACTTGCAGCAAACTTTCTATCATAACCTCCAACAGCAGATGAAACCACGTTTAACTGCACCTTTATTGCAATCACCAGCTAAACTGGAACGTATTGCAGACTTTGTATACTGCTACTGAGCTTAAACTGCTGTAAATGCCAAGATGACAACTAGAGAGCTACGAGGAACCAGGATTTTGAGTACTAAGATGTACTAAGTAAACAAAAACAAAGTATTCTCGGGGCCAGATGCCCAGTCCGTTTAAAGAACGAGCAGTGCATATTTAAAACGACAGCAATGGTGTGCCTAACCTTTGAAAGTAGGAAGTTGCTGGGGAGGGGGAGCGGCTAATAGAATCAGCAGTTCCAGAAGTCATTCAGCATCCCTAGGGGCTATCTAGGCCACCCTCCCCATGAACTCTGAGAAACCACTCTCAATCACTGACATTACTTAATGCTCTCACACAAATGCTTCTTTAGGTTGTGCAAATGGGGGGGGGGAAAAACCAACGGTAACTCTATCTACCTTCTGCACAGATTAAGACCAAATTGCTTCTACCTGAAGAACCAGCAATCCTGATTTGGTCATGTTGTGGTAAATCCAGTAAGCACCACCTAGTTACTGACCACTCCCCGCAGAAAGTATCAAAGAGGAAAGTTCTGTACAAAACTTCTCCTGGATCTCCATATAATGATAAAGATATCACCACATTGAAAAACAAAAATAAAATTAAATTAAAATTTATTAAAAAAAAATATTTAAAAAAAAAAAAAAAAGGGACTTGTGGTTTAAGGAGTGCTTTTATGGTGTTTAGATGCTTATTCTAGCATGTGCTAAACCAGTATCAAAACAGGTTAAATAAAACCAACAACAAAGGGGAAAAAAACAAACAAAAAAAGCAGGACTGAGATTAATTCCTGCTACTGGCAACTGTAATATTTAAAAAGGAAACACCCATTCACTGAGTGTTCGACCCTGACAGTATTACAGATAGATATGATGCTGAGCCTGAATTAGATCAGGCTACCAGTGTTTTACATCTTCCCTGAACATTAACAAGCTCCTTCGCTAACGTGGATATTTGGGCAGACTACTGAGGTTGTAACGTTTGAGATCACCATTTTGTGGACTTTTTTTTTTTTTCTTTTTTTAAATTCCTTTTTTTCTTTTTTTTTTTCCTTTTTTTTTTTTTTCTCTCTTTTTTTTTTTCTCAGTATCACAGTAGTTTGTTACACAAATCCCCCTTCCCCAGATTAGAGTCATTTAAACTAGTTGTTGGAACCACATAGTTTAGTAAACTCAGGATCAAGTCTGTAAAAAGCATGAAGGTCACAAAGAACCATAGTTCTGTTAGAATGAGGCATACCCTAATACATCATTTAGTGTACCCTGACTGCTCCTGACTGTGAGAAGCTTGTCTTTTGTGAGATAAGGCTACATCCTCAAGCAGGTGAGTCTAAATATCACCCTTCAAAAATATCAAACAAAATTACAGCGAAGGTAGTGTTACAAGTAATTAGCTGACATATTCTGAAGGTAGTGTATGTAAGTTTTCCCTCCCCTCTGGGTGAGCACTAAGCAGACAATGAATGGTGAGTATGTTCAGAAAGAAAGTAGTGGAGAGCCTCATTAAACCCAATTGATTATCCATCTAATAAACGAATCTGAGTTCAAGAGAGGTACCATTTCTAAGTAACTTGATTAAGCTTAAATCTTTCAATCAACTGGATCAAAGAAAATGAGGGGGAAAAAGATTTCTGAAACGTTTTGAAGAATGACAGTCTGATTTTGACTTGAAAAATGCCTGGTTTTAGGGAAGTATCGGTTTAACAAAGTGGACTTATTTCTACAAAAGCAGACATGAAAAATCCAACGCCAGAAGTTCAGGCAGGCTCTACCGACACGATGTCCACTTCCACAGATCTGCATTCTTTGTGAGGTAACTCAACTCTCTATTACAGAGAAACATGCAAAAGGCAAAAGAAAAAAAAAAAAATAAAAAAAAAAAAAAAGAAGTGGGGGTGGGGGCAGGTGAAGGAGGGAAACTGCACCATACCAGGCAAGAAAAATTTACAGATGTGACATTCGGAGCACACCTTTCACCTGTGTCCATAAGTGTTACGCTAAACTGCAAAGGGCAGAGCATTGCAGTGAACAGGAGAATCAGGTGTGCTCAGTGGCGGTTGAACTATGCAGTAGTGCTCACCCAGTTTGCAAAGTAATTGGCACTCTACAACATCCCTACTCATCTTTCAATTCATTCGCACTTTGTGCTGCTTCTCCCTGGGGATCTAATTCAATCTTTACTGAAACATCCTGCCCCTCCGACCTCATCAATTTCATTTTTTTCTTTGGAGGGTTTTTCAAAGTGCCCAGCCTCTCTTTAACTTTGTATTCCAGTGTACTGTGGGGGATCCCATAAATACTTTGAGCTTTGGAAACACTCATTTTCCCGCTCATAACCACAGAGATTGCTTCCTCCAGTATCTCGCTGTTATACTGTCTGTATCTCCCTCTTTTCTTCCTAGGTTGCTTGGAGCCAGGATCTCCCTCTTGATCTGAGGTGGGATATGGCTGTCCAGAGGTAGACTGCTCAGCATCTGAGCCCCAGGAATCTGGTCCAGCATCCAGCAAACTTCTCCTGTTTTGTTTTGGAAGGATAGCCCTTAACTTTTTGCTAAGCGCGCTCTCCGTTTGTGAACCCATTACCAAAGAGCTATAGCTGTACTGGTCACCAGTGCGGGACTCCCATGAAAGGTCCATGCCTCGAACTTGTGGTATCTTTAAATCCACAGGAGACGAATGGCTCACGTCCTTTTTCCCATCCTGTTTAGTTTGAAGTGCCATTTTTTGAAAGGCAGAGTTTTCTGTAAGAAAAGGAAGGTCACTGATGTTGCTGAGTGCACCATTTCCCTGAATTTCATGCGGCTGAAATTGAATTCGTAGTGTGGTTTTGCCCAAGAAGCCTCCCTGGATAATATTAAGTGCTGTCCATGATTCTGTAGTCCAGATGGCCCATGGCTGGCAACCGTAGAAAACTGGTTTCTGCTCAGCAGTTCTTCACTAATCTGGAGTGATCGAGCCAGCGGTACTTTAAGAGATGTGGAGTGGCCATAACCTTCCCTGGTTCCATCCTGCAAGCTTCTTGGAGGTACCCCATCACCACTCTGTAGTCCCTCCGGATGGTGCTGGCTGGGTCTCCCAGGTCGCCTAATTGGATGGAAGGAAACTGATGTGAGCAGGACTTGCACAGGTAGGGAGGGATGGGTGAGGGGGCCACTCCTTTATTAGAAGGCCTTGCTTGGGTAACATCACTTTGTGTTATTTATTTTTTTTTTTTTTTTCTCTAAATTTCGTTTTTACCTTAATTCTTATTTTATCTTTTTAATTATTTTTATTTTTAAAAAGTCTCAGCATCAGTCAGTTTTAAAAAAACTTCTTTAAAAAAAAAAAAAAAAAAAACAAACCCAAACAAACAACAACAAAAAAAAGAAAAAAAAAAAAAAAAGAGAAGCTTTTTGGGCAAAGGAAAGGAAAAAAAAAAACAAACAACAAAAAAACAAACAAAAAACCCACCAAAACCAAAAACAACCAAACAACAACAAACCAAAAACGAAACCTGTTGGCTGGTCTCTGGTTGGGTTCACAAATTCTCGGAGTAGAAAAGGCTTCGCGCAAGCGTCTGGAAATAGCACCTCAATTACAAAGTAGTGATCAATCGCCAGAGCTCTACACACAACTGTGTTACTGGTGTGACGTTACCACTAAACAAGTACAGTAATAAAAGAGTAAGCCGAAGTGCAACATATTCAACATGCAAATATGACTGCCACCTGCAGCATCTGCACAGAGGTGGAAACCGCGGCTGGCGTTCGCTTACATCGCACTGGTGAGTCAAAAAAAAAGGGAAGAACAAACACGCTTAGCGAGCCTCAGAGGTGTTTGCTCGACTTCCATTCAGCACCAAAGATGAAAGAGTGGCTGCTGCAGATCGAGGGAGAACACTGCATTACGCTGAACTTGGCAAACTGCTCTCTTAGCAACTAATTCGAGGTATATATATTAAAATACATACACAAACCCCTGATTCTCGTTTGATATATAGCATGGCTAGGAAACGAATGACAAAAAAAGAAAGATCTTAGCTCCCCAGCTGTCACCCAGATCAAGGGTTAACAGCAGAAAAAGCAGTATGTACTTTCACCATTTTCCTCCCGTCACAAGTATTCTTACTACGACACGAAGTATACCTACTGCAGAGAAACGAGCGTATTTTAATGCTTTGCTTGCTTAGCCCTTTGTAGTAACTAAGTCACACTAGTTTCAAAATCCACCTCCAAACTTCTGCGTGTGCAACATACAGATTAGCTAAGAGACTAGTAAATCATTCTGGTTTAATGCTCTGGGGCACTATACTGGTGTAAAGACCTCTTGCTACGTCAGCATTATTTAAGGATAGGATACGTACTGCTGAAAAGCTGCATTATTCTTTTTAACATCACACTGGGATTAAAGTGTCTTTAGAGAAAAGACATCCACTGAAAGGAGCTGGTAACTAACATATCCAGTGCTTGATACGTATACTTCTAGCTTCTCTCCAGGATGCAAAAGGTCACAGTTGAAGTGGGTAACAAGAGTCAACAAGGATTCCCACCAAAATCCAGAGAAATGGCTGAAAGTATGTTATTCCAGAGAAAACTCTCAAGCATGGGGCATTCTCTGCCCCTTCTACAGGCATCTGCATCAGAACGCAAACCAGTGACTCTGTGCTTAAAGAGAGGTCATCCTGGCAGCTACCTAGAACAGAGGGGTCACACATGATTTCATTGATGCTAAAGAGACTGTAGTCACCCTCCTGTACCACACACCTGTACAAGTAACCACAGGTGCCAGCATGCCACATTCTCTGTGGACCCACAGACCTGAGCAGGACAGTGCCAGATTCTGGCCCTGTCTTTGGACTTCGGCCTTCGCTTGATACACAAACAAGGGAACAAACAATACACAGCCTCCATGGCTTCTGCTGCCTTGCTAGGAAAACAAAGCTGGAATAAACCTGTTCAGAATTGAAAAAGAAATGCTGCTGGGGAAGGTGCATGCTAACGAGCTTTTAAAAGGTACTGAGACTGAGGGGTTTTAAAAGGATTAAATATTTTACTGATGGAAATATTCAATTGAAAAGGTAACCTTGAAGGGAGAAATCTGAGACAGTAAATGTTTTTCCAAAGAGAAATGCAAAAGCTAAATCAATTGTTAGCAATACATGGGATTGGTGGTGGTGGCAGATTGTTAGTTTAAATTTCCTGAGTTTTCCAAAGGCTACTACAAAGCTGAATTCAGTAATTAAATAACAGTTTGAACAATATGCTGTTTCTGTACTTCACTTTAAAAATTGCCTTCTGCGGTAGCTTCAAGATAAAATTCCCCCATCAACACTGAAAAGCTCTCCTACTCCCAGTCAGCCTCTCCAATACAATTAACTCCATACTAAGAGTCAAAGAGTTTCTAAATGTATGCAAACAGTAACTCTTACAGACGTGAAATCTAAAAGGAATTTTATTATGGTTTTCTTTTATTACAACATTCTTTCACACCTTGAACTAAGTAAGGCAAGGAGAGTATATCACGTATTTAAAACAACAAAAAAACCAAACCCCAACCACCCCACCAAAACCAAAAGAAACCAAAACAAAAGAAGGGAAAAAAAAAACCAACAAACCACCTCCAAACTTGTGCAGTGCTACAATACAATTTCAAATCCAAAAAGCCATGTTTGAAGTTTTCTAAACTGCCAGACTCTCTCCCCCGGCCACTTGTCTTTTTGTAAGCTGTGGTATATGATAGGAAATATCAACAAAGAGCATGCAGTTATTCAAATTCAATTCAGCTTGGTTCATCACTCAAAAATCATTACTACCTCTAAAATAAACTTTCCTGTTAGCTAACTTTCCCCTAAGTGAAATGAAATCTAAGTTACGTTTAACTGAACTCGCACCTCCACAGACGTCACTTACCACTAAACCCCAGAAGCAGATAATGGAAAGATCTCTGGCTAAGCACTAAATCGGTCAAAATAACAGATATTAGTGCTCTTAACTGCACGTTTAACCTGCTTGCAGTAACTCTTATTTGGCAGGTGGGGTGAAGGTATTTGCCAAAAGGTACAAGCTGTAGAACACATTACTCCAAAGGGTTAACACCAGAAGTTAAGTTAACATTAACAGGTGGTAAGCACACATTTTTTAGTGAAACACACTTTGAGAAGGTCATAGTAAGTTGCTCTCTCTTACCCATTTCCTGGAGTACTGGAGCACCCTGGAGAATGACTCAGAGAAGTGCTGCCGGAACAAGGACTCTTCTTAGTGGATAAATCAAGCACACCGTCTGTGGAGACAAAAGAATGACTTCAGTGCTTGAAAGAGCAGGACTAGCCATGTTGTCCCTTGACAAAACAAGTCTACAAGTCTTCTGGGCTGAAGACATATTTAGTTCACTTTTTTCCCCTTTTTTAAACAAACTAAGGCTGGGATTTGTTTGTAATCTGGCTTACAAGTGACTTCAACATAGTCCTCAGAAATCACAACAAAAATTGTCAAAATTTAAAGTTCATCTGCTACAAGAGCTAGAGAATAAAATATTATCTGTAAATGACAGTTCAGGATATGATACAGTCCATTGCAAAGCCAACTCTCAAGGATCCCAAAATGAGACAGTCCTCAAAGTCCTGAGATATTCTTCCCCCTTGAAGGGGGATTTAAGTCAGCATTTGATTTTTATTCTTCTTTTTTTAAATCCATATCTGTGTAGGAAAATTCATTGGAAATTTCATACTGGAAACTCATTTTTCCAATAAATACACACAGAGAGAAATGTGAGATTCCTCCTCACCTGGCAGCTAGTTTCATCCTTTTTTCCATGTCTCCAGTGGGTCCCTACTGGTAAAGCTGCTGCCTTTCCCCTCTCTATTGTGCCATTTTATTCCCTTCTCTTCTATACCCCAAATTGCTTTTCCTGCTAGACCACTTCTTCCATTCTCACTAATGGCGCTTCCTTACAGTCACCCATGCTCCTCTGCAAGCCCTCATGTAAGCTCTGCATTTCTAGGCAACAGAAAAGGAAGGGCTTTTTGCTAGAAAAGCCTTGCTCCCACTGCACTGAAAAACTTGAAATTCTGGTCATTTTAATAAGGGCAACATTGTCATAGAAGCAGCACAGCCATCTGAAATTCCTGGAAACTCTGAAACGGGGAATTTATGAGGCAAAGATAAATTGAACCTACTGGCAAGGTAAGCCAGAGACATTTCAGAGCTCCTCACCCATTACATCCAATCAAGTAAATACCACCCAACACAAGAACAATGTAAGATGGCTTTCAGATTGCTCAAAAGTTCTCATTTGACATATGGAGGAAAAACATGATAAACAGTGAACCAGAATTAACTTACAGAAAGCTGTTCCACCCACTGCATTTGGGAACACACCATAACCTAAACTTAAGGAGGCAGAGAATTCAATCTTCCTTTTGAACAATATTTATGCAGCCACAATACAGAGAAAGCAGATCAAGTAGCACCTCTTTTTCAAGAGGCAATACTAAACAGCACAGGCTGCTGCCAAAGGCACTTGCATCCAATGCTTCCTTTGTCAGAAGGGTCATTACAACCTAGAAGTCTCCAAGGGTAAGCGGGGCCAGCCTCACACCCCACAGAGGTTGCAACTAGCTGGGTTTCCCTCAACCCACTAGAGCAGAAGTATAAGAATATGCATCACTAGCAGTTTTTTTAATGACAGTCTGTTAAACTTGAAATTAATAACTTTGGCAAAACCTCTTCCCAATTACATTAAATGTAAGTTGGGGGGAAATTACACCAGCAAACAGATTACTGTATCGTGTAATATGCACATGCTCTAATTCCATAGCAAGTGTTATGAACATTATAAATTATCTTACAGCTTTTTCCTCACATGGCAGCTAAAGAACAGCTCTTGTACATGCTTTAGTCTTCACCATACCATTGTCTAATTAAAAAAAACAACCACAAAACAAAGCAGAAGCAAACCCAGGTCTCTCTCTCTCTCTTTTTTTTTTTTTCCCACTGAAAAGCTTCACAATGAGAACATTTTAACATTTAGAAACATACCCTTGTGAAATACATAAAATTAAATCCCACTAGCAACAAATACCTATCAGCTAGAGGCACAGGTCCTCACTTGAAGAAAGACACCACACCACCTCTCACTGCAGTTTTGTAGCTGAAGTGTGACAGCAAATTTCAGTTAAGTGCTGGGAGTGCAGCAAGTGTCCACACGTCCTAGCTGCACATTGTTGGAAACACAAAATGAACCTTTTTACAGAAGCCTTCATAAACATAAGGCCAAAGAACGAAGGAACATCTACAATTCTGCATCAGCTAGCACAAGGGTGGTTGTTTTGATGTTTGTTTTCCTGAAGGCACCTCTTCCACTTGAGGATGGATAGCCTACTTTATTTGATAGAATAATTTTATTTCAGACACTGACACATTTCTAAAGGAGGGTGAAGAGGCTAATTTTAATCCTATCGGTAGGATACACTTACAATAACCTCTATTCAACAGTTTGAGGAGGGGGGAAAAAAAAAACCACAACAAACCACAACGTTCACATGCTATAATCACTCAGAACTTGCTTGTTAAATACCATCCCTGATGGAAAGAAAGGTTTTCAAATTAAAACAAGCTCTGCAACACTGTTACAAGTTATTCAATCTGTGCTCCACAGAACGAGTCTATTTTTAAGGTAAAGAAACATTTCTTCCAAATGCGCAAACCTGGAAGTTTTGTAGGGTTCATGGGCATAATTTTTACGGCCTTCACAAAGCAAGCTCTCACAGACTTTTAAAAGACAGTATTTTCATGCTATGACCAGAAAGAAAAGAAATCACTCCTTCAGTCAGACTGCGTAATGTTGTCCCCAGAAAGGAGACAACATTATAGTTTTCATGACCGCATGGAAAGTTGTCTTCATTATAGTTTTCATGACCACGTGGAAAGTTGTCTTATCACAGTGAACTTGTCTTATCAGCAAGTGTACAGCCTGCTTCAGCAGAGTGTTTCTTGTAGCTCTCAGCAGGAACAGTACACTTGCCCCCAGAGTCTGGAGCACATCCATTCTCCTTGCCCTTCTTCAGAAAAAGTCTCTCATAGCTATGGGTCTAAATTCTTTCCAAAGCTCTCTTCTCTGCCAGCCACATCTAGCTGGTCATCATTTTGGGTAAAACCATCTACCACTTCTCTACTTTACATCTTATGTAAAAGTGCAAACTTCTAACTGTCTGCTTTTGCAACAAGAATGCCATTAATGGATTGCCACAGGATGCAAGACACTGGTAAGAGTCCTACCTTGTTCACTAGGTTCTGACTGAGACTTTCTGACAGTAAGGTCCAGAGGTGAGTCTTGGTCAGCCATGAGAAGTTTGCTGAGCACAGGGTTCTGAGCAGTTGCAGCCGTGGGAGAGGAGGCGACCAGAGATGCTTTCAGCAGGCTTTGGTTCTTTGTGCTATTGGGCTGGCTGGAGTCCTGAGTAGAGCTATTTTTTGAGGTATATTCAGCAGCAAACTGTCGGATCATTCGCTGCATGATCTCACGGGCCACTAGGGGAATATTGGGGTCAGAGACCCTGGGACTGTCTGCAAATATTAGAGATTTTTTTTTTTTTTAAGGAAGCACTTTAAGTAAAACAGCCTTAATATTAAGTCATTGTTCATTTAAAAATAAAAATCTAGGAAAAAAAAAAAAAAAAAGAGACCCAAAGATAAAGTAGTTTCTGTAGAAAACATACTTTAATCTTAGAATACTTGAACAAGAATCATTGCTGATTCTGCTATAACCTTCCCAAAAATAACAGTTTCCTAAGATAAATATGCAATCTCCTCTTTTCTTTTCAAATAGAGAGGTTTGACCAGACCTTTAAGAGGTATGGAAATGGAAAGGAGAGCTAGACTCGTGAAGAAAAGTACCAAATAACAAAGATCATTGAATTAAACAGGTTATTCAGTGGAAGAACAGAATAACTTACCTGCAGCTACAGGAGGGGAAGGGGAATAGAGGTGCAGCAGTCCCCTACAAATTTAATGGGAAATAAAGCCCTCTGATTCTTCAAAATAACCCACAAGAAGATCAAACGTTCAAGTGTCTTCCATTCCATTCTATGCATTCCTTTTAACCTTTCTATCACTGTAATCAATGCAGCACCAGATATTACCCAAAAAGCTTTCACAGATAAAAACCCCCAACACATGTCACACGAAAAGTAATGCTACTTCTAAGAGAGCTGATAAATCTCTTAGTAGGAAATGTGAAGTGGAACAGGTAGACCTTCCAACTTATATATATAAAATAGAACATAAATACAAAGGTATTTGGGGATATGGACAGCCCCAAAAAATACTGTAAAAAAAAAAAAAATAAAATTCACTATTTCAGATGAGTAATTTGTGCTGTCAAAGCAAAACTGTAGTTCCTAAATCATAGAAGCTAAGTCCTGCCACTTCACCTGAAACACTACTTGTGTTCTCTGGCCAAATCAGGTTTAAAATATGAAAGAGGAAAACAAAATTAAAACCAAACCAACCAAGCCATAAAACAAAACAGACACACCAACCCCACAAAACAACAAATCCACAAATACTCCAGAAATGGCTCAAAAGGTTTAGTTTTCCATTTCTGAAGAAACATTCAGAGAAAACTGTGCAGTAGAAGAGCAAGCAAATCTTTATTATTGTTCCATATTGAGAACTGCTTTTGAAGTGTTTACTTCCTCTTTTTAAAAAATTGCCCAGGTTGAAAGGTGATCTACGGAGACTGAACTATTAAAAGCATTAACAAAATCTTTTGTGGGGCATCTCAGCCTCAGATTTGCCTTTGACCACTATTTTTGGACAAAAATGCATCAATCTGACAAACCAGCTTTAGAGTAAAGGATGACTGACACGAAGGTTTGAGCATGTAAGCTGCCCACAAATTAGAGCGGCAGTAAGTAGCTACTCTGTTTTCTGATGAAAAAAATCATACCCAGCTTTAAATACTTAATAAAGTCCAAATTCCTTCCTGTTAAGTACAGCTTCCTAAATAAAAGGCCTTATAGAGTCCAAACATGTATTCTTACAGGGGTACAGTGACTAGAAACTTGCGAGACATTTACGTAAAGAGATAATAACTTTCTTGCAAAATCTATGGGATGTTTAATTGCTGCCAAGAACTAGTCCCTAGAATCTTAAGAACTCACCAAGACATTAGACAAACTTGCAATTTAAGTACATTTGTATTCTTCCAAATGGTCCACAAAGACACAAGCAGCACAGAGAATTTTTCCCTGATATGGTAAAATTTCTTCTGTTTTCTACACTCTCTAGTATAAACCTGCTGAAGGATGTGTGAAAGACCCTAGGAAAGCCCAGAAGGACTCAAACTGATAGCATGATCAGACTGATGCCAAGTATTTGGCACATGTTTGTATCGTATACAAGTGGGGCTGGCAGGAATCTAGGGCTTTATGGCACCTTTAGAATCATGCCTTTACTATGCACCCATGCTCATATGTACAATTCAGTAATGGTTAGAGCTGAATACATTTCCACATTCAGGAAGAAACCTCCTAAGAGCAGTATCAAACAAGAAAGGTATGGTTTAATTGAACCTTCAAAACGAAGGTCCTATCCTGCCACAAGGTGCAAGTAACGGACAACTAGGTACTATCACTCTGCTTTTGCTGCCAAGTATGAATCCTTGACAGAAATGCCATCTGCACAACACAGAGAAAGTGCTAAGATTCCTAGGCAGTAAACCAGTTCAGAAAGTTTGCTGATCCTGCTAATTACCTCTATTAAGTGCATGAGTGCACATCCTTGACATGCAACAGGCATCTGTCACAGAACATCTGTACTTCCTCTGGTCTGCTTGGGCTACAAAATACCAGTCTCAAATGTTACTGGCAGTGAGGATGGAAAGAAAAGAACAAATCACTGGCATGAAACCAGGAGGGCCAACCATCCCTGTGCAGCATCAGAGTTCTACCGTTCTTTCTGTCCCCACTGCCTGGGGATCTTATGGCAGTGGCATGAGTTAGAATAATCTTTCGAGCAATCTAAATACAGCCAAGCTTGACAATGATGCATTAAGGATTCAGAACTGACTTCCTGCCAGGCTTCTTCCCCTCCCTTATTACTCTTGCACCAAGTGTAGCTTCTGCCAGAGGAAGGAAAGCCAGGGAATGTACTAAAAAAAGTTCTCAAAGATGCTTAGACATGTGGGGTAATTTAATCATCTTCATTCTGTGTATCTGACCATGGACAAAGTGTTAAACCCCTCATTAGCACAGTGCAATGTTTGCCAATAGATTTTCAGCACTTAGGGAAGTATGCATTTCTAATAAGATATGCACACAAGTAATACATAACAATTTAAGCACAATGTTAAAGGGATGAAGTCTTTAATAAGTGACTTGGAAGTGATGGAGCTTCATTTTCTTTTTCCTCTCACCTGGCAAGCAATGTGGGCAAAAATGTATTTTCTCTAGATTTTTCCATTCTTAAATCCCTTCTGGATTTAAAGAGAGGTGGGATAAATTTTTAAAAAGCAAAAGGAAACCTTAACCCTAAAACAAAATAAAAACCCCAAAGCACTGAAAAGGAAGACTTGGAACAAAAGTATAATCTGAACTATCAGTAGTAACGCAATAGCTATCCTTCCTGCCATCCTGAATGCTTTTATACTTGATGCAATACATCATAATGCATAGTTTGTATTTATTCAAGTCACAAAAGAAAGGCTAAGATAAGAGTTATCTACTTAAAACACCTTTAAATATTTTGGTCAGCGGGAGAAAGGGCTGAGGACTGGCTACAGCAATTTCTAATTTGTTAAACTGAAGCCTCACTCTGACCCCAGCAGACAGGTTGGAATTACTGATTTGGCAGATTTTCTGAACACATGGGTTAGACTGATAAGTACAACCTACTTTCATTCAGGACGCATTTGGAAGCGGCCTCTGGATTCCTGTTTCTCAGATTGGTAGGAAACAACTAAATTAGTTTTGTGCCTTCCTAAGAGCAGAGAAGAGATTCAGAGAATTTGGGTCTACTATTATTGTTCTGTGTATCCTGCAGTACTGATGTTACAGATCTTTCGCTGATTGTGCACTGAATGCTCTCTATTTCCCTTTAAGCACCATTCCAACGGTATTTTATGCTGTGGATTGCTGGGGTAGGTACTTGCTACAGACCTCAGTGAGAAGACTACTGGCCCTCAAGAAAAATTGCATTAGTACAGACCCCATTAAAATGTAAACCTAAACAAACCCAAAACCAATCAACCAACAACAGAAAAACAAACAAAACAAAACAAAAAACAACCCAAAGAAAACCCCACTGCCATGTGTCCCTCCTTCCAAACAGCCCGCTCACCTAAACATGGGTTTCATTGCTGGGTAAGATCTTATTCATTCCTCCCAAGAGTGCAAAAAAACCAAACCCCAAAATTATAAAAAAAATCCAGTGTTCTCATGGAGAGATTTGGTTTAGAGTTAAATGTGTTATACCCTTCCTCCGTTCCAGGCCCCCACCGTTTCATTGCTACATTATTTGAGAGTCAATATTTTTTTTGACTACTAATAGAGAAGACAACTGAAAAATACTGAGCCCAAAATGACAACTTGAACGTCAGATCTTGGATACCTGCGTTGCATGCAACGTGACCAGTGAGATACAGCATTTCACATCCTCCCCCCGACCCCATTCAAACCAACCTTTTCTGTAAAAGACTGCATTGAGGAATTCTTCCGCTTGCCTTTCAAAACGAATGATTTTTGCTTGCTCTTGTCTAAGCAGAGCTTCTTGTCCAGCTTCCGAGGCTGGCTCATCCAGACTGACTAAGTGCTCCTGCAAAGATATTTAATATTTGTAAGATCCTCCTGACTCCAAAATGAATAAAGTTCCTTAGGCATTAAATATTCTACTTGATTCAGCACAGCGTTGGATCTATTGAAATCACAACTTCATTTTTGACTGCTCCAGAACGTTTTCTTTTGTCCTGGTTTTTTGTAAATGCAGTAGAAACCTGTAAGATTTCATAGTATTGTGGGAAGTAAGAGACTATTGGGAAGATTTAGATCCTTCACAACATTTGAATGCAGATTTCATATCTAACACTTGTTCTTTGACTATTACTTTTAGTTCAAATAAATAACTGAATGCAAAAGCACCAAAGGCTTTCCTTAATTTACACAGCATTCATGCAACTGTGCAACAAATAACCAGCACTGACCAAAACCAGGCTCAGTAATAGCTACTTTTAAATGAACAAAAGAAGTTAGCTGTTTACAACACCCACAATGAATTAAACTTTGTTCTGTCTCTTACAACTGGAAACAATTGAGTTATCCCAAGAATATTTCAAAACAAGTGTTTCAACTCAGGTAACTAAATGGTGTGAGAAGCCAGGATCAATTACAGAATCACAGAACGTTAGGGGTTGGAAGGGACCTCTAGAGATCATCTAGTCCAACCCCCTGCCAAAGCAGGACAACTACTCTTTTTGAATACAACTAAAGAAGCTGGAAGACAGTGGTTTAAAAAAAAAAAAAAAGGAAATCCAAATGCTTGGTTTCCCTCCCTCATCCCCTTCCCCACACACATAACATTTCTCGTTTCTTTCACTTTACTACCTTGGTCCTCCGTAGGAGAACAATCTCTTTCCTAGCCCTCTTCCTTCATTTTCATTTTAAACTGCATTAAAGTAACCTGTATTTACCTACTGCAGGAACACATACACAACACTCTTTGGGTTTAGGGAGTGTTTTGTTTTGTTAACCTTTACAAAGTATCAGTTACCATAATACCTAAGCTACAGCTGGTTTTTTAGCTGCTATTATACACGTTGATTTCAGGTTCGTATCCTCATGAGACTAGAAGGGAAGGAAAGAACTGGCAATTTAAGGACTGGCAGCATTATTCACAGTAAGTGAAAAGAAGTCATTCTTAAGTTTGCATTGTTTCAACGACAAGAAATGCAATGAAACAAGGTTACATAACCAGCCCCTAGTAAATTAACGAACACGGCAGTCACATGAACTGCGTGCAAAGGGTAAATCACACCAAACACTGTGGACTCTGGCCTGAACAACAGGGACCCTCCCATTCAAATTTGTAATTGAACAGCTTCCCCAAAGTTCCCCATCAAAAGTAAAGGGAGATGCCATCTCATACAGGGTACAGAGACAAAGCAGTATTTTATGCAAAATCCAAAGATGAGGAGCATGCGATGACAGAGGTGCAGGTGAGTAAAATAACGTATGTGCTGTGAGGGTGGAAATAAAGACCTCACAGAGTGACTGACAGAGAGACTCCAAGCTTGCTCTCAAACCTGGTGGCTGTCATAGGAAAGATTAGTGGTTTTGACATAGTCTTAAAGAATATCAATTCGAACCAACAGGTTAACTGTAACAAAAGCATTCACCTCTCTGCCAGGTAGACTTGTACCAATAACCAGCTGTAGTGCTCCTCCAGTTCACTGGCATTTTGTGAGCACGCTGAAAATGCAGTTGCACTATTTCTTATATTCAAAACATGTGAAGTATCTGAACAGGCTTTCACAACTAAAATATTCATGGTGAAAAATCCCACTATTTTCCAAGGAGTTACTCTTCCAGTGAGACTTCTTGGAATATATTTGCATTCTCTTTTTGAAGCTGTGTTTCTGCGTCAGACAAGTTCAATGCAAGATGTGCCTGTGCTACTGGCAGCCATTCTGAGCCAAGCTTCATTATCTTTCAGGCATTATCAGGACAATTGTAAACTCAGGCTATCAGTTTCTGTTAAAAGTAGACATTTGTGCAAATCAACTAATAACAGAGGTAATCTAGGCACACAGATGTTTTAGAACAATTGCTGGAATATCTCAGCATTCACAAACTATTAAGCTTTACTTTAAAAGGAAACAGCACAAAGTGGTGCACAGAGATTTGGCTACATAAGATCCATTTGAGTTAATTAGCATGCTCTAGTGAAAGTCCCACAAACCATTGCAAAAAAAAAAAAAACCCAAAACCCTTTCTTTTTAATTTACAGATTCACAGATTGCATCAGGTTGGAAGGGACCCTCAAAAATTATCTTGTCCAACCCCTCCTACAGTGAGCAGGGATACCTACAACTAGATCAAGATGCCCAGGGCCACATTAAGTCTGATTTTGAATGTCTCCAGGGATGGGACCTCAACCACATCCCTAGGCAACTGTTCCAGTATTTTACCACTCTCATTGCAATAAACTTCTTCCTTATGTCCAACCTAAATCTACCCTGCTCCGGTTTAAAACCATTGCCCCTTGTCCTATCACCACATGCCTTCACAAATAGTGTCTCTCCAGCTTTCCTGCAGGTCCCCTTCAGGTACTAGAAAGCCACTATAAGGTCTCCCTAGAACCTTCTCCTCCCCAGGCTGAACAGCCCCAGTTCTTTCAGAGCCTGTCTTCACAGGAGAGGTACTCCAGCACTCTGATAATTTTTGAGGCCCTCCTCTGGACCCACTCCAGCAGATCCATGTCCCTCTTGTGTCAGTGGCCCCAGAGCTTGACATACTACTCCAGGCAGGGTCTCACCAGAGTAGAGCAGCAGAATCACTTCTCTCGACCCGCTGGCCACGCTTCTTTTGATTTAAAGGACAAAGAGAGAATTCGGAATTGAAGGAAACATTAACTCTTCAATCTGATCTGAAACTCTGCCCTTTGACAGACTTCACAGCTCTGGAAGAAGCCTAAAATAAAAATAAGCCTTGCCTGACACGGTGCACTTCAAATCTTCCTAGTACTTTGTGCAGCTAAGACAATACATAGTAAGTACTAGCCTAGCAACTCGGTGAAAACCGAGTTCAGTGGCAGCATGTCTCACTATAAACAAGTGTACTTTACATTACTCATAGAAAGGTAATGTATAAAGAGTACAATTTAATCTACCTAGGCTAACTAAAGCTACACAATTTCTATGCAGAGAAGGAATGAAGCAAAAGGGATCAGTCAGAAAAAAATAATTGTAAGTGGCTTACAATGGTGAATAGCTGAATAAAGGATCATTTGATCTGCTTTCAGGAGGGGGATAGCAAGGCAATGGCAGCACTTAGTTCTTATTCCTCAAATTATGGAGCATGCATCTCTGTACATGCATGATTTTTATCAATGTTCATGAAAAGACAAAGGCAGTGTGCCCAGGTGGCCAAGAAGGCCAATGGCATCCTGGCCTGCACCAGAAATAGTGTGGCCAGCAGGAGCAGGGAAGTCATTGTGCCCCTGTAATCAGCACTGGTTAGGCCACACCTTGAGTACTGTGTCCAGTTCTGGGCCCCTCAATTTAAGAAGGACACTGAGACTCTTGAACATGTCCAGAGAAGGGCAACGAGGCTGGTGAGAAGTCTTGGGCACAAACCCTATGAGGAGAGGCTGAGGGAGCCGGGGTTGTTTAACCTGGAGAAGAGAAGGCTCAGAGAAGACCTTATTGCTCTCTACAACTACCTGAAGGGAGGCTGTAGCCAGGTGGGGGTTGGTCTCTTCTCCCAGGCAACCAGCACCAGAACACGAGGACAGAGTCTCAAGCTGCACCAGGGGAGGTTTAGGCTTGAGGTGAGGAGAAAGTTCTTCACTGAGAGAGTTGTTAGCCATTGGAATGTGCTGCCCAGGGAGGTGGTGGAGTCACAGTCCCTGGAGGTGTTCAAGAGGGGATTGGATGTGGCACTTGAAGCCATGGTTTAGTTAGTTATGAGGTGCTGGGTGACAGTTTGGACTTGATGATCTCTGAGGTATTTTCCAACCTTATTGATTCTATGATTCTATCTAAGAAAATGTAGAGAAATACAGTTATATACGAGAGTCAGGTTTAACCTTGTGCTTCAGCTGTTTTCTGGCATTTACAGTACAGCAAAAATATACTGGCAAGACTTGTTACAACCATAATTTGGATCCACTGTCTTCTGTCTCAACCTCTCACTCTGTAGTCCTGAATCATTCTGAAGTCTTCAGTACCATCATGCAGGTAGCAGTAAGAAGATTCTACCAATATTTAGATAGCATCATTATTGGTTACAAACACCAACCAGTTACTTTTACATACTATTTATAACACAGCATTCACTCTATTCTCTTTGTGCTTCTCTTCAGGTGGGAACCAGCTCAGAGCACCCCTGGAATCGTATTGAATAATATTAGCTTTAGGAAAAGACACCTGGAGTGGTTTGCACATGCTCCTAAAGGGCTAAAGCTCTTTTTGTACACTGGGATATACAGAATAAAGTCAAAGAAACTTAGAAATGCATGGCTCAGGTTCTCAGAATGCAAGGTCAATCCATGACCTTGAGAGACCATGTAATCCTGGACAGCCCAGCCTTGTCAGCACTAGTGCTGGATGCTCATTGAGACCCTCATTGTAGGGAACGTTGATACAGCAATTCTAAATGCTAAACTGCTGACATGAAGAGAAAGCTATGATGCAGGCTATTTTATAGAGATATTACAATGGCAGCTTCGTGTTTAAGCCACAGGCCACAAGTAGAGAGAGCAGGAAGCACCCGCAAGCTAGAGTAGTGCAAGATCATTCCTGTCCATCCTGCAGGCTTCCCGCAGACCGCTCACACCTGACTCGCCATCCCATGGACCTTAGGATGCAGTCCAGCCTCCCATCCCACCCCTCAGCAAGATCAGAAACAGTAAGAAAGGAATGTTTCAGCCTCCCTAGGTTGCCTTCTCTGACATTTCATTTTTAAGACAGTACAGTGTTTTTAATGCGTAGCCGGTGCAAAGCAGAATAATCTGCTGGGGGGTTTTGTAGACAAGTCTTTTTCTTTTCTTTTTGCACACTGTCTTAGTTCCTTATACATTCGAAACCAAGTTGTTCCTGTTGCTTTCATTTCAGTGCTATTCACTTGGTTTACATCTCTCTTCGAATGCTACACCCAGCTGAGGCTTCACCAGCATCTAAGTTTTCCTCTCCAGGTGTTAAGACAAATTGCCTCTCCTAACATAGCCCCCAAAATAGTTCACTATTTTTACAGCACTATCACTTTTCAAACACCTGTAACTTGTCACTTGAGGAAACAAGTTTGCCTGTCCCATTTCTCAAATTTATGAAGCTCACTTTCAATTCTGAGCATGTCCTTTAAAGCATCTACAGCTGTTGCCAGCTTAGCATCACCTAAAAATGCAGATAGTTTAATTAGTTGTAAGACACCTCTCGCTACTGAACATACATACTTCTGAAGTAAGAAACAGTATTATTTCCTTATTAAGATGATTAATGTCAGATTTATCACATTCAAAACAAATTTAACTTGTCTGATCCACAGCCACTGAAAATCACTTATCTATAGCAGGGAGAGAGGGGGAAAAAAATAATCAGAGTTAGTGCAATATGCTGACACTGCCATTTATGCAAAAGCAAAACTGTAGCCCCACACTACTACTGAACACAGCTGGAGATTATCACAAGCAGCCTCTTCAGGTTTTAGCCTCCACATCAAATTATTTTAAAACCAGCCAGTGCAGAATTGACACTCTAAATGCTTGAGTTTTAAGTGATGAAATCCATTAAAAATGTTTTAAAGCATCTTCCAGTGCACTTAGAATCTCTGTATCTGGTTTAAACATCTTCTAAAGCCATCAAAAAAAAAAAAATAATAATCATAAGAGTTCTGTAACTTCAACTAATTTTCAGGTATTTCCTTTGCCACCTTCAATTATTCTACGAGTTAACGCTTTAAATGATAGTGGCAGCTTCACTCTGGAATTATTCAGACACTAAACACAGTTTACTTCTTATTGTTTATATTCCTCCATAGAGAAAGGACACCAGATTCAGAGGCTACTATTATGACTAGTCATCATCAAATGACGACATATTACCTTTTAGAGGTTTGTGTAAAGCAGTTACTTAAAACCTTTCCAAAATACCCCGAATCATCTCCAAGTAACTCTGAATTTTAAAATCACTCCTTCACATGCTGTGCTCTCTTCACAGCTGAAGCCATCATGAGAGGTCCTTACACTGAAGGCCGTGTAAATTTACTGTGCTTTGAAGACCAGGCTCAACCTTCTGCCATCAACAGAATATGCTCCTAGAAGTCATTTTCTCTCTTGCTATTTTTGTAGCTTAAATATATCTATAAAATAGTTAATGTGCTTAGCAGTATTATCCGTCTTGTTCTGCTCTCACCAACTAACGAGATTAGTTGTGCGCGTGTCATGTCCCCACCCTCCTTTTTCTTCATACACATGAATTGTTTTATGTCGCTCCAGATAATGGCATTTTCTTTTCCAAATGAATGTCCTCAACTGAATTCCCTTTACAGATGCTTTTTACAGTTTCTCCTCTCACTATTGATAGTTTCTCATGACCTTACCTATCTGCAACCTTTTCAGCTTGAGCTCCAACTATGAGCAAACGACAGCACAGACTGCACCATTTGACACAAACATTTTACAAGGAGCGACAGATTTCTTCTGCAATGACAGCTGTATCAGTTTATTTAACAAGTCATACTGAAAAAAATTAAGAACCACAATTGAAGAGAGATGAGTACACTTAAAATTCAATTCATCTGTACTGATGAGTCTTCTCTGTACTGCAAGCTTTTAGAAGGAAAAGCTTCACAAACAAAAAAACTCAACCTCTCTGCAAACTATGCTAGCCTACATTTTCCCCTGTAAAGGATAAAACCTACAAGGAACTGAGAATTACCACATTTACAGATTATCAAATGAGAATTCACTGGGTTTGGTCAGCCTGCTCCCTCTCACTACAAGTATGCAGCTAGAGCTGTTAGCGATGTTTTTTCCTTTGTCTTTCCTGTACCCAGGCATTTCTCCACACATGTACCCACGATAATAATTTGGTAGCAGCTTCTCAGGTAACTGGTTACTTCTCTGATCACAGCATACTGAAACAGTTGTATACTCTGCATCATATGATTAAAGAAACACAGTTCAGTTACTAAAAAGCTTTACATTATTACTCATAACCCTTTGGGTTTGGGCAAATAAAAAGTTTGGGAAGATTTCAGCTCCCTACTTTGTCTGCATTTTATTATCCCTTTCAAATGAAGATGCTTACATCCATTGTTCCATCAAAACCTGTCTTGTATTTTGACTGCCAAAAAATCCATACATTTGCTCAGTATTTGCAAGAAGAAGTACAGCTACAAATAAATTAATCTTTGCAGAATACTTCAGCAGATGGTTCGTCATCCTTTGGAGAATTCATGTAATTGAATCCAATTGCTTGTAAAAGCAAGAACCAACGTTGCTGAAATGGGTGGGAAAGTAAGTGGAGGGTTTTTCCCCCCCCCCTTAAAGAGCTCTGCCAATAAACTGAGATTGATCTCCAAATCTTATCCTGCAGTCCAGAACTCAATTCTCCTTAAGCACAACTGCTGGTCTGGTAAGTTTTAGGTAGGTCTTAAGTGGCAGTGAAAAACAGGGGAAAAAAGAAACACTGAAGGTTTTAATTGAATTTGTCAGACCAAGTACCTTTGTGTTACTCAAAGATGAAAATCAAGTACACTGATGAATTATTCCAGTAGCACAAAAGGGGGCATTGGTTGAGATGTACTCACTGGAAAAAAGGCCAGCCACAGCCACACACTGTTGTAATACCTGGCTTGCTCCCAGCTACAACATCAATTACACACCTCTTAATTCTGTAACTCAGCACTGTGCAAGCACAAACCCAAACAGTTCCACTCCAGTTCTTTTCCTAAAAAGGTAAGAGGATGCACATGAGCAATAATATAATATAAAAGGCAGAGTAGAGGATGTTGCATGGAAAGCACAACTGCTGCCTCTTTGTGAGCAGGAACACACAGGTTTTACAATTACAGAAGACTGAGCCTGCAATTCCCTAACAAGAAGAGTTAAAGACACCAGTACAGATATGGAATGGAAGAGATTTCAAATAAACTAGCACCATTTCTAACTTAGCTGAGCCCATCAGTTGGGGACTGCCTGTCGTTTGGCTAACCATCAAATGACATCACAAACTTTTTGTGACAATTAAGTTTCTGGTGTTTCAGTTTAAATTACAGTGTTGTTAAATCCATACTATAAGGTTCATATTTAAATCCGTGCTAGCATTATTAGCTTGCAATAATGGCCAGCAGCACAGAAATTTGGTGTCCCCACAGAAGAAAGCAAACAATTCCCCATCATCTCTCAGCTGACACGAGTTCACTAGGTCTAGAGGGAGCCATGTTCTTCCATCTCCACAAACAAAAGCCACACAACATACAAACCGCTCAAAAACCCCTAACCCAACAGAACTGATATAAAAGCTGGAGCCAGGGAGAAAAATACCCCAACCAAACAACAACAGCCCACAAACCTAATTAAAAATCCTACATACTCCAAAGAAGCCCCATGCCAAGCATGAGGAGAATCACTGGGATTAACAGAGAAGTCACAAATCCGATTTGAATGGGCTTGGTTCACCCTCCTTCCCCACTCCCCCAGCCAGTGATCCCTGGCCATACAGCAAATAAGCTTGTGCACAAAGCTCTATTTGCCGTCCCTGTTTTTCAGTCAGCTGTGAGAAAAAATGGTTTAAACCTCGACTTTTGGATACCAAAAGTGTAAAGTGACAGAAATTACTTAGGTTTCTTTTTCTAGAAATTATTCTACACAAGCCCACAGTGGCTGACTGAGGCTCCCACAGCCTCTCTTAACTCACATTTATCTCCAGCTGCTCAGAACTTAGAACCTCCTTGCCCTTCACCTAGTGTCCTTGCCTAGTGATGCTGCATGCCCCTGCTACGTTCTGTACCAACCTGTACACAATCCTAAAATCTCCTTAGGTCTCTGATGCTGAAACACCATGAAACACGTCAGAAGTGACCATGTCTGCATCTTTCCTTTGGCCTATTGAAAAGCCACTGCAGTACAAGGAGAAACCATGTGAGGAACCTTAACATAAGTGAAAACTGCCACTAGCATAATGAATGTATCGCCACTTTTTCAGTGGTACTCACGATCACAGGCTACACTTTACTATCTGAAAACCAGAAAGAAAAGCCTAACAAAGTACATGAAAATATAAACAGTGATGTCTCAGCTTCTGACTAAAGGTTGTTTAGAAGCTAGAAAAGGACAAGACAACCACTGCATGCTAACCAACACACTAGGCAGCGGACATTCATGTTCTTCGTTTTTGTCTTAACAACTACCAATTTTCAGGACCTTTGTTTTAGTTATTTTGGACCTATGAGGACAATTGAGAAGTACACTGTCTGTCTGAAGATCTGCTCATACACTGTTGGATTCCCCTGGGATATGACCAGTCCCTGACTACACCAGAACATTTCCAGATCAGCTCAGTGGCTTAACTAGAACTGTGCTAAACACAGAGTTTTGTCTTTTCATGAGGTGGCATAAGCAAAACAAGACAGAACTGCTTACAGCAGAAGCACACATACAGCTTACCTGCTGTCAGTCTCAATGAAGTATGGCTCAGATCTGCTCTAAATGGAAGCATTCCTAACCATCCTCCTCACGCCTTGACAAAAACTATAGTACAAAACTAAGCCAAAACTGGCAACAAAGCAATGACAATGTCAACAAAGTACTTCCTTTATGAACAAGCCAGGCAGCTATACATGGTAGCTGCTGCAGACGAAAGACTGCTTTTGTTTTGTTCTTAAGTTGATAAAGATCCACTCCATGCATTGTTTTACATTGTGCAGGAAGAAGTAGTAGTTATGAGTTCCAGCAATGATGTTTTGCCAAGACCGATGAGCCTTCCTTCCTGAGCCACAGAACAATCATTATTTCAACACATGGGCTGGCCAACAAGCACATATAGCACGGTAGCCTTTGTTTCACATACAGCTATAATCTCATTAAGAAAACAAACTGCAAGTTTATTATGTTGGCAAAGCTGAATTGCCCATGTTTTAGGCTCTGACTTGGTTATAAACAAGCAGAATACAAAATCTACCACACATATGAGCCCTTTAATAAAGGGATATGGCCTGCAGGGAAAGAGATTCCAAGATACAGAACAAGACTCTAGGTTGTTAAAATGGACCACATTTCCATACTAAAGATAAGCCCTGTATCTGACTGCACTAAACATGCACAAGCCACAGCCTGGCTCCCTTGGGAAGGGTTTCATGATCCCAACAAGCTCTCCTGTGAAGAATTCAAAAAACCCAAGCCAAACAAAAAAAACCCACCAAAAAGAAAACACCATTAACAGGAAAAAAATAATCTGCATCACATACTACAAACAAAAAGTTGCAGAGAAGAGGCAAGTCTGCTCATTAACTTGCATTATTTTAATTCAGAAAGCCTTTTCTGAAGGAGGGGAAAGAGGCAGGAGGTTGCAGAATTTCTATGTTCAGTTAACTAGGAGCATCAAACTCCCTCCCTTTGTCCCTCCCCTACACCTACTAGCTTCACACATCTGCATTGTTACCTTCACTTTTTCTCTTCTCAGGCAGCAGAAAAGACAATTTTCATCAAAAGACCAATCAGAAACACCTTCAGGCTCACAGTCTGTAAATCAGAGGAATAGCAAATTACTTCATATTCATAAAGCGTGGCACAACTGGAGCCGAAAGAGAAATGCCGAATTAAGTACCTGTTTCACAACATTCTTGCCTGCATTCTGAAGAGGCAGGCTTCATTTCGGCCATTTTTGTGCATCCCCAGATTACCAAACCGTACACATTTTTATCTGAGCACAACAAATCTGTTTTCCCCAGCACTGCCAAATACACTCCCAGCCACACAAAGATGAACGCACACTCATTAGTAATTTTAGCCAATATGAAACTAACTGTGAGCACTGCCTGGGGGGAGGGGGGAAAGAAAAAGCACAAATCACCACGGTAACACACATTTTCTAGAGGCAGAGCTGGGGCTGCTTCTTTCATTAGAAATGCAGAACAAGATACAAACAGAGAGATTGAATACCTTTAAACAAACTGAGATCTTTTAATAATCCAGGTCCAAACAGGCCTTCTAGAATACTTTCAAACCCTAAAAGCAAATAAAAGAATTGTTAGCTTTCTAGATCAAGTACGTCACCGCAAGAATATTCACAATAGCAGTTCTATATTTATCTGTTCCAAGAACAGAGCTCAACGTGTTTTCTCTAAGTATGACAAGATGCATGGGTCAATCAGGATGACTGAATTACTAACAAACCACACAGCACCATCTTGAGCCCACCGACCTCCCCAACCCCATACTTTGCTGAATAGGTAGGTCAAAACCAAAGAACATTACGACACTGAAATAAACCATTTTGAAAAGAAAATGGTAAGCTGTAGGTTCGACAACGTGACCAGGTCATTTCTATATGAAAAGAAATGATCTTGCTTAAGCCTCCAAACTGGAACAAGATACACAAGTTCTCAATTGAAAAATTGTGTTCTTCCCTATGAGTGGCATTCAGCTCCTCTTCTCAATTTCTACAAATGTTAGAAACAGCGTTTCCTGAAGAGTTACAGGTGTGAGGAAGCAAAACTGGAAGGAAAGGGATTCGGCAGGGCCGTGCCACTAAGGAACCCAATTCCAATCACACAGTCCGATTTACTTCAATGCCATGATTTACACCCCAATTGAAATGAAACTAAGCAAGTTTAGTTTATTCCAAAAGCAGGAAAACCTTTACCAAAATTGCTGACATTATTTGGACATGTTAAACCAGTATTACATTAAACCCCCAATGACATTAAAATCCACAGAACTATTAACTACACAGCACTGTGAGAAGACAGGTTAGCAGAGTGAACATGAGAAGTACAAAGGCTACTTTAAGAGGGACAGACAAATTCCACCTCCTTATAAAAATGCATTCCAAATATGACCATAAAATTCAAGACTACAAAGTACTGTATTTTTTTCCCACCATTAGTAATAATTTTGCTTTGCAGGTTTAATATCAGTTTGCATATAGCTAGGGGCAGCCTCTCCTACATGCCTGAGTCTTTGAGATCACAGAAAGAAAAAAAGAGGGGAAATAAAAAGGAAGGGGGAAAAAAAATACCAAAAAAAAAAAATACCCCCAAAAAAAACCACCAAAAAAATCCCAAATTAAGGTTTCAAATTTACAGAAACTTGCCTGGGTGAACTGGGGACAGATAAACTACCTGAAATACTCCCTTTTAAAAACTATTCAAAATCTAAATGATCACATGCTATGAAGGAAATCAGTTACTACCTTGTAAAAGGACAAGAACTTAAAATAACAGAACTACTATAAAAGTTCTCTTTTGGACAGCAGTTTTCAAAAGGAAAGGACAAAACAGCATCACATCCCTCTGGGTGTCAGCAAGAGTGCCAGTGAACTAACATCCTTAGATATCAAATTGCAGAACCCTACAGAATTTGCAGCCTGCAACACTACTTAGATGGCCAAAGCATTGCTGGGGTAAAACATCAGCCTTGATCTAACACCTCTCAGAGGCTGATATTGAAAATCTAATTTCAGAAGGCACCAGGAAGAAAATAAAAAAACAAACAAACAACAACAGGAAAAACCCAACAACACAAAGGCGAAATAGCGAGGTGAAATAACAGTTAAAGAGAACAAGGGAGAGATCAGAAAACAAGGTGGAAAAGGAGAAACTGGAAAAAAACATCCCATGGAACAGCACCTTGTCAGGCAGAGAAGTAGCACTGCCTCCAAAAAAAGCCAATTCAGGCTTCAGGAAGTGGCAGGAACAGTGGGAAAGGGACGACCAACCTGACCTAGAAGAAAAATAGGAGAATCAGGGTATTGACCCATAGGTTTACAACACTGACTGTTTTATGGGTAGTGACCTCTCAGAATTTGTATCTGAAATGAAACCTTAAGGAAATCAGCTAACCAGCCTCACCTCTTTGTTTAAAAAAAAAAGTATATCACATATACAAATAAAAATCAGAAAAGCTCAAAATTTTACTCAAACTCACCACTCTTAAAATAGTAACTGCCAATGACTCATGCTCCACAGTTTGCCATGCATGCAATTGCACACTGAAGTCCCTGCCAAGTTTTACAGCTTGGATATTGTACAATCATAGTTTGCTAGCCCACTGTTCTCAGTGATGCTAATGCCACTCGGGTTTTATTAATATTAAATATTGGATTTAGCAGTTGCATAGCAACAGCAGAACATCCTATGTGCAATGCTTGACATTAAAAAAGGCAAATAAGGGAAGTATGAATGCATTAAAAAATTATACTGCAAAACTGCCATGGAGCCCTATTCTTCCCCCCAAAATACAAAGTGCAACGCAGTAAATACATATAGGCCCTATAATGTTAAGTATTCAGTCATTTGGGACTCCAAAAGAGCAACTCTGTACAGTTAATCATGCATAATACATTGAAAACAAAATCTTGAAAAAGAAGCTGCCTACTTTTTATAGTATTTTTTCTCTCCATTGTCACTGCTCTTAGAAGCTTGAAAAGAACATTTCTTTTCCCACCGATTGTCCTTTTCCATTTGGCAGATGATATTTTCCTGCATTTCAAATGGAAGAGAAATTAACATGGCTGCCTCTACTAAATTCCTGTTTCTATACTTTCATCATCTATATTTCACTCTCTGACAGTTCACAGCAGCTGAAGAGCTGGGCCAGTGGAAAAAATTGCAGGAGTAACAGAATTAGGAAAGAGGAAAAGGGATGAAGATCTGAATAGTTCAGAGATATTCCTCTCAGATAATTTCCTCACAATTAAAGCAGCCATACATTTAAGCCTTATGATGTTAGTGGTGACCTATACAAGCAAAGACATTGTTTGGGTATTAGTCTAACAATTTAGAAGAAAAGTTTAAATTTTGTTCCTTAAATACAGTATTTATGACATGTGAACCATCTCTATCTCAGAAGGTAAAAAAAAAAATAATCAGAAAAAATATCCCAGAAAGAACAAAGAGAACTCCTCCTACTGAAGCAAGGGTGGAGTAACTTTTTTAATGCAGAGATTGTTACACACTACTACTTGACAGCTCTTAGTTCTAAAGGTAAAGCAGTATTTAAGAAACATCCTCTAAAACATCCTCTAACACAAATTAAGAGTATGGATCTGCCATTTTAATGCTCAGAGTAACAGGCATAGAACTTAGAACTAGGAAAAAAGAAAAAGCTGATCATGTAGCTTTTGACGTGGTCAAATTTCACTAGTTTTGTCTCTGCACTGAAACAATTTTATTCCATTCCCCCTCCGCCCCCCCCAGCATTTTTATCCTCCCTTCTGTAGCCAAATATTTTAACTCATAAATTTAAAGTGAAGCTACAGTTAGTTGGTTAACTAGCTTAAGACAACAGTTTAACAGCGCAGATTAAAGTCAAGCTTTGCAAAAAAAACCCCAACAACCCAGACTAGACCAAAAAAACCCACCCACCTCAAAATAAACCACAATCCAGACAGATCCTCATATCATCTTTTGCCTTAAATCTGAGGGCACTTAAAATGATTAAGCAGCTTCCAGGCTTCTGGAGGTAACACTATTGGAGAAGTCAATAGGCCAAGAGAGGACCTTACTGGCCCTTCTCTGGCAATATGGATGAGGCAAAGACACATTCCCCTTTAAAAATCAGGAATGCAAGACCTTCAGGAGACTGAGATGCATTTCTAGACTGCCAATGACACAGGGCCTAGCATTTCAAACAATGTGTTTTTTTCCCTGTGTGACAGCACAGCTCACACACATGCTTTAATACTCACTACATAATTCAGGCCTACACACATATCTGGTCAAAGCAGTAAAGCGTGTACCAACTAGAAGTCAAATAATTTTGGGAAGAGGGAGAAAGCTACAATTAGTCTTCATTATTACATAAATTGTTAAAGAACTCTAAAAGAAATCAACTTAGCAAGGGCCTTGAAGGGGGAAAAATTAAACACTACACACACAGTGACCGACTCTTCAGCACCATTTGTAACACCAATTTGTAAAAGAGTTCTCAACAGATTAAACAAATACTAGCCAGGGCAGTCGTGAGGTGTAATAGATATTGTAGGCCAACTGCAATAGAAAATAAGTCAATTGAGCCCCTGGCTTTTATTTATAGTAAACAATCAGTCTAATGCACAGCAATTTGCACTTTAAAAGGGCAACTTCAAAAAGCTGGAAATTGAGTCCAAATCAACAAGAGTTGTCTACATCTTTTGTTTAATGTCTTAACTACTTCAGAACTTTTTTACTAGAAAGCCTCAAAGCAATATCATGGGGGCGTGGGGGAGGAAATCTGACCCATTCATTAAAAGAAAAAGAACATTTAAATTAACACCAACCCCCCAAAACCCTCCTAAACCACGTTGCAACTAAGAATGAAAGCACAAAGAGGAGATGAAAGGTTGGAAGAAGAGTAAGGAGATGCAGAAGAAATGTCACAACAGAGCAAAGAGACACACAAAACTTTAAGCAAAGATAAAAAAGGGCAGCATCTACGCTTATTATCTTCAAACAAAAAAAAATCTGTAAGAATACAGTAGTCTATTAACACTCAATAGAATGGCACACAATCATTCAACAAAATCTGTAAGTGATGTTACTTAACATTTCTAAAGTTAACCACTTCAAAATGCTGTGGAGATGACTGTTTTTCCCCCTGGGAGTTACTCAAAACACATCTGCAGCAATGACTAATTTCAGAAAGTCTTTGACTATCGAGAAAGTTCCAATGGGCTGGGAAAAAAATAATAATGTATAAAATAAGCCCTTTGTAATGTCAAAATATTAAGCAGATAAGAACTTAGTAAAGGTTTTCAAAACCAATGAACAGCTCCAAGTACTACTGAGGCATTAATAGCTAAAATTATCTCAGTCAACAGGGGCTTAAAAAAAAATCATCATCATCAACTTATTAGACTTGCATGAAATGAAAAATTTGATTAACAACAGTAACAGGTTTGATATACTATTTTTAGATTTACATAACATTTTTGGGCTGGCACAATCCATTTTGACTCAAACCAGCCAGGAAAAAAAAATAACAAATTTAAACCAAAACAAATAATAAACCAACCCCCCCAAACAATACAAACAAAAAAACCCAAACAACCCAACTCCCCCCCCCAAAAGAAGGAAAAACATACACAAAACCCATAAACTTGCCAAAAAAACCCCAAACAAACGAACACCCCCCCCCGACAAACAAAAAAACTCAAACCTAACAGAATTTGTCCAAATACACAGAAAACAGATTGAAAAATCAGTTAAAAGGAACATTGGTGTCAGTGAGAAACCACTGCTAGTGAGGTCCACCAGGTACAGCTTCTAGGCCTTATGCCACTGAACACTCCAGTTGGTGACTTGGAAGAAAGCAGGCGCTACGTTTGAAGGCGATACAAAGGCAGGAGGAGCAGTAAATAACAAAAGGCCCAAGTCACCAAGGCTGCTTACCAAAGCAGGGTAACTAAACACTACTTTGAAAAGGGGGCAGAAGGGAATGGAGATAGCCACAAACCACACATTTAGGAACAGGAAAAACAGATTCTCAAAGACATACCCAGATCCAGCAGCTGAAATTGAAAGCTGCTCAAACTCAGAGAGGCGTAAGGCACTCAATTCTAAAAGGGTCCAACTGAAAACTCAAGACATGGCACTCCAGGACCAAATCAAAGCTTACCCTACCCTAGGATTGTGGAGGTGTTCAAGAAAGTGTGGGCTGGCTGCTGAGATCTATTCCCCTTGTACTTTCCCCCAGCACTAACACTCATCACGTTAGGAGTCTCATTAACTAGTAGGAAGCAAGAGCCACCACCATCACATCAGGTTTTTATTGGATTTCTCATGCCTAGATTTTCCGGTCAAGATTGGATATATTTATCCACAGTCATGGGATTTGAGGCAGGAATTAATTCAGAAAAATCCTACAGTCTATCTGTAACTCGGGAATTCTGCCTCTTTCAGAACAAAAAAATCTATTAAACTTGAATGTTTCAGTCACAGGCATCTTAATAGAAAAGCAGGACCAAGCAACAAGGGAGGGGGAAAAAAAGAGTCACAGGACAGTTATTAATATGCACCAAGTCTCAGGACACACATATAATTACAACTTGTGAACATTCTTTTATCCATGCAACAAAATAAAAGAAACTCCCATCCACCTGTGATAAGAGATCTCGTTACCTGAATGGAGCCAAATTAAGTACCCCAAGCAGACATTCAACCAACTTTGTCGGAGCTTCCTAGGGAACAAAGGAAAAGCTGTGTGCACCTTCAGCTATTTGTTCCAAAGTTCATGCTTCCATATTCTTGTTAATGAAACTACACTGCTCAGGGATTTACTGCACACATCCCCACTCTGGGGACATCAGATGTCTTAGTAAAGCCAAGGACTTTCTGAGGACCTTAAATATCAATAACCAGGTTCTGTAAGAGCAATACAAACACAGGTCTACAGAACTAGGAACATAAAGATAGGTACTGTTTAAAAGAACAGGTATAACCAAGTCCTATATAGCAGTATGTAGCTCTTCTATAGCTTTTTTCATCAACATCTAATGTTCCCAAGACAAAATACATGGTACCACCTGCTGAGATGCCTAAACTGGCCTTTGGAGTTTAACAGTTAAACAAAACAAACAAACAACCAGAAAAAAAAAACTAAAACAAACAAAAAAAAAAATCCTTTGGCTTTAGACTAATGCTTTATTCACTGTAGAACAGCATCTCCAGTGGAGAAGTTTGAAGCAATCCAGAAGCCAACAAGGTGCATGTTCTGTCAAACGGCAATTTCACTGCTGCAGCAATGTACTGCAGCAATAAGCTGAGAAATCAGAAGGAGGGGCAAAACCATCTACTATGGCAGCAGACAAGCACTGTTGATAGAAGTGCTCCTGAGCATCCATCCTGCAAGACATCATTAAAATTCCACTACTGGTCTGTAATTTTGATAAAGAAGCAGCAGCTGCAGCAGGCCATCCTCAACCTTCTCTCCAAGCATCCCTCTCAACCAAGCAATAACTTTTCCTCCAAGACTAAGTACATTTTCTCTGATGTTGTATCAAACTTGCAGCAGGGTACTTAAAAGTTCATGAGCCGAGCATGACAGAAAATCAGCTGCAAATCTAACTACAGTACTGTAACACACCTGCCTTCACACCAGAAAAAGAGCTCTGTCAAGTCCCCTAAGAGAGGGTAGATCTCTCCTGACTACAGGGTAGAAGAGAGAGGCAAAGAGAATGAGTTATCAGGCTGTTTCACAGCACAGACAATGAAAATAGGTCTCCCCATTCTACTTTAGCACTTCAGCTGGCAGATTATCTCACTGTTTGCAATAGGAAAGTCACTCCCAAAACCCAGAAATGACAAAGGATAAAGTGTGTTGCCAGAGTACAGCAAAACAAAAGGCATAATATGAACCATCTCCTGTACCCCCTTCCCGTGAGGAGTACTTTTTGTGTGTGATTCCATATCAAGAAGAGAATTCCACAAAGGCCTGCAACCATCTTATCTCTAATCAAAAGCCTCAGCAGCAGAATTCAAGAAAAGCCAAGGAGACTGCAATGGCTGTCTCAACATCTCCTCAAGACACAGAAATTGCTCTGGCAGACTGAGCCATAATCTTCATGTGGATTTGCGGGGGAGGGAAGATCCTCCCGATTTGTAGCTACTGCATCGCTAATCTGGAGAGTCGCTCAGGTCAGGGGGTCTGGGCTTCTGTTTTACATTTTAACTCAAGATCAGGAGGGTTTACTGTATGACTCTCTGGTTTTCCTCACAGCCGGTCACCACCAACGCAGAATCTGACTGCAATCTTCTCATGTCAATAGTTGCATTTTATTGCTTTAGAAAATAAACCAGAAAACACAGACATCGCCGAACGGCAAAGAATGACAGCAGAAGAGCTTCACTAACTGCCAACTTGCTACAAACCCTTAAAATCTAAGTTTTGCTTAATTTTAGAAAAACATCTAAAGAGTAAAAACAAACAAAAAGCCCCAAACAAATAAAACCAACACCCACCCACCCCCCCAACACAATAAAACCAAACCCAGAAACATCAAAACCCAAACAACAAATCAAAGTGGTAATTATTTCTCAGTATCTCACTGCCCTTATTTGTTCAACCTCCAGATCTGGAGATCCAGCAGGCAGCCCAGTTCAACTTTCAGGGAGCAGAAGGAACAATACCAACTAGCTAGAAAGTTCATGAACAGACTAGAATAGGCAAATAGCCCATGAACAAGAGTGCTCAGTAGCACAAAACTTCATGGACAAAAAAGTTTTTATATAGACACCCTAACATTTCTTAAACTTGAGGCAATTTTTCCCCATATCCAAACAGTGCTGCATTATTTATTGCAGAAAAATAGAAACCTTGAAACTTTTCTCCTGGTGGAGACAACCTGTTAATGCTTCACTGCCAAGCAAAGTTAAGATGACATTAATTAACTGCCAATGCTTATCCCCATACCCCATCCTCCCACAGCACAAGCATAAGAATAGCCTTACAATAAACAGAATTGATCTGCCTGGAAAACACCTCCCATGGAAGAGATTGGATTTCCAACAGCATCAATTCACTGCTCCACTTTCTTTCATGGCCACAGTAATGCTCATGCTACAGATCAGAGTCAGGTGTGCTGTCAGGAACAACTTGTCACAATTAAGTACAGCAGAGGCCCAAGCCAATTTAAACCACAGAGGAACTCTTCCTCTGCCACTGAAGCTGTGTATGTAGAAGCACAGGACACCAGTGATTTCTACTACAGCCTCAAGAGATATGTATTGGTATGGGGAACAAGTGCATTGGAGGTGTGTGTTAAAATGGCTAATATACATCAGATATAGTTCATACTCCACAGCAGTCCTGTTTGAGGAGGGTTACCCTCCCCAGCAAATCAGTCCTGCCCCACATAATTCTGTCTGCAACACACAGCCACCTGCTGAACCCAGACTAGCTGAAACAACCAGCCCAGAGAAGGCAGGTACAAGCTGGTGAATCCATTTAAATACAGGCAGCCACCAGAAAAAGCATCTGTCAAACCCACAGCTTTAATCTAACAAACACTTGGAGTGACTCAGTTTCAGCTCCTTTATCACAAGGGGTCACATTCATTACTGAACTAACTCAATACGTTACCGTCATCTTTTTGGATCTCAAGTTACCCCTTCCACCATCTCTAGAGAAACTGTCAAATCTAGACAGAAGTCTGCAGAGGGGAATGAAAATGTTACATAGTTGTATCACCCATCACTGAAAATCTGATGATCAAACAGCATAGCCCTGTGAAAGTTTATTGAATGTTTCTTGAGAGATTAAAATACTGAGCTTACCTCTAAGGTAAAAGCTGCCAAGAGCCTTTTCTCTGTTACTGTGATTGTAAAATCTGTCTCATTTAAAATAAACTTCCATCATAAGCCACTATATAACTGCCCCAGTGAAAACTATGCCTTCTGACTCCAGATAGCTAACAGCATCCTGTAAAATCCTGTGCTATGAAAAGATACATTTGTGAATCTACAACACAGGTGTAATTGCGAAGGGAGCACAATTAAGCCTAACAGTCCCCTCCAGCTTTATGGCCATTTGCACAACAGTATCAAGAGCACAATGGTACAAAGTAAGCACAACGACAACTCTGGCATACAGCAGGGAAGATGTAACTGTACTACTATGGTTACTCTTGTGCCAAGAGAATTAAATGCTAGCATAAATCTTCCTTCTTATCCTCCATTCACATTTTGGCCTAGGCACTAAAGAAGCTGCAAGCACTGATACTCTGAAATCACAGGGGCATAAGCACAGCTGCTGACAACTTCATAACAAAAGATTATAGCAGCTAAACAATTTGGTGCCGAAATAAGCTGGGGGAACTGAAATCGCCAGATGTGATGGAGCATTACTCAGTGTAGACAAGGAACAGTGAACCTTCTTATGAAACAACCAACCAATGAAACAACCACCCACCCCCCCCAAACTACACATACATGGAAGAAATTTTCAGTAAACCGCTGTAAGACAGCTGACCTGTGTGGTTTAATGGAAATGTTCCCCAAGAGCAAGTAACTGAGAGATCTCTCTCACTTCTGATCTCATGCAATGTATGCCATCACTTCATGTAGCAAACTTTTGATTGTACAAATCTTTTAGCTTCAGATATACATCATCAATTCCATAAAATATGCCTGCAGATGTCCTTCCCAGGAGATGAGCACAGTTTCATTAAGGTCTTTTATTGTCCAACTAGAACTCAGGTTACACCAAGACTTTCTTTATCCTCCTTGACAGCAACACGAAACAGAAGAAAGGCTGCTTAACATCTGGCATTTCTATTCACACTCTTCTCACTAGCAATACAAACAACTGCACAGAGGTGCATACCAAAGAGAAGAGACAACAAACACACAAAACAAATTTACAACAACCAACCTAACCCAACCAAAAACAAATTTAATATTTGCTTGCCTTATTTCTAGGCAGAAATGATTTCCTGGCCGAGTCCAGTTACATCAGCAGGAAAATGCAGCAGGACCAGGGACAGCTTAAACAGCAACATTGCTGAAATTGAGACCTGTTTGACTTTGTTGCTTGTGCTCTCAAGACTGCCTTTCTCATATTCAGTTTTAAGACAGACATCTCAGAGCTGAAGATCAGTCAGAAAAAAATCCATTGGGATTTGGTTGATGCTGAAATAACATAAAGGAGAATATGCCTCCTGTAACGGCCATTCATGATTTCAAAGTTATGCCCACATTACTGGTACCTTCAGTGAATATTACTGTTTAACACTTTGTACTTAACTGAGTTACATACACAGCAATTTCAGCTCCTAGCATCATCTTTAAATCTCCCTCAGGCCAAGCAGCTCTGTGGAGCTTTTTGACACTGCCCCATCTTCTCCATCTCATCTATTCCAGACCTTCTAAAATTCCTGAAGCACAGCATGTTATTTGCCTTTCATAATTAAGGAAGTCAAACATTCAATCAGCTGTGCTTTGGTTGATGCCTCACCCTATTCCCTCACAACTTGCTTTCAGCCTAGTTGAAGTTCTTTGCTTGAAAGCACGTGTGACCTGAATTTGAGAGAAGACAGCAGTCCCAAACTTCCTGCACACTGAATTTCTCAATGTCATTGAATTACAGCTATCTCAGTAAATCCCAGTAATGAACATCAAACTGTTAAAAAGACAAACATCTGGAGATCAGCCTTTTAGAAGTGCCAGCCTTGCTTGAGTTTTACAGTTGGTATCTCAATAAAAAGATCTTAGCAAATTTGTTACCACCTTGGGTCTATTCAAAGAATGAAGCCTCATTTAAGATGCTCAGTAGATCTGGAATGGATTCTAATTGAAGAAACATTAGGAGAACACTCAGCCTTCTAAGAAACTACCTACCATAGGTCCTTTGTTGAAAATCAGAGTTAAATTTTCCAGGTAAGCTATACACAAAGCTTCTCAAGCCTAGCATTCCACTCCACACTGTATTAGTAAATTCGTTTGAGACTGAAATATCTGTAACAACTTCTATATGAAAAACCAACAGACATACTTCACTGTTTTGAATGCCATTTTGCTCTTAAGATGAAGTTTGCTGTCCACTCATATCCAAAGCAACTCTTTTTGTAACTTCTGAACAGCCCTGTCAGATCAACATCTCAGAAGTGGACTTAGTAATCCGTGACTAAGAACTGCCAGCAGTACAGCCATATAAATAGTGAAGGAATTTGATCCAAACTGCACTTCTGCAGACTACATGCTAACCATCTGATGGGATTAAAAAGATTAGAGTGGCACTAACAGATACTCAAAGTTACAAAACAGGTTGATGTCTATGACGCTTGCTAAGTATTCTCCCTTCAGGTCATTCTTTTGCTATAGAATTCCTCAAACATAAGTTTCTCTAAGAGAAAGAGTATCATGCAAGTGTAGTGAACAAAGGATGGCATATAGAGTGAACAATAAATTGCCCAACACCGTGTGCACAAGAGGCATTAATAACAATTCATCTAAGTGCCTTGCTCCCCACTACTGTCAGTTATATACCTTAAATCCTCTGAAGGTTACAGCAGACTTTTTAAAAAGCACTGACACCAGAAATATTTTCAGGCTCAAGGAATATAAGACTTCTAGAACACACTGTGCTCTAGCAGATTTGATCGAATAAACAACAGTACTCAGCAAGTCTCATATTCCTTGTAAGCAGCCATAACAAACTTGCTTTTCTGTAGAACTACAGCAGTAACACCAGAAGGGGTGAGTAAAAGGATGGGCCACAAAAACAAAACTCAGGGGGATACTAGAACAAGACTGCAAAACACTGCACTTTCCTAGCACCACTACTTCTGAGAACATTTGTCAAAGCAGCCAAGCCAACAAAGAATTGCAATTTTACCTAATTCTATCACCCATGTACAGAGCTGGACGGTGCAAATTAAAGTTCAAGCCAAGAAACTGCAACCCATTACTTGAAAATGCTGGAGAAGACAGGCAACGTTTTGAACCACACAAAGGGAAGGCTTCTTTCATCTACAAGGGAGGGGAGAATGGAAGCACACTGGAAAATGAAAATAACAGAGGAACCTGCAAAACCCACAGCCACACAATGGACATTGCAGTCAACATCAAATTCACTTCAGTAATTTAAATAGTTGCTTATAGCAGTGTTTCAGTAAGTAATTCAATTAAATGTAGTAGTATAGTTGAATACATGAGACAGAGACAGCCAAGTCAAAAATACATTTTTTAAAATAGCACATTAGTTCAACGCTGACTTCTTTACCTTTGAACTGCTAATTACTGCCAGACAATTGCTTACATAACAGAAAACATGCAATCTCTCATTTTGCAATAACTACACAATCACCAAACACATTTTAAAGGCAGCTGCATTACCAAATCTGCAAAAATAGTTTAGCATACACTTTATTCTTCTAGACAACTGGTTCCTCCCAGCGTCAGAACAATATGACCTGCAATGCAGAGATTCAAAAGACTTCAGTGTGCAATTTCTTTTTTGGTTCACATTTATTTGATGCAAATATTTCTATAGATATTTGACTATTTCAAGTATTTAAAAACCTCTCCTAGAGCCTGTATTCATGCATTCAGAAGTCTGAAGTGGTCTTTCATAAACATCTTGAACGCAGCCTAAAGATTTTACATGTTCTTGGATTAACCTACAGTTAATCTTATTAGACAAAGAGCCAAGATTTTCAAGAATGAGTGTTACAGCTTTAACACTAAATAAGGCTGGCTCATTTAAAAAGCAACCCTGAAATCCTTCCTACTCCTGCACCCATTTTGAAGTCACCAAATAAGCACTAATCAGACTGCAGTAAAACTGTTTCTACCAGCAGGCTTCTGAATATGCATAACGCCAATAAAGCTAATTGCATTTCCCAAAAAATATATAATAATCTATGTGCAATTAAGATATTGGCAACATTTTAATGCAAAAAAAAAAATTGTTTAAGTATACTAACATCCTAGTCTTGGGATATCCAGTCAAGCTACGCAAAGAGATGTGTTTGTCCCTTGCATACTCCCAAATGTGGAAGTAGGATCAGAAACTGGATCTGGAAGAAAGGGTAAACAGGATGTTAGTTAAATTCACAGAGGATACTGTGTTTGGAGATGTTGCAAACATTAGTGAAGACAAATACATAAACGACCTAGAGAGGAAATAAAATTAGGCTGGAAACGAAAATGTCTCAATGGAAAGTAACTTCAAACACTCGATGTGGAGGAAACACGAGGAGAGGGGAAGACAAAGTAAAAATCAAAGAAAACCAGAAGCAGCAACAGCGGACAGTCAGCTGAATATCTGCATTGAAAAACAGTTTGGCGTTGCAGAGGCATCAAACAGAGCAGGGAAATTAAAGTTCTTTCTACAGTCTGAGCCAGTAACAATAGCCATCTCCTTGCACAATTGCCAGGGACTGAAAAATTCCCCTTCACTCCCAGCACGTGGAAAGCTCTTCTCAATGGCAAATCAAGTTCTGCAGGAGGTAGGGTTTAATTTTTTTTCAGCAAAGTTAACATACGGTTAGCATAAGCCTACGCAGCAGGTTCTTCCAGTACTTCTGCTGCTCGTGGCTTTGTGCAGAACAGGAGGAAGCTAACGAAATGAATCCATTTTTACAGGTGCAACTCAACCTCGTATTGTTCACATCTATTCATATGGTCCTTAAAAAAGAAACCAAAACAGCTAGTTCAACTACGGGGGGAGGGGAACAACAAACCACACCACTCTTCACCCTTTACTTTTGCCTTAAAGTTACTTTCCTGAGAACGACACCCACTCATCCATCATGGTAGATGTCTGCACTATCCAGATTCAAGGGAAAAGGCAGCAGGAGGAAAGTACTGACTCTGCCTTAGAAAGGCTGCAAGAGAATCTCCACCCACAACAGCCACATAAGCATAAATGCAGAAGTTTAAGTTACCAGCACACATCTTCAACGACTGTCAAGCCTTTGTCCTTCAGAAATACTTCAAGGCAGAAACTAAGATCCATTTATTTTGCTTCATCCCCAAGTGAAGAGGATAGGCTGATTTTGCAGGATTTGTTACTCTCAATAACAAGGCTTCAGTGAGGCAACCATGTAGATGCCTTAAACTCAGGGCAGTCCACAAATCAAAAAGGAAATGGAAATAACAAAAACCCAAACAGCCCAAAACCCAAAGAAAAATAAACAAACAAAACCCCAAACAAACAAAATAATCAACCCAACAATAAAAACACACCAAAACCAAACACAACATAAAATAAATCCCCTGTTTTAACAGAAGCCATCTTTCTGCCTATCACGTTTCTGAATCATAGGACAAACTCCAGCACAGAGGCTTGTGCTTCAGTTTATGCAAATCATCACATGAAGACAGGAGACCAAAGGTTTTTCCTCCTCTTGACAACCGCTAAGCTATGTGATTTCTGAAATAAGTCATCCTATGAACATCTACAGCTTCTGCTTGTGGTGTGATGGCAGAACAAAGAAACAGTTCCTACCACTCTACCTCATCTTTGACAGAGACTGGTTAGTCCTACATATTTCAATGGAGATTCAAACAACAAATTCCCAGGCGTCCCTCAAGCCAAAGGCAAATGAAACATGGCTTTTAAGAGCATTTCAGGACCGTTTTAGAGTAGCTTGAACTATAGGGACAGCAAAGAACCTACAACTACATCCTCTCAGTGAAGAACGCAATACACTTTAGGAAGATGTCTGGCTTTGGACACAAGGGGACCCTGGCAAAGTACTCATGCAATCTTTTGCTGCCTTTGAAGGATCAGTATTAGCATGAGGCACAATTCATTAAGACCACCTCCAATCAAGGCTACAGACTCAAAGCAGTCTCATGAGTATATCTTTCAGTAGTAACAGGTTTTGTGGCTCTTGCCTCCTCTGCTCCATCACTTCTATGTACCATTCCTACCTGTATCAGTTACACTGGTGCAAGTTCATGAGAATGAATAAGGGACAAGACTTTTAAGGAAGTAACAACCATTCTTAGGCAAGGCAAACTTGCAGAAGTTAAGACAATGGTTTAATACTAGCCCAGAACTCCAAACCCAATACTGGCAAAGTCTAAGTGGCCACACAAGGGACTGCTGCCTTTATGTCATCCTGAAAAGCATGCCAAGCAAATCCCAGAATACATCTACTTAGGAACCAGAAATACAGGTACTGCTTAGGAGACTGTTCAAGCACAAAGTATGCACTTACTCCAATTTATTAGATGTGCAACTGCCTTGTACTCCCTGCAAGTAAAAAACATGGGAGATGTCTATTACTGTGAAGATGTTGAAGAATCAAGGCCTATTAGAACAGGAAGGAGGTAAGAGTCAAAAAGACTATGTGCTGCACAGGTTTTTGCACAGCACACTGCTGAGAACAAACCAGAGTCTAGATCCATGCTCCTACAGGAGCGACTACCACATGGATCACAAAGCTCCAATGGAAGGCAAAAGGATCTACTGCTGAAAGAGAAAACGGGTGTGCCCTGAGAATGGTTCCAAATCCAGTTTGCTCTCCTGAACACCACGTTGGTCTTACACATCCCCGCTGTGCTCCTTAACCAACCACCAAGAGTTGCTGGCTGTCAAATCTCAACAGATTAATTCATCACAAGTCCTGAACTGCCCTTAGTTCTACCTGGATTTTTTGCCCTGGTGAGTCCTGTTTGGAAGCAAGCCCTGCAACAATTTTCAACCTTGTATAAACACAAAATCCATAAAGCAGTAGCTGTAATGAATATGCATCCTTACTGCCTGGCCACATAGAAAATCCAGTTCAAACCTGCTTGACATCTTGCAATCAACCCAGGTATCCTATGTCACAGAAGTTGTTTCTCAGTGGAAAGGGAAGACAGTGCATAAAACCAAGAATGCTTCACAGTGGTGTGGCATAATGAGGGGTTGACTGATCTCAGGAAGTTCCCATGCCTCTACCATTTGAGAAGGCACTGCCCCTAAACAAAGTGATTCAGCAGTGGCCCATCTCTCCAACCAACACCCTAAACCCAAAGGTGTGTGGTTCTCTAGCAGGACTGCTGTCATTTCCTCACAGCCCAAATACACAGATCACTCAAAGAAGTGAACATTCCTTTATGCTAACATGCTGAGTCTAATGTCAAAGGGGAAGAATTAGGATAACCATTGTGCTGTACAAATTAGAACCAAGAAAAACCTATGAGAACCACTACAAGAGGATATAAAGATAGACTCATGTGTTTTGATCTCTGGAAACTACCTTTTGCTGACAGCAGCTAGTGGTGATCCTAATGTCTCCATTACAGCATCAGTTTCTCTGTAACTTTCTGTTAATTTTGTGAAGTCTGAACACACTGCATAGAAGATTTTTACCTACTCGCTGACGACATACTGCAGCTCGAGGCACATTCACTAGCAAAGCAGCATCAGGAGCAGAATGAGGCTTGCCTGACTCAAGTGCTTTAAAAAAAAGTGTTCACCTAAAATGAATGATTGCAATATATATTGCACAAATTGTTAAATATGAGAAGCAGAGTAAAACAACTCAAAGTTCCACAAGTCACTTATCCCAGGTTACTAAAAGACAGATTACTGCCACCAGAAGGTTACCATAGACAGGAAAGTCCACCAGTCCACCCTGCAGCACGTCTTCAATGTTTTGACGCTACAAGTTCTGATTAATTAGCACTTTAATCCATGATAAATCCTCCTTTCCACTGAAAAGATTGATCCCACTCATCTTCCTCTTACCCCAGATACCACTCATCTCACATTTGCACAGTAACGCACAAGATGTTTCAGAGATCAGTTGCCCAACCCAATCCACCACACATCTACACAACGTGAGTGCACTACCACAAAGATAGGTGTATGATCCCCCTCTCTGCTGTATTTCAAATCTACACTAGATTGTAAGCTACCATGTAACCATGAATTGTGCTTGTAGGGGAAAATTCACTTCCACTGCTATGCATCCCTCATGTGTGTATTTGAGAATAGAATAGAACTGACCAGGTTGGAAGAGACCTTCAGGATCATCGTGTCCAACCTATCATCCGACACCACCTAATCAACTAAACCACGCAACCAAGCACCCTATCAAGTCTCCTCCTGAACACCTTTTCCTATGGTGGAACATTTCCTAAAGCATCTTCTATATTGGTTAGCATTAAACAATTGTGCTTTCTACCCTGGTCATTTATTACCATCAGAGGTTCCACCCAAATCTGTATCTACTATAAAGGCAACACAAATTTGCACAGTTTGGCAAGGTCTATGGGCAGACTTGCAGTTGCTTCAAAATCGAGGTGAAATGCTTTATTACAGTTGCTCTAGCATAACCTCTCCTGTATTTAAAAGGGGGAAAAAAAGAAAAGGACTACTGAATGTTCCCTTAAGCACCCTCTACACATACTGGACAGCAAGTTCAGGATATATTATCAGTAACTTCCAGTATTCTCCACTAAAATAGTGATTTTTGCATAAAGCAAAACTACAAGCCTTTGCAGAAATCTGACTCTCTGCAAAACTTGCTTATTTTACTGTGATGCAATATAGTTAAAAAAAAAAATAAACACAACAGACAGCATAAAGTTTAACTTTATTTTGGAAAAAGAGTAACTCGTGGTTCATAAGGCAACAGTTGGCCTCTTACTTAAGAGCCATTTTCTGATGTTTATTTGCTTAAAAGTTCTCCGATTAATCTGTCCAGGTATTACAGGAGGGATGTGGACGTGCTGGAGCGTGTCCAGAGAAGGGCCACGAGGATGATCAGAGGGCTGGAGCACCTCTCCTATGAGGACAGACTGAAGGAGTTGGGGCTGTTCAGTCTGGAGAAGAGAAGGCTCCGAGGTGACCTCATTGTGGCCTTCCAGTATCTGAAGGGGGCCTACAGGAAGGCTGGGGAAGGACTTCTCAGGCTATCAGGTAGTGATAGGACTAGGGGGAACAGAATGAAGCTGGAAATGGGGAGATTCAGGCTGGATGTGAGGAAGAAGTTCTTCACCATGAGAGTGGTGAAGCCATGGAATGGATTGTCCAGGGAGGTGGTTGAGGCCCCGTCCCTGGAGGTGTTTAAGAGCAGGCTGGACGAGGCTCTGGCCAGCCTGATCTAGTGTAGGGTGTCCCTGCCCATGGCAGGGGGGTTGGAACTAGATGATCCTTGTGGTCCCTTCCAACCCTGACTGATTCTATGATTCTAAGTCTCTATGGTACCCTAGCCCTAAAATCATTAACTGGAAACAATAAGCTTATAGAATAGCTTTTTCCAGGTGACTTCTGTTTGGCTTTCTAAGCTTAAAAGGCAAAAAAAAGAAAACCCAGACCACATAACCTGCCTGCTTGCTCCCCACCAGGCTCTCCCCAAACATTACTCCAAGTTTTATGAATGTTAATCATCACAGGTTTCAAATGAATATATTTCTTTCTCTTTCATGGGACAGTGACAGTACTCACCCAAAGCTGCGGTGTGTTTTTTTGCCTAGAGTGGGAAATATTTTGTCCAAAAATGCTTTAGGATGCATTTGGAAGGCTATAGGATGTTAGTTTGTAGTTCTACTACCTTAAAACCAAACAGCCACGGTTTCCTTTCAGACAGGTCCACCCCATCCAAAAAAAAAAAGAAGCAAAGCAAACAAAACCCCAAACAACAACCACCACAAACAAACAAAAAGCCCCAACCAACCAACCAAACGCCAAGCACCACACCACCAGAAACACCTATTTAAGGCCATATTTTTATGCAAAGTTTATTGCTCTGGCTGATCTTCCATTCTTCCTGTCTCTGATTCCACAAAAACATTTCTCAACTAAGATAACGCCACCACTTAGTAGGCAGACACAGGTCACCTCATCCAGAGGCAGAACAACAAAAACTTTTTTGTCATTTGCTTTAGATGCACTTTTATATTCCTTCAGTCGATTCAGATGAGGCAAGTAATCACACAGCTATTAAAGTTTATCACCTCCTTTTCTAAAACCATTCTTTGTGAAGTTTGACCCTCATTTCTGCTAAATCTGGATTTTCAAGAGACCTAGTTTTAGAGAAATGCTCATTTTCCCTCACTGGTTACGAGAGGAAAGACTCTTGGGACATTTCAAGGCCACGATGTCCCATTAGCTCATATTGAGCTCTATCTTGTCTATCTCCCCTTACACTGAACTAACAGGGAGGAGCCACCTGAGTAAAAGAATGCATTACCAAGGAGATTGAAAGCCTATAGACAAGTAGGTTGTGTGTAATTTTGAAAATTAGAGTAAGTTAATGACCTTCTATGGGGCCACTTGAAGGGATCATATTCTCAAGACCATCTGACTCATTCTCCTTTAGCCCCCAACCCTACACTGCATGAGGGCTGACAGCAGAGTGAGCTCAGTTACTGCACCAACAGCAGACAGCCATTTGCACACTGGCTCTCAAGCTGGCAGAAAGCAGGCATTTCTCCACAGGTGAGCTTTGTTTGTCACACCTAACCACCAGCTGCTCCAGCAGGCCAACTGTGCCCTTCCACAGCCACAGTTTGTAGCTCAGAGGCACAGGACACCCCTTGCAGACATTCTTCCATGTACCCACACCCATTGCTTTTGTTCTGGCTCACAGCTAAGGTCCTATGCAATCTGGCTCAGCCTAGTCTAAGACCTCTCACTATAGCCAAGGCTTATCAAACCTTAATTTTAGGATCCAGCTTACTAGCACTGGCAAAGCTACAGGGCAGCAAAACCCTGTTTTAAAGAAAATTTTGCCACTCAACAGAATCTTGAAACAACGTAACAGATCCATCACTGTTAACCCTTCCAAGTCTGCCATTACAAAGAAACTTCAAAATTAACTCTATCTACTACTTACAGGAAAAATCATGGAAACCCTCCTACACTGTGGCATGCTGGAAGCAAAGATCTATCTGCCTTAAAGATGAGATCAGAGAACTACTCATCTCTCTCCCACCAAACTGAGTATGAAAGAACTGTTCCTCTTCCCTGAAAGCAATCAAAAGACCTCCAAGTTCCAGATACTAGAAGGAGGACAGGCAAGAAAGAACATTAAGCAGGATTTAGGGTTAAGATGCCAAAATGCCCATAAGCATGATAAGCAGAAGGTGCTAGTTTCTTGGGAACTAGTGGGTTTTGCACAGACTTTTTTTTTAAAGTAGGTTTAGTAGTTTTAATCCTGAAAAAAAAGGTTTCCAAAAATAACTGCTTACTTCCTTAAGTTTGTGAGGTGTAATCACAAGCACATTTAGCTGCTAAAGTTCATAAACATGCCAGCAAGTATAGACCAAAGCAGCTGTGATTGGCTTCTCCCTACATGCCTTCCCCTCTACCATCTCCCATTATATACAATGCTGCATAAGGCATTTCCTATCCTAGGGACAGGAGCAACCCTTGGACTGTGAGGGCTTGAGAAAATTTAAGCCCTATCTGCTGTTCTTATTGTGAGCACACAATTCAGTTCAAGGTACAAGCAGGAAGAGATGTAAGTTCAAATGCAGTCACAAATAGAAAGATAATGGAGAAAGAAGAACCAATCTGTCATATACAAGGAGTTCAGCCTCCATGGGAAAGCAGACTACAGTTCTGCAACATCTTCAGATTAAAAATTGACCTTAAGTTAATTTGAAACTGACTAACCTGTAGAGCAGAGTAACCCCTGAACTCTATATTCAATTTTGAACTGTTAGTGCACTCAGTCTGTGACCTCAGCTATGGTTCTAGTAAAACTATACTGGAAGAGTGGTCAGGATGGAGCCTATCTGGCTTTGACACCCAGAACAGCCATGCACCTAGGGATTACCAAACAGCTTTATGTCCATCTCATGCTTCAAATAATTGCTAGTCATTAAAAGGAATAAATCCATGTGCTCTTGAGACCAGAAAGGTGGTTCATATGTTGTTTCAGGTTATCTGCCAATGCACAACACAGAGACTACATCAGTTCACACTGAAGCACAACTCCATGGGACCGGATGGGATCCATCCTAGGGTGCTGAGAGAGCTGGCACATGAGCTGGCCAAGCCGCTCTCCATCATTTTTCAACAGTCCTGGCTCACTGGAGAGGTCCCAGATGACTGGAAGCTGGCCAACATGATGCCCATCCACAAGAAGGGCCAGAAGGAGGAGCCAGGAAATTACAGGCTTGTCAGCCTGACCTCAGTGCCAGGCAAGATTATGGAACAGGTCATCTTGAGTGCGATCACACAGCACTTACAGGATGGCCAAGGGATCGAGCCCAGCCAGCATGGATTCAGGAAGGGCAGGTCCTGCCTCACCAACCTGATCTCCTCATATGATCAGGTGACTGCCTGGTGGATGTGGGGAAGGCTGTGGATGTAGTCTACCTGGACTTCAGCAAGGCCTTTGACACTGTCCCCCACAGCAAACTCCTGGCCAAGCTGGCAGCTCATGGCTTGGACAGCAGCACTCTGCGCTGGGTTAGGAACTGGCTGGAGGGCCTAGCCCAGGGAGTGGTGGTGAATGGTGCCACATCCAGCTGGCAGCCAGTCACTAGTGGTGTCCCCCAAGGATCAGTGCTGGGCCCCATGCTTTTTAATACCTTTATCAATGATCTGGATGAGGGCATTTAGTCCATCATCAGTAAGTTTGAGAGTAGGAGAGCTCTGCAGAAGGACCTTGACAGGCTGGACAGATGGGCAGAGTACAACGGCATGAGATTTAACACATCCAAGTGCCGGGTTCTGCACATTGGCCATAACTCCATGCAGTGCTACAGGCTGGGGTCAGAGTGGCTGGGAGAGTAGCCAGGCAGAAAGGGACCTGGGGTTGGTTACTGGTTGATTGTAGGCTGAACACGAGCCAGCAGTGTGCCCAGATGGCCAAGAAGGCCAATGGCATCCTGGCCTGTATCAGGAACAGTGTAGCCAGCAGGAGCAGGGAAGTCATTCTGCCCCTGGACTCAGCACTGGTTAGGCCACACCTTGAGTACCGTGTCCAGTTCTGGGCCCCTCAGTTTAGGAAAGATGTTGACTTGCTAGAGTGTGGCCAGAGAAGGGCAACAAAGCTGGTGAGGGGTTTGGAGCACAAGCCCTGTGAAGAGAGGCTGAGGAAGCTGGGGTTGCTTAGCCTGGAGAGGAGGAGGCTCAGGGGAGACCTTATTGCTCTCTACAACTACCTGAAGGGAGGTTGGTCTCTTCTCCCAGGCAACCAGCACCTGAACAAGAGGACACAGTCTCAAGCTGTGCCAGGGGAGGTTTAGGCTGGGTGTTAGGAAGAAGTTCTTCACAGAGAGTGTGATTGGCCATTGGAATGGGCTGCCCAGGGAGGTGGTGGAGTCACCATCACTGGAGGTGTTCTTGATGTACTTGATGGGGTGCTTGGCGCTATGGTTTAGTTGATTGGATAGTGTTGGATGATAGATTGGACTTGATCTCAAAGGTCTCTTCAAGCTGGTTAATTCTATTCTATTCCTGTCTATTTTAAGTTCCCTTTGCAGCTGTGTAAGGCAGGAATGCTAATGAAATCTTTAGATACAACACAAACTCCACAGCAAGGTTTCTGGAAGAGAAAATACAGAAGCCCCGAGAAAAGGGAGCTCAGCACTTAGAACAGATATACTTAATGCCACCCTTAAATGTTTTCCAGGAGTTAGCTTTCAAGTTGAAGTTTTCCAGGGTTAGTCTCCTCTGTGATAACCATTTTTGGATAAGATATACTTTGCATAAAACACAAGTATGAGAAGAGAAAGAAAATACCAGTCCGAACCTAACAGATGACTAAGTATCAGCTCATACTCCTTAACACCTACAACTGCTTGGGAAAGGAAAAATAGGCCTTGTTTACAAATAATTTGGAGCACTAATTTTCAAACTGCAGGCTCCTAAAAGGCATAAAGACCCCATGCAATTTAAACTGTTGGCAACAGCCTTGTTTTTCCACAGATGCTTCCTACCAACTTCAGGTTGAAACCCACTGGCTTAAGAGAGCGCCCTGGCAAAACACAGTACTGCTCTCAATGACTTTGGCTTAAAGAGACTAAATATGGCTGAATTCAAGATTACATGCAAAATGGACCTCTGCATGGCCTGTCTCTGAGCACTGATGCCATTCACTCTCAGACTGCTGCACACAGAGAGTCATAGAATCAGTCAGGGTTGGAAGGGACCACAAGGATCATCTAGTGCCAACCCCCCTGCCATGGGCAGGGACACCCCACACCAGATCAGGCTGGCCAGAGCCTCGTCCAGCCTGGCCTTAAACACCTCCAGGGATGGGGCCTCAACCACCTCCTGGATAACCCATTCCAGGGCTTCACCACTCTCATGGGGAAGAACTTCCTTCTCACATCTAGCCTGAATCTCCCCACCTCCAGCTTCATTCCATTCCCCCTAGTCCTATCACTACCTGATAGCCTGAGAAGTCCCTCCCCAGCCTTCCTGTAGGCCCCCTTCACATACTGGAAGGCCACAATGAGGTCACCTCGGAGCCTTCTCTTCTCCAGACTGAACAGCCCCAACTCCTTCAGTCTGTCCTCACAAGAGAGGTGCTCCAGCCCTCTGATCATCCTCGTGGCCCTTCTCTGGACACGCTCCAGCACGTCCACATCCCTCCTGTAATAGGGGCTCCAGAACTGGACGCAGTACTCCAGGTGGGGTCTCACCAGAGCTGAGTAGAGGGGGAGAAACACCTCCCTTGACCTGCTGGCCACACTTCTGATGCAGCCCAGGATCTGATTGGCTTTCCGGGCTGCAAGTGCACATTGAGAGCTCATGTTGAGCTTCTCGTCCACCAGCACCCCCAAGTCTCTCTCCTCAGGGCTGCTCTCCAGCCAGTCACTGCCCAGCCTGTATTTGTGCCTGGGATTGCCTCGACCCAGATGCAGGACCCTGCACTTGGTCTTGTGCAAGAAGAAAAATTGCAGAGGCAAGGCCAAAGGCTTAGATTTTCTGAGGAGTTTACAGAAACACTCCTGTAAGATATGAGAACTAGGTTCTTTTAGCATCTGACCCTACAGTGGCAGATGATTACGTTTTTGTTACTTTGTATGAGTGCATAGCATGACAAGGGAGATGGGAAAGCATAAAACCCAAAAGAAATGTGCAGCCAGTAGTTAAGCATTTAAGCAGAAATACCAAAATTAGTGTTGCAATTGCTTGAATTTTGTCCCCCAAGTATAAACTAGAATAAACACTCATGGGAAACATTTCAGGGCAAAAGTGACCTTTTTTCCTGCTCCAAGAGACTTTGACACTTCATTGAGACTCTTGAACGAGTCCAGAGAAGGGCAACAAGGCTGGTGAGAGGACTTGAGCACAAGCCCTACAAGGAGAAGCTGAGGGAGCTGGGATTGTTTAAGCCTGGAGAAGAGGAGGCTCAGGGGAGACCTCATTGCTCTCTACAACTACCTGAAGGGTGGTTGTAGCCAGGAGGGGTTGGTCTCTTCTCCCAGGCAATCAGCACCAGAACAAAAGGACACAATCTTAAACTGTGCCAGGGGAGGTTTAGGCTCAAGGTGAGGTGGTTTAGTAGTCATGAGGTCTTGGGTGACAGGTTGGACTTGATGATCTTTGAGGTCTTTTCCAACCTTATTGATTCTATGATTTTTACAAAGGCTTGGTACACCTGTCTTGCACAACACATTTCAAGTACAAATACTCATCTCAGTCTGCACATAACCAACATTTCACACTTAGTTCTTCCCCTCACACTTTTCTGTCCTTCATCAATCTTGTCCTATTCTTAAAGATCATGAACTACTGCAGGTAAATGATAACCACTTAGGTCACTCAAACATTCCACTCCCAGTTCAATAGGAGTACAACTTTTCCAAGGGGCATTTAAACCCAGCAAGGGACACTCCCCTTCCTTAGCAGTGAGGTCAGTTAGATCAAGAAATGAACATGGAAGCACAAGTGAAGAAGTATTGGAGAGAGAAGCTTTGGAGGTAGACTATTGGATGGCTGGGTTTTTTCATAAGAAATAAATAAGTCTCTCTTAAGAGAAACTGCAGAGGAGAGATTACAGTATCAAACTGTAAAAGAGAAAGCAAGGGATAAGGTAGCTATGCTCCTCTTTTCCTAAAGGATGTAAATGGAATCATTGCTTCAAGAAGATTGCTTTTAAGTTCTCTTGGGTCAGAAAAGGAAGTGACCTTCAGCTTTTCCTATTTGCTTGTTTCTGCAGAGCAAAATGGAAGCCATGTAAAAGTTTTCTTCTTGCAAAGGATACAAGGGCATGTTTTCAGAAACACAACTGAAGAACATGATAGAGTGTGACTTAGAAAGCAACATTTACCATTTTTTCCACAAGTACAAATCTTAACCCAGGAGAGGACCAAACGTGAGACAAGGTCTACTATAACACTAGTTTATCTTCAACTCATTCATGAAAAGGACAAAGCAACTGCCACAGATGCCAAGAACCAAGCAAGTCAGTTTGCCATGAGCATTTCAAAAAAGACAGTCCATCTTGTATATTCCAACATATTTATACACTTCTTAAGAAGCCAAAGACTGCAGGACACAAGGCACTGGCATAAGAGGGTGCTTCTGTCTACAAGACTCTCAGGTTGAAGCATGCAAGCACATTACTCTGACTAATCTTTGGCTACCCCACAACAATGTTTCAAAACTGACCCACATTTGCCTGCACACTAAGCACAGGCAGAGTAATAAAGACCTGCTAGAGTGTTTGACAGCTGCAGGACTAGCCTGTCCCTGCAAGGCAAGAGCCTGATCTCCAAGTCTGTTATGCAGGTAATACAACCGACACAACCAGATGCTGCCTGTCACATATATATAGTAAGAAAGGGAGCCAAACAGCACCTTGCTACTACATCAGATGGCCAGCTAACAGGGCTCTGCCCTGAAGAGAACACGGGGAACAGCATTTGTGTTACACGCTGGTCACAAAGTATCAGTGAGGAACTGCAGGCTGAAACTTTCACATTCTTCTGTTAGTGGGACCAACCAAAAAAAAGAATCAAGACATTAAAAACTTTGTAGCTTGTCTACCTATTCCTCTTCCTACTCCATCATTTACCAGTTTGGAAGCACAACCACTACTGTCCCCTAAAGATAGCAGAGGAAGGTGAAAGACCCCATCAGACAGACTCATCTGTGCAATTCTCTCCTGCTTGATACTGCAATGTCCATACCATAAGCGCACACAAGATGTTCAAAGAGAAGCAGGAAATTTTTCATTAGCAAACTCAAGAGTTAAGGTTGCCTGGTGGCCTCTGATGTCTTTCCACACTGCTGGATTCAGCTTCTGAAAGCTTCCTTTGTTAATGAATACTAGGCTCTTGTCCAGTCCTCTTTTCTCCCCCTCTTCTTGCTCCCATAAAATATCATGGTCCTCAGGGCATAAGGAACATCTTTTGTCTCCCTGCAAGTCTTCCCTGTGCAGCCACTTTGCTGCCGCTTCTGGAAAACGCAACAGGAGTACCATCTTTTCTTTTCTCTGTAAGAGCAGTGGAAAAACCAGATGGAGACATCAGCTAATAGCAATTTTACTACATAGGAAGGGGTGTCCTGCAGAAATGCTTAAACACCAGAACCTCCACTTAATTTTTCAGGTGTTGGCAGCGTTAATGTGCAACTTAAATCTACTCGGCTTTGAGAGATGAAGCTTTTTGTCAATTCACCATAAAGAAACACAGGATGTAGCATACAAGGTAAACTAAATCTGAGACAAAAGGTAAATGACTTGAAGATGTTCAGAGAAATAACAGGACAGCATTCTTGAACACAAAAAAAAAAAAAAAAAAAAAAAAAAAGAAAGAAAGAAGCTGAAGCTATCACTTCACGAAGAGCAGAAGCCACAGGGATTTACTGCGGAGAACCAAAGAACCCCAAAGGCCCAGAGATACTGGGAAGAGGTGGTACAAAGCTGCAGCTTATTAATGGAGGTACTGGATGAGAGCATCCAACCAGATTGTAAAAGCAAAGCTCACAGTTCATTATCAGGGAGAGAGCACGATATAACCCACAGCACATTGAAGAGGGAGAATGAAGCAACGCTCCCGCTACTGTAAATGAACACTATGCATGCAAGAATTAGCACTTATTCAGCAAAATACAACTTGGATTTGTGCATGTGTGACAATACCAGCTGAATAGCCTCCACTCTTCATTCTCTGCTCCTCCAGATGTTGTAGAAAAAAAATAAAAATTAAAGAAAAAGGTTTTTTTTTTCCAGTCAGGGAACTGATTCATTAAGCTGCCATACATAGCTGTGCCAGCACAGAGGGGACTATTTAAGCCATCTTAGATAGCACTGCTGTCAAACATAACCACAGTGTGTACTGCAGTTACAGGACAGCAAGATGCAAACTAGAAAACTCCCTGCTTTTGCAGGAGGCTTATTCTGGTCTCCTCTCCCTTTCCTTTCACCTCACAGATGTGGTCCTATCCAATGCTGAATTCAGATGAGCTCTCCTGTTCATCTCCCTTCTAGGTTGGATGCATCTAGGTTATTAAGCATCACCAGAAAATTAGCTGGGTTTGCAGTCTTCTGTCAGATTAGTGAAAATAAGCACTACTACCCCTTATTGGCCAGAGGCAGAACCCAGACCAGCTCAGCCCAGCCTATCCAACCCTACCCTCAGCAAGTCTCACAAGTAGTGTACTTCTCAGAGAATTAGAAATATTCATCCCAGTAATCTTTGAGAACAAAAGCTTCACCCTCTTAAAAGTGAAAACATATATACAAAGGAGGGCAAGGAAGGAAGACTGGAAAGTCCCTTGTAAACCACTACAGTAGTGTCACCTCTGTCCCAATCATCATGACAAGGATACCTTTCTTTAACCCTATTAAATGCCTGTTTTTCCTCAAACTTTACCTAAACTGATTCTTAGGAAGTATTCTCATTGTTCTCTTATGTAAGTTCATGGAAGAACACAAGTTCACAGCACACACAAAAAAATCCCAACAAAATGAAGCACATGACAGTACTTGCCTGGATGCAGGATAGCCTAAGATGGCAGAGCATTAAAGCCATTTAAGTGCTGTGTAATACGGATTTAGACAACAGAGCACAATAAATTGGGGTTCTGTATCATTCATTCTTTAAAGTGCAGCTATTGTATTTCTAAACATAACATTATTTGGATTACCATCAATATATGCCACAAGCTACCAAAAAAATGGCTTTAAAATGCCCAGCAGCCCTTCAGGTACTCCTTTCAAAAACGGTGTCACATCACAAAGCTGTAAACCTGTAGCATACTAGTATCTCAATACAAAGATTTTTATCTGGCTGGATTTGGACTATTTCCTGCATGCACAGAATGGATTGCTGTAATTTACTTTGAGAAGTTCTATTAAAAGTGGATGAACTCTGAATGTCATTGGCTCTTAGTTAAACATTAAATCAGAAACTCCTGTACTTCCTGCAAGACAAACATGCCCCAAGAAGGAAACCTCCAATTTTGGAGCAACAGATACTACTTCATACAAATTAAACCAGATCTTTGTTGAAACACAAAACCAAGTGATTTGGCCTAGTCCAAAACTTCACATCACAGCCACCAGAAGGACTCAAGATGATACAACACAAAGAGATCATCAAGGAGTTTTCCAAATATGCTTTTGCTTGGCTGATACTGTCCCTGTCAAGGTAGAAGATATTCTTCATTTGCAGGTAGGGAAACAAGGGCAAACATGAAGTGATTAATAGAGAATCCAAAGAGATATTTGAAACAGATCTAAATTGCAGTTCAAATTTCTTTAGTGTTCTTTAGATGCATGCCATCCATCCATGCAAAAACTAAATAGCAAGCTGTAAATTTCACTCCTTACAGCTAAAAGTGGTGCTTTTTTTGTTTCTCTGGGGGTTGTTTTGTTGTTGTTGGGCTTGTTTGTTGGCTGGTTTTTAGTGACATCTGCCCCCATTTTTTTCTGGCATAACTGTCACATAAGGGAAAAAAATCCCCATCCCAGTATCCCTCTTGCCAACAGGCAAAAATCTTTGCAAGTAAACCAGATCTTCTTGATCAAGCCTTCTGCTACAACACGGTAAAGTCTCTACAGAGGATTTATAGTAACAAAAAAGGTATAACCTGTATCCACACTAGGCTGAAATAAAGTAAATAGTCTCACTCACACATTTGTTGGGGACATGACCGAGGGTGTAAGTGAAAGACACCAGTTTAGAATAGACCTACATTTAAACTTTTATTTTACAACTTGCTTTAACTTGTTTTTTGTTACTATTTTTTCCATCTAGATTAGGGCTGTAATAAGCTTTCTCATTTTGGAACAAAAGAAATACAATCTGCCCTTTGAACTAGAACTACATTAAACACTTGGAGACTCAAGCCTACATCCAAAACAATGAGATAACACAGATAACTTTTTGGAAGCAGCAGCTACTTCATATCGCATGCAGGCTGGAACTATACCCAAGCCATTACCAAGATAAGAACATGTAATAAAGAGTTTAGAATTATTCAACTGTTATACACCTACTCTTGATTAACATTATCTTCTAATATTTCTTCCACAGAATCCACACTTCAGTCCTAAGTATCTAAGGGCAAGAAGACCACAATTACTCAACAAATTAGTACAGAAACAGAGCAGGTACTCAGGCCACAGTACTTCGCTAGCAACAGGAAATTACTTCAGTGTATTTCAACAGCTAAGCAGCATCACAATGAAACACTGACAAAGCTTATGAGTGGAAATCCGATGTGAATGTTACAGGTTTTCCTTGTAAATCATCATTTTTGTTCCAGTAACAGGGATCACTCCTTGTCCCCACACCCCTAACAGGCTGTAAATTAATCAGGGAGTCTCCCAGAGTACAGCTAATATTTAACAAAGGGACAAGCATCACCAGACAGTAGAAATGCATGCAACCACCTCAAACTATGCTTCCAATAATTACACAGCACTGCACCACACTTACTGCCTGTATAAATGGTATCAGGAGGACTTCAAGGATCTGGGTTCTTCCCTCTTTCAAACTCCCCATTCCTTAGCTGACCTGATCTCATTAACCATTTCCAATTCACTAAGTATCTGAACAGCAGGTGACTGGAGACTGGGGGAATATTAAAACAATAAAATCATCACACATGCTTGTCTCTAGGTATCTGTTCTGAGCCACTGAGAAAGATGCTAACACTCAAGACTGATACTGAGACCACATATGTCAGTATGAAACAGTTATCACCTGGCATGTCCTGTCTATAGAATCAAAATCCTACTAGGACAACAAGACAATGTACACCACTCCCAGCTATTCTCTTAAGCTGTCCCCTGTGGGGAGAGAGGTGAGGAGGTGATGGGGACTCACAATGCATTTCACTGGTAAGAGAGCTTAGACACCCGTTCTCCACACTTCCCTCTGCCTCTGGGTCACAGCATGCTGCTCCCTCAATTGCATCACTGCATCAACAGAACTGCTCACAGAGCTGTCCCTCACCAGCCACACCATTTCCTTCTCCTGGGAAAAATACAGACTTGAAATGCATGACAAGGGAGGAAGAGTTTCAGCCAGATCAGTTCCCAGAGCTACCTCCCACAAAAAGCTGCAGTGGCACAACTGAAGGTGCAGCTCTGGCGGTTTGAGGTGATCTCTATCTATGCTACTCTATTGTCACGCTTTTCCTTTCCACTAGCTAGGCGTTCTCATGCTCCTCCTGCTAGTGGCTGGTATGTGCTTGATCTGACAGTAGGCCAGTTAAGGAAGCTACCACAGCTGAAAATTGTATTACTCCTTCCAAATTATGATGTTTTCTGCTAGCGTAGCTCCCTCGAATTGGCTCCTGTGGGCAAAGGTGGCCCCTTCAGTCCCGAGTCTTTGCTCCCACTGAGAGCACGAGCTTAGTTTGACAAACTGTCGTGAAGCCACAAGTCCAGAAGAGCAGCCTATTGCAGAACCAAGAAATGAGGGGAAAGTGAATTACTTAAGCCATTTTTATTGCCAAAGGCACTAGTTCAAACCACAGGCTTTATTTTTTCTGACTACCACACTGTGTGGCATGACTTTTCAGGGAACAATGCTAAAAGGGTGAATCCCACACACCTCAGATTTACTTTTGGAACTAAATGTGAATGGGTACTTCTGAAGTAACAAGAAGGATTTCCCCATATTCATCAATCAGTATTTATTACAGAAGTAAATTCTTCAAGACTTTGACAAATGGCCAAGGTGAAACCGAACATTGCATCATTTATAGGTCAGCTTCCAAATCTCAAGGAACATTGTCAAAACTCACTTAAGATGATAACAGAGCTGCATTTGGGGCAAGAGGTTAAGATCATAGCATAATTCAGTGGGACACCTTGGACTAGTGTAATAAACCTTTTATAATTCCAAGGAAAAAGATATCAAACCCAAAAAAGGCAACAGCAATTTAGGTGAGAGTCATACTAGGAACAGGGCAGGTCCTGAGAGCTCATAAAGCTGATCAATTTGAGGTTGAAACTATTTATGACACAGTGCCATCAAGATAAGAGTCCCATAGCACTGTTATACTTTGGACTTTCTTTTTTTTTTTAATGGTTTTGTACTTCACCTCAAACAAAATCCCAGTCAACACCATGTGTTCACAGTGTCTTTTGTTAAACACACCCAGTGGACAACCTTTTGGAGGAACAAAACAGGCATCAAATTTAAGCATGAGAAAAAGATACGGAAGGGACAGAGGAGAAAGCAACTCCTCCAGGAGCTGCTAATTTAAATGGCTTTAGGGAAGTGGAACAGGGTGTGTATAAATGGAGGTGGTGGTGATGTTTGTTTTAAGTTTCAGCACTTAGGGTTGCTAAGAAATTTAGTAACGTAGTGTTTTACTTGAATCTGTAGATAACACAAACGCCTCTAGCTACCAAGATTTTCCCAAAGAGCAGCATAACAAGTCCTGCATTTCATCCCAATGCAAGATCTTCAGCAACAGCTTTGAAACTGTCTTTTTTCTTGCCTTTTTTTTTTTAAACAAAAACACCAACAACAATTTTTCCCCCCTTCCCACATCTACTTTTCACATCTATCTGGTTAAAATCCGAGCAGCAGGACAGCTCCACTGGAAGACTCAAGGACCCAACATAAAAGCAGCAGGCACTGAGAAAAAGACAAAATGACACGCTGCAAGTAGGGAGTTCAGAAAGGACTAGAACAAGTGATCCTCATCAGCTGAGGTAAGAGGAGATGAGAAAAGGAGATAGAAGTAAAATAAAGCTGGTTCAAGCAGAGATGGAAACCAACAAAATGTTCCTAACATAAGAAAGCTACATTCAAAATAAACCCCCATAAGCTGTACCCTAGAAGCATCTTTCCAACCTAGGGTTGGAAAGAAAACCCAGCACTTCTGCACAGACACTGTTTCCTGGCAATGTATTGCCCCTGAATTGCTTTATGCTTAAAACAAGTTAATTGCTCTATTAATCTGGAGTTAACAAGCATCTAGCACATGCTCTTATGTTAACAGAAATTTTAACACTGAGAAGCAGCCAAAAAAATACATACAGCAGCAGTTACAACTCCTGGTGTAACCAAAAGTGGTGTTTCAAATCCCTGATAATGAAGCAGGATGCTGAGCTAACTGACAATAAGAGGTTTAACTGCACACAAGGAACTAAAGTGAATCTGTGAACGTTATTACAGATTACCTACGCTGAGCAGCCACTGGCAGATTATGGCCATATTTGCATATTTAAAAATAAAATGAGGATTCGTACTCAACTAAAAGCAGGAGGCCAAACAAGAAGAGACACAACACTGTTAGGGGAGAAATTTTTAAGGTTACACTGAAGTTCACAATCTATTGTTGTCAGACCTATTTTACTGTCTTTGCAGACACACATTGAATTCCTGACCTAGAGGTGGTATTTATGTTCATTTTGCGACCCACGGGAAAGGCCTTCATTTCTCTCTAGGAAAAAGAGAAAAATGCAAAAAAACCAAAAAAATGTATTTTGAAAGCAGAAAGTTACTGGAGATGAAGGGCAACGGGGACTTCTTTTTCAAGCCCCCAAATATTCAACTGCAAGAAGGCTGTATAACAACAAACGCGCACAAGAGAGCAGGGGGGAAGAAGGGGGAGGGAAGGAGGTGGTGGGGGAAGAAGAGAAAAGCAATCACACATCCTTTTAACCCCCGCGGCCCCGCTCCGGATTCACGCCGTCAAACAAGCACCCGAACCACAACTTTCCGACGGTCCCGCCAATGCCTCGACCCCCTCCTCGAGCCTCCCCCCGCCGCTTCTCCCGTCGGTACGCGGGGCGGGCGCGCCGCCACCGGCTCCGCGGCCTCCCGCCCGCCCTCCCTTCTCTCCCTCCATCCCGCCTCGCCTCACGGCGGCGGGCCGGGCCGAGCTCGCCTGGCCTTCCACGGCGGCGGCTGGGTAGTGACAAGCAAGCCGCTCCCCGCCGGCGGGTGCGGCCCCTGCCCCGCCGTAAACAAGTTTGAAGGGGCCGCGGCCAGGCCGTGCCGCGCCGGGCGGGGAGGAGCGGCCGCGGCGCTGACAGGGGCTGCACAAAAGGGCAGGGCAGGACCCCCCCCCCCCCCGCCCCACTCCCGGCTCCCTCCCCGGCGAAGGGCGGGGCCCGGCACGGCGCCGCTCGCCTCACGGCGGCGGGGGGAGGAGGGCGGGCCCGCAGGCCGCGGCGCCGCTCTCCTCACGGCCCTCAACCCTCGCCCCGCGGCGGGGCCTCTCCCGGTCGCCGCCACGGGGCCCGGCCCGGCCCGACCCGGCCTCCCCGCCGCGCCGCCGTCCCTCACCTACACAGTGAATGAGCTTGTGTCGCCACGAATCGAGCTGGTGGCGGACGCCGCGCCGCTGGATGGAGCACTGCTGCCGCCCGCACGGGCTCGCCATCTTCTGGGCGGCGGGCGGGGGTGGGGGTGGGGGCGGCGGCGGGCACGGCCAGGGGGCAGGGACGGGAAGGAAGGGCCGCGCGCGCCGCGCCGCGCCACGCCCACCCGCCGTCAGCGCCCGCCTCGCCGCGCCACGCAGGCGCCGCCGGCCCGCGCCACGCCCCGCCACGCCCCCCTCGCGCCCGCGCCTGCGCGGCCCCGGCCCCACGGCCGCTTGCCACCTGCCCGCACGTGCGGCAGCGCCGCGCCCGTCCGCTGAGGGGCGCTGTCGTCCCCCCTCCTGCCTGCCGCCGCCCCCTGTCGGGGAGTGAGGCCCTTCCATAGTCACTGCAGACCTGATCCTAACTATACCAACAGCCTGTACCGCCCAACCCACTTGAACCCAGCAGTGCTCTTTTAAGCCTCCTTTCTCTCTGGCCTTCCCCCAACACAATTCAGGGCACAGCCTCCACCTGGCCATCCTTTTTAAAGGGTGGACAACAGAAATTGCTGTAGTTCCTTCTTCTGTGACAGTCTGTTGCCCAGGAGGTATTAGCTGTGCAGCTGACTGGTTTGGAACATATGTTTGTTGAGCAAGCATGAACAGAACAAGGTATGCTTTTCCACAAAGAGTGCCTGCCATCTGGAGAAAGTGACTTGCCTGAAACTCACATACTACAACTTTGACTAACAAGCCTTAGCTGATTTAACTGTTCTTGTGTTGCCCTGAGGCTCTACTGTCTGCCCTGTGGCTGGAGGTTAGCACGCCCATGGCACAGCTAGCAGGAAGGAAGCATGTGCTGGCTGGCACCTCTCACTGTGTTATCCTATCTCTAATCTTGACCCCCAGCATTTATTAATGGAGACTTCCAGTTTTGTTGTCTTTATTGCAGTTCTCCTAGACTGATATTTAGATAGCAAATTCTTTCAGACAGCCCCATGTTTATATTCTGTGATGATGTAGCATATACCAAAAAGCCTCTGATCTCTGACTGGGACATGTATGAGAACTAATTCATTTTCCAGACCCTGCTGCCACCCCGGGGCTAATCACAGACTGTTAGCATGATAAATACTAACAATTTGGGTTTCTTATCCACTGCCAAAGCAGAGAGGAAGAAGATGAGGAAAGTATAAACCAGAAAATCCAGTAATAAAGCAGAAGAAAGTGCTTGAGAGCTAGAGGAAGGGGATGGTCCTGTAACCTAAAATGAATTATTTAAGATCACAGGACTGTGGTGGGGAAGGGCAAACAGAGGGTCAAGGTCTGTATGAAAAAAGGGCAGCAACATCTGGAATCACTAGCCAAAAATTTCTGTGTTTAGAGGACTAGAGAAGGGTGTAAAGAAAAGTGACATCAGCCTCAGGAGGCCCATCAAGAGTAACTATGAACAATCATGAACACACCAAGGCAACAGTAGGTATGACTTCATCCTAGAATTAGGCTGGACCAAGTATGGTACAGCAAAGATTTCACCATGTGGTCACCAATACCACAAAACAACAGGCCCCAGCAGCCATTCCTCTACTCACTCCTGCAGACATCACTAGCTGGGACAGAGCTTCAACCTCCCCCCACTTCCCCACCAGCCATGAGACTTGCTGCAGTAGGAGCATTGTTTTCCCCCTCTTTCGCAGTGGCTCCCCTTTGATGTTAATTATTTGCAGACAAATCTTAGTGGAGAGCATAGCTGTTCTCTGGTTCATCTGTTGGTTACTACTGAGCTTCCCAGACCAGTGGAGAAAATGCTTTGATGTTAATGAGCTGCAGACAATTTCACTTACTGCGGAGCAGGGCCTGGCATCTCGGAGGTAAGACTTTCAAGGCAGATTCTGCAGCAAGTCTCTCCAACATCCGTTTTGCCATAGGAACAGAAAATACTCAGAAAGACATTAGAGCAGAAACCTGTCTTCTCACTTGGTCTTGCACCATGCCCAATGTTGTTACGGCCCCAGATGCCAGAGACAGAGCAACAGCAAGAATTAAAAATGGCCCCATTGCATCGCATAGCCTTTATGGGACCCAGTGGAAGCATTCACTCCCTCACCCCATAAACTGTCTCTCTAGTCCTGCAGTATGAATACACAGAAATGGAAGAAGGGAACTTGAAGAGGGATCTTGACAAGCTGCCAACCTCATAAAGTTCAGCAAAGTGAAGTGCAAAGTCCTGCAGCTGGGTCGTGGCAATTCCAAGCACAAATCCAGGCTGGGTTACAAGTGAATTGAGAGCATCCCCACAGAAAAAGACTTGGGGATGCTGGCTGATGAGGTGCTTGACATGAGCCAGCAATGTCCCCTGGCAGCCCAAAATGCCAGCTGTATCCTGGGCTGCATCAAAAGATGCATGGCCAGCAGGTCAAGAGAGGTGATTCTGCCCCTCTGCTCCTGTGAGACCCCACCTGGAGGACTGCATCCAGCTCTCAACACAAGAAAGAAATGGATCTGCTGGAGAGGGTCCAGAGTAGGGCCACAAAGATGATCAGAGGGCTGTAACACCTCTCCTGTGAGGACAGACTGAGTGAATTGGTTCAAGGTTCTGGGGAGATGTTATAGCAGTCTTCCAGTACCTGAAGGGGGCCTACTGGAAAGCTAGAGAGAGACTATTTATAAAGACATGTTGTGAAAGGACAAGGGACAATGGTTTTAAACTGGAGCAGAGTTGGTTTAGATTAGACATTACGAAGAAGTCATTTACTATGAGGGATGGTGACACACTGGAAAAGGTTGCCCAGAGAAGGTGTGGACACCTCATCTCTGCGAGTGTTTAAGACCAGGCTGCATGAGGCTTTGAGCAGCCTGGTCAAGTGGGCGGTGTCCCTGGCCATAGCAGGGGGATTGGAACTAAATGATCTGCAAGGTTCCTTCCAACTTAAGCCATTCTGTGATCCTATGACTGTAAGTTGCTGATCTGCAAGAGACTGTTTCCTGTGCAGCTTGAAGCAACCATGCTCTGTAAGTGGCACCTTCTCATCAGTACAGCAGATGTCCAAGGGAAATGGCCCAGCTGCAGTGAAGAGAGACTTGAGCAGGCAGCCTGGGACTATTCTCTTTCTTAGGTGGATATGGTAGCAAAACACTCCTCTGTAGATCTGCTACAGGCAGCAGTACATTACCAAGCACAGGCTGACCTACAGGTCCCCTCAGAGACATGGTATAAAAGACAACACAGGCACATTGAGGAAGGCCTTCTTCTGAGGAACACAGATTAATTCCTATGTACTGCCTTTGTTAAATGCTTTATCATAATGAGAGAAAGAGAGAGATTATCCTCTGGGTTTTCTTGCTGTGACAGGATTGTTCCCTGCAGCAAATTTTGGATAACAAAGTTAAAATAATGCAAGTCCTTGTCCCAGGCCCATTGCAGGGAGGAGCTCACACAAATGTGTACTCCATCCTACACTGAAATAAAACCTAACAAGGTAGATTTCTTTTTTTGACCCTCCTTGGAATTAAGAAAGTGACATCATAGAGGAGACCATGACCGATCACAGGCCAAGGAGACAACACAACAGTTTGGGAAATCCACCCAAATCAATGGGAAGAGACACAGAATTCATATTTGAGAGGGGATCCAGCATTTGCTGTGCAGCACAAGTCACTCCCAAAGGTCACAGCATCCAAGCAAGCCTTGTGAGCCATGGTTTGATACTATGGGTACAAGTGTACATCCTGCAAGAGATGAGACTCCAGAGGAGAGGTGGACTCAATGCCCTCATCCAGATCATCAATAAAGGTATTAAAGAGCATGGGGCCCAGCACTGATCCTTGGGGACACCACTAGTGACTGGCTGCCAGCTGGATGTGGCACCATTCACCACCACTCCCTGGGCTAGGCCCTCCAGCCAGTTCCTAACCCAGCGCAGAGTGCTGCTGTTCAAGCCATGAGCTGCCAGCTTGGCCAGGAGTTTGCTGTGGGGGACAGTGTCAAAGGCCTTGCTGAAGTCCAGGTAGACTACATCCACAGCCTCCCCACATCCACCAGGCGGGTCACCTGATCATATGAGGAGATCAGGTTGGTGAGGCAGGACCTGCCCTTCCTGAATCCATGCTGGCTGGGCTCGATCCCTTGGCCATCCTGTAAGTGCTGTGTGATCGCACTCAAGATGACCTGTTCCATAATCTTGCCTGGCACTGAGGTCAGGCTGACAAGCCTGTAATTCCCTGGCTCCTCCTTCTGGCCCTTCTTGTGGATGGGCATCATGTTGGCCAGCTTCCAGTCATCTGGGACCTCTCCAGTGAGCCAGGACTGTTGAAAAATGATGGAGAGCGGCTTGGCCAGCTCATGTGCCAGCTCTCTCAGCACCCTAGGATGGATCCCATCCGGTCCCATGGACTTGTGAGTGTCCAAGATGCTAAGGAGGTCTCTAACTACTTCCTCCTATTGTAGGAAGGTAATAGAAAAAGCCCTTCACTTACAGACAGCTTCCCTGCAAATCCAAGTAAGCACATACAAAACTCTCCAGATGAGAGTTATTGATGAACATAACACTGAGTATTTTTCCACCCTGAATGTGTTCCCTTAACAAAGCAAAGCACAGGACTGAAAGATAGCTTTTCCTTAGGCTGTCAGTGGGGATGCAACTGGCACCAACCATGCCCCAGAGGAAAGCAGACTCAGTTCAGTTCTCCATGTTTTGCTCCAGTGCCACCGACCCTTGCACAAACTAAGCCTGTCTCCTCTTCATGACATGCACATTGCCACAAAGCAGCACAGTTGGTCATACGTGTCTGGGGCAGATGAGCCATTTTGCTGCTAAAAGAACAGATAACTGATTCATTTTGCTTGGCCTCTGTGTGAGGCGAGAGGGTCGGCTGTCTTTTGGCTGTGTCACTGCTGACTGCCAGGAAATTTGCAGGAACTTAACCAGCTTTGCTCCGATTCTGTCACATTTCTGAGCACGGTGGCCACCTCAGTATAGCTCCTATGCTCTTAGCAGAATGATGAGCAGACAACAGTCTCGTGGGTGTCAGTTCATTAAGGAGCTTGGCCAAAACCATAAATGCTACAGAAACAGGGAACAATGGAACATCAACTCAATCAAGTATGCAGGTATCTCAGGCTTGGTGGATCCTAGAGGAGAAGCAAGGGAAACGGGAGTTGCACCTTACAAGCTTTCCGCACCAGCAACCTGACAGGTGCAGCATCTCCAAAATGAAGGATGCAGAGTCTGAGAACTTAAAAGTTCCTCATGAAAGAGCCCCAAACCTGATACACCACAATAATAAAGACAAGAGTTCAAGAATTACCTCAGACACTGGTGTCCTGCACTCACAGCCACATTCAAAACTATGCTCAGTTACATGTGTTTGTGATCGTTGTGAAGGCGTAAGGGAAGTGCTGGGCAACTTAGGGGCAAATGGCTCATTGTGATAGCACTTACCAATAACTTTAAAGGCGCTGAGTTATTTGATGCAGTGTACAGCCTTCTGCTTAAGCTGCTCTTGTAATCAAGAAGTGAAAAGTGGCAAATGTAGTGCTGGTTTCTGAGCAGAGACTGAGGAAATCAGGGAATTACTACCATACCCATAACCCTGGCGAGAACTCCAGAATGGGTATAGAAAGCTGAATGTCTTTAGAAATGGTAAGATGACCTTAACCAGCAATGACTATGAAATGCTACTTACCATTACAGAAGATGGAGGAATCACAGGTGGGGGGAGGGGGGAAAGGGGAGGAAAGGGAAGGGAAAGAGGGGGGGGAAGGGGGGAAGGGATGTTATTTAAATTATGAGAGAACTATTATGTATTGACTTGTGTCTAAGTAATTCTGAGCATATACTATTGACCACCTGATTGGGATAGTGGAATGAAAAACAGCTAGAGGACTTCTAGGGGTTGTCAAGGGAGAAAACATAAATGCTAATGGGAAATACTAATTACCTCCATACAGACCAGGTAGATAACATGTCAAAGAATGATGCAAAGACTGTATTTTTAGCCATGATAAATGAATAGTTCTCAGAATGACCACTCAGAGAAGCCAAGTGGAGGATGAACTCTTGATTTAGTCACGAGTAGTGCACAGAAGGGAATTTGAGTGGTAAGAGGGAACAGTCACTTGGCCCTAATGAACACAATGTGCCCAAATCCAGTATTACTGCAGGAGAGGACAAAGCAACAGAAAGAATACACTGCAGTGCAATGCAACGTAAAAGGGAGGTGAGTATATTCCCCTTTGAAAGGAAATAAGTAAATCATGAGAGCAATTAAAAATTTCAAAGTAGCTGATGAAAGGACAATGCTGCTTGCAGTGGAACTGAGACCCTGTATTTCAAGCTTTAAATATGCTATTGTTCGAAACATGCTAGCAAAAAACCCACAAAACAATCAAACATAATCTCTAAGTCTGGCACAGTTAAACAGCTGAGGGGGGAAGAAAAAAAAAAAGGAGTAAAGGTATCCTTCCAAAGTTGTAGTTTTGGCCAAAGTAGTAATATAGGAAGCCCCAAATTCAGCCAAGTTCAATAAAACAGAAAATAAACAAACAAACTGGCCTGCATCAGGAACAGTGTGGCCAGCAGGAGCAGGGAAGTCATTCTGCCCCTGGACTCAGTACTGGTTAGGCCACACCTTGAGTACTGTGTTCATTTCTGGGCCCCTCAATTTAAGAAGGACATTGAGACTCTTGAACATGTCCAGAGAGGGGCAACGAGGCTGGTGAGAGGTCTCAAGCACAAGCCCTATGAGGAGAGGCTGAGGGAGCTGCGGTTGCTTAGCCTGGAGAAGAGGAAGCTCAGGGGAGACCTTATTGCTGTCTACAACTACCTGAAGGGAGGTTGGAGCCAGGTGGGGATTGGTCTCTTCTCCCAGGCAACCAGCACCAGAACACGAGGACACAGTCTCAAGCTGCACCAGGGGAAGTTTAGGCTGGAGGTGAGGAGAAAGTTCTTCACAGAGAGAGTTGTTAGCCATTGGAATGTGCTGCCCAGGGAGGTGGTAGAGTCACCACCCCTGGACGTGCTCAAGAGGGGATTGGACATGGCACGTGGTGCCATGGTTGAGTAGTCATGAGGTGTTGGGTGACAGGTTGGACTTGATGATCTTTGAAGTCTTTTCCAACCTTATTGATTCTATGAAACAACTAACAAACCCTCCAATGTATTTAGGCCAGACAGAGGAGTTTTTCAACAGCAGCTTGCTAAACCCATGAAGATTACTTATAAAGATGTTTTACACAGTAGGAGGAAGCCTACAGGGATTCAGAGGCCCAACAGAGAGCTTTATAGAAAGAATAGTCAAGAAAAATTACTTTTACTAGAGGCTGCTGTCACCAAACACAGTTGTGCGCATCCCTGTGTTTTTCACTCAGTATTGGACATCCTGCACTGCCTCCCAGGCAGCTGCAGTTCAACAGGATTTGGTATATGTATGATTCCTACTGAAGTTTGGGTCAGGCCTTGTCATTGCTTCACTCTGTTATGTGCCCTCCAGCAAGCTGAAGAAAATGCTGCTGAAATAATAAGGTGATGACTGGTGGTTTCAGACCAGATTTCATTCAGTCTGTTGACTTAGAGACATTTCATTATGAGATGACTCTGAAGTGAATAGTCAAATGGGAAGCACTGAGGTCAGAGGAATTAGCCACTAGTCAAAGCACCACGAGAGAGAGGCAACAAAGACAAAACTGAGCCCAGCTTATAGTCCTGGAAGGGGTTACTGCTTTGTCAACCTTGCTCTCACATGGAGATGTTTAGAGATGTTGACAGAGATGGGGATTAGGAGAACAGCTGTCCAAAGCAGTAAGTGGTGTTGGCTGCTGTCACCTTTTCTGCCCTTGTTGCTATTGGCACTCTGGAGTCCCTGTCCTGCTCTGAGCTATTCCTTTTGTCCAGGCCATTAATAGCATTGTCTTCTCTGGATGCTGGTGAAGGCAGCCTCCAGAGGACTCTGACATGCATTTTCCTCTAGTGGCATCCACAATTCACTGGTAGATACATTTCACAGTTCTCTTCACTTATGCAAGATTGTAGGTAAAACTCAACTCTTGTCCACTGGTGAAAAATGAACAGTGTGGTCTAATTGTCCAGTAGCCAGGCTTCAAAGCCTGTAAGAGCCCAAGCACATCCTCAACTAGCTCCTCGTGGATTGTACTGTGTTTCCTCAAAGGTATCTTCTGTTAGACACTTCATGTGCATTTTTTTAACCAATTAAGTACTTGACCTACATGGTGAGTGCAACCTCAGGTCTTGGAAGCTGCCCGGTTTGCACATCTTCACTGCACAGCACTGTAAATGTCCTGTATATGCTTCACAGGACCTTTGATGAACTATAGATATCTTAACTTGTTAGCCTTATCAGGTCCTTTAAATGACACTGTCAAGCATGTCCACTCTTTTGTGTTGCATGGCTGGAGCTGTTAAACTTTTGTTTCCTGAGCCTGTGCAGCACTGCTCTAGCAAACAAACGCTATTTGGGAATCCCTTTGCCCCCAGTTACCTAACACAGAGCTTCTTTATTCAGGGACAAGTTCCAGCTGTTTCTAGGTAACAGAGAAAGTGTATTTTCTGCTGCTTCTCTACATGCTTCCTGCCTCTAAAAATAATCTATTTAAAGATGCAGTTTCCAGTACTCAACAGTTCACCTGGGAACAGAGCTTGTACACAGTATTGGTAGCGTAGACAATGTCACAACCTTATAACTCACCCACTGACTAAGCCTTCTAGCCACACTCAATTTACCTTGATTAGTGTTTTCACATGGACTTGTGGGTCCCCCTCCTATTAAGCTAGGAGTCATGAAGCCCATTTATCCTAGCAGGGTTATCTCCTAAGGTTCACTTGTTACCTAGCCAGAATTTTCTGAGCTTAAACTAGAAACACCACATCCTTTATCTTCCTCATCCATCCCCCGGTATTAGTTCTTCTCCTTCTGAGCTTTTGTGGCAGCCTATGACCACTGATTGTGTAGAAGTCTCCCCAGGTTTGACTGTTTGCTGTGGGCACATGAGGCAAACCAGTACTTTGGCATATTGGCAACACGATGAGCCAGAGGACGGTGCAGCCCAGCACATGCTGGGACTCTGGGTGGAGGCAGAGCTCGCTGCCTGGAATGAAGCCACATAGATAAGCACACATAGTAGTTAGCTGGGAGCACCCAGTTGGTAGGAGAGCAGGAAGGTGTGATCACTGCTAGTAAAAAAATATCATTGTAAAGACATAAAAGAGGGTTACATGGATATGTCATGTCCTGAGGAGATGTGAGGAATGGTGGTATGAAGGGCCCTGCACAGGTATTCTTAGTGGTTGGCTGCAGCTGCACCAGATGTAGCCTCAAGTATAAACTGTGATGTCTTTGTTCTCCTTGTAGCCTTAGAGAAGTTGTGTAATCGTAGGAACCTTTAATTTTCCAGCGAATGCCAGGCCATAAACAGCACCAGAATATCAGGGCTCAGGTATCTTCTGACAGGACAGAAAGCAACTTTCCTTACTGATTCATTCTAAAGGAAGCCAAAACGTTATTTCAGACATGGTTTTAGTGAATGGTGAGTTTACTCCATCAGTCAGGCAACAGATCTGTGGGGAGGAACAGACACCAAACATGGCGGAGCCTGCAAGGAGAGGGGTGGGGGAAGAGGAGACACAAGCCACCTCTGGTAAAAACCCAAATGTGGGGTTTAATCTGCTTCAGTAAAGGCAATTAGGGAAAGACAGGGAGCTATGAGATACATAATGACACAGGAAGAGGGCAATAGAAATTGTACACAGATGAGGCTGACAGTTTCTTAGATTAGGGCACTCCATTCAGAGTTAAGGATGATGCATGATGAGCCTGGAGAATCTGCTGCTAATGGTGAAGGTGAGTTCCAAACGGGCAATGAGAAACTGCCCAAGCTGCATCTAAAACAAGCATGACTGTGCTGCAGGACGGATATTAACCACCTATCTTCAGAATAAATTCAGGTGAGAAATTGGTAATTTCAGAAGAGCCAATTAGGGATTGCAAGGGCAGAGATAAGTAGTTCTTCACAGAGGAAGAACAGGACCTTGACCTTATCAAGGGATGGGGTGAAAAGGTGAACTACAACAGCAGAAAGTGCAAACCTAAACACTTGGAAGCCCAGCAGTAAGAACATGAGCTAGAAACTAATGAAATGGAGGCACTGAAGGAATAAAGAGACCTTAGTGCACTGAAGGGTGGATGTGAAGCAGCAGCATGATGCTTCTGTGAAAAAGGAATGGCATGATGCTAGGATGCATCAGACGAGTTATTTTTAGCAGAGACAGAAACATCATTGCCGTTGCGCAAGGCATTGTGAGACTCCTTCCAGAACATCCTTGTAGATCTGCATTTGGGAAGGACAAATTTCCACTGCAGAGAAAAAACTATTTGGAGAGAAAGAGAGCAAAAATCAGCTGATGAAGATCTACTGGAAGCGTTTGGCTTGTTCTGCCCAGAGGTGATAGATGTATTTCTGGAGAACCACTGAAAAAAAACCTGTACATAAGAAAATGTTAGGAAAACCCTTTAAGACCTACAATAACATCACAAGATAATTATAGATGTTAAACTGTAGAGTTTCAAGCCCACTAGGAGTGAAGCTCTGGATCAGCCTTCAAGAAGGGTAATGGAGCAGAGAAACCCAGATCAATTTAACACAGTTTGACAGAACTCACTCCATAAACTTTTAAATGGGGGAGCCCTGAAGACGGGCAGCTCGGCCTGGGACACAGTTCCTGGCTGGCCAAGGAGTCATCAGTGCTAAAGTTGTTTGGAGGAGGTGCTGCTTCCAGGTTGCTGCTGGTCACTGTGAAGATGAAGAATAAACAATTTCCTCCTTAATTTGCTTCTAAAGGTTCTGAGGTTCTCCTTCCAGAGCACTGAAGACAAGCTGTGGGCCTAATGCATCGGTGCTCCCAGCATTACAGTCCCAGAGGCCTGCTCGCACATCAGGCTTAATGCTGTTGCCAGATTAGGGTCAGGAGGGAATTTTCCTGGACTGACAGAAAATTTGTGGTTGCATTTTTCACATGGTTTTGGGATTACTTTTGGTTTGGTTTGGTTGGGTTGTGGTTTGTTGGGACTTCTTTCCACCTCTCCAAGTTCACGTCTATTTTCTAGATCCCACACAATTTCCCCACCCCACCCCCCCAAATTCTCTGCCCTCACCAGGCTGCAGACCTGATGGACCCATAACCTCCTGCTTTGCTTCTTGTGGCATGTGACAGCTGCAGCTTTTTTTGCTGAGTCTCCACTCAGCATTTGCATGAAGCATGTGCAGTGCCTGGTTTGTGGTGTGGGGGTGAGCAGAGCAGATGTCCAGTTTAGAGGCACTGGCAGAACATTCATTGTACCTTTACTTACAACTGCAGGACTCCTGACTACAGGGTGACCCTGGAGGACTGCCCCAATGTGAACACAAGTACACACAGTGGCTCTAAGAGGGAAAATGGGAATTGACCCAGGCTCTCACCTCTACAAGCACAGATCTGAAGTACATACCACCTCTGGCTGACCTCCAGGGCTTTCTCACAGGCAGGCAGGGATATGGGACAAGGGATGTGTAATAGACCACAGGTTTAAGAGTGAGGGAGCCCCAACACTACAGGTATTGCATGTCACAGGGAGATAAGCATCTCTCCCCTCCTCTGAGCACACGTTTCCAGTGATCCCAGTCAGCACCAAGCTTCCATGGCTCTTTTCTGCAGGTATCCTGAAGCTGAGTATCCCTGCAGGGCTTCAAATGCAGGACATCTACACTGAGAAAGCACAGACATGACTCAGCAGAAACTTCCACTTCAGGTCAGGGCCTCTGAGCTCTTGGGTTTATGGAGTGAGGCTGCATCTTAGGAATGGTGGTCCCAAGGAAGGGAATGGGTGCAAAGAGCGAGGAGCATTGCATAGCCAGGCTCATTCCTCCCTGTGGGAATCCTTGTCAGATGAGCACACTGAACATCTTCAGCTGGATCTTAAGCATGAAGATACCAAGTGTGGAAAAGGACCTCCACCTCATGGCAATGCAGCATCTGGCAGCATCCAACTCCAAGGTCCCAGAAAACCTTTTCTGAGGACAAGGGGCTCTGCTGTGCTGGGGAAATAATGAGGTCTGCAAAGCAATGGGAACAAGGGCTTTGCAGCCTCCAGTCATGGGCAGGAGTCTGCTGTCAGATTCTCCTGCTGCCCTGCTGTCTTTTGCATATGAGATCCAAACCAGTTTATGCATTGAGCACAGGCCTTTGATCTTCCAGGTTTTAATCATGACAAAAAAAGACTCTGGATGCCCTTTCCAGCTGATTTCTGGCTTGCAGATGACATTCAGGACACACTAATGCAAGAGGGAATGAGAAGGGAAAGGGAGGGAGGAGGTGTGAAATCAGCATCAGTCCCTTGGAAGTTTGCTCCAGCAGAAAGACAAAGACAGCAGGGCCTGATGCAGGGAGGATTAAGGACAATTACTAGAGAATGGAGTGAGTCTGCACCAAGAACAGAAGGGGAAAGGTTGAGAGCATCTTGAAGAGTGAAATTCTCAGCCCCACTTCATGACCTCTCAAAAATCACCCCCTGTGTCGTCCCTAGCCATGGGCTGCTGCAGCTTGGGGCAGAGCCATTCACACAGGCAGCAAAGATGCTGCAACTTGTAGAATGAAGATTGGCTGTCCTACGTGCACCGTGCACCTTGGGTGAAGCTTATTTGCTTCCAAAAGGCTTCCCCAGGAGCTGGAGTCTCTACAAAGCCCCACCTCTGTACCTCACATCTAACATGCCTCTGTCAGGAAAAGAACCCATGGGTACCACTGATGACAGCAAGGAAAAAGCAACTGGGATGTCAGGGGGACTGTCCCAGGCCATCAATGCAATCACTGGCAGGACTTCCCTATCACTGTGTGAAGATGGGAGCCAAGGCATGGCTCTGCCTTGGGAGCTCCAGGTCCAAACTCTTAAACTGGGCTGTCTGCAGAGCAGCACGGTGTTCCAGCTGGCATCTGGGAGGCACACAGAGCTGCCAGACATCAAGTCAGCAGCCATCCACGTGCGCAACAACCCCGACAAGCTAAAAGCAGGCATGTCCCAAATGTGTTGGAGCTCAGGGGATACATCCATGGTGCCCTGCTACCACGACAGTCACAGTCACCTCTACAGCTGCAGCCATACCTTCCAGCTGCAGGGCTGAGCAAGGGATGGGCTTCAAGTGCTGCTCCTCACTACTGTCCCCCAATCTTCTCCAGACAGGTCCTGCCCAGCACTCCCACTTCCAGAGAGCTGGCTGTGTGCCATTTCCTGCTCTCCTGCCTCCTCTTTGCAATGGTAGAGTGGCTGCCAGCTGGGCAGCAGGAAAACCCCTTTCTGCAACTCTCACTCTCTCCACAGCAGCCCTTAAATCAATAACCCCAGAACACAGGGGCAGGTTATTGCTAACGGAAGCCATTAAACCATAACGTGGTGGGGACAAAGCCGGCCTCTAACACTTGCAAGATTTATAGAGCACAACAGCAGGGTGTTAATTCTTTTGGAAACACAAATGCTTTCACACCCTTTGCCTTTCCTCACCCACTGGAATTGAGGAGAGGGGACCCAGAAACACAAGGACAGAGCCTTGTTTGCGCTGCAGTTGGGGTGATGCCATGCTTAGAGGGCTGCTCAAATACATGTACCTCAGGTCCATGTGGTAGCACATTCGCAAGGGTCCTTCTGCCAGCAGATTGTCCCCTGTGCCCAGCTCCAGCTTTCCCATGACACTCCCAGCTCCCACCTGCCCCCACAGCTACAGCTGAGGTTCAATTAAAGGCTATGAAGAAACTTTCAGGACACCTAAAGCAGTTGGAGGAACCAATCCAGCTCTCGGGCACATAAGCCCTTCCACAGACCTGGATCAGCCTGCAGGTGTTCTTGCAGCTCACTGAACAGACGCTCTCTGCAGCACTCTTACTTGGATCCACAGGTCCTCAGTGCTGCTCTGGCAGCTCAGAGACCAGGGAGATGATCAGGGAGAGGGACTGCCTGTGTGCTGCAGCAAAATGGGTTTGCACGGATTCCCCAAAAGGGACACTTGCATCCTCCCCTCTGAGTCCTTGTCAGGCCCTGGCTTTCACCCCCTCCTCCTCTTGCCACTGTCCCTGGCAAGAACTGCATTACTGATTAACAGCTTCCTGACTGCCTTATCCCCAAGTCCTGCTCACATCTTTGCCTCCAGACACCAACTTGGACTCTCCCTTGTGCAAAGTCCAGGGCCAGGCAGGAGAGGACAGAGTGGGAGTTTGCCTAAGTGCTCACACCACTGGCAGCCTCACTGCACCCCACATGCCTAGGGTACTGCAGAGGCCTCCCTGGCCTGACCTGTGAAGCAGCACAAGTCACCAGCGTGCAAGCAGAATCAGGAGCATCCCTCTCCATCAAGGAAACCAGAGAGGGCACAAGAGGGCTCCAGTGTGAATCCCAGACCTTGAAATTGCTGCAGCACACCCACAAAGAACGTCAAGGGCGTGAACATGATCCAAGTGGCAGCATGAACATCGGCTTGGCAGAACCCCCTGCTCTGCGTTATACCTACTGGACATCCCACCCTGAGTTTACTGCTGCTATGCCCCTTCATGCTTGCCTACTAGAGAAGTGGGCACTGTCTCCATCCATCAAGCAAGAGGCCTGGGGAGATGTGGACCAGCCCCCTGCCACCTCAGGCACTGTAAGGAATCCTAGTGGGGTGGTCCCTCCTCTGCCTGTCCCTTCCCACCACACTCCCCCAGCTCTGCAGAGCCTAGATGGGCAGGTGCAGGCTGCCTCATCTCAGGATGAGCTGAGAGGTGGCCCAGCTGGGCACCACTGCACTCTGCCCAAGCCTGGCCCAGTCCTGAAGCCAGCCCCACTCTTGTGCTGGAGAATCTCCAGGCTTGTCCCAGGCAAGGAGCAGCACAAGGCAGAGCTTTTCTCTGGCTGCCAGCACAAGAGCAGGGTGAGGTGCAGGGAAGGTGTTTGTCAGCAGGTCCAAGCATACACCCATGAGGGCTGTCTGAGATGACCCTTCTGCTCAATATGCAGCAGCACAGCAGGGCCTGGACAGATATCCTGCATTCCCTCTCTGGCACTACCTATCCTTCTTCTGCCAAGCACCATCCTGCTATGCTCTGCCTGCTGCAGATGCCTGTAATCTCTCTGCAGTCACGCCAACACCTTCCCCCTGGGGAACACCCAAAGATGAGATGTCTGACATCCCTCTCCTGGTGAGATGGAGCAAAACCATCCAGCTGGCTCGAAGGGGATGGGCAGACATGGTAGTTGGGCATGCTGCCCTCAGAGCAGGCAGAGCCCTGCTGAGGGTGAGCCCCTTGTACCCCTCCCCACCGCAGCAAAGGGCAGTGGAGGAGGATCTTCCACTGCCCCCCTGTGGCCACCACAGGAGGTGCAGGTGGTCCCAAAACCCAGTTGGGTACAAGGGTGCCGAATCCTTGCTGCAGTAGGGACACAGTGGTCTGTGCTGCCTGTCCTCAAAGAGTTCACCCTAAGCCAGGCCATTTCAGGATTGGCATAGGGCCCCTCAGAGCACCTCTCAGTGACCCCAGTCCTGCCCCACTTTCCCCAGACACCCCACTTTTGCATCCAATCCTTTACCTGTGCTACTTCTCATGGGGCCAGACCTAAGCACAGAGCCCCAGGGGTCCCAAGGGGGCAGAGCCTGAGCCCACATCTGAGAACAGCCCACATGAAGGAGACAACGAGGCAGGGCCGCTGTTCGGGCATCCGCATTTATTACACGGCTGGGGCTGCCACTTGCCTAGGCCCCTCTGGTCGAAGGCAAATGACCCATCCTCCTTAAATACTGCTTATAAAACAGATTTTTTTTCCTTTTTCTTTTTCTTAAAAACCTCCTCTCTCTCTCTCTCTCTCTCTGTCTCCATACTTTTTGTGTCTTTTGTATTTGAGTATAAAAGCGGGGCGGGCGCTCCGCCTCGCCTGCCGCTACCTCCGCAGGCTGCGCTGTGCCTGCCGCAGCAGCGTGTCGAAGTCCAGGGAGTCAAACTTGCTCTTGATGGGGGCCGGGTCAAAATCCTCTCGGTTTGAGTCTGTAAGACACGGGAAGAGGTTGCCTTGAGTCCTGGGGATGCTGGCACAGTTCCGGCCATCACTACAAGCAACTCCTTCCCATGACCCTTCAGATGCCCACCTCCAGACCCAAAGGCAGGCTGATGGAGGACTGGACCTGGCCTCCATCACAGTGCTGGAGGGATGAGAAGCCCCTGTTCGATCCCATGTCAGGACAGGGCTATGCCTAGATATATGAAGACAGGCTGAGAGTTGGGGCTATTCAATCTGGAGAACAGAAGGCTCTGGGGAGACCTTATTGTGGCCTTCCACTATCTTAAGGGGGACTACAAGAAAGCTGGGGAGGGACTTTTTAGGGTGCCAGGTAATGATAGGACTAGGGGGAATGGAACAAAAGCCAAAAGGGATTGGATGTTAGGAGGAAATTCTTCACCATGAGGGTGGTGAGACACTGGAATAGGTTGCCCAGGGAGGTGGTAGAAGCCCCATCCCTGGAGGTTTTTAAGGTCAGACTGGATGTGGCTCTGAGCAACCTGATCTAGTGTGAGGTGTCCCTGCCCATGGCAGGGGGGTTGCTATTAGATGATCCTTGAGGTCCTTCCAACCCTAACAATTCTATGATTCTATGACATGTCCCTACCTGACCAAGCTTGACTGACCCCAAGGATGGAGATCTCTGCACCTTTGGGAAGGAAAGAGTACCCAGGGTTCCAGCCCCTAACTCCTAACTTGGGGAACGTGAGACTCACCCAGGTCAGCATAGTTTCTCTTGCAGAACTGCCGGCGGCCACCGAAGCACAGATCGAAGGGCTGCTCGTCCGGGCGCCGCAGCTTGTGCCCACTCTCGATAGCAGCAAAGGCCTCCTCAGCATAGCGGTAGGTGACAAAGCCATAGTTGTCCCTGGAGACAAAGAGAAGGAAGATCATCAGCACGGTATGGCTCACCCCTCCTTGATCTACACATTCCTCTTGAGGAAATAAGGGAAGTCATTCTGCCCCTGAACTCAGCACTGGTTAGGCCACACCTTGAGTCCTGTGTCCAGTTCTGGGCTCCTCAAGTTAAGAAGGATATTGAGACACTTGAATGTGTCCAGAGAAGTGCAGCAAGGCTGGTGAGAGGTCTCGAGCACAAGCCCTGTGAGGAGAGGCTGAGGGAGCTGGGCAGAAGAGGAGGCTCAAGGGAGACCTTATTGCTGTCTACAACTACCTGAAAGGAGGCTGTAGCCAGGTGGGGGTTGGTCTCTTCTCCCAGGCAGCCAGTGACAGAACAAGAGGACGCAGTCTCAAGCTGTGCCAGGGGAAGTTTAGGCTCAAGGTGAGGAGAAAGCTCTTCACAGAAAGAGTAATTTGCCATTGGAATATGCTGCCCAGGGAGGTGGCGGAGTCACCATCCTCCAAAAAAGGATTGGATGTGGCACTTGGAGCCATGGTTTAGTTGTCATGAGGTGTTAGGTATTTGGCAATAGTTTGGACTTGATCATCTCTGAGGTCTTTTCCAACCTGATTGATTCTGACTCTGTGAATGGAAAACCCAGCCAAGAGGGCCATCCCTGGGAACATTCCATGGCCCCACAGCTCTTACCCTTCGGAGCGAAAGTGCAAGGTGCACTCCTCGATGTCTCCGAACACAGAGAAGCGGTGCCGGAGCTCCGACCGCGTCATCCTGCTTGGGATCTTGCCAATAAACACCACTCTCCGCTCCTCCTGTAGGCAAGGGTGCACCAGCCCATCAGATGGGAACAGGGGCACTTGACATCTCCACCCTCCTGGTTTGGAGATGCAGGACCTCCCAACAGAGCACCTTCCCTGCACTACCACCCATCACACCACACCCTGGCCAGAACCTCCCAGTAATGCTGCCTTCAAGGCTGAGACCCCCACAGCTCTGCAAAGTGGCGGAAGGCACGGGGACCCCCAAATCTCCATCTCTAGATTCACAGCCCTCCAGCACTCACTATTGCACGTTCCTTCTGGAGGATCCTCTGCCTTTGGTAGTGGTCCCGTGCATCAAAACTGTATCTGGCAGGGCAGAAACCAGACACATGAGCTATAGGGTCAAGGCAGTGGCCAGAAAAAAGTGATCCCAGATACAAGGGAGATACTGAAAGAGCGGGTCCACTCCTACACGGCACACAGGAGGCCAGGAGATAGGATGGGGAAAGCTCACACACCCCTGCAGGGTGGTCACGCTCACCTTCTCCGCCTGTTGCTCCTCCTGCATGGTGAGGGGGAGCGAGAGTGGGACTGGCTACGAGATGTGGACCTGGATGAGTAGGAGGATACTGATGATGAGGATGAGGACCTGTCCCGGGACCTGCCACATGACCCACAGCTGGAGTGGGAGGAGTTGCTGTGGGAACATCTGGAGCGGTACCTGGAAGGAAAGAGAGACAATGCTCAGTCCCAAGCCCTCCCCATGCTCAGCACCACGAGGCTCAGGACAAAGAGCAGCCCTTTATATTCCCCAGCAGGACTCATCCCCAGGGTGAGCTGGGCTATGGAAAACTCTGCTTAAGTTAGCCAGGGCAGTAATGATGCTGCAGAGATGTTACTCCACTTGGCTCCAAACATCACTGTGACAAGGAATTAGTAACCTCACAACTGGCACAGCCTTTGAATAGCAAGAACCAATCACAGGGGAACCACACAGCCCATGGCTGTGACTAGGCGAGGGCCCAGAAGGAGCTGGGGCTGCTGTGCTGAGTCCCACACAGAGCACAGGATGATCCCAGAGCCCTCACACCCACATGGTACTCAACAGCCATGCAAGTGGAGACTAAGGGCCTCCAACCACACTGAGGCCATGACATGCACCAGGACAGGACTGAGCTTCTGCGTCCACAGCCTCCTGCCCACAACAGCTTTTCTGGCAAGGCCAAGCAAAGCTTAAGGGCAGCAGGACTAAAACACCACTGGGATCAAGCTGGGCTGCCTCCAGTCAGCAACAGGGTCCCTCTCTAAACATGCTGCCCATGGGTGGGTCCCCCACCATCCCCCTGCCTCCCCCACTCCAAGCAGGTGTGCTGCCACATACTCTCCTGGGGGACAGCAGGTCAGGGTGGCACAGTCTATGGGGACATTTCGCAGTACAGGACCAGCTGCATTCACTGGAAAGCCACGCCAGAGAGGCCAAGCCTCTGAGCTGCACAACCCTGAGGCATGGCATTGTGCATGTGCCCTTTCCAGCTCCACCCTTCTTGCGTGTTGGTCACCAACAGAGGGGCCTGGGTTCGATAAGCCCTTCAGGCCCAGTGACCTAGAACACCTCCAGAACTGGTTGAACACCCAGGGAAGGGCTCCAGTGCCTCCCACCCTAGCTGGGACAGGCTGTGCACTGCTTGGATGCACAAGGGCTCACAAAGAAACACAGCTTGCAGAGACCAAGCTGCCCCACTTTCCTATGCAGACACCTCCATAAGGAGCACAGGGAGCCCCTAAGGCAGCCAAGCCAGACAGGATTTTCTCTGCGTGCCTCCAGTGGCTCCCTGGAGAGCTCCATTGTGGTTCCTCTTATTTCTAGACCTAGGGCTGTATCAGTCGCACAGCACAAGCACCAACACCTGCAATAGCCCAGAAAAAGCATCCAAAAGCCAAGATGCAGCCAAGCAAGGACTTGCACCACGGTGTTCCAGGAGGGGTAAGGAAGCCTAGCTCAGTGGTGGCTCTTTGCAGGCACACCAGCCTAGAAATGGCATTCTGACAGACACCTACTGGTAGGTGCTGCAGCAGCTCACCTAGTCTGAGCCAGGAACACCCTCAGAAGGGCCACAAGGACAAAAAGATCAAAGGATCACAGGATTTTAGGGGCTGGAAGGGACCTCTAAAGATCATCAAGTCCAACGCCCCCGCCAGAGGAGGACCACAGAATCTAGCACAGGCTGCACAGGAACACATCCAGATGGGTCTTGAAAGTCTCCAGAGAAGGAGACTCCACAACTTCTCTGGGCAGCCTGTTCCAGCGCTCTGCGACGCTCACAGTGAAGAAGCTCCTCCTCATGTTGAGGTGGAGCCTCCTGTGCTGTAGTTTATGTCCATTACCCCTGGTCCTATCACAGGGTGCAGCTGAGCAGACCAGAGTCTTTCGGCAGGTGCATAGAAGTGTCTGGGCATACTTTCAAGAGACCTGCCAAGAGACCCAAGGAGTAAGGAGACATACTCCACCGCTTACCTTCGCCACCGCTTGGGTGGTGGGGAGAACGATTGTGACCGGGATCGGGAGGATGAGGATGAAGACGAAGAAGAGGACTCGCTAGCTCCATCCGAACTGGAGCTGAAAGAGCGGCTGGCACGGCTCCGACCAGCCCTCCAGCTGCTGGCTGAGGGGCTGGGCGAGTCCTGGGGTCTCCGATAGCAGCGCAGGGACCTCTTGGCAGCAGCTTGGCTGGGCTGGGAACTGGGAGTCTGCATCTCCTGGTCCCGGCAGGGGGAAGCAGCTGGAGACAGGAGCACCGAGGTGGGGGGAGTGCTGCACTCAGGGGTGGCCTTGCTGGGGACGCTAGTCCGATAATCCAGGGGAGCTGAGCAAGCTGTCCCCAGGGATTCCTGGCTGGGCCCCACGGAGGTGGTGGGGGCTGGAAGGGTGGGCTTGGGCTCGTCCAGCGTCCGTTCGGGTAAGAAGAAGATGGGTTTGATAGTGATGTCCCGGTGGTGTTTGACGTTCCAGCGGGAGCCACCCTCGGCAGGGGGCCACGTGCCAGCACCACTGCCTTCCGGCTGCGCTGCACCCAGGATGCAGTAGTCGTGGTCTCCCGAGCAGACGTGGCTGGGGGCTGAGCTGGCAGGGGCAGGCACTGGGCTCTTTCCCTGGAGTTTGCTTGAGGGTAGGGGCTTGGCTTTCACCAGCTTGGCCATCTTCTGGGTCCCTTCCTGGAGCGCAGACCCGGGCAGCTTAGCTTTGGCCAGCAGTGAGACAGCAGGCAACGGCTTCCACAGCTGGTGGGGGGCGTTGCTGGAGGGGTGAGGCCTGCAAGAGCACCAGAGGATTTTCAAAAGCAGCCCCTTGCTGCCAGCTGCCTGGCCCAGCTTCCCATAAGCCCTGGGGAACTCCCCCAGTTCCATGACAGACCCCACCAGGAAATGGTGGAATTCCCCACCTCACCCCAGGCATTACCTGCCACATTGGCCAGCTCAGAGGCCTGCAGGCTGTCCATGGGCTTCCTGTCCTGCTGGGTCTCAGGCCTGAGAGAGAGAAGGACCTTTGTCAAATGTGGCAGCCAAAGCCCAACCACAGTCCTCATGCCCCTGGTGGGATAGAGGATCTGAAAGAGCTGCAAGGATGGAACTTGCGTAGCCCAGTCATATCCATCATTGCTTCCCTCAATTTTTCCCCTCAGTCCCAACCCTGATCCCCAGCCCAGTGAGGAGCTCAACCCCTCTTGGGCTAGCAGACACAGCCACCAGCCACAATTCAGACCCTGCCATGGCCGATATCTGCCTCATGCCCCCACCAAAGACAGAGCTCAGCTCTCTGCCAGCCTCCATGCTGGGACAACCAGCTTACTACTCACCCCGAGCTCCCTGCTGGCCGCCTGTCCTCAGGGAGCTGCATGGGAGTCTCCTCTTTCTTGGCTGAAAAGAGAGTGAGTGGGTGAAGGTGGAGAAAGGCTGGGGCTGGAGGGCAGGGGACAGACCCTACGTATGGAAGATAGGGGGATATGGACAGAGAGACCTTGGGCACAGACTGGGAGAGGTTTCACAGCACCCCAAACACCACTCCCTGCTCCCTTTCCTTCCCGGGCTCCTCACCACCTCCTCAGCCCCCTTGGGGACCCCTGGCTGTTTTCACAGGCAAAGAAGGAGATAGGGGGAAAGACACTGGGGCAGGTAACACCAGCCCACAGGCAGCAGTGCCCCAGCCCCTACTCCAGCTCCACCACAGGGAGCACAGGTAGTCCAGGTAGGCCTGTGTGACACAGAGGTAGCCCCGTGGGGGACACTAAGCCACATACGCACCCTCGGACTTCTCAAACTGCTCCAGCAGGCTGGACAGGTCAGTAGCTTCAATCCCTGGGCCAGGGAGAGAGCACAGCAAGTCAGGTCAGCCAAAACCCTCCTGGCAGCACAGCGACTCACCCCAGCCCCATCCACCCCCTGCATCAGCCTCCCTGGGTGATGGGACAAGCACCGGGGAGCAGTGGCACAGCCTGCAGCAGCTTTGCAGCTCCCACCACAGGGACAGGAGCATCCAGCTCTACGATCCCAGGAGGGACCAATTTGGGCACAGCTAGCCCAGACCATCCACTGGAGGCAATGTCCTGGCAGAGCACCGAGAAAAGTCTGCAAGCCTGCAGGCACAGCTTTGCCACCCTCACTCCCAGAAGTGCCAGGAACTGCCTGCTGGCAGCACCGCAGCCCTGCCAGCTGGCAACGCTCAAGCCAGCACCCTGCAGTCTTCCCACTCACCGATCTCACTGATGAAGGCTTGCACAATGTCCTTGCTGCTGTCGCAGGGCTGTGCTGGGCTGAGGAACGGCTGGTGCCTCCATGACCGTGCAGCAGGCATCTTGGTGGGCAGGCTGCTCTCTCGACCCCCTTTTGGTGGTGGTGCTGCAGCCTGGGTGGTGGATTGTTTGCTGGGGGGCTCCAGCACGGCAGCTGCCTTGGGTTCCCGCAAGGCTTTCTCCACTGTTCTCTTGCCTGGCCCTGCAACCTCTTCGCTGGGGTGGGTGCCAAGGGACTCCTCAGCAAGGCCAGTGGCAGGAGACACCTCTGCAGGGCAATGGATGGCAGCTGAAGGGGCCTTCAGGACTTTGGTGGAGGTTGCAACCTGAAAGTCCTCTGGAGGCTGTGTGAGGGCAACCTGAGGGGCTGCCGTGGGCTGGGCTGGCACTGTAGGGGGAACTGTGGTGGGCTGGGCAGCGGGAACTGATGGGACTGCTGGGGGCTGGGCAGGGGCTGAGACCTTCGGGCTCTTTGGAAGAGAGATCTCCCCTGCCAGCCGTGCCTGCCTCCTGGGGTCTGACACCCTGCTGGTCATCAGCCTGGCTGGGCCACCTGCAGCCCCCATCTTGCTGCTCAGGGTGGTGGGTGGCTGGGTCGGGAAGGCAGGTGGCTCTGGGCAGTTGAGCACAGGGGCAGTGGGAGGCTGTGAGGGCAGGAGAGCTGTGCCAGCATGGCCACCAGCTGGGAAGGGAGCAGTACCCTGCTGTGCTGCTCCAGGGTCTCCATATGGCAGAGGAGGAGGAGGAGGTGGCATGGGGATTACTGGCCAGTAGGATGGTGGTGCCCACCCTACTGTGGCATAGGGTCCACTGGGGCCAAACGGAGGTGGGGGCAGCATGGCTGGTGGGGGCCAGGCCATGGCTGGAGGTGGGAGGCCAGGCACCATGTGAAAAGCACTGGAGGAGCCAGCACTGGGCGGCAGGGGCAAACCGCGGCAGTCCACAGGCCGTGGGCTGAAGCAGGGCCAGGAAGGCACTGATGGGTAAAGGGCATAAGCACCGGCAGAGGCTGGTGGCACCCCAGTGGGGGCTGCCCCAGCAGCTGGGGGCACATTTGGTGCAACAAAAGGCATTGGCGTTGATGGGGGTGGTGGTGGAACTGTAGCAGGTGCTAGAGCAGTGGCAGGTGAGGGAGCTGAAGCCAGAGGGGTGGTAGCTTTGCCAGTAGGAGAAGGGACATCAGCAGGGCTGGTGGGTTTCTCCAGGTTCTTCTGAGCGCTGCTTGCTTCGGTGGTGGGATGCACAGGTGGCACCAGGCATGGAATCTCTGCCAGCTCTGTTGGAGGCTCAGGGATGCTGGGCCACTTGCTGGCCACTTGCTTCTCAGAGTCCTTCCTGCTGCCTGGGCTGGGCTGGCGGTGCAGCATACGGATGCGGTATTCCCGCAGGCTCAAAGCCTTGGGCTTGGCTTCCTTGGGCAGGCTCTCGCTTGGCTCCGCTGCTGGTAGGCTCTGGGAGGGCTCCAGCCCCACGCCTCGCTCTGGAAGCGGAGAGGCAGCCTCCGAGACCCCACTGCTCTGTCCAGCAGCTGGCTGTGCATCTCCCTCACCCTCAGCCTGATCTGCAGGGCCCAGACACCCAGCTGCCGGTAGCTCCACCGCAGCTGCTACAGTCTTCTCCAGAGGCACCACAGTCTCAGCCTTCGCCACGGTCACAGCCACCGTTTCTCTTGTTGGCTCCTTCTGCGGCTCTTGCTGCGCTTTCTCAAGCGGGGAGGCCTCTGCTGTGCTCCGGGGCCTGCCTCGAGGCCACGGTGGCCGCTCCCCACGCAGCTCCATCTGCCCCTCCTTCCGGGCTCGCTCCAGCTGCTGTGCCAGGAAGTCTGAGACCTGGACAGAGGGACATGCTGCCCGACGCCGGCTAGTAGGTGGCTGGCCTGGGGGTTGTCCAGAGCCAGCCGAGTGGAGCTGCTGGGCCACACAGTCCCTGCCTGACCTGGCCTGATTGCTTTGGTCCTCCTTCACTTTCTTTTTCCTGCTCTTCCTTGCTCTCTCACGCCCACGTCCCTTCTCTGAGCCTTCACGTTTACCACTCACCGGGGCCTCCTTGCTGCACCCGGAGCTGCTGTCAGGGATGCAGGCTCTGGATGCTGTTGTCTCCAGTGGGGACGTGTTCTCTGCCGTAGCGCAGGAGGGCTCTTTCTCAGGCAGTTTCTCCTTCTTCTCCACTCCATTATTCTGGGCTGGAACTCCTGGCAGCTCTTCTTGGTCCTCTGGGATTGACTGCCCAGTACTATTCTCTGCTCCTGGGAGCTGGGGCTCCACACTGGGGAAGCTGGGAGACAAGGACTGAAGGACCACTGGGATCTCCATGCTCTCCCCTTCACCAAGCACAATTTCCAGCATGACAGGGCCACTCAGGAGCTCTTTGGCCACAGGCTCAGCGTCAGGATCCAGGCAGACAGTGAAGGTGGGCAGGCAGTACGGGTGCATGGACTTCACCAGCTCGCTCAAGGACACATCGCCGGTGTTGATGATGCAAGGGTCTTCGCGCTCCTCCAGCGCTGTCCCAGCCTCACTCACACAAAACTCCCCAGCCTCCATGCTGCCACCCAGCTCTTGGCTGAAGGCAGCTTCCTCCTCTTCTTCCTCCCCATCACTGCGCTGTGGCAGGGGCTGCTCTCGGGCTCGGTGCCAGCCCACCTTCCTCTCTACCCTCGGGGTGCTGCAGACTTGCTTCTTCAGCAGCACTGGGTCCTCAAGGCTGTGAGCAGCACGGTCCCAAGCCAGGTCTGTGTCAGGCTAGGAAGAGGATCCAAAGCAACTGTCAGCCCCTGAGTTTTCACCTGAGCACCCACAGGCACAGCTGTCTGTGGGTCTGCTGAAACTCTGCAGCAAAGCCCCATGGCAGACAAAAAGCTGGAGAGCATTTGACTCTCCCAGTAAGACACAGTAGAGCTGGAAACCTGCCACCCCTCAGGGCCACCCACTGAATCCCCAGTCCCACCAGATGGGGCAGGCCCTGCTCCCACTGCCACCAGTGCACTACAAAACCATTGCTTCCAAGAGAGGATGCCTGTGCCAGGCAGAAAGGCAGGGGCTGAGGAGCAACAGCAGGGACACAGCCCAGCACCACCCTAACACTGCTCCTTCAGCTTCCCTTGCTCAGCTACTCACCTTCCCAAGCACAGAGATGCTGCTGCTGCTGAGAGGCCTGAGAGCCTTGGGCTGCTCCAGGGCAGGGCTCTCACATTCCAGTGATGGACGTGACAGGCTGAGAAACTTCTGAAACTGCAGAGGAGACAGGTAAAAGATGAGGCAGAGGCAGCAGCAGGTTTATGCTGCTGGAGGGGACAGGCCGCCCCCAGCCCCAGAGTGGCCACACACATCACCTCACAGACCCCAGAAGCAAACTCAGCCCTGTTTCACCCATGGCACACACAGCCGCAGCTGATCAAGCAGAGATCATGCTGCTTCCCAGACTCAGAGCTCTGCACTAGACCCAAAGTAAAAGCATGGCCCTCTGAGCCCACACTGGAGCCCTGGGAGTGTTCAGGGCTGGCTCAGCCTTTCTCATGTTGCTGGTCAGATGGACCATCTCATGGTGTGGGGGACCAAGCTCCTACCACCTCAGGACAAGCCTACGCCAGGACCTAGCAGAGCCCTGCCAGAGCATCTTCCCACTCATTTTGGGGTCAGGCTAGCTCTACCCTGCAACTCACTGAGGGATTGTCCCTCTCCCGAGGTGAGGTCAGCAGCTCTGCATCCATGATGGTGTCAAAGGGAGACAAAGTCTCATCATCTGTGCTGTCCAGGATCTCAGTGATGGCAGTCAGCAGAGACAGTTCATTCGGTGCATCCAGACAGGCCTTGCTCTGCTGCAAGGACAGGGGCAGTCTCAGAGGGTGGTGGGACATGGCCAAGGGACCTGGCCAAGGGGGATGCTACCACCACCCCTCTCCATACCACAGCCATAGCAGGCTCTGGTGTGGGCTCCCACCTCGCTCAGAGAAAGGTCCTCAATGATGGAGATCACAGAGGAGTCCAGATAGTTCTGCATCGTTCCCAGGATCTCTTCAGCCTCCAGTGATGTTAAGTTCAGGTCATCCTCCTCAAGAGAAAAGCACTGTGAAGCATGGGGAGCCAGGTAAACACTTTGCCATGCACCATTATCAGCACTGATCTCCACAGCACATGTGGGCCCTCAACAGCTGTGCTGCAGGTCAGAGCACAGCACAGCAGATCTTTCCCTGCTTTGGGACAGCCTACCCCTTGCTCCACAAAGCCCAGTGCCACTTCTTTTAGCCTGAAACCCTTCTAATTACCAGAGATGCCTCTACACCGAAACCTCCTGCCCAATTCCCTCTACAGTTACATGACTGGGAAAGATGAATCAACAAAACCCCAGCAATTACCAGGCTCTGCCCAACACCACATATCACTCATGTTGGACTGGGAGAGGAGAGGCAGGCTGCCCCCACCTCATGGACTGCCACTCTCTCATCTGACTCTAGCTGTCAGCGCTTCAGATAAGTCCCAAAACATTACGAAATCCGTAACAGAATTGCAGGAGTCAGCAACAGAGACGCAGCTGGGCTGCTACTGCCACAGCCCTACCCCAACACCTCTGCTACAGGATACATGAGGGCACAGGAGCAAGCCAGCTTTGTTGCTCTTCTTCCTTCAAATTCCTAGCCCTATGTTCTTTCCAGCCAGCTCCAAGGATACTTGGGTAATGCTAGACAGGTCTTCGCACTGCACTCCACGGTGCCCATGCAGCCCACCACTGCAATGCAACCAGGTAAAGCCAGGCTAGGCAAGATGCTGGGCGAGGGCACAGGCTGCAGAAGCCAGACATGCGGCCTCTGCCAGGAGCAGGGCACTGCACAGGCCTGTCACCAGCACAAGACAGCATGTGCATTTTTGTTTACAGATGGGCTTAGGCAAAGATCATGAAAGCAGGGGAGATAAGGGCACCAAGGACAGGGTCATTCCAAAGCTGGCCGGGAGAAGGCAGTGAGCTGTCCCCACCCTGGGCAGCACGTGGCTTAACTTTGAAGGATGCACATCTGATGTAGCTCACCCGTATTTCATGTAGGTACCACAGCTTGCACAAGCCTGAGCTCAAGCAGGACAAAACGCCCCCAGCCCTGTACAAGACCTGCCTTTACTCTGAAATCCTTCCTGCAAGAGGGAAGCTGCGCCGGAGGAAGAACAGGCGTTTCACTAAACAGGTGTTCCCTAAAATGCTGCAGCACCAAAGTCACATGCCCAAAACCCCAGTCTCTTAGGTTCTTCAGAGACTTGTCCCCATCAGACAGCGCAGGCACCTCTAGGTGCCCTGGGTGACCCTGGATCAGGCAGGGAAGTCAGAACCCCTACATATCCACCCATCCCAGCCTATTACTACATGCCAACACAGCAGCCCCGAGGAGCAGGAGCCTGCAGTGGTCTGGGGCCTGGCGGGCAGCTAGGCAGTTCGACAGCTCAGGCACCTTCGGCTCTCTGCCTGTAAGGGGAGCTCGCAGGTGACAGGGGCACGCTACTCCACCCCGCCATGCAGATCAGGCTCCAGTGCAGCTTTACCGCTCAGCACCCCCAGCCCCTCCCTCGGCCGGCGCTGGCTGCCGGTCAGCACCCGGCGCAGAGCCCCGCCGGCAGATCTGTACGGCGCAGCCTGGCTGCGATTCCCGGCCAGTCCTCCGGGAGGTACCGAGAGGAGCGGGGAAGCGCATCCAGGCTCACACGCCCAGCACGGCCAAGCGTCGGCGTGCAGCCTGAGTCAGCGATGACCGGCAAGCAGAGGCAGGGCACTAGCGGACCCTCAGCAGTTGAGGGACGCGGGGGCCGGTCCACCCTCGCCTGCTGACAGCCAGGATGCCCCCGGCTTTCGTGGCCCTGCCCATCTTGCCACAGGACCGGCTCTCCCCAAAAGCAGCATCTAATACGAGGTTTCCAGCTGTGACTGGTGCTGGACACTTGATGGGGAGAAAAGTAAAATCCTCCCACACTCAAACTACCTCTTCCTGCAGCTCCTGCCCACAGCCCGGGAGCAAGGGTGGGCAGGTGATCTCCCAAGGCCTCCTGAACTCCTTTGACTCAGCGCCTCGCAACAAGGAGTCCCACAGCTGTGAGTCACCAGTGAACTAGGCTGTGTTCCTCCAGGACTCCCTTTGATCCACCTGGGGCCCGGCACCTCCTTCAACCCTGCCACTCGTGCATCAAAGGCAAAGGCATGAAATAGCTCAGCCTGCTCCTGAAGCCTTGTCTGCTCTCCTCCCTGTCAGAGACCCCTGTTCCCTCCAGCCCAGTGGGACAGCTTCTGTGCCCTCCCAGCAACCTACACTTTTTTTATGCTCAGCACAGTAGGGAAGAGGTAACAGGTCATAGGGATGTTCAAAGACAGGCTTAGGCCATGTTGTGCCCAAGTACCTAGGGAGAAAGGGAGTATACCCACAGCTCCAGAGAGAGCTTTGAGCACATGGGAAGCCAGAATTTGAGCCAGCAGTTTGGTTTGAGATGGTCACCAGATCCTGCATGCCGAACCAGATCAGGGAACACTGCTGTGGTATCCAGGAGGCACACCCAAGACCTCCACAGGCATCTGCCCATCCAAGTCGTGTTGGTGACACATGACACATACACCCGGTGTGCTGTGCCAGGGCTACACCTCAAACAGAGAACAGCTGGCCTTCCCACTCTGGCCACAGGCAGGCTGCCAAAGCAGCTCTCACCTGGACCCACTTGCTGGTAAGCACATGGGACTACTGCCTCCTCTGCATGGAGCAAGCCCAAAAAGTTGTGGGGGGCTCAAGTCAGTCGGCATGGCACTGGCACGGGATGCTCCAGAATCCTCTGCTGCTTTCAGGAAGCATCAGGCAGAAGGAACACACCCCTCTTCCCAAACGCAGACTGCTCCCTCTGTGTTAGGGAGAGATGAGACAGGCTAAGCATTTCCCTGCCCGAGGTAGGGCTGCAAGGTTCCCCCGCAGCCCTGCGGCTGTACCCCTGCCAAGAAGGAGTACCTTAAAAAGGGCTGAAGCATGGGGCTCTCCTAAATCCCAACCAACGCACAACGCTGGTATCCTCAGTTCCTGTCCAGGGATGCTTGCAGCACCGCAATCCCCGGCCAGACATCAGCGCATCGACAGACAGCGCCCCCAGCCCAGTACCGGCAGGGTCCCACCGGGGCTGCTGACACCGGCAGTGGCAGGGACGCTGAGCAAGGGCGGCAGTACTGAACCCTAGAGCGGGAAAGGCTTCCCTCGGAATAAACCCCCACTACAGCTCGGGAAGCTCCCCCAACCCGAAGCGGGCAGGAAAACCCCGCGTCCTCCACCAGTAGCTCCTACCACCGAAACTGGTGGGTGTCGGTATCCCAAACCGACCGACCCCTCCCCACCGGCACGATCGCAGGTAGCGGAGAGCAGTGCCGGAATGGAGGGACCACGGGGGCACACCCGGCCGGTGCCTCTCCCAGACCTCGATACCCCGAGGCTGGGTGTCACCTCCCGCAGGAGGCACCGAGACCACTGCCCCGGCGGATCTTGGGGACCGTGCCGGGACCCTCCCACACCAATGCCGCCGCAACTACCTCAATGCCGCGGCCACCACCCCATGTCGGCAAGAAAGCACTAGTCGCCCCATTCGACCTGTGTGAGAGGCGCCCCCAGCGCACGCCAGAGCCCCCCGCCCGCCGCCGGCGCGGCAGGCCCGCTCCCGGTACACGTGGTGGTGCCGCCGCGGGAGCCGCCCCGGCCTCCACGTGTCACGGAGCGGTCCGCCGTGCCCCGCTACCGCCTACCTGCAGAGGACTGCCGGCGCGGAGGGTCGACTCTCGCGGAGCTCCGCCACCCACCAGCCCTCGCGGAGCAGCCCCAGCCGCTGCGCCGCCAACCCCAGCCCTAACCGCGGCAGACACCGCTCCGCCCCGCAGCGCCGCCATCTTGGCGCCTCCGTTCGCAGCGCAGCCACTGCCGGGCGCGGCACGTGACCGCAGCCAGCCCCACACTACAGCTCCCGGCGGCCACCGCGCCGCGTCGCCCCACCCCGCGCAGGGCTCGCCGGGAGCACACCCCTTCGCCACCAGCGGCGCACCAAATGCTGGGCTCAGACCTGAGAGGAAGCCCAGCGGCAGGGGGGCGCGCAGCCATCTTGAAGACGGTCAGGCGGTCAGCTTCACCACCATCTTTGTGACGGGCGAGGGCACGAAGGGTTAGTCCCGCCTGCAGCTTGGCGTCACTGGCGGGAAGCGCCCAACCGGGGCGTGGCGGCCGCGCGTTTTCCCGCGGCGCCGGCGGGACCCGCCCGCTGCCGGCTCTGCTGCACACGTGGGCGCGGCGGTCTCCGGCGGCTGGCCGGGGCCTCTGCTGTATCACCCGGGAAGCGGAGACAGCGCTGCTGCAGAGGCAGCGCACAGCTGACCCCAGCTGTGAGTCCGCCCTGAGGCGGGAGATGCCTCTGCGGTCGCGCGCGTGGAGCAAAATTCTGTGTGCGGTCGATGGGGTGACACGCATATGTGACAAGAAAGGGTGAACGAAAAATATCTTCGGGGTGAAAGGCAGGATGGGCGTCCTGAGCTGCCTTGCATTCTCCCGGCACGGCCGCAGGGCAGGACTGAGTGCCGAGTAACAGCCTATGTTTGGGCTTGCGTGGCTCTCAGGGGTGGGCACACCAAAAATTGCCTGGAGGACATGAGGGATGGGAAGAGGACATGAGGGATGAGAAGAAATCAAACTCGGGTCATTTGAGCCAGCTGTGGTCCAGCCCACCCCATCCGGGAGGAGCAGGGGTGCTGGTGTGCCCAGCTTATGGCCTGGCTCCACTCTGCTAACCCGGTTTGACCAGTCCCAGAGGCCCTTTGGGCTCTGTCACCTCCTGTGCCCATTACTCCAGCACCTCGTGGGGGGCAGGGATGTACTCTCATCAGCATAAACGGAGCATGGACATACTGGTGGAAGCTCTGCAGTGCAAGATGCGCCTAGTTTGGTCTCATTGTCCTGGCTTCTCCAACACTCTCTAGGGGCACAGACTTACGCAGGTCAGATTCCCATGAGGATCCACAGCATAGAGCTGCCTTGTTCAGCATTGCATGCTTGGTCACTGAGCCGGGGCATGTCTGACAGGCACAGCCTCATCCTGCTGTTCCTTCCATCCCTGCCACAAGGGACTTTCATCTGTGATCACTAGTCCCATGTCACCTCCTGCCTTGCAGGGGATGCACCTCCCTAGCAACAAATAGGCTTTCATCTAGGGTTGCTGCTCCCCTCCTCTAACAAGCCCATAGCACCTTCCAATCCTTTCACCCACACTCTTGTCTGGCTAAATGCTGGCCAAGCAGCAGCCAAGCAGCTGGGGTCTCCTTCAGGGCTGTGGACCTACATGTGCACTGGAGAGCACCTGCTTGGTAACACACAGGTGTGAGCATACCCCTGCTGTGTTTGGTTGTAACAATGGGCTTCTTGGGCCAGTGCTCACCACAGAGGGAGCAAGGGAACCCTAGGCAAGTACTCTGGACTCCATCTAACCGAGGAGTGGTTGCCCCTCTGAAACACACTTTACTTCAACCTGAGCTCAACAGCAAAGTGTAAGTCACTTTGCATCCCTGTTGGTGGGTTCATAGGCATTGGTTTATGGTGAGCTTCTCTGGTGAAGAGACATGGGCTTTTCCAGAGTGATGTTTCCCTCAGAAACTCATAGCTTTCTTCCTGCCCTGAACATTGCTTTCCCACCATCTCCTCTCCCTGGGGCACATCCAGGATGTGCATTGACCTGCCTAATCACTCTGTCCCTGCATGTGGCAGGACCCTGCAGCACTTCAAGGCTCATCCCTCACATAACAAGCCTAGCCTGATCAAGTACTTTGTGTGGGACCATTACCTCCTGCTCATGGGGTCGCTGGTGTGTGATCAGAGGTGAACCTACATACAGGTACCTCCCTCTCCCAGCATGACCCATAGCGGGGGTGCTCTCCTGGCACAGGGGCACCACTAGTCACTCCTGTTGGTTCACAAGGCAAAACAAACAACAGGCAGAAAGGAAAATGTGCATGTTGAATTATAGCTGGCAGTTTCCTTCCCTCCATGTGTAGTGATAGCATCTCTGCTCAGGCAAATTCTGCAAACACCTCATCCTGATGATGCCTGGTGCTACCCAGGCTCGGCTTGTGCAGCACCCAGTCCTGACAGGTTGCTTGGGGCTAACTGGAACCTGCAAAAGAGAGCTTAAACCCATGGGATGTTTAAAGAACACTCATTGAAGACTGCAAGTCCCACGTGGGCAGGAGCAGATGGGCTGGTGTTGGCCCTTCGGAAGGGACAGGTGTCAGGTTCCTCTACAGTTTGCTCACCGTGCCTCTCATAACATGGGGCTGGGGCTGCATCTTCATTGGATGGCCTCTGCAGATGGGGCTGCACCGATCTCTGTCCCTGCAGCAAGTGTGCAGCACAGAACCAAGCAGCTCCCCTGCCTCCTGCATGGCAACCCCTGAAATCTCTGCACAAGGTGCAGCAAATGCCAGCCATGACCTCCCTGACTGTGCAACATGCTGCTGCAAACCCTCCTTCCTGCCGCCCCAGCTCTGTGGCCACTTGGCCTCTTCACTCACACGTGCTCCTCCATCTTCCCCCAGGCTTGGCAGCCCCCACAGGGCCCCAGGCTGGGAGACTGGCAGTCTCTCAGCCCTGTGCAGCACCATGCTAAACAACGGTGGTGTCCCCTTCTTCTTCTCTCAGCCTCCCTCGTGCCCAGAGACGCAAATCTCAGCCGCACGCCGTCAAGCTCTGGGCTTGGACGGGTGGTTTATCTGCTGCCCCGGACGCGGACACACGTTCACCCATCTCTGCACCTTCTCCCTGGTTCTTTCTCTGCCTCAGGGGAAGGGTGGGCCGAGCCGGGCCAGGCCGCAGTGGCAGGGCCTTGGGGAGAGGAGCGGAGCTTCCTCGGGACGGCGAGATTCCCCACCTCCCGGGGGAGGACAAGCCCCAGGGGTCACACAGCCCGTGGCCCTCAGAGCCCGCACCCCCGTGTGGCAGCGCTCCTCGGGGGTCCCCTCCTGTGGCCACTGCAAGCCCGCCCGATTCCTCGGGGATGAAGGGCCCTTGCCTCGCCCTGCTTCCCCTCACTCAGCTGGACCGGGCGAAACGCCCCGACCCGGGGGCGGCCGCCGGCTCCTGACATGGCGGCGCCCACCCGCCCTCCGGCTGACGCGCTACAGGAGGGACGGCGGCCGCGTGCGCGGGAGCGGCGGGAGCGGCGGGAGCGGCGGGAGCGGCGGGAGCGGCGGGAGCGGCGGGAGCGGCGGGAGCGGCGCCGGCGGCGCGCACGCACGCAGCACGCACGAGCCCGCGGGGGGGGAGGAGGGGGGACGGAGCGTCCCGCGCAAGCGCAGAGGCGCACCCGCCCGTCCGCCGCCGCCGCCGCCGGCGCAGCCGCCCCCGCTCCCGCTCCGCCACCGCGGCCCCCGCCCCGCCCGCCTCCGCGGCGCCACCGCCGCCTGTCCGCCGCGCGCCCGCCCGCCTGTGCTCGCGCCCGCGGCCGCGCGGGGCTGTCCGCTGCCCGTCGCGCCGGACCCCGCGGCGCGCCGCCCATGCGAGACCCCGCGGCCCGGGCAGCGCGCAGCGACCCCCGGCTGGGCCAGGCATGTGAAGATGTCAGTGGGCTGTGCATGCCCTGGTGAGTGCCGCGGCGGCGGGCGAGACGGGGAGATCGCGGTGTGGGGCTGGGGGCTGCTCGTGTGCTTGGAGTCCCTATGGCATTGGTGCTGGCTCGGGAGCTGGGCGTTCGATGTGGGGCGGGGACCCCACTGGTATCAGTGTTGAGGTCTGGCTGTGGGGCTGGGTCTTCAAGGCATGAGGACTGGGATCTGGCTATGGGGCTGAGATTCCTACTGTATTGGTGCTGGTGTCTGGCTGTGGGGTTGGGTCTCCACGGCATTGGTGCCAAGGGCTGGCTACAGGGCTGAGACCCCATGGCACGGGTGCTGGCTCTAGCTATGGTGCCAGAGTCCCCATGGTATGGCTGTTGGAAGCAGACAGTAGGACTGGGGTCTTCACGGCGTTGGTGCTGGGGCACGGCATTGGTGCTGGGGCACGGCATTGGTGCTGGGGGCAGACTGTGAGGCTGGAACCCCATGACATGGGTGCTGGATCTAGTCATGGTGCCAGGATCCCCATAGCATGGCTGCTGGGAGCCAACTTTGGGACTAGGGTCTCCATGACGTTGGGGTCTTGTTATAGGGCTGCGTCCCTGGGGCATGGCTGCTGGGAGCTGGCTATGGAGTGGGGGACTCCTCCATGTGGGTGCTGTGGTTTGCCCATGAAGCTGGGGTCCCCTTAGCACTGGAGCCAGGTTCCAGCTATGGAGCAGGAGTCAACATAGTTCAGAGACGAGTCTCAGCACTACAGCATGGTCACTGGGTCCATCCATGGGAATGGGGTTCACATGGTATGGTTGCTTCTGTCCAGCACTAGGGTTGGAGTTCCCAGGCTGAGTTCTCACTGTGGGGCTGGGACACCACAGCATGGGTGCTGGGATCCCAATGGTATGGATGCTGAATTCTGTTCATGGGTCTGAGACCCATTAGCATGGGGGCTGCAGCCCCACGTCATGGGTACCAGTGCCAGCCATGGGACTTGTGACCCTGTGGGCAGGGTGCTGCAGGGTGTTGTGCAGCCATTCAGGTGGCGCTGCAAGGGGTGACCCTGGAGCAGACTGCTGAGGCTAAGTCAGTAGCTCTGTGGGGTGCCTTTGCTCCCCACGTGGATGTGGGGCACAGGGTCCCTAAAGGGCCTTGGCCATTCTGCTTGGGGGTGCTGAGTCCCCACCCAGCGTGACCATGTTGGCAAGCTCCTTCTCAATTCTGGCTTCTCTGTGCTGTCAGGGCTGCTGGGGTGCCCTGGTAAGGATGTGATGAGTTGGTGAGATCTCAGCACCCAGCAGGGATGCTCACCTGGGTACCTGGAGTCTGGAGCTGTTTTGGGGGCAGCTGGCTCAGCTGCATTGCCGGCTGCTGCGTGCAGGGCATTGCTATGCTAGGTGCAAGGCAGGGTAGGGGTTTTGGAGGGCTACTGCAGCCCTCTCCAGCACCAGATCCCAGTGGTGGTGGAAGCAGAGAGCCCTGCTCAGGGTCTCTGGGGATGGGGTTGTGCTGTTTCTCTGGGCAGCTGGCACTGGACGTCCTTGTAGGGGCCCAGTGGGGACACTCCTCAGCCCAGCTCCTGCGACAGTTTTCTGGTGTCCCAGAGATACCAAGACCAGGACCCCTGTGCTGGGAAGCTGTGGTAGGCAGCAGGACACTGTGACAGAATATGGTCCCCACGCATTCCCCCAAGGCTGCCTTCAACTGATGGTTTTCAGCTGGATCTCCAGGGTGGGGAAGGGGGTGCCCCTGCGTGGCGGCCCCCGCCCCTGCGTAGCCTGTGCCTCTCCGCTGTGTTTCCATGAAGGCAGGCAGCCCCTTCCCCCATCCTCCTCCTCCATCTCCCACTGGAAGCTGCCAGAGCGTTGCTTCCTCAAGCAGAAAGTCACGTGAACCTCCCTGCGAGCCAGGCCGAGCAGCCACAGCAGCCGCCCCAGCAGACACCCCATACCCAGGGGCTCAGCAGCCCTCCCCGACACCCCCGCTCGGCCTCGGTGGGGGTCCTGCCTTCGCGGGAGCAAAGGCAAAGCGGCGGCTAACGGCAGGGCCCTGTCCCGTCCCCCAGGAGCTGGCCCCATGCCACCAGGAATGTCATCGCCATGTTGGTGGGCACCCAGGAGGGGGTCCTCCCTGAGTGCATTGATGGGGGGCCATGGGGTCACTCCACAGCTGGGAGCATCCCTAAGAATGGCTTCCTGCATCGTCGTCGTCACCCCCAGCTGCCCGCTCCCCCGTGGCAGGGAGGGCACCCGGGTGCGTGCAACATGAGTGCACACAACGTGCTTGTACACTTACGTGTGCCCCCTGCCTCTCCCCCTGCTCCCCCGCTGGGGCTGGGTGGCACATCCTGAGCCTGCGCCCCCCTCCCCCCTCCCCTCCCCGGACTGTTTATCGGAATATAGAAAAAACAAGCTCTGCCGCTGGCCTCCCGCCAGCCAGAAACATTTAATGAGCCGCTCTGCCCAGGCTGCTCTTCGGGGCTGCGTTAACTTGGAGGAGTTTCCTGCCTGGGAGCTGCTGGCGGGGGGGTTCTCAGCCACCCCACTTCAAAATTGTGTCCTCCTCCTGGGAGAGGTGCATGCAGCCTTCTGTCCCCAGGGGTGCATCCTGCCCTGCTGCAGATCCTCTTGAGTCCCCCTCCCCCAGTGATGTTTCCCTGCTACTCGCCCCTCTCTGCAAGAGGTTTAAGACATGGAGGGTACTGCTCATCTGGGAACCTGCTGAGGTCCTTGTGGGCAGGACGGTAGGGAGCTTCTGGGGTCAGTGGAGGGCTAAGGGTGCTTCAGCCCCCACCCTAGAACTAGAGACGTAAGCAGGAGAGTGTGCCAGGCTCAGAGTGGAGCCAGTGGAGGCCAGGGTGGCAGCCACCCCGTGTTGGTGCCAGTGCTACTGTCCCTCGGGCCACTGGAGCAGGGCTGGCAGCCTGGCCACTCTGCTCAGCCCTTCACACCAAGCAGGTCTTGGCATCCAGACCCCAGTGGGGTCCTGAGGCCCGGGAACACTGCTCTTCACCACGTTCCATGCTTTCTTTTGAAATTATTTTTACTATAATCATTTCCCCCCCCCCCCCCCGCCCTTAGTGACGGTGTCAGTGCAGAGAGCGGGAGGAGGGGGAGGTGGAGCTGTGCTCTCTCCCTGCAGGCCTGGCTTTGGCTTTATGGCAGGGAAGTGACGTTCCCAGGTCAGCACCTTCCTTGTGACCCGCTGCAGGGAGGCAGGCTGCACCTCCCTGGCAGGAAGGAGGACGTCCTGACCCATGCTCTTCAAGCCTCGGGATGGACATGCCCATCATCCGGGGGAAAGCCCGTTGCTATTTCCCTCCATTCTGGCTGGCACCCTCCATCCCCCACCGTCACAAGGCCGAGCTGTGCCACGTGCCTCCTGCAACAGATGCGCTGGGAGTGGGATGGTGGCCGGGGGTGGGCGGGGTGCGTTGAGCAGCCCTGATGTGCATGAGTTCAAAATATCCCCGGGGGTGCACCTTGGGATGCACCTGGACATGCTGGAGGGAGGGAGTGGCAGGGTCATGAGGCCTCATCCTGCGCACCCGTGTGCTCTCACCCAGGCTGTCTTCATGTTGCTGGCCATGCTTGGACAGAACATGCCGTTCACCTCGTCACCCTCTGTGCAGCAAAATGCCTGCTCGGTAGATGCCACGTGCACCACATCACCTGCCTGTGCCTGGCAAAGCCAGGATGGTAGTGTGGCTACCTGGTGCAAGGCAAGGCAGTTCCTTGGGGGTTTGGGCACTGACTGGGCACATTGCAGCACTCCTCAGGCCAGTGCAAGCTCACCCTGCTGCTGGGTCAGCTTCACCTGGAGGCATGGGGATGGTATTAGTGCCATACCAGCAGGCTGGATGTCTGTGCCAGGCTCTGAGTTTACTCCAGTAATAGTATTGTCTCCTCAACACAAAGCTGCTCTGAAAGGTGCTCCCTTGGGAAGTGGGTGGGTGCAGGCTAGCAGGATGGGACCCCGGGGCAGGGAGTGTTTGTGGCTAACTGCACCAACCAGGTGGCTACATGCCTCCAGGCAGGGCAGGAGCTGCAGCAGCAGAGGTGTCACCTCCTGTCCCCTTCATTCTCAGCTCACTCAGTTCATGCAGCCCTCTCCTCTCCTCTGCTGTGGGATTCCCCAGCCACACCAGTGCTGCTTGTACACACGAGGTGCGTGTGTGCCTTGCACACATGAGGTGCGCATGATGTGCCGAGAGCACACCAGTAGTGCATGTGTCCTTGCATGGTGGCCACCCCGGCACAGCCTGCAAGAGCCCCCAGCTCTATGCAGGGTAACACAGCTCCCGTGGATGTGATGTGGGTGCACCCTTTCTTTACCTTGTGCCCGGGGAGCAGCGGATGTGGAGGAGGCTGGGCTGGGTGCCCCCTTCCCAGGGCAGCGGTGGGTGCAGGCAGGATGGGGCTGGGTGACCGTTATCAGCCTTGCCTGCAGGCTGGGACTGTGGTTTCCTGCCAGTGCCAGCGAGGGTGGTGGGGAGCCAGCGAGGCTGCCAGGGTCTGCTGGGCCCCACCTAGGATAGGGTTGATGGCAGCCATCTGCCTGGGACCCCTAGAGCCTTTCCTGGGGGCTCAGCTGGGCAGTGATGGGGTGGCTGCAAGCAGGGCTGATACTGGCAGGATTTGGGGAGGTTTGCCACAGCATGGTCACAGAAGTACAGGAGTGTGGGTTGTGCACCAGTGTGGAGTGTCCCTCTGGCACAGTGATGCCCATGGGCACCAGGGAGGATGAGAACCCCCACCAAGAACAGTCAGACCAACCTTCTGTCACCACTTGCCCCTGTTGCTCCTGGGCAGGTCAGTGGTTGGGGTGAACGTTAGAGTGGGGTGTAATCTTCCCTCCTGCAGGCATCAGCCCCTGCCTGGCCCTGCCTCCACCCTGCCTCTGGGGCAGCAGATAACGCCCTGCCTGCACTACCCCTTGGATGGTTTCTCAGGGGGCCCTGTGGGGTGCAGCTTCTGTCTGCCTTTGCAGCATCTTGCTCTGCCACCAGCTCTGTGGCACCCACCGGCAGCTCCTGAGGTCCCTCTGCACCAGGGTGACAGTGCCTGCTCCCCAGGATGGCCTCATGGTGTGGGGGTGGCAGGCAGGAGCAGCGAGGGTGGTGGATGTGGGGGGGCCGCTTTCAGAAGAAGCGGCAGCCCTGGCCCCCCTCCTACACGCCAAGGGGCTGGTGCTGGGAGCGCAGCCAAATTTCTGCAGCACAGCCCAGGTGGAGCTGCCGCCTGAGCCAGTCTGGGACGCTGGCCATGCTGGAGGGACAGTGCTGGGTGAGGGTTGTCGGGCTGGCAGTCCCTCACGGTGGGGGCAGCTCCCACCCCTCCCCCCAGCTCCACAGCATCGAGTTTAGCCAGCCCCTGCTCTGCCACATGCGTTCTCTCAGGGTCACGCCCAGCCCCGGGGACTCCCTGCAAGGACAGGGGTTCTCCTGCCTGCTGCAGGCAGCTGCCCACCCTCCCTCCCCTCCAGGGCCGTTGGTGCAAGCTCTTGCCCGCTTCAGCTCCTGCCTCTCTGCCTGTGAGAGCAGATGGCAGCATGCCACGCAGCTTTGCTGGGCATGGGGCAGGCCCAGGCACTCCGACCTGCCTGCACCAACCGGCCTGGGGTGAGCCCGGGGCAGCTGCGGGCAGGGGCAGGCAGGAGCAAGGTGGTGAGAGCTCTCTCCCTGCCAGGGATGGTAACACTGGTGCAACGGTGGAGAGCTGCTGAGGGGACCTGGTGTGGGGCAGGAATGGGAGTGCTGACTGCGCTTGGGGGTACCAGGCTGCCAGAAATTCTTGCGGAGGGGCATTTCTCCACCAAGGTTGGGGAGATGCCATCATGGTTCTCCTGGCTCAATAACTCATGCCAAATCCTCTGGGCAGCCATGGCATACTGCCTGCTGTCAGCACATGTGTGGCAGGAGGCTCAGGCTTATGGCACGGTACTCTGAATCCCAGGCTGCCCCAGTGAATGAGGCTGGCTGTCCACTCCCAATGGGAGTTGAACCTGGAGCTGCCATCCCCATCCCACGGTGGCTGTGTCCCTGTTTGGCCTAGCTGGTGGGGAGGAGGCAGCTACTAACAGGAAGGACATGCATGTTAGCAACGAAAACACAGCAGCGAGAGGAAGCAGAAGCGATGCATTATTGATGGAGCTATTTGATGCTGCTATATTCGGAGAGCTGCTCTGGAGCGCTCGGCAGCACCACGTTGTGGGTGGTGGGGGGGGTGGGCTCTGCTGCTCTACCTGCTTTGAGTTAACCACATGCAGCCATGGCCCCAAGAGATGTCTCCCCTCTTCTCCTGGAGGGCTACCAGCAGGAGAGGGCATGGTGACATGTGGGTACCAGGAGGGATGTCCAGCCTCATGCTTATCCCTGGGGAGTGGTGGGTGGCAGCTTCTAGCTGTGCAGATCTCTGGGGATGCTGGGGGTCCTGCTCTGGCTGGGCAGGCAGAGGGAGAGGAGGGAGAGGAGCAGCAGGGCATGAACTGAGGTGCTTTTCCAGCTGGGCTGAGAGTCCCTGAATCTGTGGGACTAGATGTTGAGGGCTGTGCCTTGGTTTCCCTTTTAAGCAGCAGTGCCTGTCCTTTAGGGCAGGCCTCCTCAGGGGACAGCAGGCAGATGCAGGATGCTGGGGCTGCACAGCCATGGTGCACGTCACCCCCTCCCTGCTGTGGGATCCTAGGCCAGGAAAGGGGCTGTAAAACGAACCATTCTTGTAATATGAGAGAATCCACCTGGAGCCTCTGGAGGAGTCTTAAAACCCTGCAGCTCTGGCAGGCTGGCCTCTGGCTGCTGCCAAAGGGGCTGGGGCTTGCTGCTGCTGGTGGCCACACGGACTGAGCTCCTGCAGGACACGAGTTGCCATGTCTCAAGGACAGCACAGAACACTGCTGGGCATTTCTCTGGTGCTGGTGCCACCGGGAAACCCCTAGCCAACAGCAGCTGTCAAAGCATGCCTGCAGACTGTGTCTTCCCCTCAAAATCTGTGGCTGGCTGGGCAGAGCTGCGGCTGACCCATCATGCCGGAGCAAGGCACTACGCGAGGCCATACACCTAGTATGGACCTTGTGTACTTCGGGGTTCTGCACCCTGCTGCAGTCTTCCTCGGTTTCCTCTTGTTTTGGAGTGGATGGGCGCAGATGCATGCATGCACTTGGTTGCTGTTCACGCAGTGCTTGCATGCTCAGGTCCTCTTCTCTGTCTCCTGTGGGATGTTCAAGATGTGACTCTAACTTCCCACCCTGACCTGGCAGGCAGCTTCTTCTCCATCTCTGGGCTTTAATCCTGCCTTTGACTGTCTGGAAGCAGTTCTGGTTGTGAAGGGTTAACCGTAGGAGCCCCCAGGATCTGCCGCCTGGCCGGCATGACTCACTGTTGAGTTTCGAGCCTCCCCAAGCATCTCCTGGAGAGAGATGGTGCCATGCCTTCTCCAGCCGAAAAAGGGAGCCCCTCCTGCCCCACTTGATCCAGACATGCATAACTTTAGCTGGGAAAGCAGCATATTAATGTTTGAAAGGTGGGCTCTGGTGGGGGATAACTGTTGCCTTCCTGAAAGCGGGTCTCAGGGGTGCGTGCTGTGTGGCACTACTGCAGACTGTGTCTGTGTGCACACAACGGTGCCCTGATCTTGCCGCTGTTTGGACAAGTCCAGGAGGTGTGGAAATGGCAGGTCAGGCTGTCCCAGCGTGCAGGCTGTGCTGCTTGCCGTGCTAGCAGACCTTTATTACTATTTTTCATGTAAGCATGTGTCTGTGACCTCCCTCTACGCCTGCGCCTACTGGGGCCCCAGCCTGGTGTCAGTGCAAGTTATGCCCTGGCTCTGCTTCCCTGCTCGCCTGGGATCACTCACGTGCACTCTGTGGACATAGTGAGCCCCAGCCACAGGGATCAGAGACCCAGGCATCCCCCGACTGCCCTGGTACACACCAGGCTCTTCCTGTCTGCCGTTCAGATGCATCCCTGTGCTCACTCCTGATCTCAATCTGCAACCAGTTCCCTGGCTGAGACCTGCACTGGGTGTTGGAGCAGGGCTGGGCTTTGGGGAGCCCAGGCAGGCATGGGGCCCTTGCTAGGGGAGACTGGAGGCTGGGATCTGGGGAATACAGTGCCCCATCACAAAAATCTGGGGAGCTGGAATGGCTCCCCACTTCTCCCACGCTGCAGGCACAAGCACACCGTGAGGAAGGGACTCTCCCCACCACTGTCGCCACCACAGACACTTCCCAGCTGCATCCCAGCCCTTCTGCTCTCCATCCAGCATCTATTTAATTATTAACTCGGCTATAACCATAAACAGCTGGGGCTGCTGCAGCCACGTGGACTAGTCCAGCGCTGTCGTCAGAGCTGAGCAGGGACACGTGAGCAGTCCCGGAGGGCTTCTGAGCCCCAGGATAAATTGCTCGAGGCATGTTTGCTGTGGATGCACTGGGCTATGGAGTGCAGGGACTGGTGGGGGGTCCTCTCTGGTTCCCCAGGCCGTGGCACTGGGATTTGCTGATAAAGGGACAGAATGACTCTTTTTGCAGTGTTCTGCAGTAACGGTGCAGTGTTTAGCACTGGTGGCTGGCAGTGCCTTGTGCATCCTTGCGCCCAGGAGCAGGATTCTGGTGGGCTGTATTTAATGGCCTGCCTTGACTAGGATGGCACAGCCAGCCAGTGACTGTCACTGGCATTATGGCCAGTGTGGTTTATTTGCCTGACAATGGTGGATGACAGCCTGCCACAGCCTCATTTCACCTGGTGCCACGCAGATGTGGACTAGCAGAGGGGTGGGCAGTCGTGGGGAAGCATGTCAGGGGACTTGTAGCATCCCCTTTGCCCAGTTCCTGTGGGACTGGTGCCAGTGAGTTTTTCTCTTTACCTGGGTTTTACAAAGAGTTTTGCTCTTCTTACCCATGTGCCTCTGGAAAGTGGTGCTTCCTGCAGGCTAGTCTTCAAGGGGAATGGAGAATGAGGCATGATAGCATGAGTGGGACCAGCATGGGGATGGAGCCTTTCTTGGCCCAGGGGCACAGGGAACAGGAGTGGGGGGCATGCTGTCGTCTTCTATCTGTTTTCCTTTGGCTCTGGTCCCAGCTGGCGCACACATGGTTGGGTAGCAGAGGGCTGCCCCCAACTCTCAGGTGCATGGGCATGGAGGGGACGACACCTTCAGAACCTCATTGCTGATGTTTTGGGCCCATCGTGCATGCACTGTCGGGGAGAACAAATGTGGCTTGTACCCATATTACCCCACAGATGCTGTTTTGGGGAGGGGATGAGGTGTGGGCCTGGTCATGTGAGTGAGGGGGTGTGAGAAGGTGTGCATGCCCCAGGCGTGGGTGCATACCCAGCCGGGGGTGTGCCAGAAGGCGTTTGGGGAGAGCATGCAAGAGCATGCCGGCCTGTGAGCATGCAGGGCAGCCTGCGAGTGCAGGGCGAGATGCCCCAGTGTGTGCCTGTCACAGCTCTGTGAGCCCGGCCCAGCTCTCCCACCCCCACCCAGGGACTGCTGGGGCTCAGGGGGTCCTGGCTCACGTCCCTGCTGCACATAGGTGCTCCAGCTGTGCTGGGAGCAGAGGTATGTACCGGTCCAATTTGCCAGGGTAGGGAGCAGGAGTTTGCAAGGGATAGGTATGGGGCAAGAAGAGAATGGGGGGAAATGCTTTTTAAAATATTTTTGTAGTGGGGAAAAAAAACTCGACATTTTTTTGTATTTTTTTTTTCCCCCAAAATGTATATTTTTGTTAACGCTGCTAATTGGAAGATGTAGTTTTATCAGGGAAAGGAGACCTTTCGGGTCTGGTGGCAGTTGCAAAGCAGCACATTTCATTTTTAATTCTCCCTCCCCCAAACGAAACGGTTGTCGTTCCTTTCCTTACCAGAAACTGAGGGAAAGGGAACCAAGTTTCAGAAAGAAAAATGCTGAAAAACTTCAAAGAAAAACCCCAAACCAAACTAGGAAAAAAAGTCTGTTTTTATTGAAACTTTCGCAGGGGCAGCAAACCCACCCCGGGCTGCTGCAGGGGTCCTCAGCGGGATCTGCCTTCTGCTTCCCGGGGAGCACTGGTGGGGAGCGGGCAGCTCTCGGGGCTCCCCTTTTTGGCCGTCACGCCCGGCCCGTAGGCAGCCCCCTGCACCCCACCCCACCCCCGCCAGGAGCGAGGGGCCGGGGCGGTGAGGGTGGGGGAGGGGTGTCGGTGTGCAGAAGGGGTGTCGAGAGGGGGCGGGGGTGTCGGTGTTGGGGTTAGCGGTCTCCGCCGCCGCCGCAGCCATTGTGGTCCCGGCCGCGGCGCAGACAAAGGAAGCGCCCCCGCCCCGCCCCGCGCCCCGCCCGCCCCGCCCCCGCGGCGGCCCCGCGCCCGCCCGCCACCCGCCCGCCGCCCGTGCTGCCGCCGGACCCCCGCCCGCCGCCGCCGCCGTGAGTCACCCCGCCCCCCCCCTCACACACCCACACCCCCGCGGAAGTTTCCCGGTCCCGGCCTGTCGTGTGTCCCGTCGTCCCCCACCCTCCCACCGATCCCCTCCCGGTGGCGGAGAGGAGGGCCGGGGTCCCGTCCGCGCCGCCCCCGCGCCTGCGAAGTTGTGCGCGGCCGCACGGCGCCGCCGCTCCCCGCCCGGCTCCCCGTGCAGCCCGGGATCCCCAAGGTAGCCCCCCGCCTGCTCCCTCCGCTTCCGCCCGCCCCTTCTCCCCCGCTCAGCTCCATCGTTGTCCCTAGCTCCCCTCTACATCCCCCGTCCCTCTCCTTCCCCCCAGCTCACCCGTGCATCCCTGGCCCCCAGCTGGTTCCCTCCCCACCGGCTCCTCTGCCCGTTGCCCCCCTCCCTGCTTAATCCCCCGACTCCACTCTCCAGCCCCCACGTCTTGGCTTTTGGGGAGTCACCCCCAGCCCTGCGGGGTGCTGCCGGCAGTCCCCATGCCCCGCCGTGCCCTGCTTCATCCCAGCCCGCAGCTCCCTTTGTTCTTCCCCCCGGCTTCTTCCCCCGCCCGAGCCCCCTGACAGCTGCCCCGCGCCCTCTCGGTCCCCCTGCCCGTGCTGTCACAGGGGCTGCCGGGCTGGTGACCGGCTCGAGGGGCTGCACACCCCCTCCCCACTGCCTGCTGCAACTTAAGCCTCACCCGCGGCATGGAGGGTCCTGCCAGCCTTCCACCGGTGCCTGGAAGGGAATACAAGGTCTAGGGGGTGCAAATCCCGGGGGAATCGTGCACATTTTTGCAGGAGCTGCCCTGCTGCAGGGGGCTATGAACACAGGAGACTCATCCTCCCCAGCAGACAAAGCACTGGCTTGGCCCTGGGGCAGCTGGAGCAGGGGCTGGGGGTGGTTGCAGCATCCTTGGGGCCAGGGAGACTCAGCACTGCAGCTCCAGCTTATGCGAGGGATGTCTTATCCGGGGAAGTGTTCCCCTGAAAAGCTCACTGTGGTGAGCTGCCCTGAGCTTGGGTGGAAGGCCAGGCTCTGACTTCCATTGGTCCTGCCAGCCTTGCTGCCCTGGGGTGGGTGATAAGATAAGCACCCCACTTGGGCAGCTCCTGGTCCCCTTGCTGCAACCCTGGCTGGCAGGGGGCCAGACACCACAGCAAGAGCCTGGGGCACAGCCACCAGTTTCTGCTGAGGCTGGTGCCACAGCAAGAGCCCAAATGAGAGGTGGTGGCTGGTCCCTGGGTGAGGTGCGAGCCAAGGGCTCAGAGACTCTGGGATTCTGTGGGGAATAACCTTCCAGGGCTTGGAGCAGTGCACCCACCCCACATTGCAACCCCCAGCTGCTGCCTTCTCACCAGGAAGGTCTGAGCTGGCTCATGGGTGCCCAGTGGGTCAGGCAGACATGGGAGGAGACATACTTTCTTGGGATCTTCCTAGTTTATCCTCCCTGTGCTTTTGATGGTACCTTGTCTTGGCAGATTTGCAGTGAGTAGCTCCTCCAGTGCTGGTCAGGTATTGGCTTTTACCACTTCTGTTGTAGGTATGGACAAATTTGGATGTCCTTAGTGCTTTTTTAAAGCCTCAGGGGTTTGAGCATTCTTCTTGTGGGAAAATTTGGTTTATCTCTGAAGAACTGAATGTGGCCTCTGGTCTCCTGATTTTGTAGAAATCCTAGGTCTGCGGTCTGAGCACACCTTAGGGACTGGGAAAGATAAGTGCCAAGCAGAATGATGCATGGGTTGTGCTGCTTCAAAAAAAGCAAAGAAAAGTTTTGATCCAAGGCAGGACAGGCTGGTGGTGGAGGGTTTGGTGATACAGGCTTTTTTTCTGTCATTTTCTGGGGACTTTTCCCTTTGGCCATAGCAGGTCACAGTTCATGTAAAATAGGAAGAGGCCAGCACAGTGTCACAGAAGTTCATTTGTGAGCAAAGTGCCCCAGGCTGGGGACCTGGAACCTCATTCCCACAGAACAGTGAGAACTGGCAGCCTCCCCAGCCCCTTGAGATGCAACAGAAGAGGGCAAGGTGGACCAGCCCAGCCCCCGGGGCCCTTCCCTGTCCCGTGGCTGGCAGGACATCAGGTTGTTCCTGACTGGCCTTTATCAGCCTGCCAACCTTCTGCGTGCTTGCAGCTCTACACTGGTCTGAGTTTGAGGTCTGTGTGAAAAATAAGACCCCCAAGTCCTGCGCACTGCACTGACAGGGTGGCCTCAACACTTCCCTTGGAAACCTCCCATCGCAGGCTCAGGGTGCTCCCACTGTTGTTTGCGGGTTGCAGTGCTTGCCGTGATGAGGTTTGCTGCCCCACCGGTTGCTGTTGTTTCATGTGGAGTTGGTGTTACGGCCAGGAATGCCCAGCTGGGAGGGTTTCCCCGGGGCTGTGCTGCGGTGTTGGGAGATGGTTTCTACAATGCCGGGCTGCTGGGGCTGGTAGCTCAGGCTGGATTGCTCATGCCTTGGGAGCACCAAGCAGGTGTGCTCAGCCATATTCTGTCCCTTTACTCTGTGGGGTTTTGGCCTCATCCTGTGCTGGTTGTCCAAAGCTCTGACGTCGGCAGCGGCACATGCTGCCAGGACAGCAGCGCAGTGTGAGTCCAGCAACCGCAAGCGTTTGCTCTGTCCCCAGCACTGCCAGCAGCCTGCCCTGTCCTTCACTCAGTTGCTCTCTCATCGCCTCTTAAACCAAGTCCTAAAGAGAGAGAAGTTCAGCCTGAGCAGCAGGGGTAGAAGCTTGCCCTCACAGCTCAAAGAACCGGTTGAGATATTTTGCAAGCTGGAGTGAGCAAGTTCTCACCGTGCTCACACTGTCCCTACTCTCCGTGGGCATCGGTGAGTGATCTGGATCTTGGGGTGAGCATTGCACCCCAGAGTGGAGGTTTGCCGCTGAGCACACGCTGCTGCAGCACAGCCAGCTGGAAGGCGCCAGCTCCCACCACATCCTCGCAGCGGGAATTATCCAGCTTTTTTCCCCCTGGAGCGGGCGGCTGGCTGGCTGCCAGGGATGCGGGGCTCCACCTAGGAGGCAACATGGAGCGAGGCGGCTGTCAGCGGGGCCGATGTCTCCGGAGACTACCCGTCCCAGCGTGCAGCACTCGGCGCCATTGGCAGCTGCAGGGAACAAGGTGGAGTGTTGCATCCCGGGATCGAGGATCTCCATGTGCCACGTGGGGGCTGACAGCCTCCTGTGTTCTGAGGCAGCAATGCTTTGGGGTCCAGCAAATCCAGGGGATCAGCCGAGGGATCCCCCTTTGCAGCCAGAGGGACAGACCTCAGCCCTTTGCCAGCACTTCTCTGCCCTGTGGCTCCTGGCTTCAGTCCTCACAGGTGGATCCTGTCCCTGCAGAGGGCTGCCCCGACCAGCATCCCCACAACACGGAGCGGGGCTGTGTGGTTTTGCTCTACCACATGCGTGGTAGGCAAGAAGCAGGGGCAGGAGCAGAGGTGTTGGCGGGGCTGTTGCCGTGGTTGGCTGTGGCTGTGAAGTTTTCCTTGCTGCTTCAGAGCCTGAAATACTGTTTTTATGTAAAAAAATCCTAGTTTATTGGGAAGCTTTTCTCACGGGACGCTGGCATGGGTTCATTTTCTAGTCCCGCGGCTCTCACGTCATGCAGCTGGTGAGACTGCTGCTGGTGCTTCAGCGTGTGTGCTGCGGGAGGGCCAGGAGCCCGGTCACCACAGGAACCCAGCCACCACAGGAGCCCCTGCAGGGTGGCAGGGCCCTGGGCTGTAAGTTTGGGCGAGTAGGATAGCGGCTGAAAATGTGAAAGGTTGATTCCTGAGGCTGAACCCAGCAGTGGTTGATTATGGACCGTCTTTGAGACGGCGAGCCGAAAGGAGTAATTAGGGACAGTGGGATATTTCCCCGAGAGTCGCAGGAAATGACTGCCTCGTGGTAAGTTGATAGTAGTGGAGCTGAAACTGGGTTATCTGTGGGATTGCATCTGGGGCTTGCAGCCTTGGACGTGATTCAATTTTCAGGCTGTTTTGCAACTGGCAGGGTGTGCTCTTCTCCCGTTTTCCCTCCTGGAGAAATCCCCACGTCTGAATCATTGGAGGGCCTGAATGGGAGAGGGGAGACTCCTGCCATCCCTAGAGTTACTGCAGGACAGTGAGGTCCTCCAAATCCCCACTTGGGTGTCTAGCTCCACAGGATGCCTTCTTGGGAGACCCTGGGCTCCAGCAGAGTGGAGGCTGCACAACCACACAGCTTCAGCCTCCAAATCCACGACCTGGCCTGGGCCATCCTTGCCCAGTGGTTTTTGGATGCCGAGGTTTTGCAGCCTGCATCAAGTTTTTCACTTTGTGATAGCTACCTGCAGCTAGTTTTTACTTCCCTGTCCGTCCCTCTGAATTTGGAAGCCAGATGACAGAGAGGGGCACCTGCTGGTCCAGCGTAGTTTGTTGTGCTGCAGCAGGAGGGTTTTGCACTAATGTTGCAGGATGCGTCCTGGAGCTGTGGCACATGTTCCTCCCTGTTGTCTTGCACACAGGGGACACTGTGCCACAACCACGTGGTGTGAGCAGGGAGGTAGTTGGTGGTCAAGATAAGCTCTGTGGCTGGTTTGGATGTGTGGCTTGAGAAAGGAGAGAGGGTAATCCCTGCATGAAGAAGGGCAGGCAGTGCTGCAAGTTTCGCCTCTGTGTGGGACAGGGCTGCGCAGTGTGTTATACAGGTTCTCACTCTGGGTGACACTAGATCCATGGCATCATCCCGTCGTCTCCTCCAGGAGCAGTATCCCCTTTTCTCTGGAAAGCTCAGCTTCCTGGGAGCTTCAGCTGGGTCAGTTCTGCATTTTCAATGCAGATGGGGTTGCTGGAAGTTGAGATTGTTTCTGTGTATGTCCTGTGCTTCGGTGTGCGCTGCCTGGGTCCTATCAGTTTAATAACGTTGGGGTTTGCAGCTGGCCATGCTCCATCCCCTCTGCTCTAGAGAAGAGGAGAAAGAAGTGAAGGCAGGTTTGTGGGAGAAGACCCTGGACTCTGCTCCATGTGCTACTGCCTGACCCAGTCCCTCTGAATACTTCTCTGTGTTTGCCTCCCAGCCCTGCCAGTTTCCCCGACATCAGGCACTGTCACCGGGCAAAGCCACATGAATTATTTGAGACGCTGCCCTGCGCCCAGCTCCAGATAGCACCCTCCTGGCTAGCACCCTCCTGGCAGCCCTGCCAGATGGGTGGGCTGGGAAGATGGGTCTCCTGCTGTTGTTAGGTTCCCACACCCCACGGAGGCAGCCATGCAAAACAATATCACTATTTACACTTTAAAGCCTCGTTAGGCAGCCAGGAAGCAGCAGGCAAGGTGCATGCTGGGAAGCATGACAGCCCTGAGCAAAGGCTAGCCCTCTTCTCCTTCTTTGCTGCTGCCAGGCTGCTGGGAGGAGCAGGATGCTCCCTGGCTGAGCTGTAACCCTGTGGTCTCTTTCAAGCCCCATTTCCTCATTTATTTTTATCTTTTTGTTTGGCCTCTGAAGTCCCTGTGTCCTTGCTGCTTGCAGAGAGAGCACACTGGCTGCCTGTCCGGGTGCAGCTTCTCTATGGGTCAAGGAGCGCTGATTTGTGCTGGTGGCCACAAGTGTCGGAGCAAGATGCTGGTGCTGCTCAGCCTTTGTCCTCAGCAGCTCTTTGCAAGACTGAGTGAGGGGAATGCAAGCAGGGGCTTTTGTCCCTGCCGGACACCAGGGAAGACCCTGCATATCCCCTGACCAGCGCCAGTCTCAGCTCACGGTGCCATGCCATCTCCTGGCTGTGCTGGCTGCACAAGCTGCCCACCATGCTCTTGGGAAACTTGGTGTTCCCCAGCCCTGTGGGCTTGGTTTCAGTTTTAGCTATGCCTACCCCAGCAAAGCCGCTGGGCAGTACACCAGAACAGCTTGCCTTATGAGGCTGGCAGCTTATAGGGAAGGAGGAAGAGAAGGGAGGTAGAAGGTTGGGCAGCACCCACCTTCCTTTCCCTGGGGTACCTGCATGTTTGGAGCTGCTTCCTTGCCCAAGATCCCATGGCAGCTCCATGCAGCACTGGCCATTTCTCTCCAGCCCCTGGCCAGGCACCTGGCCTCAGCAGAGGATGTTGAGCCAGGGCATCCCTCTGTGAGGTTCCCTTTTCCCATGCTTCCATGCCAAGGAGGAGCCATGGGGCCGCCCGCCTGGCCATGGGCACCGTGCAGGTTGCCCAGACCTGCCTGGGCCAGTAGCTCACCAGCTGCAGCGTCAGCTTGATTTCTTTCCTCTTGCCAACCATACATGCATTTGCAGTGCTGGAAAAGTACCCAGGGATGGCCACGGGAAGCCTCTTCTGTCACCTTGGAGCCCACTGGGGCATCTCATGCTCAGCTGACAAGTGACATCCCTGTTTGCACCAGGTTGGCCCAGATCCTCTATGCTCAAAGCAGGAGGCAGAGCAGAGGCATGGCTGGGGCCAAGTGCTGCACTTGGCTCGGAAAGGGCCTGCAGTTCTGGGTCACTGCATCTGGCAGGACAAGGCTTGAGGGACCTGGGGCAGCGTGAAGGGAAGAGGCAATGATAGAGGAATCTCCTGAACGGACAGTATGACCCTTGTGTGGGTAAAAGTTGAGGATACTGCTGTAAAGCAATTGTTATTTTGTGTAATGTGTGTGGTGTGTCTGCAGTGAATGTAGAATCTGGACAGCTTGTATCAAATCCTGAGGCTTTAGTTAGCATTACTCAAAACCACTGAATCCAGTCATATATTTTACACTGCATTAAGAATAATGCTTGGTCAGAATGCAGGTGTTGCTGAGGTCACGTAACAGGCTCCTCTCCACTCCTCTAGATCCTTACATAGACTCAGGGAATCCCCCAAAGCAGGTTATGTCCACATGAGCCTGCTTGGGAAGGCCTGGGATGGGAGCGGAGGCTTGGGTTGGAGCAGTGAACTGTCTCATTTGCTATTCCACCTCGGGGGAGCAGAGGGCTAGGGAACAGCACAGGATAGAGTGATGTGGCTCCCTGGTCTCACCACTCCAGGAGACCTTCTTGCATCACGGGAAACAAGATGGGGAGCCACAATAGCAAGAAACCTGGGGGCTTTTTCTGCCTGTCTCTCATCAGTGAATAAAAACAAAAGCATGGGAGGATGAGACCTGATGGGTCTGGTTTTTATTTTTTCCAAGTCCTCCCTGAGGACATGGTGACTGGAAACCAGCAGTTCAGCTCCCCGTCTCCAGCCACCGCTGTCTCTGCCTAATGAGTCAGTTTGTTTCAGCAGGAGACACGTGTTTTGGGGAAGTTTCCCATGCTTCGGCCTTCACTTCAACCTCACGTCATTTAGCAGCGGCGTGGAGGAAATGGAAACGCTGTGCTTCCAGAGCAATTCCGGTTGAATTATGCTTTCCATTAGGCACAAGTTGACAGTGATGAAAGCAGAAAGCAAAACTTCCCTCACACCAGCACCAAGCTCCCTATTAAAAAAATTTTTATCTATGAAAACGTTAGGTAAGAGCGAGGGGCTGACATTGTTAGCAGCTGTATGAGAAATTGTGCCATGCCCCACTTACCCTCGCTGCAGGCAGGCAGGGTTGAGGAGCAGGGAGCAGCCAGGCTGGCTCCAGCCCCACGGGACTGTTGCATCCTGGTGGGTGCTGGGGAGAAGCTGGGTTTGGTTGCCACGGGGAAACGGTGAAAGGCACTGGGGCCCCAAGAAGACAAGAAACAAAGAGTGAGACAGATTTCCCCTGTTGCAAGCTGGATTTAACGCCAGGGGGGAGAGTTCCTCTATTTTTGACCAGCCTGTGCTTGCTCAGCTGCGTGTGCGATCCCTGCCACTGTGGGCTCCCAAGTGGCCTGGCACTGGTGGTGATGCCCTGGCTGGGCTCCTGTGTTGGCTAACCTGTCACCATGGGCTGGGCATCTTTGGGCCCAGTACTGGTGGCACCACTTTGCTCCATGCTGATGCTTATTTGCTCCCCTCCCACAGCCATTACAGCTAAGTGGCTGCTCCAATCCTGTCCCTGCACCCTTCCCAGCAGCCTGGCTATATGGGGGTGTCCAGATGGGCAGTAATGTGCCCGTCACCTCCCAGATGATTCTCTCCACCGCTGGAGCACTGGGCAGCAATCCTTGGGCTGCCAAGGTATCAGGAAGCGCGAAGCCTCGGGCTGGACACAAGGCAGGCAGCTGATGGGGATCCCACCTTGGCCCCGGATGCAGCGAGCAACCTGGTGCAGCCGGCTCCTGGCCCGCAGGGAGACGTGCCCATGCACGGCGGGGCCGGCTGAGCCGGTGGAGCCAGAGCTGGCTGGCAGCCTGCCTGCCGCTGCACCCCATCCAGGTCAGCCTGTCTGCCCGGCTACCTGCTGGGGAGAGCCGCATGCCTCGGCAGCGCCTGGGCGCAGCCTGCCAGCTCCTGCCGGCCGCGGGGCGGGGCAGGGCTCCCATGGGGCTCGGGGAGGGATGCTGGCAGCCACCGCTCCCAGGAGCCTGCCCTGGTGGTGGGAGGGGGCTGGGAAGTGTGGGAGTCCCTGACTGCCCCTTAGGGAGCTCAGATGGGTTTGGCCATGCCGGCCTGGCTGGATCTGGCAGGCAGCCCTGTGTCCAATTGATGGGCCCGAGCAGGGTCCCCAGGTTGTTTTCAGGGATGGGTGCTGGCTTGCACACGTGGCACGCTGAGTTGCACACCCAGTCGTGCCCTGTAGGCCTCTGGACGCCTGGTTCTTTACCTTGGGCAGTGAGGCGTTGGGGTGGTTTGATCAGGGCTGGGGGCTGGTGTGTGGGATCTGTCTGTTCGCCTGGAGCCGGGTGGCCGCTGGCCTGCCTAAGCAGCAGATGGTGGCTGCCTGGGGACCCGCGGTCTGTCCCTCCGGGCGATTATTCACCCGTCACCATGACGATAGAAAGGTCAGCAAAAAGATCCCCTGTGATTCCCGGGTCAGGTCGGTGGGATTAGGAGTGGTGCAGGAGGGAGGGTGAGAGGGAGGATAGGGCCTGCCCAGCCCCACGTCGCTCCCCAGCTCACCAGCTGAACTGTCCCACTCAGGCACTGTCCCCAGAGCTCAGCCATCTGAGAAATGACAAACACTGAGCACCAGTGGGAAATCACTGAGATGAATCCCAGCCCCTCTGGCTGCAGATCCTGAGATCTCAGCCTTGAGCCTGTGGGTCCCATCCTGCACAGTGGAGGCCTGGAGCTGTATGTGAGGGGAAGGAGCTGAGCTGGCATCAAGGGGGGAGCAGAGGAAGGGTGGGGCTGTACCGATGGGGGCTTGGCTGGTCCTGCATCTTTCTCCTCCGTGCAGCAGCGTGCCTCTTCTTGCAGGGTACCCCTGGCTGACCCTCTCTCCTCTCTCTCCCCAGGCTGTTCCTCTAAGTCATTCAAGCTGTACTCGCCAAAGGAGCCCCCGAACGGCAACGCCTTCCCCCCTTTCCACCCGGGCACCATGCTGGATCGAGATGTGGGGTAAGCTGGGGCCCAGGGAGGGGTCTGCAAGGTTGGGGGTTCTCTGCATCCTACACTCCAGTGTCTTTCTCTTATGCTTCCCAGCAGCATGTAGAGTTAGTACAAGGGGAGAGTGGGAATTGGAGCAGGCATAGGTAGGACTGGGTGGAGAAAGGATGATATATGGGACAAAGGGAGCCCTTAGGTTCCCGAGCTTCCCAGCCAGGCCCCTTGGGTAATCCAGGACAGGGAGCGCTCCCCGCTCCTGCTGCAACTGCCTCTTCTCCAACCTCCATCCTGCCAGGCACCAGCCTCAGCTGCAGAAAAGCTGGGCATATGTCCAAAGAGGCATGGGTCAGATCCTAGGTGCAGTGAAGCAGCCTCTGGTGTGAAACAGAGCCCAGTTTAAGTGGTGCAGGTCACCTCATGGCTGTATCAGCCATTGGCAGCCAGGGTGCAGCCCACACTGTAGGTGGGGTCTTGCCTCCATCGAGCCCAACTGCCTGCTGCTGGAGGCAGGGAAGGGGAGCTGTGGTGAGTAGAGAGAGAGTGCCCCAGCAGTGCTGACCTCCCGGCATTTCTTTCCCTCTCCAGACCTACTCCCATGTACCCTCCAACATACCTGGAGCCTGGAATCGGGTAAGCGCAGGGGGCTGGCAGGGGCACTGCTGAGAGGGGACCTCATGCCCATGGTGGGGGTGCCTCAGCAGCACACTGCTGTCTGGCATTTAGGAGGGCCTGCTTAGACTCTGCCTAGCCTTGGAGAGGGCTGTGTGTCCCCTTGCCACAGGCTTGGGACTCCTCCCCTGTCCATGGCTGACTGCTTGCTCTGCTCCCTGGGCAGGAGGCACACGCCGTATGGGAACCAGACTGACTACAGGATATTTGAGCTCAACAAGCGACTGCAGAACTGGACAGAGGTGGGGAGCTGAAGGAGAGCAGGGAGGCCAGGGGTGGGAGGATGCTTCAGGGTGTGTGTTTTGGGGATGGGGTCTTCTGCACTGCCTGCTTTCATGAGCTGCTTTGGCTCTGGGAGGAATTCCTTTGGCAGTAGGATCCTGCCCTGCTGTATGGGTCCCAAAGTGCCTTGTGTGTGGGACAGGGCTCATCATTCCTGTCTCCACGCACTCAGCTGGGAGAGTAGACCTCCATGGGCTGAGTGTGTGGCTGCTGTGCCTGGCTGCCAGTGGCTGCCTGGCTGTCTCCCCTCCCTGTAATCTGGATCTGTCTGCTGTTCCCAGGAATGTGACAATCTGTGGTGGGATGCCTTCACCACAGAGTTCTTTGAGGATGATGCCATGTTAACAATCACTTTCTGCTTGGAGGATGGACCAAAGAGATACAGTGAGTAGCAGCTTGAGCCCTTCTTCCTCAGGGTGTTCATTACCTCTCCAGCAGGAGATGTGGCAGTTGTGCTGCAGGGGTGGGCTGTGGGCAGGGTGTTGGAGCTGCTCAGCTGACTCCAGCTGGCAGTGACTGCGGCCCCCTCCCTGTGCAGCACAAGGCATGTTGGGTGAGCCAGGTTTGCAGACGTTGTCTTCCTTCTTCTCCTGCTGCAGCTATCGGCCGGACTCTGATTCCCCGTTACTTCCGCAGCATCTTTGAAGGGGGTGCTACAGAGCTCTACTATGTGCTCAAGCACCCCAAGGAGTCCTTCCACAACAACTTCGTCTCACTGGACTGTGACCAGTGCACCATGGTCACCCAGCACGGCAAGCCCATGTTCACCCAGGTACTGATGCCACCTCCAGCTTCTCCTGCCCCTCAGGCCCATGTGCCCATGTGGCAGCTGCAGCCCCACGGAGAGAGGGACACTGATTTCTGTGTCTTGTTGAGTGTCACTCTGTAATTCCACGTGTCTCAGCCAGCCCTGCAGCATCCCCCTTTGTGTGGCGATCCCATGTCAGTTGTGGGTTTGGCTTGTGGCAAGTCTCATGGTGAGCAGGGCCAAGCCACCAGGAGGGTGTCCTGGTGTTCACCAGTGGTTTCCCAGGGGATCTGGGCTTGGAGAAGTGGGAGCAGCAAGTGCCTGACCCCAGCTGATGCTCCCTGCTGACCCTTGCTCCCTGCCCAGGTGTGTGTGGAGGGGCGGCTGTACTTGGAGTTCATGTTTGACGACATGATGAGGATAAAGACGTGGCACTTCAGCATCCGCCAGCATCGAGAGCTCATCCCCCGCAGCATCCTTGCCATGCATGTGAGTACCGCTATGGGAGCTCCCCCTGTGGCACAAGCAAGCGCAGGGCTGCTGAGCCAGCCCCTCTCCCTGCTGGGCAGGTTATGGGGGGACCTCGGCCCTGTTGCCCCATCATAAGCTAGGACACAGGAGGACTGTCTTCATCCCATGTGTAGCTGAGCTGTCTATATCTCTTGCTCCTAGGCACAGGACCCCCAGATGCTGGACCAGTTATCCAAGAACATCACCCGCTGTGGGCTCTCAAACTCCACACTCAACTACCTCCGAGTAAGCATGCAGAGGGGAGAGAGGGGGACACAGCTCTGATTGCAGTGGGGGACCTTGGGTGGCCACATCTTGTGCCCTTAGCTTCCTGGCATCTTGCTGCTGTGAGGTGTGGGGAGACATCCTTGTACTCAGCTCTGGTGAGGCCATATTGTGTCCAGTTTTGGGCACCTCAATACAGCAGAGATGTGGAGGTGCTGGAGTGAGTGCAGAGGAGGACAATGAAGCTGGGGAAGGGCCTTGACAATAAATCTTATGAAGAGTGACTGAAGGAGCTGGGGCTGTTTAGTTTGGAAAAGAGGAGGCTGAGGGCAGACCTCATTGTACCCTACGACTACCTGAAAGGACATTGTAGAAAGGCTGGTGCTGGTCTCTTCTCATAGGTAATTAGTGATAGAACAAGAGGGAATGGCCTCAAGCTGCAACTGGGTGGGTTTAGACTGGACATTAGGAAAAAAAAATTCACAGCAAAGTGGTCAGGCATTGGAATGTGCTGCCCGGGGAGGTGGTTGAGTCATCAACCCTGGCTGTGTTTAAAGGTCATTCAGATGTGGTGCTTGGGGATATGGTTTAGGGGTGAACCTTGTAGAGTAGGGTTATCTGTTGGACTTGCTGATCTTGAGGGTCTCTTCCAGCCTGAATATTTCTGTGATTCTGAGACAGCTAGGGCAGTCTCTGCAAGAAAAACGTTGCAGACAGTCCAACATCTGTTGGACTTGCTGATCTTGAGGGTCTCTTCCAGCCTGAATATTTCTGTGATTCTGAGACAGCTAGGGCAGTCTCTGCAAGAAAAACGTTGCAGACAGGCTGTAGGGAGCCACGTGGGTATTCTGGAGCCTACAGCCTCCCGGTGGTGGCTTGGTTTGGTGCAACACAGATGGCTGCCCAACAGAGGGGCTTGGAGCGTCACAATCTAACTCCATGTCTGTCTCCTCCCTGCAGCTCTGTGTAATCCTAGAACCAATGCAGGAGCTCATGTCACGGCACAAGACCTACAGCCTCAGTCCCCGGGACTGCCTCAAGACCTGCCTCTTCCAGAAGTGGCAACGGATGGTTGCTCCACCTGGTGAGTCTCTCGCCGACTGCTGTACTCCCTGTGGGTCTCCAGGGCTGCCCGCTCATACCCTGTCCTCAGTGCAGGCTTCTCCCAGCCCCAGAGCCTGTCCCTGGCCTTGTCTTGTGAGGCTGGTAGCAGCGAGTCAGGCAGCTGGCTTTGTTTTCTGATGGCCTGCTTTCCTGAGGGGGCAGAGTGGGGCTGCAGGCAGCCAGCACTCTCTGCCCAGGGGCTGCCAGCTGCTTTTGGAAACCAAAACAGGGACAGAAATCTTCCCTGCACCCTTTGCTGGGGGTGCACTCTTTCCTCCCCTGCACTGAGGGGACAGTGAAGTTGTGGAGGGGAGGAGGCTGGTGATGCAGCCCCAGCGTGGATGGTGGTCTTTGCAGAGAAGAGGCTGAGAGCAGTTTCTTCTCCTTGGGACTGACCATGTCTCCCTCTTCTGCCAGCGGAGCCAGCGCGGCAGCAGCCCAGCAAGCGTCGGAAAAGGAAGATGTCAGGGGGCAGCACGATGAGCTCCGGTGGGGGAAACACAAACAACAGCAACAGCAAGAAGAAGAGCCCGGCCAGCACCTTTGCCCTGTCCAGTCAGGTACCTGTAAGCATCCCGTTTCCATTCTCTCTTCCTCCCCAGGGTTGGAGGGGAGGGCTCCCTGCCCTGGCCCCTGGGAGTGGCTAGGGGGACCCCAGGAACTGAGCTCCCCCAGCTGTTTCTGGATGATAGGGAGAAAGAAGGGGTGACCCAGCTGCCTTCTCTGAGCCACTTTGCTCCCCTGCAAGGGGGTGAGGATATGCTGTCTCAGGCGGTGCTCGAGCCTTTGGTCCCATGATGGAGATGAGGAGGTGGCCCTACAGCCAGGGAAAGGGTCTGTGGTGTTGGGGGTGGGTCTGGCGGCCCGGGCTCCCCCCACCTCGATTATGTTTCGGGACCGTCTCCCCTTTCAGGATGTGATGGTGGTAGGCGAGCCCACGCTGATGGGGGGGAGTTTGGGGACGAGGACGAGCGGCTCATCACCCGGCTGGAGAACACGCAGTTTGACGCCGCCAACGGCATCGACGACGAGGACAGCTTCAACAACTCGCCAGCGCTGGGGGCCAACAGCCCCTGGAACAGCAAACCGCCCTCCAGCCAGGAGAGCAAGTCAGAGAACCCCACGTCGCAGGCGTCGCAGTAACGGCCCCCAGCCGTCCCGTGGACTCAGTCCCAACCGATCTACCTGTACATTTGCAACAGAGAGTGACTGGGAAGCGGCGAGGTACCGGGGGCGATCGGCTCCGTGTGGCCCACCGTGGGGTGCATGGCCTGGGGTGAGCGCCAGGCTGGCAGCCTCCAGCCCTCTCCCCCGACGCCTCCTCGCTCCCCCCATGCCTGCCTCCCTGCCGGACCCCAGGACAGGGGCGGGTTTCTGGGGCTGTAGCTTCATTATTCCCCATTCTCCCTCTTCCTCCCTGCTTCTTTCTTGTACAGCTTCTTATCCCCACCCTGATGTGCCCAGCCCCTGCCTGCAGAGCGGGGAAAATTAGGAGGGAGGTGTTGGCAGTGGCTAGTGCGACTGGGAAGCTGGTGGTATGCAGATGCCCTGTGTTGTGGTCTGGTACAGCCTAGAGACCATCCTCCTCCTCCTTGGGTCCTACAGCTGGGGTTTGCTGCAGAAGCCACCTGTAGCAGGGTTGCATATCCTCAGCCCAACCTGGGGCCGAGTGGGTGGGGCAGTGATGGAAAGCTTTCCCTGTGCCACTGGCTCTGCCATGGAGCCTCCTCCATCTGTGGTTGGATCCTGCTGCACTGAGGTGGTGTTGAGGATAAGGCCCCATCGCATTTCCCTGCTCTCCTGCACCCTCCCGTTCTCCTCACTCCCAGGGGCAAGAGCGCAGCAGGGCAAGGGGGGACTCTGTATATAGAAAGTGCTTGGGGAGGTCTCGGGGAGGCCGTGGAGGGTCTTCGGCTGTGCTGGAGCAGCCAGGGCCCTCGGCTTCCTGCCTGCAGCCCTTGCGTTTCCCCCTGCCCTGCGTGAGTCCACCTGGGGCCCCTTTGCAACCCCTGGCTCCTGGTACCTCCTACTTTTGTCTTTTTTTTTTAAAAAAAAATAATAATATTATTAAAATTGTAAGTTTAAAAAAAAAAAAAAAAAAAGAAAGAAAAAAGAAAAAAAAATGGGACGAGCCTCCCCAGCCCCGTTGCCAGTTCCCCCTCTCTGCCCCGAGCCCCCCTCACCCTGTCCTGACTTTTGTACAGGCTTCTTCTCTTGGGAGTCGCGTTTTATATCCAGTTCGGAGAGCTTCAAACCAAGGAGAGACTTTGCAGACTTCCTTTCTAATCCCTCCAGGGGCTGGGGGCGGCAGCCCCCTGCCTCCCTCCTCAATGTAAATCTTGTGTGCTGTTGTCCCCGCTCCTCCCCCCCCCCCTCGGGTTCGTGTACCTCGTGCTTGTACATTTTCGCGCTGTAGACAGTGTGTATGATACTGTTCTTTCAATGTGTTATCACTAGAGCAGGTGCCTCCATTGATGTTAGGGGAAACAATGAGAAAAACAATAATTTGGGGTTTTCTTTATTTTTTTTTGTTTGGTTAAAAAAAAAGAAAAAGAAAGAAAAGACAAGACATCCCCTCCAAGGAGGAGACAGGAGGTGCTGTGGGAGGGCGTTTGTGCTCACCAGCTTCTTTCCCCAGCAGCCTCGGGTAGGGGGTACCAGCTTCTTAGCCCAGCAGCCTCGGGTAGGGGGTACCAGCTCCTTAGCCCAGCAGCCCAGGGTACCAGCTTACCCCAGCAGCCTCGGGTAGGGGGTTCTGGAGAGTGCTGAAGTCAGGGCTGTCCATGGGCACCACCCCCACCCCCCGTCACAGCCCCGAGGTGGGGCTGCAGCTAGCGCTGTGGGGGTGGCTGGGGTTGTGGGGGGACTGCCCTGGCTCAGAGGAGTGAGTGTGTGCAAGAATGTGTGTGCAAGAGGTTTGTGTGTCTGTCTGTGCACGTGTAAGGGAGCCCTGGGGCAAGCAGAGCAGCCCTGCGGTTTTGGGGGTGGGGGCTGTGCGCTCTGTTCCCTGCCAGACCCCTCCAGCTCCCCACCAGGCATCTTGCAGCACACGTTCAGCTGCCCCATGGGGCAGGGGGCTGACAGGTGCCACTGAGGGGCTGCCCCCAGCACTGTGTCTCTGGCTGTAGCAGGGGCGTTGCCTGCACCCTCTGTCTCACCTACTCACGGCTGAGACTGCGAGGGCTTGCTGAGCCAGGTGGGGGGACATAACGTGTCCTCCTGTTGTCCCTGGGTTTAGTCAGGGAGATGGGAATCCCTTGGCTCAGCCCAGGCCTGATCCCAAGCCCAAAATCCCCAGAGAAATGGCTGCATTAGTTCCTGGGCCCCTCCTCAGGCAGCCCGGAGGTGGGGACCTCAGCCCTGCGGACCCCCAGCCAGAAGCACGGGGGTCCCCATGGCCCCTTGGTGGGGGGTAGGCTCCCAGAGTGGGAGCCCATTATGGTGGGGAGGGGGCTCTGTTTGCAATTAAGGTACGATTCTTGCCGGCACACTGCTGGGCTCCCGTGGAGGGTGTGGAGCCCCCTGCTGCCCCCGGGCACACTGTAATGCCTTCTTATTTCTTTTTTTTTTTTTTTTTTTTTCCTTTTTTTTTTCCTCCCCTCCCCTTCATAGTTTGTGCCATTTATGAGTCATGTATGGTACCAATAAAACAACTTTTCGGTTTGAGGCTGTCCTGAGCACTTATTTCTGAGCATGGAACCCAGCTGATGGGTGCAAGGGGGCAAGGTTGGGGGGAGGGGTTGCTCTCCTTGTGCCCCCAGTGCCCTGGCAGGCTGTGTAGGCACAGGGCTCGCTGTACTCCCAGGATGATGCTGGCTCGCCTCAGGCTGCTGGTTGCCAGCCAGGCCCTGTTGGCTCCCTGCCACACCGTGGAAAACAGAAATCTCTGCAAGGACAGGGCGCAGGGCTGCTGGGAAACAGCCTGTCCCTGAGCCAGAGCAAACAAGCAGCTTGGGGTCTGCCGGGACACCAAGGTGATAGGCAGGTCCCCTGGTGAGCAGAGGGCAGCATGGTCCCACTGCAGGAACAGGACAGCAGCAGATGAGTGGCATGGAGGTGTCCTGGGGGGGGGCAAAGGAGGGACAAGTGACTCAGCCCCCGGAGTGTGAGGCACAGCACCAGCCTCCATGGTGAGGGGCTACCCTCATCTTTCAGAAGCTGCCAGCACTGGGGACAGGATGTTGGCTTGTTCCCCCAGCCCAGGGCAGATAGTTGACCCCAAAGACAACATTTTGCTGTTCTCATTGGGTGGAGAGTCAGGCAGCTGGGTCCAGCCCCCAGCCATGGGGATACAGTGGGCTTAAACTGAGTTCCTCATCCCATGCAACCCCCTGGCCAAATGTGCAGGGCAAGGAGCCTGCAGTAATGGGGGAGGAAAAAGGGATGTGGGGAAAACTAGGCTCTTAAAATAGGGCTGATGCAGTAGAGGGTGGGGTGTAGGATGGGCCACACTTCTCAGAGCAGGGGTAGGGCTTGGATTGACATCTGCGCCAGGGGATGTCACCTTGACATCCTTCCCTCTGACAGGGCTGGGGTCAGTGGGGCTAACAGGATACCTATGCCAGGGTGGGAGCTCCTGGCTGCCCAGGTGGAAGCAGAATAGTTCCAGTGAGCCCATAGCATGGTAGCACCTTAGGCTGAGGTGTCAACACTCCTGACATGAATCAAGCTCTAGCAGCCTCAATGGGATGCTGTAGGCTGAAGGGGAGCAATTCCCTGCCGAAGCAGATCCATCTGTGAAGCGTCTTATGGATACCTGACCAGATCCTGCCCACACATGTCAGGGGAGTACAGCACCAAGGGCAGCTGTCCCTGTCCCATGTAGAGTCACCTGGAAAGTGGCAGCCAGCAAGCCATCAGGTTTCAGTGGCCAAGGAGCAGGTACATGCAAAGGACATAGGGATATGGTTCATCTGGTTCCCTGCTGGTGCCCTCCCAAAAGCACATGGTGCCCCATGCAGGGATGCGGGGCTGGGCCAGGATCCAAGGACCATGCCAAGGCATTGGCTGCCCCAAGCAGGGGTGTGAAGAGGTGTGGGGTATGTTTGAGAGCTGTCATGGGGACAGGGTGGGCAGTGTAGGGGCCCTGGGCACAGCACTGGGTCTCTGTGGGGCAGAAAGGGAGCATCACCTGGGGATGGGGCAGAGGGGCTGAGAGCACTGGGTAGAAGTTGGGGTCTCTAGGGGCAGATGCAGAATGACAGGGTGGGACTGGGCAGAAGCAGGCATTTCCCAGAGTCGGAAGAGGGGGTGCTGGGGCAGTTTAGGGCGGGAGCAGGAGGCCCGGCGGGGAGCGTCGGAGTGGGTGCAGGAGGGTCCCTGCCCGGGCGAGAGCGCGGAGGCTAGGACGGCCTCGTGCTCTGGACAGACCCCCACAGGGCCGGGGCGGAAGGAGCGGCCCCGTCCGGCCCTGCCCACCTCTCCCGGGGCAGCCGGTGCGCAGCCGATCAGAGAGCCTTGCCGAGTCCGGGAGCTCCCGCCGCCGCTCGCCGGGACGCGCCCACCCGGTGCGTCCGCGGTACAACCGGGAGCCCTTCCCTCGACCCCGCTGCAGCTCCTGAAGCCCCGGCAGGGCCCCGGCGGCGAGCGGGGGTGAAGGACCACCGGGCGGTGTGGTTCCCGAAGCGTGGGAGACCTTCTCGGCGGGCGAGGAGGAGGGATGGAAGCGAGCAGGCCCTGGCAGACCTCCAGCCTTTGGGGGAACAATCCCGTCTGGGGGCCCCTGGGTCTGTCCCCCGCTGAACGGGATCGAGGAGTGTATGGAAAACGCGAGGTTTGCTGCAATGCCCCACTCGGGGTGTTTTTTCCATACAGACCCTGGTTTTGTGGCCAGAGCGGGTTTGTTCCGAAGCTGTGGCAGGCCCGGGGCAGTCTGTCTCGAAGGGATGCAGCTGGTCCTGTGGTGGAGCGTGTGGGATGGCTCATCATGGGATCACCACGGGTCAAACAGCTTCTGGATCAGGACAGGAGGAAACAAGAAAGGGCAGGGGAGCTCTGTGGAGGGCGGAGGGAGATGTTTCTTCCCGGTGCTTGGGTTGGGACTGGTTGTGGACCCTGACCTCGGTATGGACAGGCAGCCTGAGGTGGCCAGGTTCCAGGAGGTGTCAGGGACAGGGTGGGGCCATCCCGGCAGTTGAGGCTGAAACCATAACGCCTGGGTTCCTGCACCGTGCAGCTTGGCCCTGCGGCAGACGTGGGCACACAGAGGTGCCAAAGGACAGGGTGAGTGCTTTGTCTTCATCCCCCACAGCCCCTCTGGAACCTCTTGGAAGGCTGGGCACTTCCTGCCCAGCACCCCCCCCCCCTTCTGCTCCTGGGACTCCCTGCTCCTCTGCAGCTCCTGCTCTTCTGCAGCTATCTCCTTCCGGGCAGCAGCTGGCAGGTGCCTGGTTTTTTTTCTCCCTGTATTTCCTGCTCGGAAGCAGGGCAGTCCCTGTGCCCCAGCAACACCGACCTGTCCTTCTCTGTACCCAGGTACCCAGGCACCCACTGGAGCTTCTGCGATGGAGCTGGGGAACGTCCCACAGCCTGCATATGGCCCAGGGCCTGTGGCACCAGGAGCCAGCACCCCGGTCTTGGTGGCAATGGTGCACAGCTTCCTGCAGCTGGTGCAGCCCAACGACCTGCCCGTAGGTGGGTGCATGGAGGGGGAGTGTGGAGCTGGGGAGGGGAGTGGGGCTGCTTGGGGCTGCTTGGGGCTGCGGGGTCCTGAGCCCTCTTGCACTGATGACTCTCCACCTAGCATTTAAATGCTGCAGTGCTGGGTTAGGAGGGGTATGGTGGGGAGGAAATGGAGTGGGTGTACCTGAGATCTACCAGCCGTGTCCTGCCTGTGTCCCATCACAACTGTGTGTCAGTTTCAGGTGTGCCATAGGACAGGCTTTGGTGGCAGTGTCACCTTGCAAAGTCCTGTCCCGTTTTCTCTCCAGGTGCCTTTATCCCACGCCCCAAGGAAAGGTGCAGAGCAAACTCTGTACTGCTTACAAGTTGGCAGGGTCCTTTCCCGGCTTGCAGCCCTCTGCTTGCAGGCGACAAGATGTGCTTAGGCAGGACCCATCTTGTGGGCACTGAAAGCAGCATGTCCCAGTGCCAGCATGGCAGCGGTGTAGGCACTCCCCGTGTACAATCCCCTTGCCAGTGCTCACCCTTCCCCTGCCACCTCTGAGGCAATGTGCCACTGGCATAGCTCTGCCCTGATGTGGCTGCAGGTCAGCATGTGCGATGCCAGGACACTGTGGCTCCTCAGTGTCCCCAGGTAGAGTGCTGCTCACCTGTGGGGGGGTGGGGGTGCCACTCTGGCTGCTGCCACTTTTGCTTCCTCCTTCCTTGGGCTCAGCCTCTTCTCGTAAGCAACTTGCTGGCAAACAACGCGATGGCTTTGTGGCCTTGTTTGTGTCACACAGATACTGGGATACAACCAAATGACCCTGAGTGCCAGCACGGCTTGTAACTGAGGCCATAGGGCATGGGTAGGGCAAGCCCTGGGGAGGGAAGAGGCAGTGCAGTGCCAGGGACTCACCCCACAATGGCAGTGCCAGCCAAGTTTCTTTCTGGGGCTGGGCTGCAGGAGGGCAGCCCAAAACCGTCCAAGGTGGTTGTCAGAGCATCCTACCACAAGCCTGTTCCCAGGTGCCTGCTGGGGTGAGGATCTCCTTGCTCCATGGATCCCTGAGAAACTGGGGGCTGGCAATGCTTTTCCTGGGTGCCAAAGGGCTATGCAATATGATGCCTGGGGAGGGGCAGCTGGAAGGGAGAAGCGTGCCATCCACTCACAGCCACTCTAAGCCACAGTGCTGGAGCTAGGAGGTGTTGGGAGCCCCTCTCTGGGCTGAGCAGGGTGTGAGACCCTCCTGGAGAGCCCCCCAGTACCTCGTGCTTGTTCACAGACCTCTCCTCTCCTTGTCCCTCAGAACTGATCACAGATTTTGGGCAGCACCAGAGTGAGGAGGACAGCAAGGAGCCAGTTCAGGAGGTGAGCAGGCAGCCAGGGCAGGGAGCTGACAGCCCCAGACTACCATGGGCTGGGGGATGCTTGTGGGTGCTGCTCTGAGTCTAAGCCCCGGGTGCTGGGCAGCAGCAAGGGGAGATGTGCAACAACCTGGGGGATGCATCCTACTCCATGGGAGACTCTCAGAGCTGGGGAGCCTTCAGGGACATCAGTGTTATGCTACCTCTCATTCTTCCTCTCCCAGCTGCTGGTCTATGAATTGGGTTTCCTGGTCTGTGCGGCCATCGGACTCCTCTTCATCATCCTGGTGCCCCTGGTGGGATGCTGCTTCTGCTGCTGCCGCCTCTGCGGGAACTGCGGGGGCCGCATGTACCAGAAGCAGGGCCGGCAGATGCGCTGCCGGCGCCGGGCGCTCTGGGCCTCGGCCCTGCTGGTTTCTGCTCTCCTCCTGTGAGTGCCCTTGCCGGGAGGCTCCAGATGGGACCCGAGGGTGGGTGGAAACGCCGGCGCTTGGCGGCTGTGCCAGGAAGCTGCCATTGTTCTCAGGAGCAGATCCCAGCGCGGCGGGACAAAGGAGAGGAAGCGGCGGGCGGGAGGGGGAGCTGGCCCCGAAGGGCTGCGTGTTGGCCCAGTGCAGACCCTTCCCGACAGCTTCACTGTGAGAGATGTGGGTTGGCCAAGCATCCGGCCTCTCCATGCCTCAGTTTCCCCCTGGGATGCTCTGGAAGCAAGGCGCAGTGGCATGCTCTGGACCCTGCAGCCTGGGGTGGGTGTGGGTGGATTCCAAGGGTCCCGATGGTGGGAGCATCGGGACCAAGCTCCCCACATGCTGACCCTGCCACCCTCCCTTTGCAGGGCCGGTGACATCTGCGCCTTCATCAGCAACACTCGCTTCTCCCAGGCTGTGCATGGCACCTTCCCTAATGTCAACAACACCCTGGAAAATGTTCACACCTATGTGGGCTTCATCCCCGAGGTACACCTGGTCCCCCTGCCCTGCCTGGGGTCCCTGATGGGGCCCCCTAGGGAAGTCACAGTGAGGCTGGAGGCAGGGGAGGGTTCCTACCCGCACTGATACCGCATTTCTGTCCCTGCAGCAAATCAATTTCATCATTGGCAGCAGTGATGTCCCTCTGGGCTATGCCAATCGCAGCCTGCAGGGTGAGGATATACGGCAGAGAGAGGCTGGATCATCCCCATGTGCCTGTGGAGAGCTGCTCTGGAAGGGCTGAGGGTGCTTCGGGAGCAGTGGTGTCCAGGGGTGCTATGTGGATGTGCCTCACTGCCCTGCAGATGGCTGCTGACCTTGGTGGCCACTGGGCTGGTGTTCTCATGGGCTTGTCTAAAAGGAGTGGGTCTGGGGGCTCCTCCAGGCTCCTGATCTGCTTCAGCTGCTGCTTTCCCCCATTTAGACTCCTGTCTAGTGAGAGTGGTGCTGGTGGTGGCAGAATGGAGGTTGTGCCCTCAGTCCCTTGCCTGGGGGGGTGGGTGTGGGATGGGGTCCTTGAGGGAGGGTCAGTGTTTTCAGCAGCTCCCTTGAAAGCCCTGGGACGTGGGGGTCTTGCCACTGATATGTCCATCCCACCTCTGCAGAAATTGGGCCCAACCTGGGTGGCATGATCATCTCGGACATCAGGAGCAGCACGGATGGGGCTCTGAGATCCCTCCAGAACGTCTTGCATGGTAGTACTTCATTTCCTGGAGGGCAGGCAGGGCCTTGGAAGGGACTCAGGGGGTGTTGGGGCTGAGATCTGGGGTGGGTGCATGTTTCAATATGGCTCCTGGGGGGTTGGGAGGGCGGTCTGCCCGGCCTCCTAGCTGCAGCCTGGGGCAAATTCTGGGGCTTTGAGTTGTGCCTCTGTGTTGCACTTTTTGACGGGTCCTCCAGATTCAGCTGGGTGAGGTCAAGCCTCTGTTGCACTGTCAGGATGAGGCCCTGATGCCCCCCACTATCTCTGCAGGGATGGAGACGCTGGAAGCTGCCTTTGGCAGCATCGCTGACACTCGCTCACATCTTGAGGAGCTGCAGAGCAACTACAGCCGGCGGCTGGCCAGCCTGCGGGACAGCCTCAACCAGACCCTGCAGCGCTGCGCCGCCCCTGCGGCAACGTGTCCCTGAATGGCCTCGCCTTCAGCACCAACTTCAGCACGGTCAGGAGGGGCAGGCCATGAGGCCAGGGGCCCACACAGCCCTTTCCCCAGCCCCCTCACCTCTGGCTCTTCCCCTCAGATCCCCAGTGTGGAGCGGCAGCTGGAGGCACTGGGTGATGTGTCTGCCTCCAACGTAACGGCCGAGTTACAGAAGGTAAGAGGTCCTCCCCGGTGCGCAGGCGCAGGGCTGGGTGCTCCTGGTGCTGCCGGGGTTGTGCTCTGAGGGGGTGGCTTAGGAAGAGCCCTGCTGGGTTTTAATTTCTGTTGCATGGAGGGGAGTGCCTGTTAGAGGTCTGCCTTGGCTGGAGCCTGCCTGCTTGTCCCTGCCACCCCTGGGCACTGGCATGGTCAGGACTGAGTGCTGGGGGAGCCTGGCTGTCCTGTGCCACTGGGGCCTCGGGACAGAGGGAATGTACTGCTCAGCCCTGGGTGGCGAGCACAGGCATCAGCTGCACACCATGCATCCCTGGACACAGGTTAACAGCACACTGGCCATGATCCCTGACGAGGTGCAGCAGCAGTCCCAGGATGTGGTGACAAGTAAGCAGAGCTTTGTGCCCCATGTGCCTTTCCCAGGGCTTCATACTGCCTTCTCATCCCATCTCTGCCTGAAGGCTTCTCTTGCTGCTCCTCCCCACTGCCTGCAGCCCTGGCTGTTCCCACATCCCCATGTGCTATCATACTGATGCCATCCCTGACCAAAGCCCACCCCCTTCCCATCCTCTCCAAGTCCCTGCTGCCCCAGGCTCATCTGCTCCAGATAAGCAGGACACAAGCATCAGTTCACAGCACCAACATGGCTATGTCCCCTGTAGAGACCCAGGACCAGCTGGGCTTCATCAGGAAGGAGATCAGGAGCTTGCAGGAGCAGTTGCCATTCCCAGATGTGGAAGAGAATGTCAAGGCCTTTGTGGACAATGCCATGTTGGTGCTGGAGGAGCACAGGGAGCTGATCATTGCCTTGGATGGGCTCAGGTAGACAAGGGGCTGCTGCATGATCTGGCTGTCTTGTCTGGAGAATCTCAAGCTCTTGGTTGCTGGAGATCAGGGCTTGCTGGGTGAGGGTACTGTGGGGACAGGGTAGCCAGAGCTGTGCCTTGCAGCCACCCATCCCTCTTTTATGCTGGGGTGCCTGCAGGCTTTTTCCTCCATGTGAAGGTCACTCGTGGAATGCGTGACACCACTCAAGGTGCCAGGTTGTGCTGACTCCTGCCTCTCCTCTTGCCCCAGGTGGAGCGTGTGTACCCTCCTGTGCTGCATGGTGCTGCTGGTGGTCCTCTGCAACCTCTTTGGGCTGCTGCTTGGTCCCTCAGGGCTGAAGGAGGATGTGCTGCCTACACAGCGCAGCAGCCTCTCCAACGCCGGCGGGAACTTCTTCATGGCGTGAGGCTCCCTTTGCCTTGGAGGATGTGTGTGGGAGCGGTGGGGGGGTGGGCAGGGCTGGCCTGGGAATGCTTAAGCTCCTAAATCATTCAAATGATTGTGGCTTACTGGCCTGCCCCATAGCAACTCACCATGCAGATGGTAAAGACCAAGGTAAAACATGGTGCCAGTGAAAGGTGTTCGGGCAGAGTTCATTCACCCTTTGCTGTCAGGGACCTGGCAGTGTGTGTGGTCCTGCAGCACTACAGTGGCTTGCAAAGCTGAGGGAAGCTACACTGGGGTCTGAGCCCCGAGGTGCAGCTTGTCCATGCTCTGGGGGCCGAAGGCCTCTAGAGCAGAGATGTGCTTGTGGGAATGGGGGTGCTCCTTGTCAGTGCTGCATGCAAGAGGTGTGCACGCTCTGGGCCTTGGAGCTGCAGGCAGTTCTAGCATCAATGCTGGGGCAAAGGGCCTGGGGTGCTGATGGCATCTCTGTCCTGGCAGAGGGGTTGGCTTCAGCTTCATCTTCTCCTGGCTGCTGATGCTGATGGTGTTGATCATCTTCGTGCTGGGGGGAACATCTACACGATCATCTGCAAGTCCTGGCACAGCCAGCAGCTCTTCCAGGTGAGCTCCCTGTGGAACGATGCCCCCTCCCTGGAGCCACTGCAGCCTTTCCCATGGCTGCTGGTGGAGTGAAGGCAGTGCTGGTTGGTTTGGGATACTCTTTCCAGGTGTCCTGCTCTTAAGTCTAGTTTCTCCATGTTTTTTCCATGTCCTCAGCTCCTAGATGAGCCTGGACTGATACCTGGCTTCAACCTGTCAGAGCTGCTGGGCCAGGAGGCTGGCAGCACAAACTTCTCAGAGATGTACAGGTGGGTCCCAGCCCTTGCATTGTGTCTTTCGGGAGGGCTACAGCTGCTTGGTGCCTTCAGGTACTCCATGGGATGGAGGTAGCTTGTCCTACCTGCCCTGGTTGTGGGCAGGTGCCAATGCCAGGGAGGAGCGAGCTGAGACTTGTCCATACTTGTGAGGACATGCTTCTGGGAGGGCATGTCCCTCACCTGCCCTGCTTTTACCACTGTGTTCCCTTCCTGCAGAGAGTGCCAGCGAGATGCTGCCCTGTGGCAAACGCTGCACCTGGACAAAAGTGTGTCCCTGGATGAACTCTTGAACATCAGCCAGGTGAGCATGGGGGTGCCAGGGTCTGGGGAGTAGGGCTGGGGTGCAGGGCTGGCACTGGGAGACACTGAGAGGCCAGCACTATGCCCTATCACAGTTTGTCGTGTCTGGCAGTACACTGGACAGATCTCCACAGCCTTTGAGAAGACAGACATCACCCTGAGCTCTATCTCCCTGCTCAGCCAGACCCAGAGAGACTTGCTGCAGAATGCCAGCCGGGATGGGCTACCCCCGACTTTAACCTCACCCTGGACCAGGTGGGCTGGGGGCAGCTTGATGTTGGGATGGTGGGTCTGAATGTGTGTTGAGGGTCCCTCCACAGGCTCCTGTGGTGTCCCTGTTAACCCTTGGGCAACTGGGTGCTCCTCTACCTGGGAGGATCTGACTTCCCTCTGTCCTGCAGGGATGGCCTATGCCCTCCTGCTGTGAGCCCCATTCCCTGTTCTCATAGCTCTCTCTCTGCCTTTTCTAGCTGCATCAGAATGTGACCAAGGAAAGCCTCTTGGACCTGGCTGCAGAGCTGGAGCAGCTAGCAGACAAAGAGGTGAGAGACTGTGGCATCCCAGGGCCCTGGCCACCCTGTCCCTAAAGTCAGTGGCTGCAGCAGCTCCTCTGCAGACCTGCCTGGTTGCCAAAGAAAATCAAGGTCCTTCACCCTTGCCTAGCTCTTTTCTTCAGCCCAGCCCCACAATCAAATACCTCTGGTAGGGCAGGGACCCCGGGGCACTGCTAACTGCATCTCCTCTAGGGCACAGACATCAAAGAGAGCCTGAAGGATAATGCTAGGGAGCTGAGGAAGGTTAATGAGGAGCTGCAGAAAAGCTTCTCTGGGCTGCTGGTGAGTGATGCTGGGGTGGGGAAGGACCTGGGGGTGATGGCTTGGGTTCCACCAGAGCTTGAAGCCTGCTGGTGGGGTCTTGCCTGAGCTATGCGGCTTGCACCTCTGAATGCCCTCTCATCATTCCCAGAAACACCTGGAGGAAGACATCTACTCAGTGAGGAGTGTGGCTGTCCACCTCGAGGTAAGCAGCACAATGGGGTGTCCTGACTGGACCCCAGCCTGGGAGCATCGTGCAAAGCCCCCTGAGGTCCTGCAGTGGAGATGGTGGAAGCTGCAGGGCTGGGGGCTGCTGTGGGACTCCCCAGGCAGGCACCGTAGGGGCTGTTCGTGGGGAGTTAAGGGGCACATGTCATGGACCCTGCCCTGCACAGGCTCCCTCCACCTCAAGTATTTGGGCACTACCAGTGTGTGACTGCTGGGGACACCCCAGCTCACAGACACTGCACCCTAGAGGCTGCTGCCAGTGGGGTGGGGGATGCTAGGCCCCCCATCAGGCTGCTAAAACACCTTTCACCCCAGGCACAGACAAAAGACGCGCTGGACAAAGCCAGTGAAACCCAGGAGTTCCTGGAGAGGGAGATGGCAAACATCATCAAGAACGTAAGCTCCCCTTGCCCTGATGCCAGGCCACCGGGTGGAGAAGTCACTGGACCCTCACCCCAAGTCCTCCCCCTGCACGGGGCTGCCAGGCAATGCCTGGTTGCTTGTCCTGCCCTGTTGGCCTCCCTGGGGGTCCCCTACACTCTTGGATGCCTTCCCCTCTTACAGCACCCTAGCCAAGGGGGCGGGGTGGGTGGGGGCTTGCAGCCCCGTTGCTGCTGGGTTGGGGAGGTCTGAGAGCTCTGATCCGGACACGCGGGGCACACGGGGCGCAGTGGAGGTGCAGCACAGACTCTCTGCTTGCCCCTCTGCTACAGGAGACGTTGGCTTTCGTGGACCTGCTGCTGGACTTTTTCGAGACCTACGTCTCCTGGGCCAAGAGTGCAGTAAGCTGAGCCTTTCTCACTGGGGTGGAGGGAAGGGAAGCTCAGGCTGCATGGGTCAGGGGACACCACTGACACATTCTGTCCTGCATCCTCAGCTAACAAGAGATGTGGCACGTTGCAAGCCCATAGCTCAGACTCTGGATAACACGGAGGCCATCATGTGTGACTACCTCCTGGACTCTCTGGTGAGTGTAGCAGTGATGTGTAGGGTGGCAATGAGGTCCCCTTGTCCCTGTCATGTGCAGAACGAGGGGAACCTGTATCTGTCTCAAGCAAGCAGGGGTCAGCATCTCCCCAGTGGATTGCTGTGCCTAAGAGCAAAGGTCAGGCTGTGAGAAGCTCTGTGTGGGTGGTCTTTGTTGGGGGGAGCCTGGGAGCTGAAGAGGCTCTTCCAATTGTTGTCTTGCCCTGATAATTGTCCCCCTGCACCCAGAATGCCTTCTGGTTCAGCCTGGGTTGGTGCACCTTCTTCTTGCTGCCCAGCATCATCCTGACAGTCAGACTGGCCAAGTTTTACCGCCGCATGCACACCGCCGACGTCTACAGGTGAGGAGCTGCCAGCCCCCTGCTACCATGCTGGGTTTGGGGTCCCCCTGAGCACTTCAAACTGCTCCTTCATGTGCCTCGCTGTTGCCCATGGAGCTGATCCTTGTGGCTGTCAGCTTCTGAGGACAGAGATGTTTAGGAGAAGAGCCTGGCTCCTCCTGCTCGGCAGTCCCCCTCTGGGCAGCTGGAGTCACAGAATCCTTTTGGTTGGAAAAGACCTTTAAGATTGATCATTGAGAGTCCAGCTGGTAACCCAGCACTGCCAGGTCACCATTAAGCCATGTCCCTCAGCACCACATCTATGTGGTTTTTAAATGCCTCCAGGGCTGGTGACTCCACACCTTCCCTGGGCAGCCTGTTTCAGGGTTTGTATGGCAGGGCTGCAGCCCTCAGCCTGGCCCCAGAGTCTGCTGCCTGACTAGATCTGCTTTGGACCAATATTTTTGTCCAGGAGCCCCCAAAAGGCATTTGGATGTTGCCACAGAACACAATGACCTGTGTGGCTGGTGTCACTGCCACGAGGGTGCAGTGCTTGCTCATATGCCCATAGCCAACCATGGCTCAGGGTTGCCTCTCAACCCTCTGGGACCCTCTGACTGGCAGCCCCACCACCAGCATAGCCACCAGTACCTGAGGGTAGTAAGTGGTTCCCAGTTGGATTTCCAGCTGCTGATGGCTATGGCTTGGCCACATGGTGCAGCTGGTTTGATGGAGTTTCTCCAGCCCTGGCCCACCATGTGCCACTCCTCTGCTCTAGGATCACAGCCACCTGGGGAGCTGAGGTCTACAGCACCTCCATGCCCATCATGGCTTCATCCAGGCTTCCTTCCCCCACCTGCCCCACTGCTCCTTGCTCTGTGGATCTCTCCCAGGACCCATGCCGGGGTTGTACATGGTGCATGCAGGATGTAACACTGAGCCAGGCTATGCCCTGCCAGTGCCTGTCCCCACCAGTGGCTCTGGTGCCTTTTACTTCCCCTTGCAGCCAATGGCTGAGCTGCCTGAAGACATGGGCTCAGCTGCCAGGGAACCTGGGGGAACTGAAATCATAGTGGGGCAGCCATGTGCCACTGCACAAGGGGATGGGGGGCCCTGGCTCTGCCTGCCCAGGGAAGTGATGCTGCAGTGATGCTTTGAGGGCAGCAATGTTTGAGGGGCTGCAGGAGCCCATGCCCTGTGTCCAGACTGGACAGCTGGGATGGAGGGGACCATAGCAGCCAGCACTTCCACACCCATGTTCACCTTGTGTGCCCCAGGGGATACCTTGTCCCAGGAGGCCTCACTGACACTGCATTCTCTCTTTTTTCTCCACTTTCATTTCCTCCAGGAATGAAGCCTCAGAGATGTAAGTAGCAGTGCCAGGTCTCTGTGTGAGATGTGGGGCAGCTTGTATAAGAACAGAGGGAGGGGGTAAGAACAGGGTGAGTGCAGGTGAAGGAGAGTGCTGGTACCAGGGAAGGACTGGGGAGGTGGAACTTCTGAGGCATAGGCTGTTCTAGAGTCCTCCCATTACCTTCCCATGCTCCTTAAGTGTGGGTGCTGCTGCTTGCAGCCTCTGCCAAACTGGTGGAGGGGGTTGTGTCTTCGTACCCTCTTCCCTGTGGAGGTGAGCAAGAGATAGGATGACATTTGGCTATCTCTGTGCACCCTGGGCTGTCCCCTGCTCTCCTGTGTGGCTGGGGGCATGACATAGTTGACCTTGGTTTTGCAGGCCACCCACGTTCAACCTCTACCAACTCCCTCGTCCGTCCATGAGGTATTAGCTCCCATCACCCACAGCACAGGCATGGAGGAGACGGACACATCAGACCTGTCTGCTGCAACTTCTCCCTGCACTGTGGAGCAGGATGAGAACTCCTTGGATGAAACCCCTTCCCCAATTCCCATGATGTGACAATGCCCTGACACGGGGTGTGTGGTGTGTGTGTGTGCCCCTTGTACCACTCTATGGTGTCACTGGACCCTGCGGGCTCAGGACAGCTTTTGCCACCCGTGCCACCACAGCCTGTGCTGCTGGCCAGCAGGAAGCTGCTTCCCAAGGCCCCTCCTTCAAATAACATGGCTATTTATTTTGCAGGGAGCCTGACTCTTTCCAAGGTTGTGATTTTTGGTATGAAACAATAGATGGGGTGCTCCTGTGCACTGCAGGATGTGGCTGCTCTCTTCACATCTGGCTGTGCTGGAAGGACACAGGGCAAGGGAGGGTTCCTCACTACTGGTGCAAGCTAGAACTGTGCTTGGGACTAGAAACCTCTTGCTGGAGCCTACAAGTATGCCATCTACAGCTTGCTTTTGGGAGTCTTCACCCAGCCCATGGGTCGATTCAAGACCACTGCTTATTGTCACCAGGGCTGGGTGATGTTCCTTTCACTGGGCAACCCTTTGCACCTGCATGCAAATAACTCGCCACGGGTGCAGACCAAGTTGCTCTTGACTTAGGTGCAAGTGCTGCTTTGTGCTGCTCCTAGGTGCAAGCACAGTGACCATCCTGAAAGCTGGGTCAGGCACAGGGGGGCACACATGCACAGCTTGACTAATTTCCTCTGTTGCAAAGTCCAAGTCTATCTGGCCAGCTTGCCCTCTGCTATGTGCATCTGCTTTATTGCTTTTTCCATTTGCTTTCAGATCTTCTAATTACTATTTTTTCCTTCAGGCATTATCTGAAGCTGCACTGGCCTTACCTCCTGCTATCTCCCCCCAGCACATGTCCTAACCCTAGAGAGCTCTGTGCTTGCCTCTTGCCTAGTTGAGTATGTCCTGGGGCCTGGCTTCCCCAGGGATGCCCACCCTTTCTGGTCCTTGGGATAGGACAGTATTTAGCTCAGTTTCATCTCTACTTGCTCTGCCTTTGCTCTCCCTTACCCTAAACCCTCAGCCTTCCAAGATGTGAGCGTTCTGTGCTTGTCTAGGGGCTGTGTGTGTAGGTTCTGAGCCCTAGGCTGTCCCCATCACAGTGTTCCCTGCTTCCTCTTCCCTTGCTGTGCCTTGGGGAAGGCAGGACTGCTGCTGGCTTTGCAGGCGCTGCTGCCCCCTGCTCAGCCTCCAGCCACAGCCGTTTCTTCTCTGCTGAGCTTGCGCCAGAAGGCAGGAAGCTTGATCCTCCTCCTTCGCTGTGTCATTGTGGCCACCTGCATCCAAACCCAGCCCTGGCAATGAAAACTTTTCCCCAAAATTACTGCACAGCCATTGCTGGGGCTCAGTAGCATCCCAAGTAGCACTGCCCCAGGGCAGCATCCCTGGAGCCATGGTTCTGAGAGGGGCCTAGGCCTATCTTCCCTTGAGATTCATGTCAGGCAGGGTCGGCAGCAGCTTGGGGATGAAGCAAAAGCAACTTATTGCAAAATGACTGCAGTGGCTGCCACCAGCTCTTCTTTCAGGCCAGGCTCCTTCCAGTGTCATAAGTGGCAGCTGTCAGAATCCATTTTCCTGGCACAGGAAGGAAACTAGCCGTGTCCCACCACCACAGCACAAGGCCCACCATAAGGAAGGTCTCATCAGTGGCCAGCCAGCCTCTAGAGAACAATTGCAGCACTTCCTCTTCCCCTTTGCCAGGCTTTTTTTTTCCACCACAGGGACTTTCTGCAGCTGAGCTCTTGTCTGGTAGAGGCTTTGCTCCACCTTTACAGCAATTTGATAAACCAGAATCCCTACAACAGCAGCTCTGCCACTGAGTGGTCAGGGGGCTCCTGCCAGGGCCAGCCTGGTGCTCCCTGTTGTTCCTGGCTGGAAAACTAGCAAAGGGACAAGCTGGAGCTCTTGCAAAAAAATTTGTTCTTTCCTCAACTGCAGTTTTGGGTCCTGCTCCAACCATGCACTGCCTGGATGGTCCTTCTCTGCAGCATGTCCACTCCTGCCTGCCCACAGAGACTCCTGCCTCTGCTGCTTCACTAGTAAAGAGCTGAGCACCACAAAGAGAATGGGCTGTCCAGGTACAGCTCAGCCTCTGAGCCCAGCACACACCAGCAGTGAGACACACTGGGCAGTGCCAGAGTGAGTTGAGCTAGGCCACTTTTCACCAGAAGTAAAATGAAACTGCCCCCTTTCCCAGGTGTACATCCTCACAACATCCACCACTGCCACTAAAGAACTGCTTTAGGAAACTTTATTTTTCAAAAGGAGTCATCCACACTTAACCCCATTCTTAAGAGGACTAATGCAAGTGAATCTCCCACACCCCAGCCAGTCCAGGCTTTGCCACCAAGGCAAGAGACAGCTCCTTCACACCACAGCCCACAATGTGGGGGCAAAGTCACAGCCAGTGTCTCTCTCTTGGAGGAGGAGGACAGGCAGTGAGCATTGACGAGAGGCTGGAACCTGGAGATCTTTCTGCAGGACTGCTCTCAAGTTACACTGACTTTGCAAACAGAGGCACAGTATCAGCCAGACAACCCTGACAAAAGCCCCTTTGTGTGCAAAGGGCAAAGGTAGAGGAGATGGGAACAGAGGGCCCGGGTGTCCTACAGCATAATCTAAGCTTCCACAAAGAAAATGGAGAGAGGCAGGGCCAGCCCCGGGCTCACACAGGCTGCTGCCAGCTTCTCAGCTTCAGAAGAGAGTTTGGGTACCGTCTGGGATAGAGAGATAAGGGAATTAGGCTGCTCTCTTCAGCTAAGTGGCTGCAATCAGTTACAGCTCCCGGACTGATCCCAGAGGAATTGCAGCGAGACAGCCTGCGGAGTGCTGCAGCTGCCAGAGCGTGTGCTGGGACCCCGGGTACCACAGCCACAACACGCTGGCAGTCGGCATCTGACTGAGCCTAGGGCAGCAGCACTCGCTGCCCTCACTGCACGAAACATGCCCGGTTTCTCACAGGCAGCACTTGAAGCACCAACCAACTCACTGAGCAGAGAATGGGTGGGGGAGGACTGTTATGTCCCAGGCCACCACCTCATCACTACTTGTAGAGGGTCAGAGAAGTAGAAAAGTAAAAAAAAAAAGAGCCAAGTGAAGTGAAAACAAAGTGCTTTAGGCAGGAAGCAGTTCTGTAGTGCAGCCTATGCCTTCATCTGCAAATGCACCTGGCATGCACACACAATTGCACTTGCTAGAAACAGCCAGAAAGTCTCCTCTGGCTTCAGATGAGATCCCTCAACCACCTGGCCACCCAACAGACTCAGATGCTGCTGCAGGGAGGCTTCAGAAAGGAGCAGGCTTCCATACTGCCAGCAGGGCAGGATTTCCCGGGGCAGATTTGCTTTCCCCTCTGAGGAGTGCACCCAAGGCTCGGTATCCCATTGCTCTTCCCCCTTCAGTGTCACCTTGTACCAGTGCTCAGGGGGAGGAAGTTCTTGCCACGGGTGGCTGAGGGGCACCATTGGCTGCTGCTTTTAAGGGGATCTTGTGTTCTCGGGGTGGGGTAGGAGGGGGAAGGTGGGGCTCTGCAAGGCATCTGAGTACATCTCGTCCTGGACACAGGGATGCTGCACAACCCTTTGTAGCAGTGGCTTAAGCAAGCCTACAGTCAGCTGGTTCCCCTCGCTGGAGAAGGGCACTGGGTCCTCCTGGGAGTGAGGGAGGTGCTGCAGGACCACAGTGAGGATTTCGGGGGCAGTGAGGTCAGTGGGGCACAGCGGCCACAGTGTGTCCAGGTAAGGGTCCAGCTCCCGGTGCTGGGCAAACTCTGCCAGCAGGGTAGTGAATATCTCCTTATTAAGCAAGGGGCTGAGCTTGGAGAACTTTTCTGCCACCTCCACCACCCGCTGCCACCGCTTCAGGTGGATGAGAAGCTGCAGAGCTTGCAGCACGGCCTTAGGCCTCTTGCTACAGAGCAGCAGTTCAAGCTCCATCTCATCATCTGCCTCACTGTGCTTGTTCTTCCTGGCCATCACTCCCAGCGCTCTCTTGTACAGTGGCACTCGGCCCTCTGGGCCCTCCTTGCTGCTGTATGTCCAAGAGATGCTGACATACTCCTGGGTCAGTTCCACAAATCTGGGCAACCATTTGGGTTTGAATCTAAGGCATGAGGTGCAAATGAGCTCAAAGAGTGGGACCACGCCATTCTGACCCACCTCCTCCTGCTGTGGCCCCCCCAGGACCTTCTTCCACACTTCTGGGGTTGCTCTGGCTACCAAGAGGCCATCCCCATTCTGCTGCAGCTGAAGGCAGCTCCTTGTAGCCTTCCAGGCAGCCTTGGGGAAGGAGGCAAAGATAGAGTTCAAGTATACTAAGTTGTCCTTGTCCATATCAGAATGCAGAACACGACTGACCTCCTGCTCCACCAGTTTCTCACAGTAGTTTTCCACCTCACTCTCTGGAGCACACACTACACAGGTCTTCAGGAGCTCCAGGCTCACGTAGCTCTGCAGCTCCAGGCTCATTGTGCTCAACAGCTTGGCATATGTGTCTTGGAGGTCTTGGGCTGGCTTCTGCTTTTGGCAGAGACTGTGCTGCAGGATGGCAACGAGAGCTACAGGAGCTTGGAACACACCACCTTTCTTCAACTTCTCCACTGTCAGCTTGGAGCTGCTGAGGCTCCTCCTTTGATAGTATCTGCAGGCCTCCTCGAACACCATCTCCACCAGGAATGGCTCAGGTTTGCTGCTGTCCTCAGGTCTGGAGAAGCTAAAACTGTAGATGCCAGTTTGAGTGAGAAGCTGGATGCTGTCTTCCTCTTTTGGGGACTCTAAGAAATGCACCTCTTTCATGCTCAGGATTTTCTTCTCTACAAGCCTTCCACTTTTCTGGTCAATGAGGTACAGAACCCCAGCCAGCACACATGCCAGGATGCTGCCAAAGGTCTTCAGCTGTACAGGACTTCCTTGGGTCAGGAAGCCTCCCTGGAGATCAATGATATGCCTCTGTGTCCCATCTGGCTCCACCATGTTCACAGCACCCTTCGTGCTCACCAGCAGCAGACCCCCACTGTTGGACACCGCAGAGGTGTGAATGTCCAGAGGTGCCAAGCCTGAGAGCAGACCCACAGAACCAAGCAGGAGCTTCTTGAAGTCTGACTCACTGCTGGAGCGCAGCGCCTTGCTGTGGATGAAACCTGCAGAGGGGGCTGTGATGGTGAGCTTCGCCTTCTCAGGATGCCAGATGAGGAGGAATTTGGAAGTGGTGGCAAAGCTTGCAGTGGTAGGCACCAGAAAGACGTGCTGGGGGGAGGCCAGAATCTGGTATTCGGGGCTGTTGTGCAGCACTATCCTTACGGTGCCCAGCCGCACGCCTTGCTCCCCCACCTCCAGAGCACGGGTGCAGACACAGAACCTGAAGGCACACTTGCTCATGTCCAAGGGAGCATCAAGGGGAGGCCTCTCCTCACACCACATCAGGCTGGTTCCTTGGCTGCACACAGAAACAATTCGTGCCCGGGCACCCTGGCAGAGCTCCACTGTCTGCAGCAGCTGCCAGCCTACAGCCACCACAAAGTGCCAGACCTCGGTTCGACCGTGTTCCCACACAATGGCCAGTACCCAGGTGCCCAATGTCATAGGGCTTTGCAGGAAGAGCAGTCCCACAAGAGCTGGCTGGGGTGGCTGCCAGTTCCTCTCCAGGTCGGCTCCACCGATGCCGTGGCGCTGGAAGGCCACCACCTGGGGCAGAGGAGGTGGCCGGCTCTTCTGCAGGACCAAAAGGTGCTGCCCATCGGGGCTGGACTGGACATGGCTGGGCTCTTCTCCATGGCACAGCAGCTCCTGCAGCCAGTGGCCTCGGCTGAAGTCACTGAAGTCGGAAACCTGCCGCAGCATGCCGACTCGCGTCCTGGGGATGCCCGCCCTAGTCACCGAAAGCATACACCAGTGCGAGCAGGGGCACAGGGCTCCTGCTGCCGCGGCGTGCACCCCCACTCCAGCACCGGCCCCTGCCCCCCATGTCCCAACTTACTGGAAATCTCCCGACACCCTGGGATCCACCGGGCACCCTCCTCCTCCCCCGGCGAGCCCGTTCTGCAGGCACCAACCCCCCAAGGTACCTGCCTCGCCCCCAGCAATCAGAACACCCCCCGCTGCCCCGCCTGACATCCGCCACCTCCCTCCCGGAGCCAGCGGGGCCTACCTGCCGCTGCGGCGGCTGCCTGCCGGGGCAGGGGCGACCCTCCGCCGGGGCCGGGCCGGTGCTGGCTCGGCTCGGCACGACGCTGCGCTGCACTGCGCAATCACGAGGCGGCGGCCTTCCGGGAAGGGATGCGCCGCGCCGGCCCGGGGCGCCGCACTCTCACTTCCGTCGCCGGGGTGGGAAGGGTGGCGGGGCAGCGGTCCCGGGGCAGGTTACGAGGGCTCGTAGGTGGAGAGAACATTTTTTTCCTGAGGAATACGTGTGTGTGTGTGTGTGTGTATATGTGAGTGTTCCCAGGGCAAGGTGAGCGCTGTCCGTCCCGAGAAGGAGCCTTCTCACCGCTGCCCTTACCCGCCCTGCCGGAAGCCGGGGCTGCCCGGGGAAGCGGCGAGCGGCAAGGCCCCGCCGCTGACAGCACTGCCCACCCGCTCCGATTGCGAGCGGCGCTAGGACCGCACGGCGCGAGCCCCCTCGAAGCGCATGCGCGGGGCGGCCGGCGGCGCCTGCGCACGGGGGCGGGGAGCGGCGGGTCCGCAGGTAAGTGCTGGGGAGCGGGGGGGGGCACGACACGCAGCCCCCCCACTCTCTGGGGGCCAAGCCACGCCCCCCGCAGCCCCTCCTGAGCGACCGCCCCTGCCCTGGCCGGGGCTTGGGGTAGGCTGGCGGCACCGGGCCCTGGGGTTCTGCCGCCCCAGGGTTGGGGTGGTGGAGATCTCCACGGGGCGGGGACGCTGTCCGCCTGCGAGGGGCCTCGTTGGAAATGGGGGCCCGTTGAGCCGCTCTCGCCGGGGTGTCCCGCAGGCCCGGCTCGCAGGGTTGTTGGGGAGTCTCCCTTGGCCTTGGAGCAGCTGGTGCTGGCGGCACCCTGCCGGGTGGGTCATTGCGGGAGGGCGCGAAGCCTGCTTTGCCACAGCCCCTTCCGCGGACCGGTGACCCAGGGCTATGCCCGGGCACCTGCCGGGGCACCCTATTGCCTGTCCGCCTAGCCCCATTCCGGGGCCTGGCTGCCTCTGGAAACTTGGGTTGTGTGGCAGCGATTTCACACAAGTCTGTTGCTCAAGAAGTTGTCGCTGCTTTCCCTGCCTGCAGCGCTGCTGTTACCAGTAACTGCCTTACCAGCGTGACTGCCTCTGGGTTCCGTGCGCTGGGTGCTGCCCTGCCTGAGGAGGCCTTGCAGCAGGCTGGAGCTGCTCAGCCCTTTGGCTGTGCTTGTGCAGCTGCTCCTGGGCCACAGTATCAGCTGGCTGCTGAAACGCTTGGGGTTCCAGATAACTCTTTCCAGAAAAAAAAAAAAAAAAAAGTGCAGGACCTATTTCTTTATCAGTGCTCATTATCTGCTTTACATCATGGTCCTCCAAGCATTTGTATTGGCAAATTGAAGAGGAGCAGTGAACGGTGGTAAAAGAGTGGGAACTTGTTTATTGTACTGAAGACAGAGGCAGCTTACTATATAATGAGGCTTACAGCCTCAGAACCCTGTTGCTTATGTCACTAACAAAGTTTGCTTTTAAGCAGAGGCTGCAGTCTGAATCTCTGATGAGAGCACGTTCAGGCTGAGCAGGTGGGTGGAATATGCAAAACAGTAAGATAATTTTGGTCACTGTGATATGTGATGATTGCAGTTCACCTGCTGTTTGAGCTCTAGGAGGAAATGTGACAAAACTTTTAAGAGGAGTTTAATGGGGCACAGATCAGTTTGTTTTTTCCAGTAATAGCAGTGTAATTCTTTGTCTGTGTTGCTTAGGGCACTTTTTGCTCTGTGCAAATAGAGTCTGCAGGTGGGGTATATGCAGCATAAGACTATTAAACATGCACAAAAGAAAAGGTGAGGCTTTCATGAGCTGCTAGACTGCTACACGTTCATCTGCTCATCAGCCCTGCTAACACACCAGGCAGCCATGCAGACATCCTCAAGAGGATCAGCCTCTGCTGCTCAGAATTGCCATATTCTGGCTCCCTCAGGGGTTTTTTGTTTGTTTTAGGACCTTACATATTTTTTGTTTGCATTTTTCTTCCTGAGTGCTTGTGCTACTAGTGGTCCCTATCTCAAAAATGTTACCTCTCTGCAGCTGTGCTTTCCTTATCTTGGTTTGGCTCTACTGTGCAGCTTCCTCAGAAGTCGAAGCCAAGGTCATGCAGCTGCATCTATTCAGCATGGGCCTTGGATCCACACTGACAGCTGAAGCCATGGGAAAAGGACAGGTGAAGGTTGCAGGGAGAGTGTTTTTCTTCAGAAGGAAGACATCTGGAAAGGTCTCCAAGTGGCATGAGCTTTTGTAGTAGGAGTGTTGAGGCAGTGCAGAATATTTCATGGTGAACTAGGTGGGATGGATTCTGAAAAGTTTGACAAGTGAAAACTCAGAGAGACTTTCTGACATGAGAGCTGAGCATTGTAGTCAGGAATACAGAAAGCAGGCATGATGAAATTAAAAAGTTCATTTGGAAAAATGTTGTGAACAGATGGAGGTGGAAGTGAGTGATGCTTGTCTAGATGACCTTGGCAGGAAGAAGCTTAACTAGTTAATGGTGTGAAGCTGATGGATTGGGTGTTGTTTTAACCAGACAGGTAAAAATGGAAGGCAATTATGGCTGAACTGTTAAAATTGTAACCTGGATGTTACTCTTTAATATCATTACTAAAATAAGTGTAGTGTTGAAGTCTGTGGCTGCATCTGCAAGAGGACGCTGCTTTTGGTGTTTTTCAGTGGGGGTTAAGTAGTGGTATAACTTTAGTTTGTACTGTGTAGAACCACATAAACTGCTGATGCCCTGAGTGAGGTGGAAGGGCTTGCTAATAATGCATATACTGGGTCTGTGCTGGAGATTGTTGCCTGTTACTGCAGAAAAAGAAGCAGGACTTCATGTGAGTTTTGTCATCAGTACGCCCTCTGAATCTGTTGCTCGTTGGATACTTCATGGAAGGCACCTGGCAGTTCTGACAGATGGATCCAAGGCTTGTGTGCTTTTGAGTGTTACTGTTTTCCTTGGTGGTGGGTAGGGCACCTTGCAGTTGGAAATGAAACTACAGACTGAGCAGTCTTCATTTCACTGACAATATATAAATAAGGTAAGGAATCAGTGACATACAAAAGCACAAACCCTAACCACCAACACGAGAACTGGCCGAGAATAAGCTGCAAAAGGGCTTACAGCAGGAATTTGGTGATGGCAGTTGCTAAAGCCTTGACAAAGTCTAGCCCAGCATGTTCCTCTCTGTTTTCACTGGTGGTCTGCTAGGTTACTGCTGGTTGCCCTGGGCATTTTAATACTGCAGCTTGAACTAGGTCAAGGCACTATTTATGCATCAGGATTCATGGGCTTTTGTGCTGGGTACAGACTGCTTATTGCTATCTATGTTTTAACTGCTGGAACCTGTGTTTTAGCTGCTGCCTGCTCCGGTCTGATACTGACTTGGCAGATTTGTCCCATGCAGGAGGCTTTTCCTAGAACCTCACAGAAGAATTTAATGGCTACTTGGCTTTTAATTTATTGCTTTAGAAGCTATAGGTTAGCTTTTAGGCAGAGGTTTATTCCCCTTGCTTGCATGATCAAGGCAATTTTTGAACAACTTTAGATTCAGTACACTTGGAAAATGCCTTGAATGCAAAGCGTGATCACACTGGATCCTAAGTGCCTGCAGCTGGTTGTGGGGGCAATTACTAGCCTTGAAATATTTCAACAAAGTAGTCCAATTTTAGTGGCAGTGGCAAGTTAAGAGACACTAGATTCCAGAAGCAAAAGTGTCTTAGCTCTTACTCAGAGTTTTAAGATTGAGGTCCAGGGCACTATTAACAAGCTAATACAGATCGTGCAGTTTGCACTACCTTTTTCAGACAGGGAATAAATGGTTTGCTAACTAAGTCAATATGTGGAAATAACATTTTGTCATCTGTTGTTTTCTATTTATTCAGCCAAGAAGTGTTTTATATATATATATTTATATATATTTTTGGGTGGTCCACTCAAATACACTTACTGGTGCCTGGCTATGTGTAGGGGTAGCGTGTATGCATCTGTAATCTCAAAAGCATTCAGGTTTGTTGGCTGAGGCAAGTAACACAAAATACAGTGCTTGATGAGCTGCATGCAAGGTTCCAGAAGTTACAAGATTTGGATGCTTATGTAGATGTGCATTAGTGTTACATTCTCTGCATAAGGTGATCTGTGGAATAATAAATGTGCACAGGAGCTGAGTGACAGCGTGGAGCAGCTGTGGTTTTCAAAGTGAACAAAGCCTGAGCAAAATTCAGACTCAAAATGTCAGGTTCATTTTTCCTGTGGATATTCTAACAAAAAGCTAACAGATGTGTTCCTCAGAATGTCACATGTTTAGCTGGAATCTCTGCTATGAGTTCTGGAATGAAATGGATAAGAGGTGAATGGTTGGATGTGGCCCATCCCTTTCTTCCTGACTGGATCAGCTGATCCCAGGGTTGATGACAGATAAAGTAAAAGTCTGCTTGAGTGTCTGTCTGCCGTGGCTTTTATCTTCCTGCCTTTCAGCTGCAAGGACTCATGCTCTGTTGAGGTTTCTTTTAGTTTCAGATGAAGCATCTTGGATATTCTGCTGCACAGCACACTACTTGTGATTCTGCAAACCCACATGTGCTTCTCTTGGCCTCGAGGGGTAGTTCTCCTGTGCAGTGGGTGACTACAGCAGGATTCACTTCGCAGCATGTGTTAATGGGACTGACCTATTGACAGAATAAATTATCCATATGGACTTAAAACGTGGAAAATGCCCTGGTTCTTTTAAAGTGTGATGTGTTTAAAGGATAATTGTTAACTGTATTCAGTGTTGTTCTCATCATCAGCTGTCATGGCGTCCTGATAATTTCACACCTCCACATCTTGTTTGTAAATATTTTGTGCATTTAACCGTTGTTTTACGCAGCTGCCCCAGAGGTCCCCCTTAGAAAAGTGCAGCTTCCTTTTCCTCTCTTTATGACATCTAGAAAATGTAATTGCATAAAGTGAAAAGAAAAAGCCATTTGTTCAGCTGTCATAGGTCATGAAACAAACACAGCCTGATAAAGCATTGGCATGAAAGGCGACTTTTACTTTCTTTCCCGAGCTCCTCCATTTGCTGATTTGTAGAACAGCAAGTTATAAACAGGACCATCATTTAATCCTTGCCTCTAGCAGTCTTCTTTGTATGCACTCTGTGTTGCTTTGGTTAAGAGAGTACGAATCCCAAGTCCTGTTCTGACAGAGACTAGAATTTTCACATGATCATGTGATCCCTCTGATGCTCACCCAGCATCAAGCCTTTGTGTCTTGTGGGATTTAGAGACTTTTATATTTTTTTTTTCTCTCTCTCTCTTTCTGGAAATGCAGGAAGAGTGTTAAAATGCAGCTCTCAAAGTCCGGGGACTTAGCAGAGCCTATCGATCCCTTCCCATTCACGCGCGCATTCCATGGGAGAACGCTGACCTAGAAGCGCTGCGAGGTCGTTCATTAGTTTTGACATTGGGGTTCGTTAGTTGTAATTCCATCAGCAACATGCTGATGGATGTGTTTGTGTGCAGGGGCTGACAGCTGCTTTTGGGTTCAGAACCTTCGAATTCTAGTTGGGGAATTGTTTTGTGCGATCTTGGGTGAGACTTGTATCGCCAGGCTGAAAGCGACAGTCTTCTTGATTTGGCTTTTAATAGGTTTCTTTCTGTCTCCAATTAGGTTTCTAATTAGAATCATGTCTTATTTCCCATGACAGTTTAAAAATAATGCAAAGACTGTCAAAGAAGCTATCAAGATGATGGAATAGTGTTTTCCTTTTTGTTTGTTAGACACAAACCTTCCTCCATCTTAGTTGGATCTCTGTATCTGCTAGGCTACAGGAATGATTTTGGTGTTTGAGGTCATTCTGCCCCTGTGCACTGCACGGGTTAGGCCACACCTTAAGTACTGTGTCCAGTTCTGGGCCCCTCACTTTAGGAAGGATGTTGTCTTGCTGGAGCGTGTCCAGAGAAGGGCAACGAAGTTGGTGAGGGGTTTGGAACACAAGCCCTATGAGGAAAGGCTGAGGGAGCTGGGGTTGCTTAGCCTGGAGAAGAGGAGGCTCAGGGGTGACCTTATTGCTCTCTACAACTACCTGAAGGGAGGTTGTGGACAGGTGAAGGTTGGTCTCTTCTCCCAGGCAGCCAGCACCAGAACAAGAGGACACAATCTCAAGCTGTGCCAGGGCAGGTTTAGACTGGATGCTAGGAGGAAGTTCTATACAGAGAGAGTGATTGCCCATTGGAATGGGCTGCCCAGGGAGGTGGTGGAGTCACCATCACTGGAGGTGTTCAGGAGGAGACTTGATGGGGTGCTTGGTGCCATGATCTAGTTGTTTGGGTGGGTTGGATTGGTTGATGGGTTGGATGCGATGATCTTGAAGGTCTCTTCCAACCTTGTTTATTGTATTGTATTGAAGCTTCTGGTGCAGTAGTTGATAAGAATGGAATAGAAAAAAACAGGTTGGAAGAGACCTTCAAGATCATCGTGTCCAACCTATCATCCAACACCACCTAACCAACTAAACCATGCAACCAAGCACCCTATCAAGTCTCCTCCTAAACACCTCCAATGATGGTGACTCCACCACCTCCCCATGCAGCACATTCCAATGGCCAATCACTCTCTCTGTGTAGAATTTCTTCCTAACATCCAGTCTGAACCTCCCCTGGTGCAGCTTTCTTCTGTCAGTGTGTCCTGGGGCTCTTTCCATTCTCACCCCAGCACACACACTGCCCTTAACCAGCCTGCTGTGCATATTCCCTTTCTAGCAGGAAGACAGGGCACCTCTCTGCCTTTCTATATGAATCTCAGCTTTTCAGGTGTGGGACCTGGTGCCCTTTGTCCTACCCTCTGGTTTCCCGTCCAGGCAAAGCTCCTTCTCTTCACACCTAGTGGAGGGTCTTTTGCAGCAGTGCTGTTTCTTCAGGCCCAAAGAGGTTTTCCTGCCACGTAGGAAGTGGAGATTTATGGCTCAGGGGATGGATGTCTGAGAAAGTGACTGGGAGCTTGAGTGTTCTAGTTGAGAAAGTTGTTGTAGTTTTAATGCAGTCAAAAGCTGCCTGCAATGGGAAAAATGTGGAAGAGATCTGGAACTGCGCTTGCTGGAATTTGCTCTTTGAGGGAAAGGCAGATATAATATTGCTGTGCTTGTGAAAGGGGTTCAGGCAGTTTGGAATGGAGGGTAAATCCAAAGATGTCTCCATGGCTGCTAGCTTAGAAGGCTCTGGGGTCTGCTGTGTGCTGACTGCAGTGAACTTAGACTCTATGCATAATTTAGTATGGCTGAGTGCAGCTGCCACAAGAGCCTGCCCATGTTTTTCTGGAGCATGACTTAAGTCTCTGCCCTAGGTATGCTGCTGCCTTGTGTGTAGTTACCCTTGGAGGTGTGGGAGAAAGGTTGGAGCTGAGGGGTATGAGAAGGGATGGCGTTTCCTTTCTGCTAACTGCCTCTGACCGTGCTGCAGTGATAGAGGAGGTTAGAACAGTGCCTAAACTGTGATGCTTGCCAGGGAATAGAAAAAAAAATGTTTGCAATAAATACAACTTTGCCAGATCAGAGTGGTGATGTCCTTTGTAGCCTCAGATGTGAGGTTGATAGTACTTGACAAGTCAGAAGTTCTGCCTCTCACCCCCTGAAATGGGTTGACTGTTTGGGACTACAGCTGTGGCTGTTTTCTCCTAACAATTACTTCTTCAGTAAAGACATTTCCCTATATTTTTAGTAGGTTAACCAGTAAGCTTGAGACACCACTACATTGTAATAAAGCCTGTTTGTGTTTCTAGAAAACCTTTTGCTGTCAAATGGAGCAGGGAATTAAGCTGTTTTAAATAAAATATCCCTTCAAAGTTTCTCTCCTCTGTTTCTCCATCCTTCTCCCAAAACTGGACCACTTCTGATGCTTTTGAGGCCGGGATTCTCCTCTGGCTTGACTTGCAGAGCAGCTGGCACAGCTGTCCATGCCAAAGTGCAGAGTGCTTCAGGGAGGCTTTGCAGCCAAAGGCTTCTTACTGTTGGACCACATACAATACAATACAATACACCAGGGTGGAAGAGACCTTCAAGATCATCTCATCCAACCCATCAACCAATCCAACCCACCTAAACAACTAGACCATGGCACCAAGCACCCCATCAAGTCTCCTCCTGAACACCTCCAGTGGTGGTGACTCCACCACCTCCCTGGGCAGCCCATTCCAATGGGCAATCACTCTATAGAACTTCTTCTTAACATCCAGCCTAAACCTCCCCTGGCGCAGCTTGAGACTGTGTCCTCTTGTTCTGGTGCTGGCTGCCTGGGAGAAGAGACCAACCTCCACCTGTCCACAACCTCCCTTCAGGTAGTTGTAGAGAGCAATAAGGTCACCCCTGAGTCTCCTCCAGGCTAAGCAACCCCAGCTCCCTCAGCCTCTCTTCATAGGGCTTGTGTTCCAAACCCCTCACCAACTTTGTTGCCCTTCTCTGGACACGTTCCAGCAAGTCAACATCCTTCCTAAAGTGAGGGGCCCAGAACTGGACACAGGACTCAAAGTACAAAAGCAGAATTTGAAGTGCTTTGGTAGGCAGCAAATTAAACAGATAAGACTTTTTAAAGGGGTTTCAGGAGCTTTTTGTCACAAGGTGCCCTTATGGCTTGACCAGTGTCAAAAAAACACTGGGTATCCATGTGATAAGTATCACAGTTCATGCAGTGAGTTAAAAAATACCTACTTTTCTAGATGTAAACTGCACTGGTCTGGATCATGAATCAATTTCTAGCAGAGAAGAATTAAGAAAATTTATTCATGAGGAGCTCATTCTTTATCTGCCTGTCTGGACTTTTGCATCTTTCTTTGAAATGGGGTATAAGACTAGATGGGACCTTTGATCTGATTTCTTATCTGGTGTAGTTATTAAAGCCCCAACTTTCTGCTCCTGAGAAACTGCTAGTATTTCAGTGCAGTGGAAAAAGTCTGTCTTGGCTGAGGCAGGCCAGATATGCCTTGAAGAAAAGTTCAAGTTTCCATAGTTGTCTTTTATCTGTTCTTACCTTCAGGATATACAGCATGGCCCAAGCAGAGAAGAAAGGTGGGCTGCTGCGGAAATCTTCAGCTTCCAAGAAGCCATTGAAGGAGAAAGTCGTCTTGATGTACGATGAGATTTTCACGGTAAGGACCCGAGCATCTCTTCCTTCTAAAGTGTTGCCTTAGATTTTCTCGTGCTGAGGGCTCTGTGTGTTGAATTCTTTTCCCAAGGTAAGGCCTGCATGGGGTAGGCACCCACATCAGGCTCTCCTGCTGTCACGCAGAGCTTTGCCTTCTGCTTTCTTCCTTAGCGTCACCTTGCCGGGTTGGCTACCAGGATGACTTATGGGCTGTGGGACGCTGTGGCTTTTCAAGTATTTCTCAAGAAACATGATCCAGAAAATAAGCAGATGCATCCTAATTGAGAGCTGCTTCTCTTTGTCCTTCTGTTTCTGGGAGCCTGTGTATACAGAATTCCAGACCACTTGGTCATCCAGTGGCATGATGCTGACTCTGAGCTACTCGTGATCATGATTTTCTTTAAATTCTGCCTGAATTAGTTCTTCTTGTTTGCTCTCATGGCTGTTCCTTTTTCTTTCAGACAGAGGACCCCAGTAAATGCAACCCTAGGTTTTGGGAGGAGCTGTTTCTCATGAAGGTAATAGGCATTGAACATCCTCTGATTTGCTGCTGCTGTTCTGCCTACAAAGTGGCAGAGTGTCAGAGCGAGGAGTTAAGTTTCTATGGTGCCAGTGGTGGTGTAACATGCATGAACTGCCTCTTCACCTGACAGGTCAACTTGGAATATCTAGAAGGCAAGCTGGAGGCTCTGGATGGGGAGGAGTTAATGAAGATAAAAGATAACATCAACTGCTTGTTTCAGCACTGCATCCAGGCACTGGGTGAGGAGCACCCAATCAGAGTGGTCAATGCATTACAGGTACTATGCTAAGAGATAGGGAATGCTCTCTTTTGCAGGCAAGATATGTGCTGCTGGTATCAAAACATCTTGTACTCATTTCTTTGCTTCTGAGAAGTGATGTCTACAGAGTAGTTGCTACTTGTTATCTGTGGAAGTTATAAACATTGTTAGTCTTTTCAGTCTTTGAAGAACACTTAGTCTTTGAAGAACAACAGCTTATTTCAGAATTCAAGGGGGTCTGGTGATGCAGGGTGGAGCAGGTAGCAATGGATAGACGAGAGAGGCTTGCTCATGCTTCAAGCTGTCAGTGCAAGGGCTCAAGAGTACTCTGTGTAGATGTGTCTCATCTGCTTTTTCCTCTCCTCCCTCGTTTCAACCTCCCTTTTTAATTTCCATGTGGGTTGAAAATGAAATAAAGCTCTGAAGAAGTTAGTGTGACATTTATGCAGGGCACTGTCCCTGCTGGACACTCCTTAATTGGAAGCTGTGAAGAACTGTCACCCAGAATTAATAGCCATGTTCCTGCAGGTTCCTTCTTACCAAAGCTATGCTGTCTTGTGTCTTGTCCAGAAGATTCCTTTCCTCAGCCTTGATATATGATGTTATTAGTTCACAGGCTGATTCTTACAATTTGGTGAATGCATTTGTCTTGAGTTTTTCTCAGCTGTGGGAATATAGGTTATGAATTTCAGGTTTGAAGACATCACCTCTAGGAGATACTGTACAGGCAGTGAGATGGGAAAAGTTGATTTAAAACACTGTTTACACCTCTGATATACAGTTTTGCATTTTGTTATTATTTGTGGAATTAGGGTGAAAGGAGGCTATTAAATATGGTAGTTATTGCTGTAGACAGTCTAGCTCAGCCCTGAATTTCCCAGCTTGTAGTCAGCCTTTTGGCAAAAGTTTGGCCAGGGCTCAAGTTTAGAGTCTGCTGTGTGAGTGTAAAGAGGAAGCAGGTTACATCTCCTGAGCCTGAACTGGGAGAGCGTGCCTTAGATCAGAGTCTGTTCCTGTGGAGAGTGATCCTGAGGCCAGGACTTCACGCAATCTTTTCTTGAGAACGGCCAAGGTGACCAAAGGTTTTTGTAGTACAGCGTCCCAGCTCTGACAGTTGTGAAAAAACAGATGTCTGCCTTGCCCTTTTGCTTCTGTATGGTTCTGGAAGCTTGCTGGTTCTTTGAGGTCTGCTTGTCTCCAGCTTTACCTCTTCTGAAACTAATTATTTTCCCAGGTGAATTTAAGCTGGAGTATAAAACTGCTTGCTCCCCTCCCCACAGACCTGATGACAAAAGTCATGACAGACTCTCTTGCAGCAAATGAGATATTTGCTGTCCATAAATTTCCCAGGGTGTCTGCTGGAAGCATAGTGTGCTGACACCTGTGTTGCCAGAGATCTTCAAGAACTTGGCATGGATCGGTTCAACCAGTGCCTGTAACAGGAAACGTGAAGGAGGTCACATTGAGTGGGAAGGTTCTTTCATAGGAAAGTTAACCTCTCTAACAGCCTTGCAGACATTTTGTGGGGTTTTTTTTTAGATTTATTTTTTTCCTTTGGGCAAAGAGACAGTTCATTGGTCAAACTTAGTGCAGCAGTGTGGTAACCAAACAGCACATTGCTCTCTGTAGCAAGAGTATCTGCTGTATGGACACGCACGGTACGGTAAACTCTGTTGTCTGGATGCTGCATGTTTCGGCGTGCTTGAAAGGAGAAATGAATCTGGAGATCTCTAAGGTACATCTGGTCCATATATTGGACACTGCTAGTGCTTTGCAGTTTCCTGATCAATATTTCTTGCCTCAAAGGCACTCTAAGTTGTTTTCCAGAGATCCTGGTCCTGTCTAGTGCAAACTGAGTCCGCACAGAAGCAGCGGTGATTATCTTTCCTCAGAATGCTGTGAAATGAAGGGGTGACCAGACAGGAAAGATTTGGACAAATGCATTCTTCTCTCACTCTCTCTCTCTCTCTCTCTCTCTTTTTAAAAATTTTTTATTTTCATCATCTAAGATCCTCCTTAGAAACAACAGAGGTGGAGGAGTGATCAGATGAAAAGTTCAGCTTCCAAGCTGATGGTATTAATTTATATATCTCTGCTTTGCCAGTGCTAGGAGAGGGTCTTAGGGTCGACTTTGTTACAGAATATTAGGTTTGTAGGTGTTGCCTTACATCATCACAGCATCAGTCAGGGTTGGAAGGGACCACCAGGATCATCTAGTTCCCACTTTTATATCTTGCTGTCTGATTTTTCCCTTTGCAGACTTTGTGTGCGTTGATTCGGGGTGTCCATCAGAAGAACAAATCCACTTCTGGCTTTGACATCATCAACATGCTTGTGGGTTTTGATAAGGCAGAGCTATGTATGAAGGTAAGGCCTTGGCAATGTAGAGAAACAGCACAGCAACCGTGTTCCAGGGCTGGTGAATTGTAGACAGACGTGTCTGCCAAGTTGTAGCTTTTGGGGGAAATATTCCAGGCACTTGTTAAAAACAGCTGCCTGAAGTTCTTTACCTGCTAGTTGCACAAAGACACGTGTTTGTTAGTTATAGAACAGAGCACTTTTCCTTTAGTTCCATGCTGTGCAGTCACTGTGATTGAGAAATCTTGACACCAGAAAAGGCTGTCACAGGCCTTCAGTACCTAGTATTGAACCTCTTGCCTTGTGCTTAATTTTTAACAGGCTTTTAGTACCTAGAATTGAAGCTCTTACCTTGTGCTTAATTGTTAGCAGGCAGTCATATCCTGTGTGCTCACTTTTCCACCAGCACATACACTGTTTTAAACTTACTTGAGGCTCTTCACTGTGAAGATGCTGAGTTTTGGGAAGGGGCAAAGTAATGAGCAATAAAGCTGAATCCCTGTTGTATCTTTCATCTCTCTACAAAGAGTAGTACATTTGTGAAAAATACTTAGTAACTTGCCTATCAGAACTACATTTTTCCTCTAAGAATATCTATACTACCTGTAACTTAGTATTTGGAAACCAGTTATTTATGAATATCTGACAAAAGGTATGTATTTTTAATCATAACTAATCTATCTATCTACTATTAAATTAGTATTAAATTGCCAGGGCTGGAAGGGACCTCAAGGATCATCTAGTTCCAAACCCCCTGCCATGGGCAGGGACACCTCACACTAGATCAGGTTGCTCAGAGCCACATCCAGCCTGGCCTTAAAACCTTCCAGGGATGGAACTTCCACCACCTCCTTGGGCAACCTGTTCCAGGGTCTCACCACCCTCATGGTGAAGAACTTCTTCCTAACATCCAATCTGAGTCCACCCACTTCTCGTTTTGCTCCATTCCCTTAGTCCTATCACTAAAAAGTCCCTCCCCAGCATTCTTGTAGGAACACTTAAGATATTAAAAAGGCCACAAGAAGTTCTCCTTTGGGGGACTCTCCTCTCTAGACTGAATAGCCCCAACTGTCTCAGTCTCAGAACTGGAGGTGTGCCACTTGCAAAATATCTCATGGTGCCTATAAGTAAAATGAAATATTGGAAGAAGAAAATGCTAAGATTAGTCATGCAAACAAAAAGGAAGATTATATTTGTAATAGAGCTCAGTGTTGCTTTGTGAATAAAATCTATTAAGTGTATACAAAAATCTCTCCTATGCCTCCAGAGAAAACCCATGGAAAGTGATCCTGGTGGTGTGCTTCCAGTCCTTAAAATGTAGTTAACACAAACCAGTATTGAGAACCAGTAGTGTGAACGTGGCCTGCGTCCTTATTGATCCAGTTATTGATTCTGGCAATAACATGGCCTTATATTGGTGCTGTTGTATTTGAATCCCCCTGAAAAGTGTGTTTGATTTGTGCTTGTTTGGCTTTTTTTAGTAGCAAGCATTTCAAATAATTTAATAGTTACTTTCAAATGATGTGGTTGTTCTTCTTTAGAACCTGATGGAGAGCTTGGATTCGCTGCTCTGTGCAGAAGGTTCTGAAAGCCTCAAGAGCTTGTGTCTGAAGCTACTTCTCTGCTTGGTGACGGTAAACAAATAGCAGCTGTGTAGTAACCTGAAGGCTTATATGAACCACATCTTGAGGGCTGGAGCTGTCTCAAAACTTGGCCTGCATTAGGAATGGTGTGGCCAGCAGGATCAGGGAGGTCATTGTGCCCCTCTACTCTGCTTTGGTTAGGCCGCACCTTGAGTCCTGTGTCCAGTTCTGGGCCCCTCAGTTTAAGAAGGACATCGAGACACTTGAACGTGTCCAGAGAAGGGCAACAAGGCTGGTGAGAGGCCTTGAGCACAAGCTCTATGAGGAGAGGCTGAGGGAGCTGGGGCTGTTTCGCCTGGAGAAGAGGAGGCTCAGGGGCGACCTCATTGCTCTCTACAACTACCTGAAAGGTGGTTGTAGCCAGGAAGGGGTTGGCCTCTTCTCCCTAGCAACCAGCACCAGAACAAGGGGACACAGTCTCAAGCTGCACCAGGGGAAGTTTAGGCTGGAGGTGAGGAGAAAGTTCTTCACCGAGAGAGTGATTCGTCATTGGAATGGGCTGCCCGGGAGGTGGTGGAGTCGCCGTCCCTGGAGGTGTTCAAGAGGGGACTGGATGTGGCACTTGGTGCCATGGTCTAGTCGTGAGGTTTGTGGTTACAGGTTGGACTCGATGATCTTCGAGGTCTCTTCCAACCTTAGTAATACTGTGATACTTGAGCAGAAGGCTGTAGTGTGAAGCTTAAGATAGGTGAAGAAATTGTGAATGAGAGCAAGGGTCAGTGCAGAATATGCATCCTTGATGTAATCACAGTGCCAGTACAGACTCGAAGTCTCTTTTCACCTCATAAAGTAGGTGCCAGCTGGGACAAAGGGGAGAGACAATGAAGGATGTGTCAGTTGGATTCACAGGGATTTTTTAGAGAAAAGGGTGCTTAAGAAGTCCCAGATGAATGTAAAGGGAACAGAGGAGAGAGATGGAGGAAAGACAGGAAGTGTGGAGCAGAGGAGTGGTGAGCATGTGAAGAATGAGGAAATTGGAATAAATGGCCACTCATCATCTCTTGGATGTGGTCAACTGTGAACTATTTTAGCTGTGATAAGAGGTAATTGAGTGTGGAGGAGGTCTTCACTGCCCTGTTTGTGATGGGAGGGTACTCAGTGGAGCATATGTGCCCTGTTTTTTTTTCCCTTTTCTCTTTCTCAGCCTCTTGTGCAGCAGCCTGCTTAGCTGCTGATGGCTGTTGTCATGCAGCTGTGTGAAATGTCAATCCGTAGAGGAAAGAGGGAACTCTTAGTATGTGGGTCATGCTGCTTGCCAGAGAGAGAGAGGGGTGGGAGGCAGGACAGATTTCTGTTACTTCATGTCTATCTCTGCTGTTTGTCACACCTTAACTTGCTGACTAAGTGTGAGGTTCTGGATAAATGTGTCCATCTGGTAGCAGATCTCTTCTGTTTCCAGTGTGTGCTAGAGGCAGCTACAGGGTTGTGGGAAGCTTCAGGTGAAATTTCAAAACCTGTGTTTCTACTCAGGTGACAGATAACATCAGCCAGAACACCATCCTGGAGTATGTGATGATTAACAGCATATTTGAAGCTATTTTACAGGTAAGGGTTCTTCTTCCTGCTGTAAGGGCTGCTCTTCCATAGTGAGAGCTTTCAGTGACAGATTTGCTTTTCAGCTTTCTCAGTGCAGCAGAGCTGATTGGCATGTATGCTGCTTCCATTCATAGCTGTCATTTTTAATGCTGTCTCCTTACTCTAGTCTGTTTTTAGTCACTACTGAGTATTTGAAGTGTTTTCACTTGAGGCCTTTGAGCATAAATAGAAGCCGAAGGGATTGCTGTGCTAATTTCACAGACAATTCCTGTATCGGAGGAACTTCAGTGCAAAAGGCAGGTCTAGATATATTGAGGTGGTTTTTTTTTTTTTTCTTCCTCTTTAAAAGTGGAACTGGGCTCAGGGAGACCCAGAAAACACACAGTGTTGGTGATGCACTAAGATACTGTGCAGTGCTGTTGAAGATTATATTTGCTCTTTATGCCCAGAAAGCCCCTGTGCATCCTCTCTGTGACAAGCAAGCTTCTCTCTGTGTTGGAAGCACCTGAAACTCCCTCAACCCTAAATATCCTCTTTCAGTTAGGGCATAATTTGTTCTTACATGTACATTTCATGGCCACACACTGTCTGAGAATTACTACAAGCTTCCTAAAGAAAGCCTGAACAGAACCCTGTGATTGATTATTCCAGATCCTATCGAGCCCGCTTAGTCGCAGGGAGCATGGCTATGATGCTGTTGTCCTTCTTGCCTTGCTGGTCAACTACAGAAAGTATGAGGTAGGTATTCTTCTGGATAACAGAAACAACACTTCTCTCTGCTTCATAATTTATAATGGTCTCTGGATTATTAAGGCAGCCTAGAGTACAAGTCCCACTACAACATTTATCAGCGCAGAGCTACACAAGTTTGGCAAGGCAGTCATACTCTGCTAACCCTGTCTCTGACATACATGCATAATCAAATGTGTATGATAGGCATACAGCTTGTTTTGTGCAAGCATGAAAGCAACTGCCTGGGGAATGTGCATTTACTTCATGAAAGTCCTGTGAGGAAGGTCCTTTTGAAAGAGTTACTGTTGTGCCGAACTTGCACGCTTGCCTTTGTGTGTGCATGACTGCAGCCATACATAATCTCCAAAGAAAAATGAGCTGTCAGTCATCTTGGGCTTCAGACTGAATTTGTGATTCAGAGCCTGACTAGCAGACTGAAAGAGCACAGATCCCCAGAAGAGGTGGTGAAGCTGTGACCAAAGAATGAACTGAAACATCACAGCAAGTATTTCCAGGAGAAGTCTGTCTCTGACTGATTCCTCTCTGAGAGGATTTATTACTCTTTCTTCTTCTAAACTGGTTGTGCTACTTTGTGGTGCATTCCCATTTATTTCTGTTAGTCATCAACTCAAAAAAGAAACATTTAAAATGTTAAAAAAAAAAAATAACATCACCTAATGTTGGCTTTTCTTTGCATGGTGATTGTCCATTGGAATGGGCTGCCCAGGGAGGTGGTGGAGTCACCATCACTGGAGGTGTTTAGGAGGAGACTTGATAGGATGCTTGGTTGCATGTTTTAGTTGATTAGGTGGTGTTGGATGATGGCTTGGATGAGATCTCTTCCAATCTATTCTATTCTATTCTATTCTATTCTATTCTATTCTATTCTATTCTATTCTATTCTACTCTTCACAGAAAGAGAGATTGGCCATTGTAATGTGCTGCCCAGGGAGGTGGTGGAGTCACCTTAAACACTGGAAGTGTTTAAGAAGAGCCTGGATGAGGCACTTGGTGCCATGGTTTAGTTGATTATCATAGTATCAGTCAGGGTTGGAAGGGACCACAATGATCATCTAGCTTCAACCCCCCTGCCATGGGCAGGGACACCCCACACTACATCAGGCTGGCCAGAGCCTTGTCCAGCCTGGTCTTAAACACCTCCAGGGACGGGGCCTCAACCACCTCCCTGGACAACCCATTCCAGGGCTTCACCACTCTCATGGTGAAGAACTTCCTCCTCACATCCAGCCTGAATCTCCCCACCTCCATCTTCATTTCATTCCCCCTAGTCCTATCAACACTTGATAGCCTGAGAAGTCCTTCCCCAGCTTTCCTGTAGGCCCCCTTCAGATACTGGAAGGCCACAATGAGGTCACCTGGGAGCCTTCTCTTCTCCAGACTGAACAGCCCCAAGTCCTTCAGTCTGTCCTCATAGGATGTTTAGATTATTAGATAGCATTGGGTGATGGGTTGGACTTTGATCTTGAAGGTCTTTTCCAACCTGCTTTATTCTGTATTCTGTACAATGTTATTTTTTCCCATAATTAGAAATATCTTTATGTGTTTAGATTGGCAAAAAAAAAATTGGAAGTGCTGGAATATCCCCTTCTCAGTAGAATTACTGGGAAGAGGCAGGCTCCAAAACCTACCTGGCTTTATTATAGATCTTATTTTAAATTATGACTAGACCTAGAGAATAGGAAAGGCAGGAGCTAGACTTAGTGTCCAAAGTAGTCCCTTTTTAATTTCTTGTTCTTGTGACTGTTACCAGAATCACAAATTACATATTCTGTTCACATGGAACAGGAGCTTGGAGATATCTTCCAGTTTATGGCCATGAGGCTGCTGAGAATGATCTGGGTAGGGTTAGTGATGAGAGCAGTGTGGAAAGAGCAGAGGTCTCATTGCAGGATTTAGGTGAGAGGATGGAGAGCTGTGAGTGGTCCCATCCCTGAGCTATGCATCCTTGTGTACTATGTGTCCTTAGTGAGGTGGAGTGCTGTGAGTACATAGGAACTGTCTGCTTTTTACAGTAGCTCTCTGTAGAGGGTCAGGTGCTTTGGAAACCATTGTCCTAGATGTCTTCAGACTGAGCACCCAAAAGAAATTGTGCTGGTGTTTAAAAAGTACAGTGCAGCCTGAGGCAGATGTGGAGCAAGGGGAGTTTCATCTTGAGTAATTCATCTGGCAAGGTTGAAAGCAACTTGAAGAAAGGTTTTATATGATGACTGTTTGACACTGCCCTTTGTAAGCAATGCTGTAGGCAATGCCTGTAGTAATGCACTCATCATCTTTGTCCTTGAGTGGCTGCTTTCATTTGCTGTTCTTTGGCCTTTGGTGTCAGTTTGTTGGCTGTGTAGTTGAAGCATACTTTTATGCCTCCAGTCTAACTTTAGAGTTCTCTTTTTAGTTAACTGTCCTGCTGTTGATAGGTTCTCTTTTGTTCTCAGCTTCATTGGTTGGCAAATTGTGTTTCCAGCTGCTTGAGAAAATTTAATTAGGCTGAGAATTCATTAGCTGGCTATGGTTTTGTGTCTGTCTAATGTGAATACCACTGTGTTTTGCATCAGGATGTTCTTTCATGTTTTGGGGGAAGTGAATTTTGGCATCTCCTTTCCCTCCCTGGGGAATATGTGTCCACATTACCAGTGTAGCTGAGATCTTGGCTGGCTCATTAACTTCTGTTCTGGGAGTGAAAATGATTTAGATGTCTTTTACATGGGCCCTTTAAAGGGATGTCCTGATTTGAAACCTAGTGATTTTCAAAAGTCATCCCAAGCATATACTTAATCCAGTCTTTAGCTTGATTCAGAGAAATTCTTCTGTCCTGATTTCAGAGAAGATACTTTTACCTTCATACTGTGTGAGACAATCATAAAAGAGTAACTAAGTAGTTAACTATGGTGAGGAAAATGGAGAAGCTCGGTGTGCACAGAAGGCTGCCAAACAAAATGCTGTGAGGAAGAATATCTGTTTGATTACTTTCTCAGTGTTTTTAGGGATTTCTTAACAAATTAAACCATAAGATCAGACAGCAACTTCTAAATAGGTTCTGAAACAGTGTCAAGGTGGAAATTGCATTGCATCGTGTTCAGCCTGCTGGAATTGTATATTGTGCCTTTTTCTAGGCAGTGCTGAAAGGAATTAGTCAAAAATTAGTCAAAATGTGTCTTCCCCTTCCCCCCCCCCCCCCTTTGTGTACTTGCCTGCCAGCATATTGTGTATCTGTATCTGACAGCCCTTCATGTCTGGCTACATGCACTTGCCTCTTGGTTATAGACAGCTTCAGGTGCTGAAGAGACACTTATTCACACTGAGGAGTCAGAAAATGAATATTTTATTATCACTTCAGAGGGAGGACTTGCACAACTCCAATTATTTTAAATAAATCTTTAACAAAAATTAATTATTCAGGCTCCAAACTTCTGCAGGACAGCTTGCCTGCAGAGGAGATGGCCTCCCCAGGGCTGCCAGCAAAGCTGCTGAATCATCCCTTGAGAGCATTCAGGGAAAAGCCTTCTGAGGGGTAACTGAGTGAACTCTGCCCTTTGTTTGTGTAACAGAGGTGAAAATAAGTGAAGCACCTAACTAGGGATTATACATGGGGAGCTTCTTAGCTTCTTAACTTTTTACCTGCTTTTCTTTTCATACCAAAAAAAATGTTTCCCATAGGTTTGTGTTGGAGGTGAAGGTGCATTTGGTGACACAGAGGAGATCTGGCCTCTGCCAGACCAGTGTGTCTTCATATAATACTCCCATGGCATGTCTCACCTGGGGCTTGCTTTAAAATTGACCTGGTAATGATCTCCTCACAGGTTACACCTTCACCTCTGTGAGGTTTTTTGGTATCCACTGGGTGGAGCACGGAGGACATCTTGAGTATTTCCAAGTTTTAGGAGTGTTTGTCTGTGCCTCATCACTGACAGGAAGACCTTCATGCTGCAGTGTTTGATATTTGATAGCAGTGGTAGGAAAGGACCTGAGTTCTCTGAAGAGCTAAGAATCATATTTTTGAGTTCTCCATGGAGGCAGGTGGAGGCAGGCACTGTTTCTAAGGTTGTGTAACTGCTTCCTTGACACACTTTGAAGTTTCCAAAATGCTTATCAGCCGTTTTTTTTTAAGGCTGTTGCATGTTTCTGCATGGAGAGGCAGGCCTGACTTAGACTTGTAGAACTTCTGTTGAGATTCCCAGTGAGAAGGGGAACTGAACCCTGAGACAGCAAGGTTAGAACAGGGAAGTGGGAAGGACTTAGGGGTGCTTGTACATGTTGCATGTTGCTGACTTACATCATAGATAGGCAGAGGAAAGCTCACAGACAATAACTAGAACTGTTTTCTCTCGGGGAGGGGCAGGAGGAAACTGCACACACAGTGGGCAGCACGGGAAACACTCTCATCATACTGGTACAAACTGCTGTACATGGGATAAATATCCTGTGAAAGCATGCCAATGTGGTGTGTGGATTACACTGGTGAATCACCTGCCTGCTGCTAAAGGAGCTGGGCAAGCCTAGAGAGGGCATGGGATGTGGCAGGGGAATGGAATACTTCTGACAGGAATTAACCAGACTTTTGCAGTTGTGGGAATGACACCTGGATAGATAAGGGGCAGAGATCTGTAGAAGGCTAGGCCTGTTTTGTGATCATGTCAGACATGGACTGAAGACATCATGCTGCCATGAGGCAGGAGACGTGGAGCATGCATCTTGGCAAGCCAAGGGCAGTGGGAGAGTGAGCATAGACTGGAGATGACAACAAACTCCCTTCCCTTTCTTCTCTGTAGTGAGACAGTGCGTGTGACTAGGTCTCAGAGCAGCCTGGTGGTGTTGGTCAGCATAGTATCTCCCAGTTTGCTTATTTCTCATGTCTGGGAGTTTAGATAACCCTGCAGCCTGTAATCTAGCACAGCTCTGCTGCCCATTGCCTGTGACTGGATGAGGCACTTAGTGCCATGGTCTAGTTGATTGATTAGGGCTGGGTGGTAGGTTGGACTGGATGATCTTTGAGGTCTCTTCCAACCTTGGTGATTCTGTGATACTGTGATACTTTCCTTGGTCATGAGTGGCAGGCTGGCCTCTTTTCTTTGTGTGAGCTGTAGTGTGGAGAGTTTTTCTGTCTACAACTACCTGAAGGGAGGTTGTGGCCAGGTGGGGGTTGGTCTCTTCTCCCAGGCAACCAGCATCAGAACAAGAGGACACAGTCTTAAGCTGTGCCAGGGGAGGTTTAGGCTGGATGTTAGGAAGAAGTTCTTCACAGAAAAGAGATTTGCCATTGGATTGGGCTGTCCAGGGAGGTGGTGGAGTCACCATCACTGGAGGTGTTTAGGAAGAGCCTGGATGGGGTGCTTGGTGCCATGGTTTAGTTGATTAGATGGTGTTGGGTGACAGGTTGGACTTGATGATCTCAAAGATCTTTTCCAACCTGGTTAATTCTAGTCTAGTCTATTCTTATTGTATTGGGAGAGCAGGACAGTGACTGAAATTAGCAAAACTAAGGTGTATTTACAAGGATGAATTGTCATCTGCTTTTAATTATGAATTGTGAAATTTGGTTTTAACTGAGACTGACTAAATTTAATTTCTGAAGGGAGCATGGTTGTACAGAGAGGACCATATATTGTGACACAGTAGGAGCCTCTCCTTCAGCCTGGAGATGTCTTTGCATGCTTTGTGCACAGGCAGGCTCTGTGTGAGTTTTCTGTCTCTTTCTGAGACACCAGAGTGGACTGTGTGCTGCTGGAGGCAGGCTGACAGGCTGACTGAGCTTTGATCTGTTCTGATCAGTTTCTTTTCTGAACCTCAAAGAAAGCCTCATCCTCCCCAAGCATGCAATAATTGTGAGTGGTGTTTTTTGAGCAGTCTTATTTTTACTGTGCTGTCAAGCCATGGGCACATGAGGAAGATAACTGCAACTTAGAGGGCTGTGTCTGGTGCATGCTTTGTGTTCTAGTCCTCCCATGCACTTTGGACTTAATGCAGAGAGCCTTTTCTTCATAGTCCTGATTCTGAATCAGCTTTGTTCATTTTGCACTGACACATACAAGCCAGGAAAAGCAAATTGCTAGTTCAAAATGCATCCTAAATTATTAGGACTTCCCTTCATAGAAGGAGCCTGTGTGCTTTGTTCTGCTAAGTTTAAAGAATTTATATTCTCCAGAGCCTCAGTGGGGTAAAGTGTTAAAGTGTTGAGCTCTAACCCAGCAGCAGATGAGTCTGTAACACTGTTATGCTTTCCTGGGTTCTCCTTCCTTTAAGCAATCTTTGCAGGGTGTTGCAGTAAGGAGATAGCAGAATGCTGATGTTCAGTCCCAGCTTCACTGCTTGTTCCTGCTGCATAACAGTGTGTGTGTCACAGATAACAGTCTTGCAGGACAGCTGCTGCACTTTCAGGGCTGACAGATGAGCTAGCAGTGGAGCAGAGACTCCCTCTCAATAAAATCAAGAGACTGGCTGAGCCAGGAAGGAGGTGGTGTCCCAGGCGTGGAAGCCTTAGCATGTGCTGTGACTCCTGTTTCTTTGTGTGTGTTCTGCTTTGTGGAACAGGAGGAAGACTCTTTCTAGGTGGTAAACTTGGGAAGATAAGAGTGGGATTTTTTTGTTTGTTTGTTTTTTTAAAGTCTGAACTTAAACCCAATTGTCTTTTTCTCTTCTCCCCTGCCCATGAGCAGTCAGTGAATCCTTACATTGTGAAGCTCTCCATCGTAGATGATGAAGCCACACTCAATGTGAGTATTTGACTTGATTCCTCTGCACTGCTGGGGATGATTTCACATATGGTGTTAATGTAGGCATGGTGTTTGGTAGAAAGAAGGTCTGTTAACCCTGCCATTGTAACCAACACCAGTATAGTGGGTTTCTGCCCGAGCTGCACTCCTGCAATAGCTTGGGCAGCTCAGGATTTCATTAGTGTGACCATCAGTCAAACAGCAGGGGTGGTTAGAAAGCTAGGTAGTGAGGAACTCTGCTGAACTTAGTGATGAGAGATGCAGCTTTCCATTTTAATGTCTTGATTTTTTGGGGTGATGTTTTTGGTGTGTCATAGCCTGTGTCAGTAGTTCAAAGAGCTTCAGGGGAAATTCTTCGTAACGTGGCAGCATATCTTGAGAGGGGGCAGCGCTGCTGTGTGGGTTTGTTGTGTGACTTCCTGCATTGACATTTTTAATGAAAAGCTTTTTTTCATGCTTGTTTTCCAGGGAATGGGACTTGTAATTGCCCAGGCTTTATCAGAATATAACAGGTAAAACCTTACTTTTCAATGCATGGTAGTTGCTGTACATTTCCATGAAGTTTTTCTGGTGCCAAGTCCTTACTTGTCCCCTAGCAGCCCTGATGCACCTGCAGAGACAGGGAATAGTCTTATGCTTTGAGGTACTTCAGCTCAGTTGTTGCTGTCATTGGAAGTGTAAATGCACCTGTACCAGCTGTGCTGATGTGCTTTAGGAGAGATCTTGCTGTAGGGGAAGATAACTGTTGTGCGCTTTTACTACCATAGATTTTACCTCTGTATGAACCTTGCACTAAATCTTGGTCTCAAGTGAAAAGAGAAATGATTTGTTGAGTAGCACTCTGTTAGAAAATTGATTGAACTGGAGCATGATCTAAATCAAAGAAAAGTCTCCAGGACTATCCACATGCCAGATCTGAGATGATTATGCTTTTGCCACTGGTGGAAAGCATTAGCTGCTTCTGAAGAAAGAGCCAGAGTGCCAGCAGTAAAGGCAGGGTGTTCTCAACTTGTGCTTCGTAAGCAACAGCACTAAAATGTGGAAATTTTCCTAAGGGGGGAAAAAAAAGCATGTCAGAAAAGCTGTAATACTTCCAATCAGTTTCACCTGAGCAACTCAAGACTTCATACAGTAGCATTCTCAGTGTATATCAAGTTTTAATTCTTTTGAAGATCTGCTGTGCAGATGACTGGCAAGATCAGCAACTCACGTACATGTATTTAACAGAGTGAATTATTAGAGTAAAGCAGAAAAGTCTTCACCCACCCAACTGCTTTCACTTCGAAAAAAGCTGTCCCAGACTGTGGCCTGTTTTGCTTATCTCTTTCTTTCCCTCTTCCTAAAAAACCTCCAAGAATTTTCATTACATGTTGCATTGCACAGCTGCCTAAACATGAGCCAGCAGTGTGCCCAGGGGGCCAAGAAGGCCAATGGCATCCTGGCCTATATCAAGAATAGTGGGGCCAGCAGGAGCAGGGAAGTCATTGTGCCCCTGCACTCTGCACTGGTTAGGCCGCACCTTGAGTACTGTGTCCAGTTCTGGGCCCCTCAGTTTAGGAAGGATGTTGACTTGCTGGAACATGTCCAGAGAAGGGCAATGAGGCTGGGGAGAGACCTTGAGCACAAGCCCTATGAGGAGAGGCTGAGGGAGCTGGGGTTGTTTAGCCTGGAGAAGAGGAGGCTCAGGGGAGACCTCATTGCTGTCTACAACTACCTGAAGGGGGATTGTAGCCAGGAGGGAGTTGGTCTCTTCTCTCAGGCAACCAGCACCAGAATAAGAGGACACAGTCTCAAGCTGCACCAGGGGAAGTTTAGGCTGGAGGTGAGGAGGAAGCTCTTCACCGAGAGTGTCGTTCACCTTCGGAATGTGCTGCCCGGGGAGGTGGTGGAGTCACCGTCCCTGGAGGTGTTCAAGAGGGGACTGGACGTGGCACTTGGTGCCATGGTCTAGTCATGAGGTCTGTGGTGACAGGTTGGACTTGATGATCTCTGAGGTCTCTTCCAACCTCGGTGATACTGTGATAGTGTGTGATTGGATTCCTGTGTGGACAACACAATCAATGGCCGTATGAGCTTTGCCAGTCTATTTGAGTGCAAAACTGTGGTAGTTTTAGGCTATGCCTTTAAAATTTTGTTACAGATTTTGAGCAGAAAAGTAGACAAATGTAAATAAAACTACCACATAAGTGGAGTTACTTAGCTTAATGCTGAGGTATCCAATGTATTTGTTGACCTTTCTGACTTGAGTTCCAGTCCCTTCACTTACTCTGGGAATGTGGGATCAGGCAGGGTCAGGCCATGAACCATAATGGCCCTTATGGTTTCTGCTGGCCATAGGCTGATTAACTCTGCAGTAGTATATGATGGATGATGACTGAAATAAAACTGTTTTGTGGTTACTGACTGTGTATGTTCCCTGTGGTTCATTACTGTTTTGCCAGTGCAGGATGAAGTTTCCCGAGTCACTTGGTCCCAATAGAATAGAATTAACCAGGTTGGAAAAGACCTTTGAGATCATCGAGTCCAACCTGTCATCCAACACAATCTAGTCAACTAAACCATGGCCCCAAGCACCCCATCCAGTCTCTTCCTAAACACCTCCAGTGATGGTGACTCCACCACCTCCCTGGGCAGCCCATTCCAATGGCCAATCACTCTTTCTGTGAAGAACTTCTTCCTAACATCCAGCCTAAACCTCCCCTGGTGCAGCTTGAGACTGTGTCCTCTTGTTCTGGTGCTGCCTGCCTGGGAGAAGAGACCAACCCCCACCTGGCTACAACCTCCCTTCAGGTAGTTGTAGAGGGCAATAAGGTGTTCTCTGAGCTTCCTCTTCTCCAGGCTAAGCAACCCCAGTTCCCTCAGCCTTTCCTCATAGGGCTGTGCTCCAAACCCCTCCCCAGCTTTGTTGCTCTTCTCTGGACACGTTCCAGCAAGTCAACATCCTTCCTAAACTGAGGGGCCCAGAACTGGACACAGTACTCATGGTGTGGCCTAACCAGTGCTGAGTCCAGGGGGAGAATGACTTCCCTGCTCCTGCTGGTTACACTGTTCCTGATGCAGGCCAGGATGCCGTTTGCCTTCTTAGCCACTTGGGCACACTGAAGCCTTAGCCCAGACTGCCATGTCCTCTGTAACAGTTAAGGCAATTGACAAATATATGTATGGTCTTTGCATCTAACTTTATGTGTTCTTGAGAGGGCTTTCACATGTTGAAGATTTGTCCATCCTGTATCATTATCAGATGAAACTGGTCTCATGGTATTTATCTAAAGTAGCCCTAGTTCCATTTCTAACGCCACACTTCCTTATTCCTTTTTGTTCAGGCAATACAAAGATAAGGAAGAGGAGCACCAGAGCGGTTTCTTCTCAGCTCTAACTAATATGGTAAGCAAGGAAGCAGTGTTCTCCTGTTCTTTAAATAGATGCCTTCTTGGAAATTCAGTGGGAGGGTGTTTCCAGAAACTGAGAGTTTGGGGCGTGGCTTCTGGAGAAGCAGATGCATTGATCCAACGTAAACCAAACACAACTGAAGTGGCTGTATTCTAAGCAGCACGCTGTCTGCCTGGGAAAGCTCTGGCAAAGAATATCTCTATCCTGGTGTTGGTAGTTGAAGTTGTCTGCCTCCATCTTACTTGTTCTAGTTCACTTGGTTTTAAAAATCACAGTCTCTTGGTGGACACTCTGAAACAGCTGCTTATTTTCAAAACCAAGTTGCTGCTCTGCTGATGTAGCTCAAACAAACTGATTATTTTTGTGGCAGTCTAGTCTGTCACCACCTTTAGAGATCTGTTTCTTGATTCTCAAACCTGGCTGCGCTGTAGCTATGCAGTGAGCTTGGATTCTGTAATGGGCACACTGCATTTTCAGTGGGTTATCTTTCTGAAGCAACTGTGGATTTCTTCCTTGTAAAGAGTATCCACTGTTGCCCTTGTTCAGTTTGGCTTTGCTGAGATTTAATGGTAGTCTGAGAACCAAGTGATGGGGGAATTTCCTGTAAGTAAGGACAGATCAGTGTTGACAGCCATCTGTCAAGAGTGACATGGGTAAAACTGCTGTTGCTTTGGGGCATGCAAATAGCAAACGGTCTTTGTTGTCCTCTTACAGAATCACAGACTAAGCCAGGTTGGGATTCAAGATGCAGTCCTCCTTTTCTTTGTGATTTGACAAGTGAAGCCTCAGTGAGTGGCAGTAGTGCAAAACAGAATGTATTTGTGGATGGCCATCCTGTTTCCCATTTGTATATTACTAGTATTAGAAAGAAAGTTTCATGTGTGCCTTGGATGAGAATACATCTGCCAGGGCACTTCTGATTTAGTGAAATCCAAGTCTTCTCTCTTGTTCAACAGCTCTCACAAATTCCTCTTGTGCAATGCTCTTTATTTCCATAGGTGGGCAGCATGTTCATAGCAGATGCTGATGAGAAGATCTCGGTCCAGTAAGTGCATAGATGTTAGTTATGCAGCGTGCAGCAACTCACTGCACTAATCAGCATGACTGGCTCCATCTTGAAGCAAATCAAGCTGAAGACACAAGTTCTCTTGTAATTTAAACCACACCCCTGCAAACAAAGGAGTCTCTCTTAAAGTGAGAGGGTGCAGCAGGAGGAGCCACTTGCTTGTAATGAAGTGTATGAAATAACCCAAGCCCTGCAGTTTGTGGGAGGCATGCTCATCGGGGTGCTGGGAAGCGATGGTTTGTGCACTCCTGTCCCCAACAAAATGTTTTCTGAATCAAGGGGCTGAGTGATAAATATGAGGGTTTGAGGTATCTGTAGGAACCTCTGCCCTTGAAAGAAAGTACTCTCAAGGGAACACACTGTTTGAGCTACAAGGGAGACCTTCAGCAGGAAGGGAGCAAAAACTGTAGGTGATCTCTAAAAATAGTTATTGTAATGGATTGTTAAGTACCGCCAATAATCAGGGGAGCAACTGGTGTGCAGAGGCAGAGTTTGGGCCATGCTTCTGACAAACTTGACCTTTGGGATTTTCATCTGGTGTCAGCCCTTCCCTAACTGTGCTTTTGTCTGTGTCCTGTCCACAGAACGAATGAAGCAATCCTCCTGGCCCTCTATGAAGCTGTTCACTTGAACCGGAATTTCATCACAGTTCTGGCACAAGTGAGTTTCCAGTGCCTTGTTTGCCCATTTCTTTGTAGTGGATGTCTCTTTGAAATTAGAGTCAGAAAGTGGAGTCAGTGAAAAGATAAGTTTGTGTTTCTTTTCTTCCCCCCTGCATACTTGTCATAGGTGTAGCTGAGCATGGAAGATCAGAAGCAGGCCAGGACCTGAGTTTATTGTACTTTCAGGAAATGCTTCTTGTCTTGACACAAAATGAGTGAAGTTTTGAGAGCACAGCTCATGTTGGAATGAGCCATTTCTACCACTGAATGATAAGGCTTGCTTGGAGTGCCTTCTGTGCCCTATTGATATGGCCTTTAGAATAGAGTAGAATTAACCAGGTTGGAAGAGACCTTTGAGGACATTGAGTCCAACCTATCTTCCAACACCATCTCATCAACTAAACCATGGCACCAAGCGCCCCATCCAATCTCTTCCTAAACTCCTCCAGTGATGGTGACTCCACCACCTCCCTGGGCAGCCATTCCAATGACCAATCACTCCCTCCGTGAAGAACTTCTTTCTAACATCCAGCCTAAACCTCCCCTGGCAGTAGGGATAACATTGCTACAGCTATCAGAACAATTTATGCTCTCATTAAGTTCGGGTTGAGGGTAAGAGGCTGATCTGGCTCCAAAGTTGACCAAATTGTCCTGTCTGAGCGTGCACAGACTGCATACAATCACAGAATACATTGGGTTGGAAGTGACATGTAAAGGTCATCTTGTTTAGCCCCCCTGCAGTAAGCAGCGATATCCCCAGCTAGATCAGGTTGCTCAGAGTGCCATCAAGCCTTGAACATCTCCCAGGGATGGCATCTTCACCATCTTCCTGAGCTACCTGTTCCAGTGTTCCACCACCCTCACAGTAAAGAACTTCTTTGTCCAATCTAAATTTACCCTTCTCTAGTTTAAAACCATTTGCCCTTGTCCTACTGCTACATGGCCCTGTGAGCAGTCTCTCCCAAACTTTCTTTTAGGCCCCCTTCAGATATTGGAAGGCCACTATTGGGTCTCCCCAGAGCCTTCTCTTCTCCAGGCTGAACAGCCCCACCTCTCTCAGCCTGTCTTCATAAGAGAAGTGCTCCAGCCCTCTGATCAGTTTTGTGGCCATCCTCTGGGCCCTCTCCATCAGGTCCATGTCCTTGTGTTGAGGGCCCCAGAGCTGGATGCAGTACTTTGGTGAGGCCTCACCAGAGGAGAGTGGCAGAATCACCTCTCTTGACCTGCTGTCCACACTGCTTTTGATGCAGCCTGGAATGTGACTTATCTTCTGGGCCTCAAGTGCACATTGTTGGCTCACATCCAACTTTCTGTCCACCAGTGTCCCCAAGTCCTGTTCCACAAGATTCTGTCACATCATCTGCCAGCCTGTATTGATGTATTGATAGTGCGGATTGTCCTTGCATAGGTGCAGGAGCTTGCACTTCACCTTGTTGAACCTCATGAGGTTCACCTGGGCCCACTTGCCCAGCTTGTCCAGGTCCTTCTGGATGACATTCCATCCCTCTGGCATAATGACTGCACCATTCAGCTTGGTATCATCTGCAAACCTGCTGAGGGTGCACTTGATCTTATTGTCTACATTGATGAAGATAATAAACAGTGCTGGTCCCAGTACAGACCTCTGGGTGACACCATTTATCATTCACTTCCATCTGGGCATCAGGTCATTGACCACTACCCTCTGGATGCAACCATCCAGCTAATTCCATATCCACTGAATAGTCAACTCATCAAATCCATATCTTTCCAAATTATGGAGAAGGATGTTGTGGGGGACCATGTCAGAGGCCTTGCAGAAGTCCAGAGAGATGACATCCATTGCCCTTTCCTTGCCCAGTGATGTAGTCACTCCATTATAGAAAGCCCCTAGCTTGGTCAGGCAGGACTTGCCCTTAATAAAACCATGCTGGCTGTCTCAAATCACCTCCCTGCCCTGCATGTTGTTGTCTGTCTGGGTACCCTTTACTCAGGGACTAATTGATGTGGGAGACTATTCCAACGACTATTTTCTGTTCAGACTTCCTTGGAGAGCTCAACTCCTTTTGCTTGGGAGGCTGTTGCCATAGCGTAGCATGCCTCCTTGTGCTGTTCATGGTGAAGAGACAGCTGTGGCAGCCTTCTGAGAAGCAGTGGACTGCTCCATACCTCTCATCACAAATCTCTCCATGTTTTCTAAACACTCTCTGAGTTTGCAAAGGTGCTTATTGCTGGGATGAGTTTGTCTAATATACTGCTTGTGTTGTGGCTGGCTGGAAGGATTACCTGCTGTGTTCAGGATAACTTTCAGGTGTAAACAAAAGTTAAGATATTTCCCCAGTTGTTTCAGGCCCTTGGAGTGCCTGATGCATCACAGGCTAGACTGTAGGCATGGCAGAGTAGATCTTTGGGAACTCCTGGCAGGAGTGATAATGGAAGAGATCTGATAGGCAGATCTACTGCCTCTGAAGAAAGCTTTGTTCCATGGGTGGTTAATTTGCTGAGGTTCCCTATGTCTTTTCCAGGTTATTTGTTTCTACCACTTCTGAGATTTCTGCTCTTTAGTTCTGTATAATACCAGCTCAGACCTTTCTGTGGTCAAGATAACCCTGTGGGAAGAGAGGTCTTGATAGGGAGAAGAGCAGGGCAGGAGAAGAGCTCTTAGTGAAAACTAAAAGGACAAACCTTACTTGTGAAAATGATTGTTGAAGTGGCCACTGATCAGTGAGTTTGATTGGAGTGGAGGTGGATTGTCTGTAGTCCTTCATTTGAGAGCAGGCAAGGTGGGTTGTGCTGTCCTTTGAAAAAACCCAAAACATCAAAACCCCCCAAAACCCCCAAACAGAAACAAAAATCTCCCTACAACTGACTCTCAAAATCTGATGAGTGCCCTTGCCTAAGCTGATGTCCATTGCTAGGGACTGCATGAATGACCACCTGCTGCTGTGCAGGCACATAGAGCAGAGGTACAGCTGTGTTGATGACTGAGGCATTGGGGCTTTGCTATGCTTAGCATCTTGGTGGCCCTCCCTTTCTGCTGCTAGGTGGCACTGTCATCTCTCAGCTGATGGTTGACGTTTGGGGAAAAGAAAGGTAAACACCTTCACAAATCAATGGAAGCAAACCTGGTTTATGTAAGATGATCAGTGGAAGATTGTATTTCAAAGCTGAAATCAGTACCTGTAAGGATCTGAAATTGTCTTTGAGCATATGTAGTCTGTATAGTATGTACAAACAGTATGTCTGTGCTCCCCATAAAATACAGGCATTTATTGTTACTCATAAGCCCTTACCTATTGTTACTTACACAAGCCCAATGAGGAGAGGCTGAGGGAGCTGGGGTTGCTTAGCCTGGAGAAGAGGAGGCTCAGGGGAGACCTTATTGCTCTCTACAACTACCTGAAGGGTGGTTGTAGCCAGGTGGGGGCTGGTCTCTTCTCCTAGGCAACGAGCACCAGAACAAGAGGACACAGTCTCAAGCTGCACCAGGGGAAGTTTAGGCTGGATGTTAGGAAGAAGTTCTTCACAGAAAGAGTGATTGGCCATTGGAATGGGCTGTCCAGGGAGATGGTAGAGTCGCCATCATTGGAGGTGTTTAGGAGGAGACTTGATAGGGTGCTTGGTTGCATGGTTTAGTTGATTAGATGGTGTTGGATGAGATGATCTTGAAGGTCTTTTCCAACCTGGTTTATTCTACTCCTATTCCTAGTCTACTCCTATTCCTAGTCTACTCCTATTCCTAGTCTACTCCTATTCCTAGTCTACTCCTATTCCTAGTCTACTCCTATTCCTAGTCTACTCCTATTCCTAGTCTACTCCTATTCCTAGTCTACTCCTATTCCTAGTCTACTCCTATTCCTAGTCTACTCCTATTCCTAGTCTACTCCTATTCCTAGTCTACTCCTATTCCTAGTCTACTCCTATTCCTAGTCTACTCCTATTCCTAGTCTACTCCTATTCCTAGTCTACTCCTATTCCTAGTCTACTCCTATTCCTAGTCTACTCCTATTCCTAGTCTACTCCTATTCCTAGTCTACTCCTATTCCTAGTCTACTCCTATTCCTAGTCTACTCCTATTCCTAGTCTACTCCTATTCCTAGTCTACTCCTATTCCTAGTCTACTCCTATTCCTAGTCTACTCCTATTCCTAGTCTACTCCTATTCCTAGTCTACTCCTATTCCTAGTCTACTCCTAAAATGAGGTACTAAGAGGCAGCATAGAGGAAGGATATCCACTTGTGAAAATCCCATGGAACCGACACCAGATCAGCAGTTCTGTATTCCTTTCTTTTATTTTGAAATAGTGATGACATATGAGGGTGGATTTATGTGAAACTTGCCCAATGAAATGGACACTTTGCTTGGCAGCTGGACTTAAAATAGTGTGGCAGACTGCCTGCAGTCTCACCAGTGTGGAGAGATCTGGATGCCTACGAAGAGTGAAGTCCAAAGCAGTAATTAGGCAGGCAACTATTAGCAAAGATGAAATGGGGAGAGTAGCTGACTGATGGAAGCTGAAAGGATCGATAATGATGGCGTTATTTATGTGATGCACTCTTTTCTTCCAGTGCCTGGGCTTTATAGTGAGGCAGGAAAGTAATAAATTGCCATCATCTTGGAGTATAAGTAGGTGGAGGGCAGGAGTGAGGAGAATTCGCTTTTAGAAGGAGAACTAAAAGGATCCTGGAAGAAGACTTCTAATGTACACCCTTGGGTTGTTTGGGAAGGGTTTGGAAGCTATATGCAATGCCCCTTTTCCCATTCTGCACTGGGGAATGGCATGTTACCTGTCTGCTGGGGACAGCCACCACTTTGGGATGTATTTCTGCTTTGTAGAGCTTTGTAGAGTACAGAAACAGATGTAGAGTTTAACTGTTAGATGTCCAAGGTCGGGAAGGATAGCCTTGCTTTATGGAGGAGGGGCTGAAGTTTCTTGAGACTTCATGAGTTGTCTGTTATGTGAGAGCATGGAACAGTACAAATAGCAATCTGCATTGGTGCCTAGGGAAGCCATTGACCTGTGTCTGTCTGGGTATTTGTGTTTTCTCTTAGAGCCACCCTGAAATGGGGCTGATGACAGCACCAACGAGCCCAATTCCAACCACACCTGTCACTCCCCTTGGAACCACCCCACCTTCTTCAGATGGTAAGAAATGTCTTGTTCTCCTGGGGAAACACCATTGCAAACTGTAAACCAGCCAGCAAAGCATTTTCTCAAGGTGGCAACTAATGAGGTCTGTGTGGAGCAGATGCAAGCTGGTGGTCTCTTCCTCAAGCAGCTTGCCTTACTAAACATGAGAAAGATTCTTTGACTCAAATGTTTTTTTTTCAGGTTTGCCTTGTATATTGCTCAAAGAAATTATGCTTCTCTTCCTTCTGAAAACAGTTCTGTCTCAGTGTCTGTATGAAGATATACCCAGTCCATTAGTTATTCTATGTAGGCTTTTACTTATCAATAATTATCAACTAGAAGGCATTGCAGAATATGGGCTGCCCAGGGAGGTGGTGGAGTCACCATCCCTGGAGGTGTTTAAGAAGAGCCTGGATGAGGCCCTTGGTGCCATGGTTTAGTTGATCAGATGGTGCTGGGGGATAGGTTGGACTTGATGATCTCTGAGGTCTCTTCCAACCTTGGTGATTCTGTGATTCTAGTGTCAGGTGGTTCTTTGCTTGGGATTATTTGTCACTAGAACAGATTTAGAGAGAATTGCAGTGGTTTCCTGCTTGTCATTCATGTACATGTCGGCCAGCTTTGAATTGACTGAGATTTGAATTCGACCTCCTTCTTGCCTTTCCTCTGGTAGGCTTTGTGAATGAGTGCTCACCCTGAGATCTTTCTTCTAAATGAGTTGTTACCTGTCCACATAAATACTCCTTGAAATAGCCTCAATTAAAAGCCTTTTGATTTCACGTATGCATAGGTACATCTCAGTTTAAAAGAAGACATCAAATGGCTATTGTCATGTGCTTTAATGCTATCCTCCAGTTGTGCAGAAGGTGTTTAATAAAGGGTCAGATTGAATGGAGCACAGTTTGGAAATGTATCTGGGGAAAAGCAACCTGGGTTATTCAGTGACAGCAGCTATTCAGGTCATTTGATACCCTAGTTAAGGATGATCTTCCCTACGGATAAATTCTCTCTGGTTACCATGGATATCAAAAGCTTCACTTAAAAAGCCCTTCATGTCTCAAGTCTTCTTGTGCTCATAACATCAAGTGTAGAGGGACAGGCATTTTGTGGGCTCCTGTTCAATGTGTTCATTGCAAGCGTATCCTCCCACACACCGTATTATACAACTGGCAGGATCTGTGCTTACCTGTGTCTGCAGCTTGCTTGTACTCCCTCTTTCAATTTACAAGTAATGAATGGAGAAAAAAAAATAAATGGTGGCAACCCACAAACTCCATCCTGCTTGCAACAGAGGCAGTGCTCTTGTGAAGCTCGAGCTTTCTTGCCCCCGTAAGGTTGCTGAGCTTAGAGAGAGCGGCTGATCATAATATCACAGTATCACAGTATTACTAAGGTTGGAAGAGACCTCGAAGATCATCGAGTCCAACCTGTAACCACAGACCCCATGACTAGACCATGGCACCAAGTGCCACGTCCAGTCCCCTCTTGAACGCCTCCAGGGATGGCGACTCAACCACCTCCCGGGCAGCTCATTCCAATGGCGAATCACTCTCTCGGTGAAGAACTTTCTCCTCACCTCGAGCCTAAACTTCCCCTGTTGCAGCTTGAGACTGTGTCCCCTTGTTCTGGTGCTGGTTGCTAGGGAGAAGAGGCCAACCCCTTCCTGGCTACAACCACCCTTCAGGTAGTTGTAGAGAGCAATGAGGTCGCCCCTGAGCCTCCTCTTCTCCAGGCGAAACAGCCCCAGCTCCCTCAGCCTCTCCTCATAGGGCTTGTGCTCAAGGCCTCTCACCAGCCTTGTTGCCCTTCTCTGGACACGTTCAAGTGTCTCGATGTCCTTCTTAAACTGAGGGGCCCAGAACTGGACACAGGACTCAAGGTGCGGCCTAACCAAAGCAGAGTACAGGGGCACAATGACCTCCCTGCTCCTGCTGGCCACACTATTCCTAATGCAGGCCAGGATGCCATTGGCCTTCTTGGCCCCCTGGGCACACTGCTGGCTCATGTTCAGGCGGCTGTCGATCAGCACCCCCAGGTCCCTCTCTGTTTGGCAGCTCTCCAGCCACTCCGACCCCAGCCTGTAGCTCTGCATGGGGTTGCTGTGGCCAAAGTCCAGCACCCGGCACTTGGACTTGTTGAATTCCATCCCACTGGACTCCGCCCATCTGTCCAGTCGGTCGAGGTCCCTCTGCAGAGCCCTTCTACCCTCTAACTGACCAACATCTGCTCCCAACTTGGTGTCATCTGCAAATTTGCTGATGACTGACTCAATCCCCTCATCCAGATCGTCAGTGAAGACATTGAAGAGGATGGGGCCCAGCACTGATCCCTGGGGGACACCACTGGTGACTGGCCTCCAGCTGGAGGTGGCACCATTGACCACCACTCTCTGGGCCCGGCCCTCCAGCCAGTTCCCAACCCAGCGCAGAGTGTTCCTGCCCAAGCCACGAGCTGACAGCTTGGCCAGCAGTTTGCTGTGGGGGACGGTGTCAAAGGCCTTGCTGAAGTCCAGGTAGACCACATCCACAGGCCTCCCCACATCCACCAGGAGGGTCACCTGATCATAGAAGGAGATCAGGTTGGTGAGGCAGGACCTGCCCTTCCTAAATCCATGTTGGCTGGACCTGAGCCCTTGGCCATCCTGCAGTTGCGCAGTTATTGCCGCCAGGATAATCTGCTCCATCATTTTCCCTGGCACTGAGGTCAGGCTGACCGGCCTATAGTTTCCGGGTTCCTCCATCCGTCCCTTCTTGTGGATGGGGACCACCTTGGCCAGTTTCCAGTCATCTGGGACCTCACCGGTCAGCCAGGACTGGAGGAAAATGATGGAACAATTGCGCTGGGAAGCATTCTTGATTTCTGTTTGCTGTCCCCTTGCTGATCCCTAATCTCAGTGATTATTTTCTTTTGAGGCCCACAGCTTGGTTTGGTGTTGCTTTGGTATTGCTGTTATTTTAATGACACGTTGGAATCTTTTTCCTTGTTTCTTAAAGTCTTGCACCTCAACAGGCAGCCAAGAGGGCCAATGGCATCCTGGCCTGCATCAGGAACAGTGTGGCCAGCAGGATCAGGGAGGTCATTCTGCCCTTGTACACTGCACTGGTTAGGCCACACCTTGAGTACTGTGTCCAGTTCTGGGCCCCTCAGTTTAGGAAGGATGTTGACTTGCTGGAACGTGTCCAGAGAAGGGCAACAAGGTTGGTGAGGGGTTTGGAACACAAGCCCTATGAAGAGAGGCTGAGGGAGCTGGGGTTGCTTAGCCTGGAAAAGAGGAGACTCAGGGGTGACCTTATTGCACTCTACAACTACCTGAAGGGAGGTTGTGGACAGGTGGAGGTTGGTCTCTTCTCCCAGGCAGCCAGCACCAGAACAAGAGGACACAGTCTCAAGCTGTGCCAGGGCAGGTTTAGACTGGACGTTAGGAGGAAGTTCCATACAGAGAGAGTGATTCCCCATTGGAATGGGCTGCCTGGGGAGGTGGTGGGGTCACTGTCATTGGAGGTGTTCAAGAGGCGATTGGATGTGGCACTTGGTGACATGATCTAGTTGTTTGATGGGTTGGACTTGATGATCTTGAAGGTCTCTTCCAACCTGGTTTATTGTATTGTATTATAACTGCAAAATTTGCCTGTGGCTGAAAGTTAGCAAAAGAGGCTTCTTTGACTTTGAAATGAAAAGATTGCTTCCTTCTTTTTCTTGCACTGAAAAAAAAAAGTGTAGTTGAGTGACTTTTCAAGTTACAGCAATGTGTAGAAATCCATGTGTGGTTTTTGTTTGGGTGCTTTCTTTTTATGCTGCCTGAGATTACAAATGGATTCTGCCTTAAAATTTCCCTGGCTGTTAGCCTGTTGTGTGAATTAAGACTTCTAAAGTTTCAAAATGTGTGCTAAAAAAAAAAAAAGAATAATCAAGGTCTGTAGCATGAACCAGGAGAAGCAGTGATGTGTTCTTCAGGGTGATTTCTTCTGGAGAGGCTGGTGAGAGGCCTTGAGCACAAGCCCTACAAGGAGAGGCTGAGGGAGCTGGGGTCGTTCAGCCTGGAGAAGAGGAGGCTCAGGGGAGACCTTATTGCTGTCTACAACTACCTGAAGGGTGGTTGTAGCCAGGAAGGGTTGGCCTCTTCTCCCTAGCAACCAGCACCAGAACAAGAGGACACAGTCTCAAGCTGCACCAGGGGAAGTTTAGGCTCGAGGTGAGGAGAAAGTTCTTCACAGAGAGAGTCGTTAGCTGCTGGAATGTGCTGCCCAGGGAGGTGGTGGAGTCACCATCCCTGGAGGTGTTCAAGAGGGGATTGGACGTGTGGCACTTGGTGCCATGGTTTTTAGTCATGAGGTCTGTGGTGACAGGTTGGACTTGGTGATCTTCGAGGTCTCTTCCAACCTTGGTGATTCTGTGATTCTTTTTGTTTTAAAAATGAGACTTTTGCTGGAAACTGCTGATCCATAATATGTAAATCTTGAGTGTGCCTGTCACCATAGTTATCTAAATGTCAGTTTGCTTACTGTTGTTAAATATTCATTCACTGCATTCATTGTAACAGCTCCAGAAGGACCCACTGGGGATATAAATACGTTTTTCAGACTTTTAGCTAAGTCTTTGAGCTATTCATAATATTGGGGGTGACAAAGCTTCTAGTCTCATTGCACAGACTTTGCCACGACTGGGCGTGTTAGCAGCGTGTCAGGAGTCCCAGAGCTTCAAGGTTGAGTGGACTAAAACAGCTCATGCTTGGGCTCTGCAACCTTTAGAAGCTAAAGGCCCCATTAGAATGTCTTTGATGTGATTTGAACAGTGAGGTTACATTGATCTGTTTGGCTTCTTGTTTCCAAGGGGTACAGCCTTGCATTCAAGGTGATTGGGTAGTCCTGAGCTCCATGAGAACCTCCGATGTGCTCTGGGGCTCTTAGTACTCAGTGTAAAGCATCCAAAATGTTACTGTTAGTTTGTCTCCTTCATCCTTCTGTGCCTGTGCTTTCCCCAGTCCCAGGTCTACTTAAGCCTTGCTTGCCCCATTATGAAAAGTATTGTTTGTTAAAGCAGACTTTTTTCTGAACCAAAATACAGTTGTGTACAGGATTTAATCACTTCCCCTCAGAGCTCCAGTCCTAGCCATCTGAAAATCAGATGTAATTCCACTCTTCTTGCAAGGTCCAATCTCATCATAAATAACTCTTTTGCCTCCCTCAAGAGTGAGAAAAGACTTGAGCATTCCCTGAGGATAAGTGGAAAAGAGGTAATGTAGCTCATACCATGTGTGTCCTAGCGGTCTGCAGATCTTTCTAGTGCAAAGAGAGTCCCACCTTAGGCTATCTCTGTAGCTTGAGAGGACAGAGAGTCTTCTGGCAATTGTAATTCAAGCCACCTATGACCTCTTGCATGTGGAAATCTGAGTTTGAGCTCATGGGCATGTCAGGACAGGAAACTGGAAAGAATCTAGTGCTTTGTGCTTGCAGGCCCATCATCATAGAATACCTTATATTTATCAAACTCTCATAATTTGTTAAATTTGTTTTCTAGTGGTTCCTGGTGGGAGGCAGTTGCAGCATCTTGTTCCTCAGTTAAAAACCTTCAGCTCTCTAACCTGTATTTCTTGTCAGTTTATACCCATTTATCATGGTGTTAACCTTACACAGATAGCTCCTTGTCATATCTTGGGTTACTCACCTGTGTATTTTGCTATCTCAGGAGAAGGGCCCTTCGTTCTTTTGATCAGCTTACCAGCTTTTCTCTAAAATTATTCAAGTATAAATTCATTTTCTTTGAACTTGGGATCAGCATAGTTATGTGCAGTGTTTGAGATGAAATCTCACCAGCACCTTGTGCAGGGCATTCCTGTGTTCCTGTCTCTGCTGGAAGTGCATTTCTTTGTATGTTGTGGGACCGCACTCTTCAGGGCTTTGCGTTGGTAACTCATCCCATGATCTGATAGTCTGCCATGGTATCACAGTGGTTTGTTTGCAGCTGATGGGTTCTCAGCTTGCCATGGAAATAGATCCCTGAATTCCTGACCCTATGACTTGCATTGCTGAATTTCCATCTTGTCTTTATTAGCTGGTCTTTGTTTTCATCCCGTTCTTTGTGTGCCGACTGATATTCCTCTGTGCTTACATGTCCCAGCTTTCTGCCATGAGCAGACCATTAGGAAGCAACTGATTCTTGTTCCCAGGTCACTTGCCAAAAAGACAACTGTTCCCTAAACTGACACCTAAGGAATTCAAGTAGCTGCTTCTTCCCAGACTAATGATTTCTCTGATTGCTTCTCCTTTGCTAGATCTTTGATGTACTTAGAATGTCTGTGTTGGTTCCCACCTGTCTGCTTCACTCAATTTTTTTTTTTTTCTCCATACAGAACTGTACTAAATGCTTTGCTGAACTCCTCCTAGACTAGCTCCATCAGTTTAGTGATTTCTTTGATTTTTAAAAAGTTGAATTTCTTTTTCCTGATCTAATCTATCTTAAATGATACCAGGCTTACCTGACAGGATCTGCAGGTAAATGCATGCTGCGTTTTCCCAGCACCAAAACAAGAGGACACGGTCTCAAGCTGTGCCAGGGGAGGTTTAGGCTGGATGTTAGGAAGAAGTTCTTCACAGAAAGGAATGATTGGCTATTGGAATGGGCTGCCCAGGGAGGTGGTGGAGTCACCATCACTGGAGGTGTTTAGGAAGAGACTGGATGGGGTGCTTGGTGCCATGGTTTAGTTGATTAGATGGTGCTGGATGATAGGTTGGACTTGATGATCTCGAAAGTCTCTTCCAACCTGGTCTGGTCTATATTCTATTCCATTCCTATTCTATTCCATTCCTATTCTATTCCATTCCTATTCTATTCCATTCCTATTCTATTCCATTCCTATTCTATTCCATTCCTATTCTATTCCATTCCTATTCTATTCCATTCCTATTCTATTCCATTCCTATTCTATTCCATTCCTATTCTATTCCATTCCTATTCTATTCCATTCCTATTCTATTCCATTCCTATTCTATTCCATTCCTATTCTATTCCATTCCTATTCTATTCCATTCCTATTCTATTCCATTCCTATTCTATTCCATTCCTATTCTATTCCATTCCTATTCTATTCCATTCCTATTCTATTCCATTCCTATTCTATTCCATTCCTATTCTATTCCATTCCTATTCTATTCCATTCCTATTCTATTCCATTCCTATTCTATTATTCCATTCCATTATTCTATTCCATTCCTATTCTATTCCATTCCTATTCTATTCCATTCCTATTCTATTCCATTCCTATTCTATTCCATTCCTATTCTATTCCATTCCTATTCTATTCCATTCCTATTCTATTCCATTCCTATTCTATTCCATTCCTATTCTATTCCATTCCTATTCTATTCCATTCCTATTCTATTCCATTCCTATTCTATTCCATTCCTATTCTATTCCATTCCTATTCTATTCCATTCCTATTCTATTCCATTCCTATTCTATTCCATTCCTATTCTATTCCATTCCTATTCTATTCCATTCCTATTCTATTCCATTCCTATTCTATTCCATTCCTATTCTATTCCATTCCTATTCTATTCCATTCCTATTCTATTCCATTCCTATTCTATTCCATTCCATTCCTATTCCATTCCATTCCTATTCCATTCCATTCCTATTCCATTCCATTCCTATTCCATTCCATTCCTATTCCATTCCATTCCATTCCTATTCCATTCCATTCCTATTCCATTCCTATTCCATTCCTATTCCATTCCATTCCTATTCCATTCCTATTCCATTCCTTTCCTATTCCATTCCATTCCTATTCCATTCCATTCCATTCCATTCCTATTCCATTCCATTCCTATTCCATTCTATTCCATTCCATTCCTATTCCATTCCATTCCTATTCCATTCCTATTCCATTCCTATTCCCATTCCATTCCTATTCCATTCCCTACTTATCTTCCCCCTACTTCAATACTTCACATAAAGTCTTTCTGAATGAGGAGGCTGAGAATGGCCCTTGCAGGCAACTTTGGCTCAGTTACCTGATAGAGGTTTGACAGCTCAAACTCACTGCTTCAGATGGTGCATGGGAAGAGAGCAGGAGGCACATTGTGGAATTAGCTGAATAATTGAGATAGCTTCTTGTGAAGTCTTAAGGCAGATTGATGTCCGGCGTTAGGTGTTAAAAGTGCAGCTGGTGGTAACAAGGAGGGCGTCTTAAAGAAATGCCAATTCTGCTGCGGGTATGGAAAGTGCATTTCTGCTCCCTGCTGTGTTGTGATTTCTCTAGCACAAGCTATGATTGCTTCTGATTTGTATAAAGCTGCTCTTTCTACCTCTTTTCTGACATTTTGGTCATGGAATAATTGTTATGTTACTGTCTTGCTTCTGCAAAAGAAGCTGTTTTGGAGAGGAGAGAATGGAATTGATGTGGACCTTTTGGATCTGAAAGTCCAATATTGCTGAAACTCAGAGGGGTTTTTGTGGGGCCTGTTTCTTCAAAACTCAGAATGGTGTGAATGTTAGCTGTGTTGCTTGTAAGAATTAATTGGATATTGGTGAGAATATCTTGAGCTCCCTAGTCTGGGAATGTTGATGAGTGCTGAAACAGCAGGCGGATCTCCTTCAGGGTGGGAGCAGGGAGGCAGGACAGAAGGGTAGCGTTTTGCTGGGTTGTCATAACCTATACTTATATCAGGAGAAGTGGTCTCTGGGAGAGTTTCAGCAATCCTCAAAACAAAATCTCGTCTGTGCAGTCAGGGAGGAGGAGGTCAGGTGACCTTGCAAATAAGATGTTCCTATCCCAGATCTGTGAGTCTGTGACTTGTTTCTCTCTGTAGTTATCTCTTGTATTTGCAGAGGGTAAAACGTGTCTTATCTGCTTTGTTCCAGTTATAAGTTCTGCCGAGCTACCTCTGGATGCTGATGTGCAAACGAGCAACCTACTGATAACCTTCTTGAAGTACAGCTCGATTGTGATGCAGGACACAAAAGGTAAATACATTCTATTGATGCAGCTCTGGATGCAGCAAGCAGTGCTTCTTAAGTCAGGAGGGAGTAAGAGCATGTCTAGTGACTCCAGAAATAGAAGTTAACTGCAGTCCCTTTAGAGGATGGAAGATTCTACCTTTGGAGAAATTAAATGATTTCCTATTGCAAGATAAGAGCTATGAGACTAGGAGAGACCTGATGCTGGCAGGAGAGATGTGGAATATGGAAACAATGTAGTAATAATAATTATTAGTACCCAATAATCAAGCCTGTCCCTATGCAAGATGCATGAGCATGTCTGATTCCAAGCTGTCAGAGAGGGGAAGTCATCTACCAGAGAACTGTGTTTTTGAGAACATTTAGGCACTGACACAGGAGGCAAAGCTCAGCATTAGGATGAAATATTTCCTTTGTCCTTTGGTACTTGCTGTTTAAAACAGGCAGCTCATAAATTACAAAGAGAACAGCTGTAACTTGCACTGTGCTGGCACTAATTTGCTTGAGAAGATATATTTTCATATTGTGTTTTTTTTGTTTCTTTTGATAGTTTCAAGGGGGTTAATTTCAGCTTGCTGAAATTGAAGCATTGCTTCATCTCCTGCTCAGGGTACCCCAGGGTATTATGCTATTATGCCCAGTGGTTGTATGGGCAGGACCACAGTGTGAACCTAACAAGTGATCTTTGTACTGTATTTCAGCTTATTACTGACTTCTGCTTTAAAGTTAGATGTAACAACTGAGTAAAAATAGACAGGTAGCTGCAGAGCTATGATGCACTTCATGAGTGCTTGTCACTGAATATGAGAGCAGGCACAGAGTTTCCTTGTACCTAATAGCTTGCAGTGAAATTGTGCCTGGCTGTTTTGGGTTTTTTCTTTTTCCAGTGTGCAAGCTAGTTGAGGAGGAAGTGGATAATTAAAATGAGGACCAAAGGGACTTCATGAAAACATCTAGTGCACCCCTCAAAACCAAGGCAGGATCAGGATTAGGTTTACCTTTATCTCTTCTTGGAGATGTAACTAACAGACTGGATGAAGACACTTTGATAGTGGAACATAATTTTAAAGCTATCCATTCCATATCCTTTGTGTGAGAAAGCTTCATGTGCTGCCTAAAATCTTTGCTGTGATTTAAACTAGTTAATCATTATGCTCTCCAAGGTAGATACTGAGAATTACTTCTTTCTTTGTATTGGCCCTCACGCATTTGAAGTTTTCTTTCGTGTTTCATCTTGCTTTTGTTTGGAAGTTAAAACCACATCAATCTTTGCTCAGTCATTTCTTACAGAGAGCACACATGAGGAGGACCTACCAGCTCTCTCATCATTCTCATTTGCTTTCCTCAGGGTCTGTCGTGGTGATCCAAGTCTCTGATGGAGCAATTTTGTGTTTTTTTTCCGTTTAACTTCGGCACTTATTAGTCGCTGTAATATGGAAGGTCTGCGTAGGGCCTCAGGAACTGCCAGGCTGTATTAGTTTCAGATGGAGTGAAATGTATTAGAGAGGATTCCTTACTGAAGCCAGCAAGAGATGAGTTTATTGTGGTATGAGATAGGAGTCAATGTTTCTTTCTTTGCTTTGATTGTACCTCGGATAGCATTTGGAATTTGTGTGGCTGAGAGACTTAATCTTCTTGCTGTCGTGGTAGCGTGTAGCATGAGCTCCACTGACTGATTGTTTGAAAAAGGTGTGCCTTCCAAACCAGTGCTTATTAGTTCTAGTAGGTATATTCCTCTCCTTATATTTTGATGATAGATGGGCCCCTGCTTAGCTTTTTCTTTTCCCCTTTAAGACCAAGCACGGAATGGGCTGCCCGGGGATGTGGTTGAGTCACCATCCCTGCAGGTATTTAAAAGACTTGTGGATATGGTGCTTAGGGACATGGTTTAGTGATGGACTGGGCAGTGCTGGGTTAATGGTTGGACTTGATGACCTTAAAGGATGTTTGCCAGCTTAATCGATTCTGTGATTCTGTGTGATGCCAGTACAGCAAGAAGAGAAGAATGAATAACTCCCTGTGTCCTGAGACAGGTGGGACCTTGGAGGGGACACTGGTTTGTTCCACATCAGGACTAGACAGTTGCTTTGGTCCTGTCCCAGAGAGCATAATTTAATAGATTGCATTTGCTAGATCATCCTCTCGTTTCCTCCCTTGTGTCAGCCAGAGGCAGCTGCCTTGAGAGAAACAAAAACTCTGCATCCTTTTTTCCCCACCTGTAAAATATAGCTCACACACTGATGCACCTTCCTATAGGAGGTGGTCTGCTTTGTTCCTTTGATAAAGGGTGCTGTGAAAGTATGAAGTGTCTGTGTGAGGAGCTGCCTGCATAGCTGCCTCATAACTGCTGAAAATGGCATGATGTTCACAACACACCGAGGGAAGGTAGAGCTCTTAGTGTGAAACAGGAGCCTTTACAGCATGGTCTCCTGAGAGAGAAGTGTTAGCTGCACCTACAAAAATATACAGGGAGGCCTTACAATAGCAAGATAATAAGGCTCCAGTGACTCACAGTTCTTTGAGGCCATTTTTCCTGGTTTGCTGAAATAGAAAACTTCTCACTTAAGCATTTTAGCTGAGATAAGGAGACATAGGGGAAACTTTTAACTCTCCTATTCCAAAATTCCTCTTCCTTTTACTTAGTGCAGCAAGATGAAATCAGCACACTTCAGGGCACATCTTCTTAGGAAATACCTGTCCCTCAGCAGGGTAGAAAAGAAAACAAGAGGCATCAAACTGGACAGAACAGCTAGCTAAGCCAGTTCTCTATGTTTTTAGAGATTATCATATACAGACTCACTAGCAAAGTGTTTGTGAAAGTGACCTGCAGAGATGCAAGGAGTTTGATGCTGTCTCTTGAGTTATATGAGAGTGGTCTAACTCTCAAATTTCCCTCTCCTCCAAACTGATTCTGAGGCAGATGTCTGGGATGGCAGGTTTAATAGTTGTCTGGTTTACAGAAGCTGGTAGAGGTCTCAGGAATGTGCAGTTTTAAACTTCCTCTGAAGTTACTTGAAATCATCTTGTGGTGGTTGTCTTTGTTTTCCTGGGTTTGGAGGTGTGTGGTGTAAGTGGTTTGGTTCTTAAAACAAAGGCTTTTCAATGAACTTGACTGGACAGCTTGACTTAACAACCTGGTCTTGGCTGGCCCTGCTTTGAGCAAGGATTCCACCAGATGTTTCTTCCATTGTAAGTTGCTCTGTGACTGTAGGTACCTATAAATTTTTTTTTTCAAGGTTGAAATTGAGAGAGAAGAGTTTTAAATAATACAAATCATAGTATAGTATCAGTCAGGGTTGGGAGGGACCACAAGGGTCATCTAGTTCCAACCCCCCTGCCATGGGCAGGGACGCCCCCACACTAGATCAGGCTGGCCAGAGCCTTGTCCAGCCTGGTCTTAAACACCTCCAGGGACGGGGCCTCAACCACCTCCCTGGATAACCCCTTCCAGGGCTTCACCACTCTCATGGTGAAGAACTTCCTCCTCATGTCCAGCCTGAATCTCCCCACCTCAATCTTCATTCCATTCCCCCTAGTCCTGTCACTACCTGATATCCTGAGAAGTCCCTCCCCAGCCCTCCTGTAGGCCCCCGTCTGCCTGCATTCTTCTGCCTGAGTCCCTCTCTATTTGTTAGCCTTTCAGCCCTCTGGTTGTCATTCAGGGAAAAAGCTGTGTGAAGCTGTAGGGTGAATAACAAGTTGCAGAACATTATCAGGGTGGAACTCCTTTGGCTTAAAACGCTAAGTCTTTGCACAGTTGCTTCTTTCATGGATGTGCATGGGGTGAGGTAGGTCATGTCTCTCAGTATTGGGGTTAAAACTCAGGACTTAGAGCACAATGTCAGGAGTCATTCAGTTACACCGTGCTATGCCTCTGCCGAAGCAAAGGTGATCTTTTCCCTTCCATCTTATCTAAGAGAGGGGGAAATGGTATCTGTACTTTGACAGAAAGGGGCTCACCCCAGCATATAGAAATCTGAGGAATTAAGACTAAGTGAGACAGAAGCCCCACTGGTAGCTGGAGGTTCAAATCAGAAACTTTGCGGTTGGCACAGACTGGTGGTAATTTGGTGGAATTTAGTGGGCAGGCTGGAGGGTGAGTAGTGTTTAATTGGAGTAGTTAGACTATTAGCTATCAGGGAGGAAGTAAAAGTATGAGGAATCTCCAAGACTGAGCTTTGCTTGCTGCAGCAGCTGTCTTGCTCTTCAGAGCTGCTAGGCTTGTGTGGCTCATGGAGGACTTGTTTTTTTCTTCTTTGCAGATGAGCACCGGCTACACAGTGGAAAGCTCTGTCTCATTATCCTGACATGCATAGCAGAGGTAGGTTTCTTGTGTGAAGCTGTGTAACAGATGGTGTGTTGCAGGGCTTTATCTGCATGTACATCCCCTGCCTCCTGTTGAGCAGGAGCTGAAGACCCACAGTGGTGCTGAGCAGAGAGGACCTCAGGCACTTAACGTTTCACTAATAAATCTGATGCACTAACGTTGAAGTTCACTTGAAAATTGGATCATCTTATCTGGGCTAGTGTGGTAGGTTGAAATTACACACACACCCCCACCCCCCCAGAATAAAGTTGCCAGAACAGCTCAGATGGAAGCAAATGAAGCTTTATTTGCAAGCAAAACTCCAGTATGGAATGCAATGAATATGTACCAAATGCACAATATTTACATGCATTTACAATTCATAAACACCACGAGGACCCCCTGGACAGAACTGGGGGGTTGCCAACAGCTTCCCCTTCTCAACTCCCTTCCCTGCTGTACAAGGGGGAAAAGAAAGAGGAGAAAAGCAGAGAGTAGCTTTTTGGTGCTTAGCCACAACAAAGAAATGCAGCCAAGGTCAGCAACAGCTAAGCATAAGCACCAGCTAGCATCTGGTGGAGAGAGAACCAAGAAAGAAAAAGGAGTCAGTTTATACACTAACTTTATGTTAGTTATCAGACCAATAGGATTACTTAGACCTTATCATTATTTTTCTTTTGCATCCAGTGGTAACTTATTTACATTCTACTACTTTCTACTCAATCTGTGGAAAATTTCCTAGCCATCAGCCTAAAACTGCCATAGCTAGCCAGCTCCCAGGGATGAAGAGAGAAAAGAGTGAACCTAAACTCTCTTAGCTGTTTGGTGACCTTGTGGTGTGGCTTTTAGATGAGAAATATGCTAATGGCTTTCAGCTCTGTGCTGTTCATGGTAAACATGGGCAGTGCCACGTCCCATCTGCCTAAAACTGAAACAAGCTGTGTGGTGCAGTGGACACGCTGGAGGGAAGGGATGCCATCCAGAGGGACCTGGACAGGCTGGAGAGGTGGGCACAAGCCAACCTCATGAGCTTCAACAAGACCAAGTGCAGGGTCCTGCATCTGGGTCGAGGCAATCCCAGGCACAAATACAGGCTGGGCAGTGACTGGCTGGAGAGCAGCCCTGAGGAGAGAGACTTGGGGGTGCTGGTGGACGAGAAGCTCGACATGAGCTCTCAATGTGCACTTGCAGCCCAGAAAGCCAATCAGATCCTGGGCTGCATCAGGAGAAGTGTGGCCAGCAGGTCAAGGGAGGTGCTTCTCCCCCCTCAGCTCTGGTGAGACCCCACCTGGAGTACTGCCTCCAGGTCTGGAGCCCCTGTTACAGGAGGGATGTGGACGTGCTGGAAGGTGTCCAGAGAAGGGCCACGAGGATGATCAGAGGGCTGGAGCACCTCTCCTATGAGGACAGACTGAAGGAGTTGGGGCTGTTCAGTCTGGAGAAGAGAAGGCTCCGAGGTGACCTCATTGTGGCCTTCCAGTATCTGAAGGGGGCCTACAGGAAGGCTGGGGAGGGACTTCTCAGGATCTCAGGTAGTGATAGGGCTAGGGGGAATCAATGAAGCTGGAGGTGGGGAGATCCAGGCTGGATGTGAGGAGGAAGTTCTTCCCCATGAGAGTGGTGAAGCCCTAGAATGGGTTATCCAGGGAGGTGGTTGAGGCCCCGTCCCTGGAGGTGTTTAAGCCCAGGCTGGACGAGGCTCTGGCCAGGCTGATCTAGTGTGAGGTGTCCCTGCCCATGGCAGGGGGTTGGAACTAGATGATCCTTGTGTTCCCTTCCAACCCTGACTGATTCTATGATTCTAAGTCTGAAGGAAAGCTGCATTGTTGTAGGTCTCTACAAGCAAGACCAAGTAGAAAATATGATAGGTAGAAAAGTGGTATCACAGAGCTATGCCAGCAGTCCTGGCTGAGTGTGGCCCTGTCTCATGGGAAGTATGTGCTAATGGCTTGAGTGATGTCCTGGGTGGTGACTGAGTTTGTGTGGAATTTGGATTTTGCTTGTTCACAAGTAAAGACCTTTCATTCTTAACAAAGAATAAAAAGCAGTGATGCTGATAGCCAGTGTAAGGATTCTGAGGTCATGTTTCTTCAGGATGCAGCCTGAGAGCTGATCATCTGCATTGCTTGAGTTCTTCAGGTGGATGTATAGATAGTACAAGATAAGAAATTCTGTTTCCACACAGCAAGGGCATGGTTTGGTTCTGGTATTAAGGGGAAGTTTTGTTTATTACCCAACCTGGAGGTGCATTACCTGAAGGAATCACTTTGATTTACAGCTGGTTTTAGAACAAGCTTTTTGTGGGGGGGTTGGGCAGCTGTTAAACCTACCTGCTAGTACTGCAGTAACTTCTGTCTGGCATGGTGGTCCCATCAAAATGCCAATATAAACCTTCAAACACATGGTCACAGGAACTCATGTGCTGGAGCACCACCTCACACAGTGTACAATTTTGATTTGTGCTGTCCAGAGTTTGGATGAGCAGGAAGAGGAGAACAGAAAATGAGTGGTTCACAGAACAAGCAGTAATGCAGACTTTAAAGTGAAATTGGCATCACAAGGGGTTTACTTCTTCTGTGGTTGGGACAAGAGGAGGTGACAGGTGGCTTTGTAACCTGCTAGCTGTTTGTTGGGAGTTTTGACGCTGAAATGAATGTGATTTGAGAGGTCAGTGGAAGGTGTTGGCCACTTGTGTGGCTATTCACAGCTCCTCCCTTTTCTTTCCCTTTTCAATAGGATCAGTATGCTAATGCTTTTCTCCATGATGACAACATGAATTTTCGAGTAAACCTACACAAGATGGTGAGTCTTTTCCTCCACCTGCTCTGTTTTCTGTTTGGGATGAGAGCAGAGAGGATTTGAGTTTGGGTGTGTTGAAAACTCTTGACAGGCATCTAACCTGGATTGCTCAGGCATGTGGAAATACTGTGAGACACGAGTAGCTGGGGAATGATTTTGCAGTTGCTCTCGGAACGTCTCACTCCTTCAAAGAACAAAGAGCTGGTTGCCCTGCTGGTAAATTCAGAGGCCTGTGTAGCTGGGGAGGGGCTGTGTATTTTAAAGTCTCTAAGGAAATCACTGGCAGAGAGAGTGTTCTGCCTTAATCTTCAGCAAGCATTAGCCCTCTTGTGATAAATGAACAGCCAGCTGGAGTTACACTGAGTGCTCCAATTTGGCTCATGCTTTGTCCTGGGTGGTGTGACTCACCTTCAAGGAGCAATGTATTTTATTCCAGAGCTTTTTCCTATAGGTATCTGGAGAAAGTGTCCTTACCTGGTTCATAAAGCTCTGTACTTACAAGTAACTTGACTGGCTACTAGCTTGATGCTTTCTGTCTTTGTGGCACTGGCAAGTTCCACCTCCTGACAGTGAAAGCAGCACTTCAAAGTGTCACTAGTCCAGGACAGAAAAATCTAGGGTTTTTGAATGACCAGGATGTTAATCATACCCACTTAACAACAAACTTGCCATTCAATTAGCCTTGTCTGGTCTGTTATAATAAAGACCAGAGCCATTTGATCCTGCACATTCAGATCAGACTTCTGGATCAGGAGGAAATCAGTATATTAACCAAGGCAGGGGAATTGCTGTGTGGTTAATTTATTCTCCCTTTTTATTCTCCTCCCCACTCCTACCCTCACCTGGCTGTAAGTGTTCTCCAGTTGCATAGCTAGAAAGCCAAAACCTGAGTGGTCAGTATACTGAAAAGCAGGCACAGTTTTTACTACAGCCACAGCCTTTAGGTGAGATAACAGGTGGAGAAAAAGACAAAGGGAGGCTTGTGCTGATGGTACTGTTTGCATGAAAAATACAGTAATATACAGATTGCCACTTCAAGCTTCTGCTGACTTCTTTTCTTTCATCTTTGTGTGTTTGAAGCCAATGAGACATAGGAAGAAAGCAGCAGACAAGAACCTGCCTTGTCGCCCGCTGGTGTGTGCAGTGCTTGGTGAGTATTGTTAGAGTAGGTGTGTGCTTGTGCTTCCCAAAGCACCTTTTGTTCTGCAGCAGAAGCATGAGGTTTGTGAATTAAAATGAGCCACCAGTGTGCACTTGCAGCCAAGAAAACCAATCACATCCTGGGCTGCATCAAGAGAAGCATAGCCAGCAGGTTGAGGCAGGTGATTCTCCCCCTCTACTCAGCTCTGGTGAGACCCCACCTGGAGTACTGCGTCCAGGTCTGGAGCCCCTATTACAGGAGGGATGTGGATGTGCTGGAGCGTGTCCAGAGAAGGGCCACGAGGATGATCAGAGGGCTGGAGCACCTCTCCTGTGAAGACAGACTGAAGGAGTTGGGGCTGTTCAGTCTGGAGAAGAGAAGGCTCTGAGGTGACCTCATTGTGGCCTTCCAGTGTCTGAAGGGGCCTACAGGAAGGCTGGGGAGGGACTTCTCAGGATCTCAGGTAGTGATAGGGCTAGGGGGAATGGAATGAAGCTGGAGGTGGGGAGATTCAGGCTGGACATGAGGAGGAGGTTCTTCACCATGAGAGTGGTGAAGCCCTGGAATGGGTTATCCACAGAGCTGGTTGAGGCCCTGTCCCTGGAAGTGGTTTAAGCCCAGGCTGGATGAGGCTCTGGCCAGCCTGATGTAGTGTGGGGTGTCCCTGCCTATGGCAGGGGTGTTGGAACTAGATGATCCTTGTGTTCCCTTCCAACCCTGACTGATACTATGATACTAACTTGATCATTTTCTTTTCTGTCAGATTTGATGGTGGAGTTCATTGTCACACACATGATGAAAGAGTTTCCTATGGATCTCTATGTGTAAGTGTCTCTCTTGTGGTTTTGTTTGAAGTTTGAATTTGGGTGGAATTCTAGTCATAGAGCAATTTTCTGGCTGAAATGGCAGTCTCTGGCTGATGAGGGAGCAGCGTGGCTTCCCTTGAACTCTTCCAGCAACTTTTTCTGAAGTGCTCTGTGTGCCAGAAGATTGAAAGCAAAATGAAGTTTCCACCTTTCAGATTGAATTCTCAATCTACTCGATCAAACACCAAGAGCTTTTCAATCTGAAGGAAGTTTTGCAGTAACAGTCATTGCAAGAATCTCTGAACTTGCAGAAAGTGAATCTTGGTCTAGAAGCTGAAAGGACAGTTTTGAAAAACCAAGGACAACTGATGTGAAGCAATGTGGGAGGTGGGAGAGAGGTTTAAGCCTGAAATAGCCTGCTAGGTCAGCAAAGGAGTAAAACTTAGCATTGGTGAAAAAGAGAGGAGAGGGCTACACATGAGCACTCTGCATGTCCCAGGAGGCCTCCAGAATGCTTTGTTCTGCTTTGCTTTGGAGGGCAGAAATAGGATTTAGACAGATCATAAGCTTTGGTCTGGCTGTTTGTACAGTACTGAATTCCCCCAAGGCTTGAACAGCACTATGTTCTGTAGAAGAGATAAAGATATATAGGCTGTTTATCCTTAAGGTAACTTTTCAACATGCTCTGATTTTGCCCAAATAACCCTCTAACTACAGTGCCTTTGCAAGGGTTGCACAGCTCAATTATGAGTTTGTGAGAAACGTGTTTGTCTTTGTTTCAATAACAGAGAATTAGTAGATGGGCATAGTGCGTTGGAATTTCACAAGAAAGGTGTGAAATGCTTGGGCTCAGAAGTAAGATAGCATCTGGAAACCTTGTGAGAGTGACAGCAGTGAGCAGCAGCAACCATCAGTGGACATCTGTATCCATTAATTCTGGCATGTTTGTGCAGTCCTTTCACTACACTCCTGTCTGAAACCATCCAGTAGCAGACGCGGTTATTGCAGGCCAAGTGGGTGTCCTGAATGCACAAGGAGCGTCACACTTCTCTGCAGTGCATTTAAAAGGTGACAGTAGGAAGCTGTTCAAGGGAGGGCATATTAATATGTGAAAGGCAAATCCAGATTGCTTTGACCAAGAGCAGCCAAGAATTGCTTTGTCCATCATGTATTATTATGAATCCTCAGCACAGAGCTAAAAACCACAAGCAGCCCATCAGGATGGATACCTTAACTAGAGCAGTTTCATAACTAAAACAGTGTGGTTTGGGAGTCTATAGGCTCGTAGCTGGCTCTGTAGGCACTGTTATGTTCTTCATCCCTTTTCTTCCATACCTTGCTTTCACTGAGAAAGCTGAATGCTGCTGTATACAGCCCCAGGGTTTCAGTGCTGAAATATGTCTGTAGACTAGTTTTCTGTAACAACTAGTGTAATTACCAAAACCAACCATTGCCATATTCTCTCTGGACAGTGCCTTCAACTCTTGTTTTGTGGGGTTTTTTTTGTAGAGGTCAGTTTTTGTCTTACAGCCAAGCAAATACATAGATGGAAAGGTCCTGGGCACTGCCTACTATTGGTAACATCAGAATTAGCAGTTCTGTCCCTATAGTGATTGCTGTTCCTCATCTGAAGACAGTTGTCTGTATCTTAGCTGATTTGCTTCCTTTTCTTGGTTTAATTTATGAGAATCCAATTTAAAGTACAGCACTTAATGCAATGCTCAGCTATTATCAATAGTTTTACCTTTATAGTCATCTGAGGATGGCTTCAGTCCTTCCCCTATTGTGGTATTTCTGGGATCATCTAAGAGTTTTAAGAGAATAATGTATACCTTCTGCATATTATTTCTTAAGGCTTTTTAGAGCCTCATTTTGAACTCTTCATCTCATTTGGAATAGCTTCCAATCAGTGTGTTTTGTGGGTTTTTTTTAATTTTAATTTGATCTCTCTTTGTCTGATGGGCTTTGGCTTTCAGTAGGGTCTTTTCAGAGAGATGCTGATATTACTGAGATAATGTGCTTTTGAGAAATAAAAGGATAGGGGGAAAAATAGGATTTTTCCTTTTTTGAAGTCTTTCCTTCTGTTTTTCCTTATTTATTTTGTTTTTGTTTTTGCTAAATGTCAACAACTAAAAACTTGGTCTAACAAATTCATGTTTGTGTATATTTTCTCTGTTGTCCCTAATAATAGCTAGTGCTGGATGATTTACTCATTTATGCACTTAAGAGTTTGCTGAACACTAGGTACTGAGAGACCTACAGGATTGGGAGACTTCTCAAGTATGCAGGACTTATACTGGGGGATCTCAGAGCTTGTAGTGTACTTCTTGACCATCCAAAAGCTCATACTTAAAATACAAGGGCTCAGGTCCAGCCAACATGGATTTAGGAAGGGCAGGTCCTGCCTCTCCAACCTGATCTCCTTCTATGATCAGGTGACCCGTCTGGTGGACGTGGGGAGGCCTGTGGATGTAGTCTACCTGGACTTCAGCAAGGCCTTTGACACCGTCCCCCACAGTAAACTGCTGGCTAAGTTGTCAGCTCGTGGTTTGGACAGCAACACTCTGTGCTGGGTTGGGAACTGGCTGGAGGGCCGAGCCCAGAGAGTGGTGGTGAATGGTGCCACATCCAGCTGGAGGCCAGTCACCAGTGGTGTCCCCCAGGGATCAGTGCTGGGCCCCATCCTCTTTAACATCTTCATTGATGATATGGATGAGGGGGTTGAGTCAGTCATCAGCAAGTTTGCAGATGACACCAAGTTGGGAATAGATGTTAGTCAGTTAGAGGGTAGAAAGGCTCTGCAGAGGGACCTCGACCAACTGGACACATGGGCACAGTCTAATGGCATGGCATTTAACAAGTCCAAGTGCCAGGTGCTGCACTTTGGCCACAGCAACCCCATGCAGAGCTACAGGCTGGGGTCAGAGTGGCTGGAGAGCTGCCAAACAGAGAGGGACCTGGGGGTGCTGATTGACACCCGCCTAAACATGAGCCAGCAGTGTGCCCAGGTGGCCAAGAGGGCCAATGGCATCCTGGCCTGTATTAGGAATGGTGTGGCCAGCAGGAGCAGGGAGGTCATTGTGCCCCTGTACTCTGCTTTGGTTAGGCCATACCTTGAGTCCTGTGTCCAGTTCTGGGCCCCTCAGTTTAAGAAGGACATCGAGACACTTGAATGTGTCCAGAGAAGGGCAACAAGGCTGGTGAGAGGCCTTGAGCACAAGCCCTATGAGGAGAGGCTGAGGGAGCTGGGGCTGTTTAGCCTGGAGAAGAGCAGTCTCAGGGGAGACCTCATTGCCCTCTACAACTACCTGAAGGGTGGTTGTGGACAGGAGGGGGTTGGTCTCTTCTCCCAGGCAACCAGCACCAGAACAAGGGGACACAGTCTCAAGCTGTGCCAGGGGAGGTTTAGACTCGAGGTGAGGAAGAAGTTCTTCACTGAGTGAGTCATTCGTCATTGGAATGGGCTGCCCGGGAGGTGGTGGAGTCGCCGTCCCTGGAGGTGTTCAAGGGGAGATTGGACATGGCACTTGGTGCCATGGTCTAGTTGTGAGGTCTGTTGGGACAGGTTGGACTTGATGATCCTTGGGGTCTCTTCCAACCTTGGTGATACTGTGAAATATTTGTTTAAGGGAAGTGAGAAAGTTCACAGAAATACCTTTTTTTCATATAGTTTAACTACATGCCTCAGTCAAACTGGAGACGTTAGTGTTTGGCTGTCATCTCCTTTAGCCTCATCATTTGGGTCAAAGAAACTTGAGAAGCTCCATTGTGTCCAGATTTTATAAAATCTGAGTGCAGTTATCTCATACAAGCAGAGCCTGCAATTTAAGCAACTCCTTTTGTGGAGCTTATGAGGCCCTCAGGTAAGGGCAGCAAAGAATGAGAAGTATTCATTAAATATGAGCAAGAAACTTGTATTTGTAATTGGCTCGGTCATGTTCAGCTTAAAGTGGCATGCAGGCCCCGTGTCTAGTCTGGTTCTTTGTTGCAGGTGTTGCTTCCCTTTAGGAGCCCAAACCCATGAGCCTCATCCTCCTCTGGCAGGCCTTGAGTTTGTCTGTTTTCCTGCTGCTAATTTCAGACATTTCCAGGTTTGATGCAGAATTGTCAGGAAATGCCACATTAATCCTTTGTTTTCTCTCTCTTTTCCAGACGGTGCATTCAGATTGTGCACAAACTGCTGTGCTACCAGAAGAAATGCAGAGTGAGGCTCCATTACACCTGGAGGGAGCTCTGGTCAGGTACTTTGCCTCTCCAGCAATAGTCACATAGAAAAGTGGTGGAACTGGTGGCTCTTTGATGTCTGACTGCTTGTTCCATTGTTACAGAGTTAAACGGCAAGCAGCAATTCTGTTAAAGCATCTTTAGTTTGCTTCTTAGTTGCTGTGTGCAAATTGCCTCCTTTGGAAAGCCAGGTCATTATCATAATAGTAGCTAATTTACTTTCTTGTCTGGCCATGATCACCATGGTATCCAAATGTCTTTGTTTCCCTGTTTCATTACCTGTGTCTCTCTTCACCTGATTGGAGAAATGAAATAATGTGTTTTGCAGCAGTGTTTCAGGTATTTGTGAGTAGAAGGGAGGTAGGCTCTGGAGTAAAGGGAGGTGGGCCTTACTTTTCCTTTTTACTGTAAGAGATGGATACACATGCTGTGCAGTGCCTTCTGAAGAAAGCAACCTAGAAATGTCAGTAGAAGACAGGCTTTTTAACTCTGACCTTTGCATTGATGGTAGACAGACTGGCTTATTCCACTGGGATCCCAAGATAGAGAAGTGTTACAGGGTTTGACTCATAATCTGGTGGACGTGGCTTTGTAGGACTCTTTTATGATGCAGTCGTCGTGTGGGAGGTCTGAGGAAGGGGGCAGCAGAATGGATGATGAGACCTAACAGCCTTCTTATGTGGATATACAGTGTGCTTCTGTTCTTATCTTGTAAGTAGTGAAGTCGCTCTGCTAGGTGAGTGCAGTTAATCCCTGAGGTGTTGTGGCTTAAACAAGAGGTTTATGAAAATTCAAGGGGACGTGGCCCTAATTGTGTATTCCTAGAGCTGCGCTTGAGAGCTCGGATCAGTGGCTTGGCTGGTGTAATGCAGCTCCCATCGGAAATTTGAGAGAGGATGACTTTTGGAAAAGGTGATGAGTGGTTTGTGAAGCTGTTCTCAATTAACACTGAGTACTTCCCTTCAGTGGCTCCGCACAGCTGAGAGAAGCTACGGAGAAATGAACCGGCAATCTCAGTCACTTCCATCTATGGAATTGTCGCCTTGTGTGACCCCTTCAGACTTGGTAAATTACTCCTGTAGAAGGTGAAGTGAGTGTCCCTAATTAAGGGATTAGTGATTTATGTTTGGTTTTCTTTAGAGCTGCTGGAGACATGGCTGCAGTGTAGTGCTAGTTCAGGAGAAGAGCGTACGATGTGGACGTCTGTGAAAGGAAATCGCACTTGACAGCACGTGTAGTATTCTCTCAGCAGTTACCACCGAACTAGATCCATTCCTCTTTGGCCATGTGGAGTTGGGTCTTTCCAACATATTGTCAGTGTGGAAGTCTCAAATACTCTGCCTTTTGCTGTGGGGGAAAATTTTTTCACAGGGAGGGTTGTAAAGCACTGGAATGGGCTGCCCGGGAGGTGGCTGAATCGCCATCCTTGGATGTGTTTAAAAACAGTGTGGATCTGGTGCTTGGGAACATGGTGTAGTGACAGGCTTGGTAGAGTAGGTGAAATGGCTGGACTTCATGATCTCAAAGATCCTTTCTAGCCTGGATCAGAGGTCTTGAGGGCTGGAGTCTCTCATCAGGGGGTTGGAGCACCTCTGCTATGAAGACAGGCTGAGGGAGCTGGGGTTGTTCAGCCTGGGGAAGAGGAGGTTCCGGGGGACACCTAGTAGCAGCCTTCCTGTACTTTGAAGGGAGCCTACGAGAGGGATGGAGAGAGACTGCTTACAAAAGCCTGCAGTGACAGGGGCAGTGGCTTCAAACTAGAAAAGAGCAGTTTTAGATTAGATATTAGGAACGAGTTCTTTACCATGAGGGTAGTGGAGCACTGGAACAGGTTGCTTGGGGAGGTGGTTGGGGCTTTATCCCTGGAGATATTCAAAGTGAGGCTCAACAAGGCTCTGGGCAGCCTGATCTAGTTGAGGATGCCTCTTCTTACTGTGGAGGGGTTTGGACTAGATGAACTTTGGAAGTCCCTTCCAACCCAGACCATTCTATGATCTCAGAGGTCTTTTCCAACCCAAACAATTCTATGATTTTATGATTCTATACTGTTTCACAGTTGAGAGAGCACACTCTTAGGCATCTTTCAATCCTTACCTTTCCCTGTTATAGAGGGGGAAAATTAAAAGTCCTTGCTATACCCTGAGATTCAGTATCTTGGGATATTCATGTTAGCTGTCTGTAATTTGCTGGTGTTTGTATAGTGCTTTGGAAATGTAAAGTGCCTCAGAAGTAAAGCAGTGAAGTCAAAAACTGGGATTGGTCAGGTTCTGTGAAAGTCCTTAAATACCTGCACACCTGATGACCTGACATAGCTGAAGAGCTCCATACTTACTATAGATTTCTGCGTTTTGGGGGGATTCTGTCATGCAGGATTAAATTAACAGTAAGAATGTGCCAAATTTATTTCTTACAGAATGCTGAGGTGAATAAAGAGACTCTTCAGTAGCTGCTAGGTGATTCATACAGGCTGGAAGGCCCTGGGGTTAACAGTGTGTGCACCTGTAAAAGGGCACATTATGCTTGCTCTAGGTGTCGACTTCTGCAGTGCTGTATATGGCAGAAAGATGCTAATTGCTAGTCCTATCTTGGGATATATTTCACAATTAACTCTTATCCCTGTCAAGGCTGCTCTTTGATTACCCAGAATGGTGCTGCCTTTGATGTGAAGACTGGCTATTTTTCTGGTCTTGATCTCACTGACAGATGATTCCAAACCAGAGCACAGGGACTTCTGACTTAATTTCTGGTTTTTTATGTGAGCATATTCCCCTTTGGGCTTTTATTTTGGATTGAAGAACTAGTTATCACTGCTGGATGAAACAGCTAGGAGAGAGCAGCTGTTCACTGTAAGGTCTGAGATCTCAGGTTGCCCCACCAGGTGTGCTTTACAGGTCTTCAAGCCCACACTTAGCTTATTGAATGACAAGGTGTGTGATGACTGAAGCGGTGCCCCTGTTGTGCAGCATGCATAATAGCAATGGAAGTCCCCCAGCAGAGGTGAGTGGAACAAAGAAGTTAGAAGGAATTGGTGTGAAGAAATACTAGAAGAAAGGCAGAGAATTCTGCCTGGCATGTAAAAGGAGGAGAGTTGTTTCAGGCAGAAAACTGAGGGGGAGAAGACATCAAAGGGAATACTGTGGGGTAGGTGGTTGGTGTAGGGTGCGGAGGAACTGAGATAAAGGTTGTGGGTGGAAGCAGTAGCAGTGTGTGGAGCCTTCTGTTCACTTACTGCTTCTAATGTTAGCTGGTCGCTAATTAAGGAAAGCCACTCGTGTGTCATCTGATGGATAGATGCTCTATCCTTTGTGGGTGTTTTGTCTCCAGTATGGGAGGCCAGCAGCACTTTGGGAAAGTTCCTGCATTTCCTTTTGAATTTCAAGTTGCAGTGACTGCAGAGAAAAGCAGCAGAGCCAGGTGTTTGCCATCTCCCAGGACATCTGTGTGGTCTGAGAAAGAGCAGTATTGCTACTCAGTCTTAACTTCCCTATTAGGTTAATTCATATGAAGTCAAGGGGCCTGGACCATGGCCCCCAGTACAGTATAGATCTCTGTCTGGGCTTTCTAGATGACCAAGAATAGAATAGAATAGAATAGAATAGAATAGAATAGAATAGAATTACCAAGGTTGGAAGAGACCTTGAAGATCATCGAGTCCAACCTGTAACCACAACCTCACAACTAGACCATGGCACCAAGTGCCACATCCAGTCCCCTCCCTGAACGCCTCCAGGGATGGAGACTCAACCACCTCCCGGGCAGCCCATTCCAATGACGAATCACTCTCTCGGTGAAGAACTTTCTCCTCACCTCCAGCCTAAACTTCCCCTGGTGCAGCTTGAGACTGTGTCCCCTTGTTCTGGTGCTGGTTGCTAGGGAGAAGAGGCCAACCCTTTCCTGGCTACAACCACCCTTCAGGTAGTTGTAGAGAGCAATGAGGTCGCCCCTGAGCCTCTTCTTCTCCAGGCTAAACAGCCCCAGCTCCCCTCAGCCTCTCCTCATAGGGCTTGTGCTCAAGGCCTCTCACCAGCCTTGTTGCCCTTCTCTGGACATGTTCAAGTGTCTCAATGTCCTTCCTAAACTGAGGGGCCCAGAACTGGACACAGTACTCAAGGTGCGGCCTAACCAAAGCAGAGTACAGGGGCACAATGACCTCCCTGCTCCTGCTGGCCATACTATTCCTAATGCAGGCCAGGATGCGGTTGGCCCTCTTGGCTGCCTGGGCACACTGCTGGCTCATGTTCAGCTTCCCATCAACCAGCACCCCCAGGTCCCTCTCAGCCTGGCCGCTCTCCAGCCACTCTGACCCCAGCCTGTAGCGCTGCCTGGGGTTGTTGTGGCCAATGTGCAGAACCCGGCACTTGGATGTGTTAAATCTCATGCCATTGGACTCTGCCCATCTGTCCAGCCTGTCGAGGTCTCTCTGCAAAGCCTCTCTGCCCTCCAGCAGATCAACTGCTGCCCCCAGCTTGGTGTCATCTGCAAATTTACTGATGATGGACTCAATGCCCTCATCCAGATCATCAATAAAGATGTTGAAGAGCATGGGGCCCAGCACTGATCCCTGGGGCACACCACTAGTGACAGGCCGCCAGCTGGATGTGGTGCCATTCACCATTACTCTCTGGGCTCGGCCCTCCAGCCAGTTCCTAACCCAACGCAGTGTGCTCCTGTCCAAGCCACGGGCTGCCAGCTTGGCCAGGAGTTTGCTGTGGGGGACGGTGTCAAAGGCCTTACTGAGGTCCAGGTAGACCACATCCACAGGCCTCCCCACATCCACCAGGCGGGTCACCTGATCATAGAAGGAGATCAGGTTGGTCAGGCAGGACCTGCCCCTCCTAAATCCATGCTGGCTAGGCCTGAGCCCCTGGCCATCCTGTAAGTGCTGTGTGATCGCACTCGAGATGAGCCGTTCCATAATCTTGCCTGGCACTGAGGTCAGGCTGACAGGCCTGTAATTCCCCGGCTCTTCCAACTGGCCCTTCTTATGGATGGGCACCACGTTGGCCAGCTTCCAGTCTTCTGGGACCTCTCCAGTGAGCCAGGACTGCTGAAAAATGATGGAGAGCGGCCTGGACAGCTCATCCACCAGCTCCCTCAGCACCCTAGGATGGATCCCATCCAGTCCCATGGACTTGTGGGGGTCCAAGCGGCTGAGAAGATCTCTAACTTTCCCATCCTGGAACAGGGGAAAACTATGCTGCTCCCTGGCTCCTTCTGCCAGCTCTGCAGGCCAGCTGTCTGGAAGCCGTTCTGTCCTGCTAGCAAAAATTGAGGTAAAGAAGGTGTTAAGCACCTCTGCCTTTTCCTCATCCTTTGTTACAATATTCCCCTCCATGCCCACCAAGGAGTGGAGCTTCTCCTTGCCCTTCCTCTTGCTATTAATATATTTATAGAAGGACTTTTTGTTGTCCTTCACAGCAGAGGCCAGTCTGAGCTCCAAATGTGCTTTTGCCTCCCTAATTTTCTTCCTACAAGACCTAGCAACATCCCTAAACATTCCATGGGTTGCCTCCCCTTTTTTCCAAAGATAATACACCCTCTTTTTTTCCCTTAGTTCCTTTAGAAGTTCATTACCCAACCAGGCTGGCCGTCTGCCCCGGCGGCTCATCTTCCGGCACACCGGCACAGCCTGTTCCTGCGCCTTCAAGAGTTCTTTCTTGAAGTAGGTCCAGCTCTCCTGAACCCCTTTGTTTTTAAGGGCTGTTTCCCAAGGAACCTTCTGAGTTAGCTCCTTGAGTAGCCTGAAGTCTGCCCTCCGGAAGTCCAGAGTGGAGGTCTTCTTGCTCCCCCTCTTGGCTTGGCTGAATACTGAAAACTCAATTATCTCATGGTCACTGGTGCCTAAACACCCTCCGACCACCACATCACCCACCAGCCCTTCCCTGTTGGTGAAGAGGAGGTCAAGCATAGCCTTACCCCTGGTAGGCTCACGCAGCACCTGGGATAAGAAGCTGTCCTCCATGCACTCTAAGAACCTCCTAGACTGCCTCCTCTCTGCTATGTTGTGATCCCAGCAGATATCAGGCAGGTTGAAGTCTCCCACAAGAACAAGGTTAGGCGATCTTGAGACAGCCTTAAGCTGCCTATAGAATGCTTCATCAAGATCATCCTCCTGGTTGGGTGGTCTATAACAGACTCCAACCAACATGTCTGCCCTGCTGGTCTTCCCTCTAATTCTTACCCACACGCACTCAACCCGATCATCCCTGATCTCTAGCTCAATGGCATCAAGAGCCTCCCTGATGTACAGGGCCACCCCTCCACCCCTTCTTCCCTGCCTGTCTCTCCTGAATAGCCTGTAGCCGTCAATTGCAGCGCTCCAGTCATGCGAGTCATCCCACCACGTCTCCGTGATGGCAACTACATCATATCTTTCGTGCTGCAACAAGGCTTCCAGCTCCTCATGTTTGTTGCCCATACTTCGTGCATTAGTGTACATAATGTTTAGCTGACAGAGAATGACACAGGGGTTTGAGAGCTGGAAGCAGAACTGACAGTTGCTGGCCACAGCAACCCCATGCAGCACTACAGGCTGGGGTCAGAGTGGCTGGAGAGCGGTCAGGCAGAGAGGGACCTGGGGGTGCTGGTTGATGGGAGGCTGAACATGAGCCTGCAGTGTGCCCAGGCAGCCAAGAGGGCCAACCGCATCCTGGCCTGCATTAGGAATAGTATGGCCAGCAGGAGCAGGGAGGTCATTGTGCCCCTGTACTCTGCTTTGGTTAGGCTGCACCTTGAGTCCTGTGTCCAGTTCTGGGCCCCTCAGTTTAAGAAGGACATCGAGACACTTGAATGTGTCCTGAGAAGGGCAACAAGGCTGGTGAGAGGCCTTGAGCACAAGCCCTATGAGGAGAGGCTGAGGGAGCTGGGGCTGTTTTGCCTGGAAAGAGCAGTCTCAGGGGCGACCTCATTGCTCTCTACAACTACCTGAAGGGTGGTTGTAGCCAGGAAGGGGTTGGCCTCTTCTCCCTAGCAACCAGCACCAGAACAAGGGGACACAGTTTCAAGCTGCAACAGGGGAAGTTTAGGCTCGAGGTGAGGAGAAAGTTCTTCACCGAGAGAGTGATTCGTCATTGGAATGGGCTGCCCGGGAGGTGGTTGAGTCTCCGTCCCTGGAGGCGTTCAAGAGGGGACTGGATGTGGCACTTGGTGCCATGGTCTAGTTGTGAGGTTGTGGTTACAGGTTGGACTCGATGATCTTCGAGGTCTCTTCCAACCTTGTAATACTGTAATACTGTAATCTGTAAGTGACAAAAGTAATGTTAATCCAGAACAGTAGTATATTCAAGTTAGCTCTAGCTAGAAGTGATGTGATAATAGATAGCAGATCACTAGTGGAGCTGGTGAGTGAAAACCAACTGCAATTTGATTAACATGTGAAAATGATTACCGAGTGCAGTTACTGATAGGTGGCGTAGACCTTCAGATCCAGAGATGCTTGCTGATTGTGCTTTCTTTAGCAGACCTTCTCAGCAGAATATAACCTTCAGTTCAGTCATCTGTGGTTAGTATATGGCTCTTTCCTTTGAGCACTGAAGAAAATCTTACAGCTTTTAATCTGTGACAGTGTTCTGTTACTGGTGACTAGCCAGGAATTGTGGCCAAGGCCAGAAACTGGAGATGGCTATGGGTGTGTTGACCTGTTCCCTGACAGACAGTTTGGCCAACTGGAAATCTTCTGGACTGTTTGTTGTGCCAGGTACCTCAGACTTTTAGACACTGTGTGTCAAGGGTGAGGTACTTTATAGAGCTGATAAGGAAACTTGGTAGCAACCAATTCCCTGCTTTCAGAAACAGCAGAATCTTACGCTTGGTGTTTATTCTTCTGCTCCTTGCCACCTGAAAATGAGGCTGATTTTGCTAGTCATAAAGGTAAGGTTTGGGCTTGGGTTGTTGAACTCTCACTAGTTTGTACAGCGTTTGAGTGATGGAAGGTGCTATATATGTTGTTGTTGTCAAGCATGTATAAGCTGTGCCAAAAGAATTTTCATGAGTCATTTAAGCTTTTTATATAAAAAGACCTCATTTCTTCAACTCCTCCCACCTCAAAATTAGTAATGCTTGAGCGATTCACTTTGAGCTTTTGGGGGTGGGGGTGGGGGTGCACCGAACTTTTTGTGCAGTTGCTATGGCTTGCTTTAAGCAAAAGCCATGTTTAAAGAAACAGAAAAGCTGTTCTAATATAGGCTTATAATAGCAAGAGAGGATCACTAAAAAAAATTTAAAAAATCTTAAATATAATAATGACTAATGGTCAAATAGCTATTTATTAGGGTAATTGAATGCAAAGTAGGGTTAAAAATGAGCTTTGCTATTCGTGAGCATTGAAATCAGTTTCCAAATTATTTTGACGTAGGTGCTACAGTTTCTTACTAGCAGCTTGGAGAAGAGGAGGCTCAGGGAGACCTTATTGCTGCCTACAACTACCTGAAGGGAGGTTGTAGCCAGGTGGGGTTGGTTTCTTCTCCCAGGCAGCCAGCACCAGAACAAGAAGACACAGTTTCAAGCTGCACCAGGGGAGGTTTAGGCTGGGTGTTAGGAAGAAGTTCTTCACAGAGAGAGAGTGATTGGCCATTGGAATGGGCTGCCCAGGAAGGTGGTGGAGTCACCATCACTGGAGGTGTTTAGGAAGAGACTGGATGGGGTGCTTGGTGCCATGGTTTAGTTGATTAGATGGTGTTGGGTGACAGGTTGGACTTGATGATCTCGAAGGTCTTTTCCAACCTGGTGAATCCTATTCTATTCTTAGTTAATGTGATAAATGCTGAATGCGTGTTTAAAATGAAGGTGCTTCAAGGAAGGGCAGGTCCTGCCTCACCAGCCTGATCTCCTTCTATGATCAGGTGACTGCCTGCTGGATGTGGGGCAGGCTGTGGATGTAGTCTACCTGGACTTCAGCAAGGCCTTTGACACTGTCCCCCACAGCAAACTCCTGGCCACGCTGTCAGCCCCTGGCTTGGGCAGCAGCACTCTGTGCTGGGTTAGGAGCTGGCTGGAGGGCCGAGCCCAGAGAGTGGTGGTGAATGGTGCCACATCCAGCTGGCAACCAGTAACTAGTGGTGTCCCCCAGGAGTCAGTGTTGGGCTCAGTCCTATTCAGTATCTTTATTGATGATCTGGATGAGGGGATTGAGTTCACCATAGTTAAGTTTGCAGACGACATCAAGTTGGGAGCAAGTGTTGATCTGTTAGAGGGTAGAAGGTCTCTTCTCCCTGACAACCAGCACCAGAACAAGAGGACATAGTCTCAAGCTGCACCAGGGGAAGTTTAGGCTTGAGGTGGGGAGAAAGCTCTTCACAGTTACTGGCCATTGAAATGGGCTGCCCAGGGAGGTGGTGGAGTCACTGTCCCTGGAGGTGTTCAAGAGGGGACTGGATGTGGAACTGGAAGCCATGGTTTAGTTAGTCATGAGGTGTTGGTGATAGGTTGGACTTGATGATCTCTGAGGTGTTTTCCAACCTTGTTGATTCTATGATTCTGTGGAATGTGTAGCACTATCCAGAAGTTAAAGTTTTCTCTATTTTTATTTTATGATTCTCAAAGGAGACTTTAGCAATGCCACTGGACAAAATGTACCTTTTTGGGGGACATTTTCATAGACTCCTTTTGGTCAGTTTGGGTCTTTATAACATGAGGATAATATTCTTTTCAAAATCCTTGTGGGTGAATACTAAAGAGGAGAAAGATTCAGCTGTGGAACATTTTGAAATAAGGAGGCAATAACTTTGGAGGGAGGAAAAAGCCCCAACACTTCCAGTGTGTGCAACACACTTCCTCATGCAGTGCATGTTTAAGGTGGTATTTTTGTAGTCACTTGTACTTCACTTTGTTGTTTCTGTGGCTGAAAGTACTGGTGGTGTCTGTTACTGATGGCATTTCTGATTCTCCAGCTGTCCATCAGGTCTGCTTCATCTCTCTGGTTTGTGTTGCTGACCAGACAGGAAATCAGGTGATGTTGCGTTTTCCCTTCGTCTCTAACTCCATTGTCCCTGTCACATTCTGCAGCAGCTATCTGGCAAGGGAAGCTTGTCTTCTTGCAGCTTTTGTGGAAGCAGAATATGCACACTGGTGTACCAGCCAGTCTAGTTCACTGGTAAAATGCCTGGTCACTAGGTGCCCTGAGAGTCTAAAAGACTGTAGTGATGCTTGGCCACTTAGCAAATGACTTAAAGATTTTAGGCAGAAGAATTAAAGACCTAAAATTTGACCTTCTTTCAAACTTGCAGAATGTCTCATGTGGCTTTAAAACATGCTGCCACGGCTCAAGATCTGACAGCACTGCTTTCTGCATGTTTCTGAAGTCATAAGACTACAGAAGAAGCAGTCGTGGTCCAGCTGATGGTATAGATAAGGCTGCTATGGTAATTTCTGTGCAATCAAGGATTCTGTAATATAATAACAAAGAAAGAAATGGCTCTAAGCTGTGGAGGATAGAATGGAATAGAGTAGAATGGAATAGAGTAGAATGGAATAGAGTAGAATGGAATAGAGTAGAATGGAATAGAGTAGAATGGAATAGAGTAGAATGGAATAGAGTAGAATGGAATAGAGTAGAATGGAATAGAGTAGAATGGAATAGAGTAGAATGGAATAGAGTAGAATGGAATAGAGTAGAATGGAATAGAGTAGAATGGAATAGAGTAGAATGGAATAGAGTAGAATGGAATAGAGTAGAATGGAATAGAGTAGAATGGAATAGAGTAGAATGGAATAGAGTAGAATGGAATAGAGTAGAATGGAATAGAGTAGAATGGAATAGAGTAGAATGGAATAGAGTAGAATGGAATAGAGTAGAATGGAATAGAGTAGAATGGAATAGAGTAGAATTAACCAGGTTGGAAGAGACAGAATAGAATAGATAGAATAGAATATAGACCAGACCAGGTTGGAAAAGACTTTCAAGATCATCAAGTCCAACCTATCATCCAGCACTATCTAATCAACTAAACCATGGCACCAAGCACCCCATCAAGTCTCTTCCTAAACACCTCCAGTAATGGTGACTCCACCACCTCCCTGGGCAAAACGTTGCAAGCATAAGAGAATGGTCTGTTCAGCCCAAGATCTTCAAAGGTAACTCATAAAGGTCATGTGAAGGGATAAAACAGAAGGAACAGGAGCTTGTAATGTGTAAAATGCTTCCATAAAATGAAATCTGGGATGAGTACAAAGAAGGGCTGTCTGCCTCTGTTAAAGGGTTCTACTTGAACTTCCTGTTTTGGGAAGAAAAAGAAGGAATTGTGTAAGACTTGGCATGTCAAACACCTTCCAGCAGGAATGCTTTCTGACTTCACTGCACTGCTTCTAAGCTGTAAAGACAACTACAGAACAAATGCAAACGTTTTAAAACCTTTATAGGCCAACATACTTATCTCTTACCAGATAGAAACTTGGGGTTAGAATTCATTGCATGATTTGGAAATGGAGTTGTTTGGTTTTTTTTTTTTCTTTACTCTTGAGAATGGAACTAAATCTGCTTTTCCAACTGTATTATTTGAGTGCCTTCCTGGGACCATTCTTTGATGTGGGAAACAGTAGAATGAGAGCTAGTGTCTAGCTTAGGTGTGTATCCTGTTCTTCCTCCCCACCCCCATGCTTCTTAATGTATTGTATGCTTGAAAGAGGAAAGGATGTTTTCTTCTCAGAAGGATTTTTCAGCAGTGCTTGTGACTTCTTTTTTTCCCAAGAAGGACATGAACAGGACTTCACAGGTCTCGTATTAGCACTTTGAGTGCAGAGATGATTAACTCCACGACTGCAGAAAACAGTGAGGTCCTTTGGTCTTCTCATGAATTGGGTCATTAAGTTGAGGTTTTGGAATTAGTGTTTGTTTCCAAGTGGCTTAGTAAATCAAGATTAAAATTGCAATTAACTTAGATTTTGTGCAATGTAACCTTGTCTGGGGCAACTTTACTTGTAGATGGGTGACCGGCAAGGTTAATCTCTGTTCCTTGTCTTTGAAATGGAAATGAAGTACCTGATACTGGCCAGATGTTTTGGTAGGAACAACTAGTAGGAACCAACAGGTTCACAAGTACTTGTGAAGTTTCAGAGGAGATAGAGTAGTTCTACAAATGTATTGGGGAAAAAAACCAGTTTCTCCCATAAACTGAAGGCTGTAATGGTTACATACCATGGAATGGGTAGTTGGAGTTGGCAGCCCTTAGTGTTGCCTGTCTTCTTCACTTAAATGCTGGTGGTTGATGGAGAGAAAAAGAGTAATACAAGATTTGTGGATGTTACTGATCACCTGGTATGATCAGGATGGGAATCATTCATCATCAACACCTTGCTCAGATGAGTGCAAAGGGGATTTAGACATTTAAGGGAACAGAAGTCTGGTAACCTTTTGTTTATCCTGCCTCAGCCTAGCAGTTCTTACCTGGATATGTTACTTTCTCCTGCAAATTACTTTTTATAGAGCTAGCTAGTATTGGAGGTTGTGATTGTGGATCTCTAGTGATTTGTAGATCATGGTGACCTAGTGGAGATAGTGTGGTAATTTCTCCTGGGAAACAGTCCCATTGATGACAGAAGTGTTACAGCCGGAGCTGCTCGCAGTCACTTTGCCTGCACAGAAGGCTTGCAGCATTCAGAATGCAGTGATTTATCCCTATCCTCTTCTCGTTTCACTGGAACAGCGCTGCTGGGTGCCTTGCTTTGCTGTTTTTCCATGCTCTCACACAATGTTTCTGCTCTTTCTCCAGATGCTCTTCCTTTTCTGTGTTAAAACCCCATGCAAAAATGTGCAACCTTTAACTCCCAAGACTACTATTTAATCAACAGTGTGAGCCTGCACTGTCAGACAGAACAGAATTGAGCTCAATACTTCCTTTCCCCTACAGAGGAATGAAGCTTGTGGGGGTGTGGGGTTTTTATTGTTTTGTTGTTGTTGATTTTTGTTGTTGTTGTTGTTGTTGTTGTTGTGTTTGGTTCTTTTCTTTTTTTTTCTTTAAGAAGAAATCTTCCTGTTCATCTGAACTGTGACTAAAGTTGGGAAATGTGATTTCTTTCTCAGTGCTCACTAGATTGCTATCTCAAGCAGCATTGCTCTGGTGTCGGCAATTAGCATTTCCATTAAGCTTGCAATTTTCACACCGTCGGCTGCGGGTGGATTGGAACAGTGAGTGCCAGGGATGGGGACTATATAAAGGAAGGAAAGGATGGGAAGTGAAGTGGCCTACTCGGCTGATCCTGGGCGCCATGGGTTATGCCAGCATGCGCTCCAGCCCTCTGGCAAGCTGTTGTTTCTCATTAAGAACGCAGCCTGCTTTCACGCTTACATCCTGAGAGCCATGGGGAGAAGGGGAAACAGCTGTAGAGTGCCAAGATGCTGGTGATGGGAGCCCGCCAGCAACTGGCTGCTGGCTGCCACAGAGCTTTGGTGGCCAGGAGCAGGAGTTTGGCAGCAAGCAGGGAGGCAGCAGTCAGAGGAGCTGTCCAGCCAGGTGAAGTGTTACAGCTGTGAGCAGGGTGCTCCCGTGTCAGCGCAGAGGAGAGGGACTGGAACATGTTGAATAGTGGTGTTGACAGAGCTTTTATTGCTTCCCCTGTTCCCCTGAGAGGAGACTGCAGCAGTGGTGCAACAGTCTTGTTTTCTAGTGCTTTGGCTGATTGACAGGAAGCTGCAAGTGCTGTCCCTGTGTAATTGGTTGGGTTGTCCAAGGATGCTGGGATAGTTTGTGCCTCAGGGGTTCTGCTGCATTAGTTTGTAATAGCAGTGTAGCTATTTCTTGGACACGCTTCCTGTTCCTGCCGCTCTCTCTGCAAACTACCTCTGTTGCTTCTGCTATGTCAAACTCTATCTATAGATATTAATCTCTTGCTGAGTTTGTTTTGATCACTGTTCTACTGAGCATCTGCCCATGCTGAATGTGGCCAGATCTGCAACCTCTTAACATTCAGGTCATCTCAGAATTTCATATCTGAGCCCTTTGCTTCCTTAATTCTAAATTTATGTTCAGGCATAGCATTCATTACAGATGAGTATTCTGTTCAGGGTCTCCCCTCCTCCTCCTCCTAACAGCACTGTGGGTTATCCTATGGTTGTGGTTACCTTAGCTTAACCCTTGTGACTTCTGGAAATAGAAGAGTGGACTGGTCTGTGGTTATGGTATTGTCATGTTGTGAGAGTGTGTTATTTCTACACTGTTACTAGAGTTTCCCTCATCTAAGGGGATCATGCTGGATTTTAGAATCTGGAAAGGTGTTATGAGAGAGCACTGACTGGCCTTTTACTTTTCAACATGTACTTGATGTTGACCAGTTATAGACAGAATACTGAGTGTACTGAGTCATTGTTCTGACCAGGTACAACCAGAGTTGTTCTCTTTGCTCTATTTATGCTTCCAGTGCTGTTGCAGGCAGAGTGGTGCTGTTTCCTCTTTTATGTTGGACGAATTGAAGCACAGAAAGACTGAAGTGCTGCTTCCTAAGGAGCTGAATCCGGTATCTTCTCCAGTCTAGTACACTAATCCTTACCAGATCTGGCTTGCCATGTGTTACAAAGAGTGGTATGGACCTTGCCTTGAGACTAGGTATATGTGAACAGGCTGGCCATAGGAGGTCCAGAATGCTTACTGTGCTGCTGAAGCACTGGTAGGCAGAGGATTTCTGTGCAGCATGAAAGTGTTGCCTAGATGCCATTATCTTCTGTCCTCTAGTGACATGTGGGTGAGAATCCTCCTAAGGTAGCTGTCAGTTTAAACACTGAAAGGAGAGCACTGAGTGTACTGTTGGTGCAGTGGCAACTTTCAGAGGGAACACGGAAATCACTGTTCCTTTCCAGTGTGCCCTGAGAATTGGAGGGTAGAGAATTGGAGGATTTGAATAGAGTACAAGATCCTGTTAATTGATATTCATAGAAGCATAGAATGGTCTGGGTTGGAAGGGACCTCCAAAGGTCATCTAGTCTAAGCCCCTCTGTGGTAAGAAGGAACATCCTCAACTACATCAGGTTGCCCAGAGCCCTGTTTAGCCTCACCTTGAATATCTCCAGGGATGGGACCCCAACCACCTCCCCGGGCAACCTGTTCCAGTATTGCACTACCCTCATGGTAAGGAATTTGTTCCTAACATCCATGTTACACTGTAACTGAGGAGCCTCACAGCTGTTGTTCGCCTTTGCTCCTTTGATGAGGGCCATTATATGCACCATTAGAAGAGTTTTGACCTGTAAGTGCAGCAGATGTGCTAAAAGAAGCCTCCATACTGTGTTCAACCCATCCAGCCTCTCACTGATGTGTGTCTTAGGGCTGTTCTCTTCTGCTCTGTTGTGCAATAACTCATTGTAGCCTTTTGATGCTCTTGGTGGTCTGTGCTACTTTCTGACTTGCCCAAGGGATGTGGTACTACTCCTTCCCCCCCCACTCCCCTGTTCTCAACTTACCTCCGTGCACCGGTGAGCCAGATGACAAACACTGAGATGCTGAGTAGCACAAAAACTTCATGAGGACCACAGATGTGCTGGGGCTGAATACACTTCTGTTTCTAGCAAGGCTTACAGGGGAGGAAGCTTAAATGTAGTATTAGAAGAGGGATAGGAGGAGGGAGTGAAGGGCACTTGTCCATAATAGGAGTTATGTTGCCCCTGGTAGAAGGGGAGACGCTGGCTGCCCACAGTCTTCTTACAGAGGATTGCCTTGGAGAAGGGCAGCAAATAGTTGAGCAGGGATACTGTTTCTCCTCAGCTGACACACTGGCCACAGGAGCTGGTAAGGCAAAGTGTCCTCCAAAGCAGATGTGCAGCAGAGTTGCTAAGAGCCTCTTTTGCTGCAGTCATTTCAGTTTGAAAAGCAGGGAGGGTATCTAAAAGCTGCTGATGTCACTTCATTTCATCCTCTGGCTATAACAGCCCATGGGAGAGAAAACAGTCTGAAAACTAGCCTGCATACTTTGCAGCACTTTCACATACAGCCATTCATGTGCCTTCATGTTCAATGTAAATGTCCTCTCAGCATTCTTTTCTACTTGGTTTTGAGGCTGTAAATGTAGATGTTCGAGGTTGCATTCTCTTTTTGTAGGATTTAAGAAGCATAACCAGTGTAGCTGGTTACCATAACCAGAGTAGCATGCATTGGAATACTGGTGGCTGATGGTTTTGTTTAGTTACAGCCTCCTGCATGTGTTGCTAAATAAGTTCTACTGACACTATTGTGCTGTGAAGTTATGAATGTTTCAAGACACACTGTAGTGGGTGTATTGTGGCCTGGTAAGGGATGTCAAAGACAGGTGTCTTAAGAAAAATAGGGTTCTGGAGGCTATTGCAAAAATGATGCTGTTTGCCAGTTAATGTTGAAATAGGTGGCATGCCCAAACCATCCATCATTGTTAAATCATAGAGCACAAATTGGGATAATGTGGCTGAGCCCAAGCAAGGGCCACAGTTCTGTCTGCCTGCACAGCTGAGAGACTGAACTGCTTCTCCATTGGGAACAAAACATGGATAATTTCCTGGCTTAGTGTCAGAGGGCAGCCTGCAAATGGTATGTGAGAGATGAACTGTTGATTGCAGCAGGGAAAAAGTGACACATCTGGTTTGGCTTTAGGTTGCTCAATAGTAGTAGCAGCAGCAGTGCCCTGCTGGAGCTCAGAGAAGAGGAGTGTTCAGCCAGCTGGACCTTTGCTCTAAAGGTTTGTGTGTGTAATTGTGACTGAAGGGCACTGGGCTTACAAAGCTGGATCTTAAAGTTGTTAATCCTGAAAACTCCAGGGCATAGCTGTCCTCATTTTCAGTGCAAGGTCTGCCTTACAAGCTAACTACAGAGACACAGGTAGCTATAGATTTAAGGGTTTGTTTTCCACAGTGCTCCTGTTCCTTAGAGCCACTTCAGCAGAGGCTGGTGCAAAATGTGCTGGTGTGGAAAAGATCAGTTGCTCTTCGAGCATCAGGGTAGTGTATATCCTAATTAGGAGTGTGGTTTCCAAGCAGCTGGGTGAATTTGTCTGTGCAGTGCACAGAGCGACTATAAACTTGGTGGATTAGCTCTTCTGACCAGCTCTGAGCCCAGTACTAAGTTGCTTTAGGTGAAGCACATTCCTCTTCTTCCTAGTTCATAGGGAAGAAGCAGCATAAATCAGCTGTGAGTGGGCCATGCTGCAGTGCAATTCAGGTATAAAGATTGATTTCAAGCAGTGGTAATCTCTTGTCTGCTAACTGGAACAGGAAAACTAAACTTGAGCAAATGGATTGTAACAGCTGGAACAAACACAGGGGCTGTTGTTGGGGCAGAACAGAGCAACAGTTGTCCTTCAAATGCTGTCACCGACATAGAGCAGTGCTTCAGGGTGGTGTCTGAGAGGCGTTGTAGTGGGCAGTTGGAGGGTACTTGTCCCTGTCTGTTGGTGACTGCTTATGCTTGAGACATGGTGGTTGTGTTCCTTCTTTTGAAACTTGTGTCTGCCTGCCACGGGCACCTTTTGTGTTCACTCTGTTTGGTTGTGCAATGGCTTTTGTGCCACGCTGGCAAAGGCCTTTTCAGCAGGTTTCTGGTGGAGAGTGAGAGGGAGCGTGAACAGAAGGCTTCACACCACTTGTGTGTGAAAACCCAGAGCTCTGCTCCTCCTGCTTTCAGAAGATTCAACTGCTAGTGGTTGAGCAGCAATACCTGTTCACAAGATGTGGCTATGTGGAATTGCATGGCCTGGAAGAGGCTTATAACTGCTTATAACTACTTATAACTACTAAATGGAGAGACCCCTTGGAAGCTGCTGTGACAGAGATGCAGGGCAGCTGTCCTCAGTCCAAGGCACTGATTGCAGGATACTCTACTCTTTTTGCAGTGGAGGCTTGGTTACCTTGGCAACCTGTTTTTAGCTGGATCTGTGCTTTGGTAGAGAGCCCGTCTATACCTGCTGCTACTTTGTTTTGAAATGGCTTTTATGTGGAAAAGTATCTGACAGGAGTATTTCCAGAGCTGGATTGTCACGGAATCCAAGCTCTTCTTTTGGTTCCAGCCATTTTCAGTCTGATGAGGAGATGATGATGGTCCAGTGACTTCTGTGGCTGGATTGAAAAAGGTATTAATGTGTCTGCTATGTAAGCTGGAATGGAGAAATGTTGCTGCTGCTTTTTAAATCCTGCAGTGGCTTTGAAAGATTGCTTTTGGAGTTTGCAGAGAACTTTGCTCATTCTGGTTTGTAGTTCATCATCAAGCCACCAGCTAGTCGATGGAACTGAAGTTGCTGGTGGACGAGAAGCTCAACATGAGCTCTCAGTGTGCACTTGCAGCCCGGAAGGCCAATCAGATCCTGGGCTGCATCAGGAGAAGTGTGGCCAGCAGGTCAAGGGAGGTGATTCTCCCCCTCTACTCAGCTCTGGTGAGACCCCACCTGGAGTACTGTGTCCAGGTCTGGAGCCACTATTACAGGAGGGATATGGAGGTGCTGGAAGGTGTCCAGAGAAGGGCCACGAGGATGATCAGAGGGCTGGAGCACCTCTCCTGTGAGGACAGACTGAAGGAGTTGGGGCTGTTCAGTCTGGAGAAGAGAAGGCTCCGAGGTGACCTCATTGTGGCCTTCCAGTGTCTGAAGGGGCCTACAAGAAGGCTGGGGAGGGACTTCTCAGGACATCAGGTAGTGATAGGACAAGGGGGAATGGAATGAAGCTGGAGGTGGGGAGATTCAGGCTGGACACGAGGAGGAAGCTCTTCACCATGAGAGGGGTGAAGCCCTGGAATGGGTTATCCAGGGAGGTGGTTGAGGCCCCATCCCTGGAGGTGTTTAAGCCCAGGCTGGATGAGGCTGTGGCCAGCCTGATGTAGTGTGGGGTGTCCCTGCCCATGGCAGGTGGGCTGGAATTAGATGATCCTTGTGTTCCCTTCCAACCCTGACTGATACTATGATACTATGAAGTAGCTGCCGTCTGTGATGAGTAAATCCCCACACTGGGGCTGTAAGCATCCCTTTGGGAGGGAGGGCATACATAAATTTTAATACTCCTGGTGAACTTGAGTATTGGAAAGTAGTGGCTGCAGGACATCTGACTATTTTGTTTAATTCCAGATCTTAGCAGTCTCTTCATATCTGTCTGTTTACTGTAGGTTGGTTCTTTTTCTGTTGTTTGGTTGGGGTTTTTTGACCTTTTATGCATATTTTGTAATCCTGAAGGGGAGGGGGGAGTGTGTGTATCTAAATTTTGCCCTTACCCTCATTCCTGCCCCCCTGTGCTTTATCTCCTCCTATGTCACAGCCAGTGGCTTTGGGCTAAGATGAATGGTCTGTTTTCTAGTTGCTATGGGGCTTTCCCAAGCTACAGTTGGTTTTCTCACAGGTTACTGGGTGGTGCATACCACTCATGTGACAGTGAGGGGAAGGACAGACTAACAAATTGTGGTTGTGCCTGTAACAAATAAGTAATGCCTGGTGTTAGGCTGTTAGATGCAGTTACCAATTAGTAGGTAATTAAGAACCTTTTTCTAAAAAGACTACATTGTTCCAGCTTCACTTTGCAGGCCACATAGTTCAGATGTTTTAAGTCTTGAAATCTGTGGGCTTAAGAGCAGAGTGTCTATTAAGAGTCGGTTCTAGGCAGGCTTCAGCTTTCAATTCTGGGCAGCTACAATGCAGAAGAGAATAGCTTTCCCTTTGAAAATTGGCAAGAACTACTGAGGGAAAAAACCAAACAGCCAAGATAAAGAACTCCCAATTTTATTCAAGTGTATGGAATACATTATTTTTTAGGGGGAGTGTGAAGTCTGTTTGATTAAAGCTCTTTTAGCCAACCTTTTTGTTAACTTCCACTATCACTAACTGATTGTGGATGGTTACAGCAGAAGCTTTTGTTGTTTGGTTGTTTGTTTGTTTTTTAAAGCTAAGTGTGAACCAGATCTGTAGTCTTTCTGCACAGCCTTAGATAACTGACACAATAAAGTACTATATCCTTCCTTCTACCACTGCAGCAGCATTGACAAAGAGCTAAAGGGGGGAAAAAAAAAAAAAAGCTGGGCTGTGGGTTTTTCGTTACCTGCTTTTTAACTGCATGTATCAACAAGAGTGACAGTTTGGGGCTGACTATGCATACATCATGCTGGTGATACATGAAGCAGAAAGGAGACAGCTGGATTCTCCAACACCAAAGCTCACTTCAGGATGTGGCAGATGAAAAACCAAAAAAATCTCCCATGAACTGAGTAAGCTAAGAAGAGACTTACCTTGAGCCTGTGCAGATTTGATTGGGAAGCCAGGGAGGGAGGATAAATGTAGGACAGTAAAATAACTGTCACTTACCTGTATAGTGCAGTATTTTATCCACCAAAAAAAAACCCCAACCCACATTTCTGAGAGAGGAGCAGTATCACGGTATCGCTAAGGTTGGAAGAGACCTCGAAGATCATCGAGTCCAACCTGTCACCACAGACCCCATGACTAGACCATGGCACCAAGTGCCACATCCAGTCCCCTCTTGAACACCTCCAGGGACGGCGACTCCACCACCTCCCCGGGCAGCACATTCCAATGACGAATCACTCTTTCGGTGAAGAACTTTCTCCTCACCTCGAGCCTAAACTTCCCCTGGTGCAGCTTGAGACTGTGTCCCCTTGTTCTGGTGCTGGTTGCTAGGGAGAAGAGGCCAACCCCTTCCTGGCTACAACCTCCCTTCAGGTAGTTGTAGAGAGCAATGAGGTCTCCCCTGAGCCTCCTCTTCTCCAGGCTAAACAACCCCAGCTCCCTCAGCCTCTCCTCATAGGGCTTGTGCTCAAGGCCTCTCACCAGCCTTGTTGCCCTTCTCTGGACACGTTCAAGTGTCTCGATGTCCTTCTTAAACTGAGGGGCCCAGAACTGGACACAGGACTCAAGGTGTGGCCTAACCAAAGCAGAGTACAGGGGCGCAATGACCTCCCTGCTCCTGCTGGCCACACCATTCCTAATGCAGGCCAGGATGCAGTTGGCCTTCTTGGCCACCTGGGCACACTGCTGGCTCATGTTCAGGCGGCTGTCAATCAGCACCCCCAGGTCCCTCTCTGTTTGGCCACTCTCCAGCCACTCCGACCCCAGCCTGTAGCTCTGCATGGGGTTGTTGTGGCCAAAGTGCAGCACCCGGCACTTGGACTTGTTGAATGCCATCCCATGGGACTCTGCCCATCTGCCAGTCAGTCGATCAGCTGGCGTTTAGGTTAATTTATAGTAGGTAATGAAATGCATCTGTGTTTGAGTGACTTGCTGAGAATGGCTTAGCTTTGATTTTATTTTTTAAATAAGTATTATTTTCTTCTAGCTTTGATCAACCTGTTGAAGTTCCTCATGTCTAACGAGACTGTGTTGCTGGCTAAGCACAACATCTTCACTCTTGCTCTTATGGTGAGTACAGACAAAGCAAATACTCTTTAAGAGTTTAATCTTGAATAAATGTTAGGAATGAAACCACGATTTCTAGCCTGGTAAGGAGATAAAAGTTTCACTAGATGTTTGGAAAGGGCAGTGCTTGGACTCCCTGTAGGGCTGCTTGTTGAAGTCATAGAATGGTCTGGGTTGGAAGGGACCTCTGAAGGTCATCTAGTCCACCCCCAGATAAACAAGTCTGTGTGAGGAAAATACAACACACTACAATAAACCAGGTTGGAAGAGACCTTCAAGATCATCACGTCTAACCTATCAACCAATCCAAACCACCCAAACAACTAGATCATGGCACCAAGCACCCCATCCAGTCTCCTCCTGAACACCTCCAATGATGGTGACTCCACCACCTCCCTGGGCAGCCCATTCCAATGGGCAATCACTCTCTCTGTATAGAACTTCCTCCTAGCATCCAGTCTAAACCTGCCCTGGCGCAGCTTGAGACTGTGTCCTCTTGTTCTGGTGCTGGCTGCCTGGGAGAAGAGACCAACCTCTGCCTGTCTACAACCTCCCTTCAGGTAGTTGTAGAGAGCAATAAGGTCAAAAAGTTTAATTTAATTTTTCTTCTTTTGTTCTGTGGCCCTTTGTATACAAAATAACAGAAAGATATTTTCCTGGCCCCAGACACTACTTAAACTCCTTGTCTGTCTCTTCTGTACTGTAAGGAAACAATAGATAAAACAGTGAAGTAATGTAATGGTTTGTAATGCAACTTCTTTGAAGGTTTTGGTTGTAACTCATACTGTTTCTGTTGCAGAGTAGATTTCCTGTAATTATTCCTGTTACAACTTCTTTTTGCTTCCTTGTACAGGTTGTGAACCTGTTCAACATGTTCATCACTTATGGAGACACCTTTCTTCCCACTCCCAGCAGCTATGATGAGCTGTATTACGAAATCATTCGGATGCATCAGAATTTTGACAACCTCTATTCCATGGGTGAGTACCTCCTGACTGGTCAGGACTACTGTTGACTGGAAGTGAGGGTGGTGATGGAGAGATGCTTGTGTCAGGTATTTTGTGCCCACCTACCACTGATGTGCATCTTTGTGAACGGATGTGTTTTGTGTACTAGGACGTGGTTGGTAAATTTTAGGCTGGAGGTTAGGAGGAAGTTCTACACAGAGAGAGTGATTGCCCATTGGAATGTGCTGCCAGGGGAGGTGGTGGAGTCACCATAATTGGAGGTGTTCAGGAGAAGACTTGATAGGGTACTTGATTGCATGGTTTAGTTGATTAGGTGATGTTGGATGATAGGTTGGACGTGATGATTTTGAAGGTCTATTCAATTCAGATCTGAGAGGGGAATAAACTTGTGAAAGGGATTTTATTTTTTAGGCAGAGAAAAAATTAGGAAGAGGGCCACTGCTTCTCTAGCTGCTGCTTCACTGTGGTTAGAAATACAAATTTGTTGCCACAAGTGGGTATGTGCACTTGCAGCCTGGGAAAGCCAATCAGATCCTGGGCTGTATCAGAAGTGTGGCCAGCAGGTCAAGGGAGGCGATTCTCCCCCTCTACTCAGCTCTGGTGAGACCCCACCTGGAGTACTGCGTCCAGTTCTGGAGCCCCTATTACAGGAGGGATGTGGACATGCTGGAGCGTGTCCAGAGAAGGGCCACGAGGATGATCAGAGGGCTGGAGCACCTCTCCTGTGAGGACAGACTGAAGGAGTTGGGGCTGTTCAGTCTGGAGAAGAGAAGGCTCCGAGGTGACCTCATTGTGGCCTTCCAGTATCTGAAGGGGGCCTACAGGAAGGCTGGGGAGGGACTTCTCAGGATCTCAGGTAGTGATAGGACTAGGGGGAATCAATGAAGCTGGAGGTGGGGAGATTCAGGCTGGATGTGAGGAGGAAGTTCTTCCCCATGAGAGTGGTGAAGCCCTGGAATGGGTTATCCAGGGAGGTGGTTGAGGCCCCGTCCCTGGAAGCGTTTAAGCCCAGGCTGGATGAGGCTCTGGCCAGCCTGATGTAGTGTGGGGTGTCCCTGCCCATGGCAGGGCGGTTGGAACTAGATGGTCCTTGTGGTCCCTTCCAACCCTGACCGATTCTATGATACTATGAATTTCATGCATCTGTTGTGTAGATGCATGTAGTTGCTTCAGCTGTTTCAAGTCATAAGGCAGGTAGACAGAGAAACATTCGATGCAAACAAGAACTTGGAAAAGAATTTGAGAAACACATAACAAGAGGCTTTCTGTGCTAGACAAATCACAGCTACTATGCTCATTGCCAAAACAAACCAAGGAAACAGCCCTCACAAACCTGCCTGCAATGATAAGTGAATCGCTGGACTGAGGAATGTGCTTACTGGCAAAACAGGGAGAAGCTGCCATCCTTCAAAAGAGAGAGGCAAGCTGAAATGCCATAAAGTGACACTCCACAGGGGAAAAGAGGGGGAAAAAAGAGAGCAAGGGATTCGTGCAGGCATAATCAAGCAGTGTATAAGCAGGAGCCTGCATCCAAGGGTAGCTGCAGCAGCACCAGTGTAGTGCTTGCATGCTTGAAGGTATGAAGCAAATAAACTGCTCTGTTTGCTTTGTTGTAGAAAGGCCTCTCTTCCCTTCACCCTCTGCTCCCTTCTCAGTGTGATCACCCAGTGAAGAACAGGAGTTGATATAAGCATATAGGAGGAGTTAAAGGGCAGTGGGAGACAGTTGGCCACAGCACTCTTCTGATGTGGGAGAGAACTGTCCTCACAGACAACAGTAGCTGAATACTTCCTGCAACTGCAAGCGAAGATGAGCTACCCTTTTGTACAAACTTCCTAGTTTTCATTTGTTATGTAAGGGCAGTTGTTGTGCTCTCTGACCACATAAGATTTTTTTTTACTAACCCATTTCATACTCCCAAGAATTGCAGCTAGTCAGGTGAACTGCTTTTACTAGCCACAAGTATCTCAAACCCACTCCCTGTGGAAGCTGAAGGAAAGTGGAATGGACAAATAACACACTCAATTTGACCCATTGAGACTATTCATTTGTCACATTAATGTTTTCCATCCTGCTTACACAGAACAAACACCTTTTAATTAATGCTGTAGATGCCTGAATGGAAACTCTGAACACATTACTTCAGATGTTCAAGTACAATAGCTACAGTTTGGCAAAATAATGTTACTCAGACCTGACATTTATTTTTTTCCTGCAGATGACATGTAATGGTAGTACTGGGAAGTGAGTTTTAAGTTGATGAAAGCCACAGTTTAGCCAGGTGTCCTGAGTGCTTCCCTTTGCTTGTCAACCCATCTCACCAGCACTGCAGTCACCCTTCTATCCTGTAGCCTTGGGACATTTGTTAGCAAAGATGAGGAAGTGCCTCTCTCCTTCAGTTTTCTTGTTAATATGGTTGAAACTATGTTGGGAGTGGAGGTGGAATCTGATTCCCTTGGGTTTTTTTTTTTTCTTTAGTTTTCTTGTCTTGAATCTAAGCATTACCCAGATCTGCAGGACTGAAAGCTCTCATGCAGTAATGGGCATGAGTATGTAGCCACTGTGTTGATGGATTCACTTGTAGCATCCGTGTTTCTAGATGATCCCAAATTTGGGTGATCCACAAGTTCCCTCACTTCTAAGTCATGGGTGAACCTTTCTTGTGCAATGTAACCTCCAGAAAACCCTGGATATGCAAATTCATAGAAAGATTCCTTCTATTCAGATGATATGGGACTTAATCCCAACTTTTGGTACAGGATCCGTGATTGTTTCGGTACTTACCAAGAGACGGGCAGGTAACTGCCGGCACAGGAACACTACAAATTCTGACCTAAATAAGTCTTTTTGGTACTCTGGCAGAAAGGAACTGGATTCCCTAGAAGTTCTTCCTTTTGCAGAATGTTTTCAGATTTGCTCCCAAGTCTGTCAGAGACCATCTGTGCACCACAACACCACCCTCATTCCTACAAGGAGTGTTTTTACCTAGAGTGGTGTGTAATTCCTCTCTGTAATTCCAGATAAGCAGGGAGATAAAGAATCCATTGCTGCTTGGGTGGGTTTGAATTGCAAGATGTAGTCCAGCTCAGGTGGAACCTTGCCATAAATAGGAGCCAGAAAAGACCAGTGGTGTGTGAAATAAATGGTATTGTAGACCTGGGATGCTGCCCTCTTTCTGGGAGTAATGAACTTTAATATATGGTGATGGAAGCAGTTAGGAGGACCTAGAGTCTTCTGTCCCTTCTGCTTCTTGTCTCCCAGCCATTGTTTTGTTCTGCTCACCTCTTTGGTGTTCCTTATGCTTCTTAGGTGGACTTTGAAGGGCACTTCAGGCCTGCATCACAGATTGTCTCAAAGATAACCTTCATTTAGATGTCGTTCCCAGACTGCTATCTCACCAAAGAAGATTTTTTTAATGTATTTCTTTTAATGCTTTGAATTTGAAAATTTCCAGTTCTGTGCCAGCACTGTTAACTGTATTTTGCTTTCAGTTCTAAGGCTGTCAACCAATGCTGGTCAGTGGAAGGAGCATGCAAGCAAGGTGACCCATGCGTTAGTCAATATCAGGTAAGGAGTGGAAGTTAACCATTTGAAAGATTCTTGTGTCCTGTGCGACTGCATTCTTACCATGACACTTTCACATTTGCTGTATTGAATTGGGTTTGAATTTGTTCCTCTTTGTTGGGCTAAAGTGCTGCTCTAAACAGGGCCCACTGGGATAAAGAGAGGATCAACAGGGTTTGATTGTCCTCTCTCTAATGATTCTCTCAGCTCTTCCGTAGACTGAGTGCTTTCAAAGCATGGTACAAGCTGTAATGAATTAATCCTCACAGCATTCTTGGGGAAAGTTATACAGTAGGGAACAATGCTGTGCTGGCAGAACAATTGTGGACCTAATGGATTTCTGTTGTGTGATTCTATTGCAATTCTATAAAGCTAAGAAGGGAACTATAAACCAGCTGTAATAAGCAGATTTGGAACCTTTTTTTAACACTGCAAGATTTTTGTGTGTGTTTAAAGTGGATTATTTAAGGGACATTTCAGTGTTCTCTTAAACCTCTTCCTCCTGCTCAAGGGCAGGAGGTATGCTCTGCTTGTAAGGCTAAAGGAATATCTAGGGATGCTTTAGTGCTGTGTTCCTTCACAGCAACAGTAATTTGTTTTCCTTGCTTCTGAGGCCACTAGTACTGACCAAGCTGGCTACCGGTAAGAGGCTCATGGATCTGATTGATTAAGAAATGGAAGAGTGAGGAGTGAGAGGGAAGATTTACTGTGTACCTCTGCCTTGTAAACAAACTGTAAAAGACTGAAGTATTTATACTGGAAAAATATCTGTCCATCACTTCTCTGGTCATGCCAGCCAGTTGGTGTCTTTGCAGTACCAAGTAGCTGAGTACTGCTGCATTGCTAGTACTTGTAATTTCCCTCGCTGCGAAAGAGATTGTGTGGGACAAATTCTCTGAGGGCATCTTTCGAGTTAATGTATGTCTTATATGTCTATAAACCACCTTAAAGGTTCCCTTAGTAAAGTCTGTGAGCTTAATAACACCACTATAGTTCCAGAAGATTCATTTTGCTACTATTCTTGCTTTTACTTTTTTGTGTGGTAAATAGACACAAATGAATGCTTGTGGGCAGATAATGCACTTGGAACAAAGTAGCAGAACAGATAGCTGTTGACAAATTAATGTCATTTAATGTGACATAAAGTGTCTGCCCTGGCAAGTCTCTGTAAACACAGAGAGAGAAGTCTAAACTGGGAAGAGTTAAAAAAAAACCCAACAAGTGGTCACAGGGTGTTTGTGCTCACCCCTGGTTTGTCCAACCAAGATTTTGCATTGGCTCATTTCCCATTGGCCTGACAGCTGCTATGGACAAGATCAGCATGTGACTGAGGGAAATGCAACAGGGAGCTACCAGGATGATGAAGGGATTGCAGCACGTGCCCTGTGAGGAGAGGCTGAGAGCCCTGGGGCCTTTTAGTCCGGAAAAGAAGGCTGAGAGGGGATTGAATAAATGCCTATAAATATTTGAGGGCTGAGTGTCAATAGGGAGGGGACAGGCTCTGCTCAGTTGCACCCTTTGATAGGACAAGGAGTAATGGATATAAACTACAACACAGGAGGTTCCCCCTCAACATGAGGAGGAACTTCTTCACTGTGAGGGTCACAGAGTACTGGAACAGGCTGCCCAGAGAGGTTGTGGAGTCTCCTTCTCTGGAGACTTTCAAGACCCATCTGGATGCATTCCTGTGCAGCCTGTGCTAGATTCTATGGTCCTGCTCTGGCAGGTGGGTTGGACTCTATGATCTTTGGAGGTCCCTTCCAACCCCTAACAACCTGTGATCCTAGGAAAATCTAGTGCTGGACAGCCTATGTCAGACATGTTCAGTGCATGGTGCTGTCTAGAATAGAATGGAATAGAATAGACCAGGTTGGAAGAGACCTTCAAGATCATCGTGTCCAACCTATCATCCAACACCACCTAATCAACTAAACCATGAACCAAGCACCCCATCAAGTCTCCTCCTGAACACCTCCAGTGACTAGACTGGAGTTCTAGACTCCACTGTCTAGAACCAGTGTAGCCTCTGGCACGTTTCTCTTCTTCTCTTTTGGTAGCTTTTCCCTGCTGCACCTAACTACTCCTCTGTGTTGAAATTTTATGTGGTCTTTCACTAGCCTTAGAAGTTCTCATGAATGACAGCTTTTCATTCAGTGAAATTAGAAAAATTCTAAATTAGAAGTAATTCAAGGCCTGGAGAGGGGTTAGAATTTGGAGAATTCCATTTCCCCCACTCTCAAAAAAAACCAAAAGGAGAGGGAGCATGTATTTTGTCTGCTTGTTTGTTTTCTTCTTACAGTAAAAATACTGCATTTGAAAGGTTAACTGAACAGATTTCTGAACAGACAGTGCTTGGGAGCTGGAGCAATCCAAAGATACTGTGTTTTTGTGGAGGTAATTGACAGTGTGGTGTTTCAAAGGGGTGACTAGGTCTGGATAGTGCTTTTTTTGTGAGAATATTCTTTAGAAAGTTCCAAAAGACTTGTCTCCATACAGGGAAGATGGCTGAAGTAAAGGGCCTCTGATACTGTAATGCTCCCTTTTGGCTTAAAGACTGAATTTAGGTATTAGAATGTTGCAGATCATGCAGCAGAAGGTCAAGAGGATAATTCTCTGAGGAATACATCAAGCCTTCCAAGGTCAAAAGTTTTCTGAAGTCTGTTCAGGAGGACTCTATTCTCCTGGTCTGTTGGCTGCCCCACTTCTGCAGCAGTGACTGTAGTAAGACTTAAATACTAGAGCCAGATGTTTTCTTCAGGTGCACGTGCACTTGTGGTTCTGTGTGGCAGAGAATCATGGAGATGTTGCCAGCCCAAGACACCAAAGAGGAAAAAGAGGGCGCTTGAGAAGAAGGAACTGGTTTGTGCTGCCAGGTTGATGGCTGTATTAAAGAAGCACAGAATGTTAATGAATGGCAATGTTGTCATAAGCTGTCATTTTTTTTATGCATGAGTAAGAACATGCTTAGCATTGTCTGAATTGCCTATTTGTTTATCCCCCCTTTGGTTTCCCCCTCGAGTGGTCTTACTGGACTGTTTCATACTGGGATGGCCTTTTGCCATGAAGGGAAACAAGTTCCGAGGAATCCACCTCGTAGTGGATTTTTCTCTCAGCGTGTTCCACCGTTCTGCAAAGCCTTCCTGAGCAATGATTACCTGCTTTTTGCTGTAACAGTGCAATGCAAAGACACACTTTGGTTTGCAGCTTCATCTCATTACAACAGCTATTTAAAAATAAATGAATGGAAATTGTCATTTCCTTACCCTAAGGCTTTTGATAGGAAAGATTACGAATGTAGAAGCATCTCTGGGTGCGTGCATGTGGTGGGCTTTGACAAGGGCCTTAATCCCTAGTGTAAAATCTTAGATGTATTTCTGCCAGCAAAGGAGTATTTTACAAGTTGTTCACAGTTTTTCAAGGCTGTGGTGTATTTCTGTTAGAGGAGTGACTGTTGAGGAGCCACATAAAGCAATCCTGCTTTTACCCCACGGTGCTAGCCCTGTGGCGAGGTCGTCTGATTAATGACTTAAATGCAGAGTCAGGATGAGTAACACCTGGAGAATCTTGGACATGTTCTTGTTTAAACTGAGTTGCAGAGAGGGACCCCACTTTGTGTATCCTATTATGGTATTAACTGTTCTTTTAACTGAATCCTACTCTCCACTAGGCAGTCTGATAGGGTTTTGTTGTTGCTGATTATCTCCTCTTTCTAGTCCTTAGCATCAGTGAAAAGAGCAGTCACAAATGTTCTTTCTTGGGGAGGCTATTCCTGCCTCCTCTCAGTACCTCTGCTTTTCACAGATGATTAATCATTTCTGTCCAACCTAAAGAAAATGAACCGCCGAAGGAGATAGAATAATAATAGTAGTAATAATAGCTTTATCTGGCTGAAGTTTTACACCATACTGGAGTGAGTGATCCCTATTGCTGTGCTATCCCATAATAGTGATGACAACTCCTATCCGTGGATTTGTCTCTGTGATTTACATAAATAATTGAGACACAATGGGCTGCAAGGTAACAGCTGCAGCGCTGACGGAGTTGAAATAAGAAGCGGCAGCAGTTAGTGGTTTGAAAACTCACCTTCTCACCTGTGGGCAAATGAGCACATTTTGAGACAGGTAATTTTTTTTTAAGCTAATGAGCCTCTTTAAGATGACATTGTGCAGGTTTGCATTTAATGAGAATTTTATTAAGGCAGGGTTCAAAGGGGCACCTTCTGATTGCTTACTCAGTGAGGAAGATGGCATCAGAATCCTCGTGTTCTTTTAACAGACTTTCTCCTCAACAGGATTTTTTTTCCTCAAGATAAATAGATTAGCTCAATGAATAATTGACTGAATTTCTCCATTGTCTGAAATTCAGTCTCATCATCACTTCCAAAGTGATTTTGTTTTTCTTACCAAAACACTTTCAACAAGTAAAGAGTCAGTTTGTAGCATGGAAATAGATGATTCCCTCCCTGCTCCTCCCCCCACTCCCAAAAAAATAAGAAAGAAAAGTGTTTTATGTGTTTTATGTGCTGTAACATATGCTGCAGTCTTTACTTAGGTGCTTTAATTCACTCTTCCATCTTTCAGCTACGTTTGTTCCATGTGAGCCACCCTGTGTGCTCTTTTCTCCGTGTACAGGAGGTGCTGCTTCTCCCGAGGCTGCTATCATAGAATCAATGAGGTTGGAAAAGACCTCAAAGGTCATCAAGTCCAACCTGTCACCCAAGACCTTATGACTACTAAACCATGGCACCAAGTGCCACGTCCAATCCCCTCTTGAACACCTCCAGGGATGGTGACTCCACCCCCTCCCTGGGCAGCTCATTCCAACGGCTAACAACTCTCTCTGTGAAGAACTTTCTCCTCACCCCGAGCCTAAACTTCCCCTGGCGCAGCTTGAGACTGTGTCCTCTTGTTCTGGTGCTGGTTGCCTGGGAGAAGAGACCAACCCCCTCCTGGCTTCAACCATCCTTCAGGTACTTGTAGGCAGCAATGAGGTCTCCCTGAGCCTCTTCTCCTCCAGGCTAAACAACCCCAGCTCCCTCAGCCTCTCCTCATAGGGCTTGTGCTCGAGGCCTCTCACCAGCCTTGTTGCCCTTCTCTGGACATGTTCAAGAGTCTCAATGTTTGCGGTCATGAAGGAGATTGGGGATTTGGGAGGGGCATTTAAAGCATCACATGGATGGGTATAAAATGGTTATGCTCACTACCAGTGTGAACAGGAGCACTCTGAAAGAATATTTGCAATTTTACTCAGGTGAAAGAAGGCCATATTGGGCTCTACTGATTTTTTGCTAGCATACCTGGCATCCCTAATCTAAAGCTGTAGTTCATGTTAAATTGCCATCACTCCACAGAGCTGCATTTACTGAGAACCTTGACAGAGGAGGAGGCTCCATTCAGATATTTGTGGGTGGCTGCAAGCAGTCCACGTAGTGCCTTTAGCGTTGTTCTGCTTTACAACAAGGAATTTAACATCTGTTCATGGGGAGAGAGTGCTAAATGCTGGCAACCTTGTCATGTTGTAATGGATGGCTGTAGTATTTATGCAGGATACATGAAACAGGTTCCCACCTGCTGATAGATAAGTGCTTCTGTGTAGAGTGGAGGCCTATGGATTATGGTTAGCTGAGACTGTGTATATACATAAATATATATGTATTACACACACTTCTCTCCTTCCCTCTTCCTCTCCAGACTTGACATGCACACACACACATTTCTTGCCAATATAAGTGGGAGAATGAAAAAGGGAAGGCAAGCTTAAAGCCTGCTTACGACAATACATGGCCAAGAAAATCTTTATGCATATATATGTATAATAATATGTATAATGGGTATCTGTGCCTATATTATACATACATGCCTGTATGTACCTATATATGTATATGTTTGTATGTATAAAAGCAGATAAGGGAGGTTCTCCTCCCTCTCTACTCTGTCCTGGTGAGGCCACACCTGAAATATTGCATCCAGTTTTGGTCTCCCCAGTTCAAGAGGGACAGGGATCTGCTTGAGAGAGTCCAACAGAGAGCTACCAGGATGATGAAGGGACTGCAGCACATGCCCTGTGAGGAGAGGCTGAGAGCCCTGGGACCTTTTAGTCTGAAGAAGACTGAGAGGGGATTTAAGAAATGTTTATAAATATCTGAGGGCTGGCTGTCAAGAGGGAGGGCACAGGCTCTGCTCAGTTGCACCCTCTGATAGGACCATGGGTAATGGATATAAACTACAACACAGGAGGTTCCCCCTCAACATGAGGAGGAACTTCTTCACTGTGAGGGTCACAGAGCACTGGAAGAGGCTGCCCAGGGAGGTTGTGGAGTCTCCTTCTCTGGAGACTTTCAAGACCCATCTGGATGCATTCCTGTGCAACCTGTGCTAGATTCTATGGTCCTGCTCTGGCAGGTGGAGTTGGACTCGATGATCTTTGGAGGTCCCTTCCAACCCCTAGCATCCTGTGATCCTGTGTGATAGACATAGAGATGTGCATATACTTATATATATATTTGTATATAAATCACAAACATGCTGCCTTTGACAGTGGGCTGATCTAAAGTAGTATTTTCCAAGCTGGGAAAAAAACCCAAGTGACTTGCTTGTTCACAGCTTCACTGAGAAGAACCAGGAGCATGGGCTGTGAGGAAGCTGGGCTGTTCCCCCTTTCTGCAACAGCGCTGCACTGGGTGCATCCATAACCCCTGGGACGGATGGACTGTGCAGAGCTACTCAGCCTGGGTTGGCTGGTGCTGAACCACAGGGTGCTCAGGCGTGCAGGTTAGCCTGGAATGAGCTGGAGGTTGTTCCATGTGGTTCTTAAACTCACTTTTGAGGGATGCCACTGGTGGAATAACAACTCCATTGAACTGTTCGCTGGGCTATGTTTAATGGTAATGACCTCTGACATTCTGTCACTGGTTATCAGTCTGACTGAGCTCAGATCAGAGGCTGGTACGGGACAGTCAGCACTTCTTTTTTTCTTCTTTTTCTTGATTTCAAAGCAACAAAACCCCAGATCTAAACTCATAAATTCATTTTATTGGTATTTTAAAGGGGCTAAGATAATTTTGCCAAGATTAAGGATCAGATTGTTACTAAAATGCTGTAAGAAGACTTCCAAACTTTATGCACATCAGCAATTTAAAGAATTAGGTCATCACAGGTTTCAGGCAGTTGCCAGAAAATATGAGGATGCTGAAAAACTGAAGGTGGATTCTGACTTAATTCTAGATCTTTTCCTGTAATCACTTCTCAAGGAGCAAGGTTAGCAGACCCTTCTTGCCATTTCATGTGTTTCTTGTTACATGCTTTGGTTGTTGTTGCCTAGGGACCTCAGCACAGCGGAGCAGTTCCTGGAATACCAGAGAGATTATAGCAGAGCTTTGTTACTCAGAGTTCCTCTGCTATCACTGCTTGTCTTTCACTTGACCCTGCAGGATTCTGGTAGTCAAAGTTCATTTACTAGGAGCAAGAGATTTTGACATGAACAGCTTCTGGCACTAGCTGGCACCTGAACAAAGCAAGCAGGTGGAATGAATGGGAAAGACCTTGCTTCCAGGCCATTGTGACCAGCAACACGTTAACAGGAGGAGAAAGAAGGAAGCATTCCTGTCTCAGAAGTGTGTTGTTTCATCTCTTCATGGCACCCTGCCCATGTTTCCAGTATTTTTATTTTATTTATGTTTAGGATTTCTCTCTCATTGTGCAACTTCAGCATTTCATTTGTTTTCCATTATCTGATTTCTTCTTGAGACAGCAGTGTTAGCTTTTGGTTATTACTCTTTATTTACTGGCTGATTCATCTTGGTGTGCTTCTCTTACAGAGACGTAGCCAATTCCATTCTGATATAATTTTCTTTCATTCTTTCTCATTCATGCAGCAGCTTAATTAAATCCTGTCTCTGCTGCTGGCCCAAATCCAGGGAGCAAATCTGTTAGTTGAGTGGCATTGTATGGACCAGTTCCACTAACACACCAGCATGGTTCAGCGAGTCAGGTGCATCCCAGGTCACCTTCCTCCTTTCTGCCAGAAAATTCCCTTGCCAGGCAGCAGTGACTGAAATGGGCTCTGACAATGTCAAACTTGTTTTCTCTTTCATGAACTTTTTTTTTTTAGGGGGGGGGGGGGGCAGTGGTGGTGTGGCAGGGATTTGTTTGGTTGTTGTTTTAATGGTGATTTAAGGTTTCTAGAGCTGATGCTGATTTTGAGCCAAGCTGTTTGTGTGGCAAAGAAGTGCCTCTATCTGAGATGCCATCCCATGACTTGCTTTCTTCAGTACACTTGAAAGCCACGCTGCAGGGATCACGTAATCTCTAGAGTTTCAGCCTCCCTAGAAAGCTTGGCTTGCTGGATTGGAGTGAGGATGAACTCTATGTGGAAGTGATTTATTCCCAGGATAGCAGCCTCACTTAATTGTCTTTCTTAGCTTCTTTCCAATATTTGCAATCATACCAACACTTTCATCTCCCTTCCTCATGTCAAGAAATTGACAGGTTAGCCTTTAGGAGGGAACTTGCAATGTATTTCAGCTGATCTGTAAGGGTGGTAGAAGTGAGGCATGTGTTCAAGGGAGGATTGTTTGCTGGGGGTAAGACAGTCGCCTGCAGCACAGATGGGTTTTTGGTAGTCTCTTCCCAAGTCCAGCAAGTATCTTAGTTGATGTCATTCTTTTCCAGTGAACTGCGGAGTTTACCCATTTGTGAGCTTTGTCTTCCTGGCCATTTTGTTTGAAACATGTCTTCCTTGAGATCTGAGCATTTTGGAAAGTTAGCCAGGATCTGTAGGCTATTTAGCAGTTTGCTGAGAGATCTTGCATCCATTACTGGATTACAGTATCACAGTATTACCAAGGTTGGAAGAGACCTCGAAGATCATCGAGTCCAACCTGTAACCACAAACCTCACGACTAGACCATGGCACCAAGTGCCACATCCAGTCCCCTCTTGAACGCCTCCAGGGACGGCGACTCAACCACCTCCCCGGGCAGCCCATTCCAATGGCGAATGACTCTCTTGGTGAAGAACTTTCTCCTCACCTCCAGCCTAAACTTCCCCTGTTGCAGCTTGAGACTGTGTCCCCTTGTTCTGGTGCTGGCTGCCAGGGAGAAGAGGCCAACCCCTTCCTGGCTACAGCCACTTTTCAGGTAGCTGTAGAGAGCAATGAGGTCTCCCCTGAGCCTCCTCTTCTCCAGGCTAAACAGCCCCAGCTCCTTCAGCCTCTCCTCATAGGGCTTGTGCTCAAGGCCTCTCCCCAGCCTTGTTGCCCTTCTCTGGACACGTTCAAGTGTCTCGATGTCCTTCTTAAACTGAGGGGCCCAGAACTGGACACAGGACTCAAGGTGCGGCCTAACCAAAGCAGAGTACAGGGGCACAATGACCTCCCTGCCCAACACAGACTTCATCTACTCTCTATCAAGCTGCCCTGTGAGTAGGGGAATTCATGGCTGCAGATTGTGGGATTATAAAATGGAGTTAGTTAAGCTGCTAGCAAATTTCTCTTGAAAGCTGTGTACCCAGCTTTGGAAATCTAATGTTTGGTGCTTAATTACTGCTTGTGCTAGTGAATTCGAGGTATGGAGCATTGGGAGAACAAGTGAAAGAGACTTCTCAGTGTGGTGGAGGTCTCCTGTTTGCATGAATGACTTGGCACTGTGTGGTCTAAACAAGTGTGGCGCCAGGCAAGAAATTCTTCATTGCTTTGCTTGCCAAATGCCTTTCTCTATAGAAACATGAAAGTCCTGGAGAATGTATGTTGGCACTGGGGGTGGTTTTGGTTTATTTCAGAGGTGGACATAGCATTTATTAGTCGGAAGTTTTTTTTTTCTGGCTTATTTTGATCTTGAATCCCTGTGCTGAGCACAGGCAAGTTATCTGGCAGCTCAAAAAGCCATTCAAGTACATGCTGCAAAGCTGAGGTGCAGTCTTGTAAACATCTCAGGGTTCTTGTTGCAGCACAAAATCCAGAGAGGTCTGCTGGCTTCTCACTTTGAACAGTTGTGTTGTTTCATCCTGTTTACAAGAACAATCTTAATTATTTCTCTGCTACTGTGGCTGGCCTGAGTTCAATTCCTAGTTGGTGGATTTCAACCTTACATCTTTGTTGGTAGCTCAAATGCAGTCAAGAAGCAAAACATGAATAGCCTCTGCAACTACATTCTGTTGGCCCCAACAACTGGCCCTACTGGAACACAATTGAACGCAGTTTGAACAGCTGCTTATAGCTTGGTGAAACTTTGTCCATGCTGGTTTTATCCTTTACCTAAATATAAAGGACTCTGATCTCCACTGCTCTCAAATCTGGCATTCTAGATTTGATTTAATGGGGAAAGAACATTTAAGTGGCTTTCTTCATAACCCAAACAATGCAAAAATCATTGTGAGCTTAAATAACACCTTGACCCATTGAAAAATGATGTAATATTATGCTGATTTGCTCTTTCTGTTTGGAAAGAATTCTGTGGCTCACAGCAGCAGTCAGAATTATTATTCCCTCTGAAAGTCTGGGCTGTGGGATGCTCAAACTCCAGTAACATGTATTTCTTATTATCTCATACTAGTGGGGGGCCTAAAATTCGGTTTTGCTCTTGAAATGTAAATGCCCAGTTCTCTTAATTCTTCCTTTAGGACTAAATTGACAAAGTACCTGCTCATTAAGTACATCTGCTCATTAAGGTAATGAAGTACTTACCTTACCTTGAACTGAAAGCAAGGATAATACATTCTTAGCATGACTGCAGAGCTGCAACCTGTTTGAAGATTGCCCCAGAATTTGAAGCCTGGTTTCTAGGGAACTGAGAGAAGAGGGCATCCTGTTTGCAAGGCATTGTTCATTAAGAGAAACACACATCCTAACTTTCAAAACTGAGATGCTTGGTTTTTAGCAGCTCTCCACTTCAAAGCTACAGAAGGCTCTTTCACCAGCAGCACAAGGCATACAACTGGCAATAAATACCAGTTCATATAGACAAGAGTAATGTGTAAATTAAATGCTGCCTGGAGTGAAAAAAGGGACTTTGAGTGAGGGTTTTGGTTTGGTGGGGTGGGTTTGCATGTGTGTATTTTATCTTTTTTCTTCCAAAATGTAAAAAAAACAACCTATTTTTGGCTCTAACATTTGATACCATAAGATACCTCAGAGCTTCAGGTGGTCTGAATTAAATTGGCCATTTGACTTTTGTTGCAGCCTCTTTTAATCTTTAATCTTGTTTCTGATTCTTGTATCTGGAAGAATTCAGAAAATGATTGCCTAATGCTTCTGAATTAGCAATTTCTCCATTAGCTTTGAGGTCAGATTTCTTTTGCCCATCTCAAGGGATGCTGACTGTGAGGGTTTGGCAGAAATGGCCACGTGCTTGACTGCTTCTCAGCAATCAAAGCCGACCGGATTAGGGTAACTGTGATCTCACGATGAATGCATCTGTCGTGGGTATTGGATATCTGCTATCTCATGCTGATAAGAGTTCAGCTGTAGGATGTTACTTTGGCAAAACTGCCCCAGTGTGCTTCCTCAGCCTGTGCTTCTACAATCACTTGTATCAGGTCTAAGCTGACAAGCGTTGCTGGGCAGGAAGGATTCATCTACCACTCCTTCCTCCTGTCTCTCGTGTAGGGAGCAGCCTGCATTGTGCAGCTATGTGTAAAGGAGGAGTCTAGGGACCTGACCCAGAATAAAACTGTCTAGGAACGGAGGGGGTGGGGGGGGGAAATGTGTTTTAGCCTGGGTCAGTTGTTAAGTCTTCATGCAGATACACAAGTGGTTGTGTCAGCCCTGTAGGGGGTGTGCATGCAAGCAGCTTGGTGTTAGGGGGCACAGATCAGGCTCTCTAGCAGCACTGAGCTGTTACATCAGGTGTAAGCCAATGTACTGCAAAGTGGTTCTTGAAGTTTAAGGCCACTAGTACAACTCTTTCAGGGGTTTAAGCACATCTTCTCTTGTTTGTGCTGCTGTAGTGCAGGATGGGTTTTGCAAACTATTCTTGCCATTAAGAGAAATATAACCATTGCCTAAAGTTTCAGTTAGAGTAGTGGGCTTGAGACAATACCACCACAAGCCAAAAAATGAGAACTTGCTTGTTACTTAAAAGGGAATCTTGAGGAGAAAGTTGCTGATGCATCTTGCTTGTTGGAGGCATCTTGCTGCAGTGGTACAAAAACATGCTTTCAAATGTGTCTTGTTTTGAGAATGGCCAAAAGTGGAATGACCTTAAAAGCTCCCTGTCAATTCCTTTTTCCTAGAAGACTTTGAAAGCCCACAAGCTCTTTCACGTTGCTGCTCTAGTGGTTAATTAGGTCATCACTTTGTGTGTTAATTACAGTGAGATTTTTCTGCTCATTAGTTGGCTTATGGAAAGTTTTGGAGTCTGTGTGAGATGGGAAGTAACATAACCTTTGTGGCCAAGGGAAAGATGATTTCAAACTGCAGAACACTGAACTTCGCTGATGACTTTGGGTACTGTGGAAAAAAATGCTTCAATCCACTATAGAAAATGTAGCTGCTAAGTGCTTTGAGGGCAGGATAAGTAATGCCTTTTATTCTGAATAAACTCATGATGGTGCCTGCACTTTGGATGAGGAATTTTAAATTGGATCATTCTTCCAGAACATTGTCTGTTTTGGTAATTAATGTAAAGCTCTTGCTGCTGACAGAGGGGTGTGACAATGATATGCTTTCTATAATGGCCTTCATGGGATGTCTGAAAACTCTTAACAGGGACACTCTTAAGCAGGGCAGTGTACCTGAACAAAGACCAGTTGCTTTTACATGTACTTTTAAAATACAATTGTTCAATGCACTCCTTGTGTATTTCACAACCCTATCTGTTTGCTTTGGAATCTGAGCTTGACTTCTGTGGCAGTTTTAGGCTGATGTCTAGGAAATTTTCCACAAATCTTGAGTAAAAAGTAGTAGAATGTAAATAAATTACCAGTGGATGTAAAAGGAAAACAATGATAAGGTCTAAATAAACCCATTGGTCTGATAACTGACTGACTGATAACTGATAAAGTTAGTGTATAAGCTAACTTGCTCTTTTTCAGCTCTTTGCTATAGCAGATGCTAGCTGTCAGGTTTTGCTTGGCTGTCGCTGACCTTGGCTGCATTCTTGTTGTGGCTAAGTACTAACAAGCTACTCTCTCTGCTTTTTTCCCTCTCCCTTTTCCCTTGTACAGGGTGGGGGGAAGGGAGCAGCGAAGGCAAAGCTGTTGGTAACCCCGGGTTTTGCCAAGGGGTTTGTGTTGTGTTGTGTTTCTTGTGTTGTTTATAAGTTGTAAATGTATGTAAATATGGTATATTTTGTACATATGCATTGCATTTCATCTTTCTGCACTGTGGTTTTGCTTGTAAATACAGCTTCATTTGTTCCATCTGAGCTGGTTTGGCAATTTTATTTTGGGGGATAATTCCCTCAAATTAGTTGTGGGGTAATTTCAAGCTACCAGACTTCCTATGTCCATTTAAGATTGGCTTATCTGAGGCAGAAAGCAGTATGTCTGGCATGTTTTTCTTGATCCTTTTGGTCATTAGTATTTGAAAACTGTGGCTGCTTTGAGGCTAGCTCATGTGTGGTGTCTTGAGCCCTGTTGAAAGAGCAGACTGTGCAGCGCTCAGTGGATAGCACCTGGTTTTCTTCCTTGTTTGGTGTCTTCACTCTGAGCATAAGCTTCTGTGAGGAGTTAAGGGCTACAAACCAAGACTGCTTTGAGATCCTTGGACAGAAAATAAAATCAGTCACATTGCTGTAAAGGAGATTCTTCCCAAATTCTTGTCAAAATAGATGACCCTATACTGGAACAGATACTTCAGGGAGGTCGTGCAGTCTTCATCCTCAGTGTTATTCAAATCTTGCCTGAACACAGCTGTGAGCAAACCACCCTGCCAGGCCCTATGCTGAGTCAAGTTGGACTACAGAACCTCCAGAGGTCCTTCCCAAGCTAACCCATTAGCTCTTTAGTGAGCAGTCTCTTCAGAGAAAGAGACAAGAAGAAAGAAGTATTAAGACTTCTTCACTGAGAGAGTTATTAGGCATTGGAATGGGCTGCCCAGGGAAGTGGTGGAGTCACCATCCCTGGAGGTGTTCAAGAGGGGATTGGACATGGCACTTGGTGCCACGGTTTAGTCATGAGGTCTGTGGTGATGGGTTGGACTTGGCGATCTTTGAGGTCTCTTCTAACCTTGGTGATTCTGTGATTCCTTAGAGCACACTGTGCTGGATGTTAACTCTGGGTCCAACTGCTAAAGATGCTGCATAGAGCACATATTTAAATCAGGAGGAGCTTGTGGTGCCTGGCATCTATCAGTAAAGGATAAAAACCAGAGGGCTCGCAGTGTGTGTTGCTGCAGATGCCTGATACTCTCTGCTGTCTGTGAGCTTACCAATAAATTGGATCCTGCTGATGAGATCCAACTACGCAACTCAGTTGCTTGCGAGAAGAAACTCTTCTCAGTATGATTTAATGCCGTGGTTGATGATGGGGACAGAAAAGCACTGCTTTGAATAATGCCTATAATGGCATATTCCCCTGTGTGTACGTTTAAAGGAAGACTCTATGGTTATATGAAATGGAAGGCATTTAAGAGGCAGTTAATGACAAGTGAAAATTATAGCTAAGGTAGATTAATTGTTAAATGAATTGTGCCCGCACTGGCTGTTGCTTTAATGTGCTGTCGGACTAATTCTGCCTAACGTGGTCTATAGCAGGAAGGCATCAGGAAACAGCATCCTGCCTTTAGGTTCAGCTTAGAGGAGTTTAAAGGAGTTTTTTGTTTTGTTCCAAGTATAGCCATCTTTTTCTCTGTGTTGTGGTTTAAGCTTTCCCACAGTCCAAAAGCCCAAATGGAACAGATTTAGATTTGCCTCCCCTCTTTCTGTTTTTTCCCCAAGAGGGGAAAGCAAATTAGGCAGGAGAAAAGAGAGGTAAAATTATGGAAGAAACAGTCATGAATCTATTTGGAAGTAAAAAGGTATGTTTAACAAAATATAAAAGGTATTTGAGTAAAAGGAAGGTTACAAAGGTATAAGGAAAAAGAATAAAGAAAACATATACAAAACCAGGCACAGTGGGCAAAGGATTCTCTAGATGCAATATGGATTCTCTTTAGATGCAGCCTTTAGGAGTCTGGAGCAGCATGGAACAAGCCCCACCATGTGGTTGTAGCAACAGTAGGAGCAGCAAGAAGATCTGTTGGGCAGGGGAGAGCAGGAGCGAGAGAGAGGAAATATCTCCCCTTAAAAAGGCTGTGGACAGGAAGTGAGAGTGGAATAGACTTTGACCCAGGGACCACTTTCTGCCCACCTGGGTCAGGTTTCTTTGTCCACCTGGGGCTAGGTTCTTTTCAGCCCATTCCCTCCTGGGTTGGATGTAACCTGGCAAACTCTATTGTGTGGTTGTTAGGGTTTTTAAATTTTGGTTGGTTTGGTTTGGTTTTGGATTGTTGTTGGTGTTGTCTTTTTGTTTGTTTATTTTTCCCTCCCTTGTTTTGTTCTGTCTGCAGTGTCAAAATCTGTATTACAATCAATTTTGATTTTATAAATCTATCCCCATACCTTTTTTTTTTAGCAGTGCAATAAAGCAGCCTTTTCTTAGAGTCAGTTTCATCTGAGTTTTATTTTAACTGGGTTTAGAATGAGATGGCACTAACTGAACTTGGTCTTGCACTTTGTTCCCAGGGCTATTTATTTAACTTTGATTTAGCATGGGGACTACTTTATATCCATGCCTTCAGTCTGAGTGGAGCATAAAGGAAATGATCAGGATGGAAGAGAACTGAAAGCAGCCAGGAAGAGGTCTCATCCTGTCATTACCCTGAAGAAATCTGTCTGTTGGATTGATTTGGAGTGACAGTGGGGCAAGAAGGCACTGGCAGGGGTTGTATGTCTCTAGCAAGTCGGTTTTTATCACACATGGCACATAGCCTCACTTGGATTTGTGTGGTTTTTAGATGAAGTGAAATGTAGCCACATATCTCTTTTATTAAGTTTAATGGTCCCTGTTAGACTTGGATGCACTGAATCGTTCTCAAGGTCCTTTTTTCCTGTCTGATAAGACATTTTTAAGAAACATCTGTTGTGTTTGGAGGGGAATCAGTTTGGGCCCAAGGACACCAGAGGATGTGAGCTTTGATTGCTTGCAGCCTGCTAATCTTCATGATCCAAACTGTGCATTCAACCAAAAGAACAATATTGCCCACTGCACAGTAAGACAGGGGAAATGCCTTTCCTAGGGAGAGCGGGGGGGGGGGGGGGGGCGCTTCAAATTCATCTTCTAGAAAGGTAAACTTGGATGGGTGGAGACACAAGAAACAGGCACTTAGTGCATGCTTTGCCCACTCCAGCAAAGTGAAAACCAGTGGTTGCTAATGCATTGGGAAACAGCATTGTAGAACAGCTTCTGAAGCTTCAGGGCAGCTTGTAATGTGAACAAATGGGCAGGGAGTGTCGTGAATAAATAAAAGTTGGAAGTGAAAGTTTTTCTAACATTAAAAGCACTGAGGGTCTGGGGCAGCCTTGTAATCAGTTAGAATGATTAGACTGATCTAATTCCATTTAACACTAGTCAGGGAAGCACTATATTGTAACCAGGAACATGAGAGGAAGAAGAGAGCCAGAGTCCCAGACTTGCAGCAGGAGGAGCCTGGGTAAGCGATGCCTGCTGAGGTTCTCCACGAGCAAGGGTTGATTGACTTATGTATATTTAAATTCCACTCACCCCAATCAGTGGAGTTACCAGCTCCAGGGCATTACAGAGATTGGTCAGTGGATTAGGCCCTGAGTCAAACAGTCTGGTAAATACCACTGCAGTGTTTTCTAAAGTGTAAGGCTTGTGAACAGTTGTACCAGCTTTTTGTAAGCTACTTGCTTCCTGCGTCAATGATTCGGAACCTATTAGTGTAAATAGGCTCGCTGGTTGAAGAAGACTGATGCCACTCCCTCTTGTCAGTCAGGGGTCACTTCTACACTGAAGGAAGACAGTAAATGCCTTCAGTAAAATTCAGGGGCTGGCTAACAAATTGCAGTTTAGAATACATTGCAGATGATGGATGTGATCTCCTTACAGGGAAATCTATTCGTTTGACTTAGTGCTCTTACGATTAATTGCTTGCCAGATTAAATTGCTCCATAAAACGTATGCTACTTTACTCAATCTCTTCATGAGGAGATTAGCTGGGCCATGCTGGCTCTTTGTATGTTAATTACAATGGTATTTTCTTCTTCAATTTAATTATTAAATTGTTTAGCACAGCGTGCTTTCTCCTAGCCTGGCCTCTATTTTTCTTTTGACCACCATTTTATAATCTCACAGCCCTTTTCATAGTATCATAGTATCGGTCAGGGTTGGAAGGGACCACAAGGATCATCTAGTTCCAACCCCTGCCATGGGCAGGGGCACCTCACACTAGATCAGCCTGGCCAGAGCCTCATCCAGCCTGGGCTTAAACACCTCCTGGGGACAGGGCCTCAACCACCTCCCTGGATAACCCATTCCAGGGCTTCACCACTCTCATGGTGAAGAGCTTCCTCCTCACGTCCAGTCTGAATCCCCCCACCTCCAGCTTCATTCCATTCCCCCTAGCCCTATCACTACCTGAGATCCTGAGAAGTCCCTCCCCAGCCTTCTTGTAGGCCCCCTTCAGACACTGGAAGGCCACAATGAGGTCACCTCGGAGCCTTCTCTTCTCCAGACTGAACAGCCCCAACTCCTTCAGTCTGTCCTCACAGGAGAGGTGCTCCAGCCCTCTGATCATCCTCGTGGCCCTTCTCTGGACACGCTCCAGCACGTCCACATCCCTCCTGTAATATGGGCTCCAGAACTGGACGCAGTACTGCAGGTGGGGTCTCACCAGAGCTGAGTAGAGGGGGAGAAGCACCTCCCTTGACCTGCTGGCCACACTTCTCTTGATGCAGCCCAGGATCTGATTGGCTTTCTGGGCTGCAAGTGCACACTGAGAGCTCATGTTGAGCTTCTCGTCCCCCAGCACCCCCAAGTTTCTCTCCTCAGGGCTGCTCTCCAGCCAGTCCCTGCCCAGCCTGTATTTGTGCCTGGGATTGCCTCGACCCAGATGCAGGACCCTGCACTTGGTCTTGTTGAAGCTCATGAGGTTGGCTTGTGCCCACCTCTCCAGCCTGTCCAGGTCCCTCTGGATGGCATCCCTTCCCTCCAGCGTGTCTGCTGCACCACACAGCTTGGTGTCATCAGCAAACTTGCTGAGGGTGCACTCGATGCCACTGTCCATGTCACCCACAAAGATGTTAAACAAGCCTGGTCCCAGGACTGATCCCTGAGGGACCTCACTTGTCCCTAGCCTCCACCAGGACATGGACCCATTGACAGCCACTCTTTGGCCATCAAGCCAGTTCTGTATCCATCTAGTGGTCCACCCATCAAACCCATGTGTCACCGGCTTGGAGACCAGGATGTGGTGCGGGACAGTGTCGAAGGCTTTGCTCAGGTCCAGGTAAACGACATCAGTTCCTCACCCCTCATCTATTAATGCTGTCACCTGTTCATAGAAGGCCACCAGGTTTGTCAGGCAGGATTTGCCCTTGGTGAAGCCCTGCTTTTCCCAGACTTACTTGGAGTTTCCTTCATAGAATTGTCACACACTGTAGAGAATACATTCTGAGTTTCTCCTGTGTGAGAGATTTTGTGTGTGTGTGTGTGTGCTCCTGAAACACCACAGTGGTACTAGTCTTGCAGAGGTTCACGATGTGACAGTCTAGGGGGAGGAATGAGGGACACTTGAACTGAAAGCAGTGGAGGCAAATTTCCAGAGTTATCACCCAAGCAGGAATTTGTCTGGGTCCCAAAGCTCAGCTTTCTGCTTCTGTTGAAATGTGCAAAGCTCACTGGGTGGGCAAGATGTTTGCTTTTTGTCTCTCCTGAAAAATCAACGCAGTTCAGTATTCTCTATGCTGATGAAGTTTCAGGGCACGTTCAGAGGGAAGAACCACGTGTGCTTTCCTCATTCTCAGAGGCCTTCTCTGTATTTGCTGACTAAGACCAAGACTACTCTTCTTTTTTTTTTTGTCTGGAAAATCTACAAAATGGAAACGTAAAAAGTTTCTGGAAGCCTAAAATCACTGAAGGAGGCCAACAGCAAATGAGGAACGTTTAAGGAAAAGCTATTTTAAGTTCTCCTAAAACTTGGCCTAGCCTTGGGATATTAGTTCATGCTACATGTATAATTACCCCCAGAATGACCCCTAGCCTTTTGCAACACTAAGCCTGGGATTTGCATATAACCTAATGTTCCCACAGCAACATTGCAGTGGGTCTATTGTAAAGCTGATATTTTCCTCTTTTCTTGTTTTTTCTTTTTTCCACTGCTTACACTGCGATACCACTCCAGATGAAGTACAGGACTTGATGATCTCAAAGGTCTCTTCCAACCTGGTTTACTCTGCTCTGCTCTACTCTATTCTGCTCTACTCTATTCTGCTCTACTCTATTCTGCTCTACTCTATTCTGCTCTACTCTATTCTGCTCTACTCTATTCTGCTCTACTCTATTCTGCTCTACTTATTCTGGAGGAGACTTGATAGGGTGCTTGGTTGCATGGTTTAGTTGATTAGGTGGTGTTGGATGATACGTGGGATGCGATGATCTTGAAGGTCTTTTCCAACACTCTACTTGCTCCACTCTACTTGCTCCACTCTACTTGCTCCACTCTACTTGAACTTGCTCCACTCTACTTGCTCCACTCTTTTCCACTCTACTTGCTCCACTCTACTTGCTCCACTCTACTTGCTCCACTCTACTTGCTCCACTCTATTCTGCTTCACATACACCAACTAAACTGTTGTGTGGTTTAAAGTCAATACAATACAATACACCAGGTTGAAAGAGACCTTCAAGATCATCGCGTCCAACCCATCAACCAATCCAACCCACCTAAACAACTAAACCATGGCACCAAGCACCCCATCAAGTCTCCTCCTGACCACCTCCAATGAAGGTGACTCCATCACCTCCACGGGTAGTTGATTCCAATAAGCAATCACTCTCTCTGTATAGAACTTCTTCCTAACATCCAGCCTAAACCTCCCCTGGTGCAGCCTGAGACTGTCCTCTTGTTCTGGTACTGGCTGCCTGGGAGAAGAGACCAACCTCTGCCTGGCTACAACCTCCCTTCAGGTAGTTGTAGAGAGCAATAAGGTCACCCCTCAGTCTCCTCTTCTCTAGGCTAAGCAACCCCAGCTCCCTCAGCCTTTCCTCATAGGGCTTGTGTTCCAAACCCCTCACCAACTTTGTTGCCCTTCTCTGGACACGTTCCAGCAAGTCAACATCCTTCCTAAACTGAGGGGCCCAGAACTGGACACAATACTTGAGGTGTGGCCTAACCAGTGCAGCGTACAGGGGCAGAATGACCTCCCTGCTCCTGCTGGCCACACTCTTCCTGATGCAGGCCAGGATGCCATTGGCCTTCTTGGCTGCCTGGGCACACTGCAGGCTCATGTTCAGCCTCCCATCAACCAGCACCCCCAGGTCCCTCTCTGCCTGGCCGCTCTCCAGCCACTCTGACCCCAGCCTGTAGCACTGCCCGGGGTTGCTGTGGCCAATGTGCAGAACCCGGCACTTGGATGTGTTCAATCTCATGGCCTTGGATTCTGCCCATCTGTCATTCAAGTCTCTGGGTCTAAAGTGGAGCTTCTCTTGTACTCAGCTACAGTATTTTATTTGCTTCTCAACCTTACTCCCTCAGTAATGTATTAACTTTGACTGGAGTTGATACCCAAAGGCAAGGCAATTTTTTTCTTTAAAATTAATTAATTAACCTTTAGTTTGCTATGTATCCAGGACTTAGAAAATTCAAAAGAAAGGGTGTAGCAGATCACAGAATCACCTAGCTTGGAAGAGACCTCAAAGATCATCAAGTCCAACCTGTCCCCCAACACCTCATGACTACTAAACCATGGCTTCAAGTGCCACATCCAATCCCCTCTTGAAGACCTCCAGGGATGGTGACTCCATCACCTCCCTGGGCAGCCCATTCCAATGGCTAACGACTCTCTCTGTGAAGAACTTTCTCCTCACCTTGAGCCTAAACTTCTCCTGGTGCTGCTTGAGACTGTGTCCTCTTGTTCTGACCTAAGGAAGTTTCAGCAAGGGGCGCATGAGTGACTGAAGGTATGGAAACAGATGGGTTACGAAGAGCACTTATATATGTGGTAAGGCTGGAAAACAGGTGGAGAGAATACACAAAAGTTTGTAAGAAAAAATAATAGTAAATATCATAGAGAAGATGAAGGGGAGCTGCAAGAAGGGGGTGCTTCAGAAGATCAGATAAGCTCAAAGCAAAGAGATACAGCTGCCTGCAAAACACTAGTTAAGCAGTGGAATCCCTAAAAGGTTATGTGAATTAGAACCCATGATTATGCAATTAATGGAAGAAAATTCCATCCTAGGTTGCTGACATGACAGATATCATTTCTGCCTTGCATATCATCTTGAACTGCATGTGACTGGCTGTAGAAGTTCTCTCTGAGGCAGTAGCATTTTATCCTTGACTGCTTTCATACTGTTACCTGAGCTGCCGTTTCTAGACACTTTGGAAGGCAGGACACTGAGCTGGCCTGTGCTACCCGACTCAGGCTGGCAGCTTTTAATTTTTGCATACATTGTATCTGTCAGCAGCTTCTCAGGTATCAGCTATTTGCTTCAAAGCCTTTACCAAGAGTATGCCATCATGCTCATATTACTGTTTCCAGGATTGGAACCTGTCCATCTAGGTTATACATGTGGTTTGTTAAATCCATCACCGTTTTCAAGGCTAGAAGGCTGCATTCCCATACTAGGTGGCTCTAAGGGTTCATTGTTACATGAATCATAGAATTGTTGGAGTTGGAAGGGACCTCAAGGATCATCTAGTTCCAACCCCCATGCCATGGGCAGGGACACCTCACACTAGATCAGGTTGCTCAGAGCCACATCCAGCCTGGCCTTAAAAACCTCCAGGGATGGGGCTTCTACCACCTCCCTGGGCAACCTGTTCCAGTGTCTCACCACCCTCATGGGGAAGAATTTCTTCCTAACATCCAATCTGAATCTACCCATTTCTAGTTTTGTTCCATTCCTTCCAGTCCTATCATTACCTGACACCCTAAAAGTTCCTCCCCAGCTTTCTTGTAGCCCCCTTAAGATACTGGAAGGCCACAACAAGGTCTCTTTGGAGCCTTCTCTTCTCCAGACTGCATAGTCCCAACTCTCTCAGTCTGTCTCCATAGAAGAGGAGCTCCAGCCCTCTGACCATCCTTGTGGCCCTTCTCTGGACATGTTCCAGCATGTACAGTACCTTCCATGTAATAGGGGCTCCAGAACTGGATGCAGTACTACAGGATTCCATTAACTGCATCTTGAGCCTCATTAGTGTTGCATACTGAAGAGAAGGCCTCCAAACCTTTTTCTTTGGTTTTCTGCTGCTGCTTGTGTGTGCAAAGGGTATGTTATCCTTGGTAATTGAGTAAGAGGGATGTCTGTCTAAGGAAGTTGACTATGTTTTCCTAGGAGCTGGTCTCCTGTCCAGCTGCCTTTTGGTCTTCTCTGGGAGTGGCAGAGAAGTGTGTAACTTTCTGAAGCACTGGTAGAGAGAAGAGTAGATTGATTAACTGTGCAAGATTTTTCTTCCTTCATGATTTGACTTTAGAATTTCAGTCTTTATCTTCACTGTTCCTTTTTTTCCTCCAGAAAGAACTCATGGAGAGCTGTCAGGATCATAAACTCATAAATCTCATGAAAGCCAAACCCATGCCAGCTTTGCAAGGCATGATTTTAATTAAAACTAACAGGATTTTTTTTTTTTTTGGGGGTCTTTTTTCCTTTCATGCTAGCCTGGATTCAAATATAATGGTTGAGAAGAATTGCCTTTTTATTTGTCAGCCAAAGACTGACTTTGTGGGATCTTTTGAGATTTCTTTGATTAAAAAAAAAGACCAGCCAAAATAATTGAAGGCTGTAGTTTCTGGGGTTTTCTTTGGTTCAGGGAACAAATACTTTTAATGAGCCTTTGTAGAGCAAGGAATTGAACAGAGATGTAGTCTGTTGTTTTTTTTTCCTGTTGCAGGTTACTGTTCTGAAGGAAGTTCATGTTGGATAATTTATCATTCATTCCTTTTTCCTTCTGGCTACTGCAGATCCCCATGCACCGCTCTATAAATAGATGTTTAAAAGGTTCTTTTGCCAAAATCTCTGAAGGCAAGCCTTGATTTCACTAAATTAAAAAAAAAACCCACCCCATCCTATCATCAGTACTCAGTGGACATGTTAGATGGGTTAGGAAAACAAACGGATCAGGGTGCGAGGTTTCTGCTGTAAGTACCTCAATGATCTGTGCTTTGTGAAGAGCATTTATCTATGAAGACCAGACAAGGTGAATTAAAAGAGCATTATCTGGATACAGGCAGATGTGAAGCTCTATATTCTGCTGTCCTCTGCCATCCTGTGTTTAGGTGCTGCAGCACCCCCACTACCAGGACAGGCTGAAAGAGATGAGGTTATTCAACCTGGAGAAGAGAGGGCTCCGGGGAGACTCTGTAGCGGCCGTCCAATACTTAAAGGGAGCCTGTACAAAAGATGAGGAGAGACTCTTTATCAGGGAGTGTAATGATAGGACAAGGGGTAATGGTTATGGATGCCCCATCCCTGTAAGTGTTCAAGGCCAGGCTGGACAGGGCTTTGAGCAACCTGCTCTTGGGAAGATGTTGGAACTAGATGATGATTAAGCTCCTTTCCAATCCAAATCATTCTGTGATTGTATGTTGGTCCAGCTATGTGCTCTATATATATGCAGGTGGGGAGGGTCTTTCCTTCACAAAGCACTTTGAGGGCTTTGTGGCTCCAACTGAATTCTTCTGCACAGTGCTGGCCTTGCAGGCCAGTTCTGGCCATCTGTGTTGTCTTACAGCAAGCACCAACACAGTGGAGGCTGAGGATTGTCTCCTTCGGAGTACACTGCTCACCTGTGTGAGCGGAGTGCCAATCTGAATTTACCTCCCATCCGTTTCATCCGCGGTCTGTGGGGCCTCTGACAGGGCAAGCCATCTGTGTTACAGCCTTTTTATCTTAGCCTGGGGAGGGAAATGAAACAGAGCTGTCCTATTGCTTGCAGTCTGGATGAAGTGAAGAAGTTTAAGTGGCCTCTTGCATGCAAACCTAGGCTTGACTGTTGAGCCTCTGAAGGTACAGCACTCATTGAAAGGTGGGGTGCCAAGGGTACCTCTAATGCTCGACTTATCTAAGCAAACCTTTCCTTCTCTGTTAGCAGTGATTCAGTTGGTAGAGTTTGCTTGGTGTGGAACAATGCTACTGTGGAACCCTACTAAGGCCCCATCTGCTAAGAGCTTGTATTGATTTGTGTCTTAATTTATGAAAGCCTTCAGTTCTCCTTGTGTAAATGCTATAAATAATGCAGATGTACTGGATGAAATGTGCTATAGGAACATCCCAGGAATCATTTCAGTCTGGGTTGAACTGAGCTAATCTAATCATGGTCAGGAGTTTCTCAATAGCTGTGAAGCAAAAAGTGTATTGTCTTATTTTAGCTTCATGTATTAGTCAGTACACAGGGATAGGAAGATAGGTGTTTGTAAGTGGTAATCAACTTTATACAATGAGAGCTTTTAATGTTGAAGTATTACAAAACTTCATCTGAAGCTAGTTGTAAGTCATCTGTGTACACACGCAAAGTATGGTAAGATCCAGTCCTGTGTCTGATTTATCTACATAATCCTTACATTCATATGCCTCTTTGTCAGGAGGACTGCAGTGCTTCAGAGGCTGTATGTTTATATATGGAATAAATCATTTTGCCCACTTAGAGCAGACAGCCATTTTGTGCTAGCGACATTGCAGAATGCATTTTATTAGGGGCCACTGGTGAATAATTTGTGCTTTTGAGAGTCCATGGGCTTTAGGGCATCAAAATGTATTTCAGGTTGGACTTGGTCCAGATCTGTTGGAGAACTCCTCGGCAGTCTTGTAGAAAGCATGCAAGAGTTTTAGAGGTGACCTGCTTTTAGAAATTTACTTAGATTTTTGCCCTGTTTTGTGACAGTTATGTGGAAAGAAAGCAAGAGGGATGTGGTAGCTGTTGGATTGTTCCTTTAAAAATATCCAGCATTTCAAGACTGATTTTCCTTTGAAGTGGTTTGTCGTCATGGCAGCTTGGGTTCTTCCCTGCACTGGAGAGATCAACTGATGGGCAGTGGTTCCCCCAGAAGAGGGAGTGTATTTGTATGCTCATAAATTCATTCTGATCAATGCTCCCGTGGCAGCTACTTGATGTTAGTTACCGCAGTTGCAAGATGAGGAATGTTGTTTATGTGCTATTAGCATCGTTAATTGAGAGGAAACATGGACACAGCCTATTTTCAGAACTGAGACTTGTCTTCCTGTCACTTTTCTCCACTTGACAGCCCCCAAACTGCTGATGTGATCAAATAGCACATTGCAGACTACAACTGCAAGACAATTTCAGAACTGACTCTTTCTGCTTCAAACTGTTTAGAGCCAAGTGCTTTGTCTTGGCTAAAGCAGGCAAACCTTATGAACCAGGTTGCCCATCCACAGAGAGTTTTCAGGGATTTAGAACAGAATAAACCAGGTTGGACCTTCAAGATCATATTGTCCAACCTATCATCCAACACCATCTAATCAACTAAACCATGGCACCAAGCACCCTACCAAGTCTCCTCCTGAACACCTCCAGTGATGGGGACTCCACCACCTCCCTGGGCAGCCCATTCCAATGGGCAATCGCTCTCTCTGTGTAGAATTTCTTCCTGACATCCAGTCTGAACATCCCCTGGTGCAGCTTGGGACTGTGTCCTCTTATTCTGGTGCTGGTTGCCTGGGAGAAGAGACCAGCCCCTGCCTGTCTACAACCTCCCTTCAGGTACTTGTAGAGAGCAATAAGGTCTCCCTGAGCCTCCTCTTCTCCAGGCTAAGCAGCCCCAGCTCCCTCAGCCTCTCCTCATAGGGCTTGTGTTCCAAACCCCTCACCAACTTGGTTGCCCTTCTCTGGACACGTTCCAGGGGTCATATGTCAACATTCATTACCAAAGGAACTCCCAAGTGCTCAGAGGAACCTGGAGAGCTCTTGAAACACAGGAGGAGACTTCATAAATCACTGAGGTTGCTGCTGGTCAGACTTGGCTTTGAATTTTCCCTCTTGGTTCTCCAAGTATTGTTTGCTGACGTGCATACGTTGTAGTTCATCTGCACAAGCAGAAAACTTGTGACAGTATAGAGAAGAGGTATTTAGGAATCTCTTCTCCCAGGCAGCCAGCACCAGAACAAGAGGACACAGTCTCAGGCTGCGCCAGGGCAGGTTTAGGCTGGATGTTAGGAAGAAGTTCTACACGGAGAGAGTGATTGGCCATTGGAATCGGCTACCCGTGGAGGTGGTGGAGTCACCTTCACTGGAGGTGTTCAGGAGAAGACTTGATGGGGTGCTTGGCTGTATGGTCTAGTTGTTGGGTGGGTTGGATTGGTTGATGGGTTGGACGCGATGATCTTGAAGGTCTCTTCCAACCTGGTGTATTGTATTGTATTATTGCAGTTTTATGGCAGAGAAGAAAATAGTGCCATGTGGGAAGTTTTTCAGTTGTCAGAAAGCTCATAAGAATTTCTGACAAATTCTGCAAGTTACTGGAAGACTGGAAAAGGTTAAACCATGAAGCAGATGAGGCAGTGTGATCTGAATTGCTTTTTAACCTGTCAGGCTGTGCAGTTCATGGGAAAAAAAGCAAGTGCTGGTTCTGCCAAAGGGGCTGCATCTTGAAAATCAGTGACTCAAGAAACACTGACTGGCAGCTTTACACTAGGTCTATTGTGAAATGTTCAGCTAAAAAGGATTGTTTGACCCTTGAAAGAGTGGCAGGAGCAGGAAAGTGATTTTATGATTATATGTATTTTGCAATTTTGTCTGATGTCTGTTTCAAAAAGTATATTGGAAATGCTGGAGAGAGTCTCAGTTAGGAGAGGCTATTAAAAATGCTCTCAAGATTTCAGCATCTCGATCTCTTCATAACAGAACCTGAGGTGTGTTCCTGACAGTGTCTGAGCATTTTCGACATGACAGAATGCCCAAACAGAAAAGGATGAAACTGAATTTCAACTGCAGGTTAGGTACCCATTTTTTAAATAGATCATTAAGCATTCTTAGGGATCAGTTTTATGCTAAGCTGTAATAGCAAAAGAAAGCCAGAGTGCTTCAGAGACTTCAAGAGTCTATTTTTAAAGGCCATTTCTTACATTAAAACTAAGTTTTTACTGAATGAGTTCTGCCTAGCCTTACATGTTTAGTCAATGGACCGGAGCAGTAAATCATGAGATCTGACCTCAACCCCAGACAGGGGTTAAATATGCTGTTTACTCCAGCAGAGTCTCTGTGTTTTATTTCAAAACTGCATACCTGTAGAGTAAGTGTAATTGTAGTGTTGGAGTTCTTAAACGCTGTGAGCTTGAAGATACTTGAGTCTTTAGGTGAGGATGTAAGAGTTCCTGCTTATCACCCTCAGGCTCTGAAACCCAGCACTTCTCAGAGGCCTCCATCTCCATTGAGGCAGGCACTCTGCAGTTTGAACACGATTGGCACTTCTGTAGCAACACTTTACCTATCAAGGTAGGGCAGGCACTGAATCTTAATGATGCCCACCATAGGAGAAAGAAAATTGTGCTGAGCTCTGTCCCAGTCAGGTAAGCTGTGGTGAATCCTAACTCCTGCTGCAGCTCAAAGAAAATGTGACCTTTAGCAGCTAACTGCTGTTTCCCTGAAATGGCTAAAACCACTTAAAAGTAATGGCAATTGATGATATGTTAAAGACCGTTTAAGGGAAGGGGAAAAGCAGTCTGTGCTCAGTGTGATATTACTGGGTCATGAAATGCTGGTCTGAGGGAGGACCTGAAAGATCCTCCTAGTACAGCCTGTTTTGGAGCTTTCATTAGCTTCCTGACATGTAACTACACAAAATCTGTAGGGGCCACAGGTTGTCTTTGCACTTCTCATTCTATCTCTTAGTTCTGCCTGCCGAATGATGGCAGAGGGGTTTTGGGGCAGTAAATCAGTAAGGGTTGTTGGCACTCAGGTTTTCCATTTCTATTCAGGGCATTAGGCACTCTTGTTTACTCCTGCTCTCCTGTGCCAGTTGCCTTGCCCCAAGTTCTTTGGTTTTTTTTTCTGCTGGCTCTCCCTGTTCATTGCTATGCAGACTGAAGCCTTAGAAGTTGCCTGAACATTAAGTTTTCGGGCTTTCTGAGAATTGTGGGAAGTAAAGGTCAGGGAAAATAGATTTGCTCCCATTAAGGCAGAATGTCAAACATAGAATCGTAGAATCCTTTAGGTTGGAAAAGACCTTTAAGATCATCAGGTCCAACCCTTAACCCATCACTGCCAAGTCCACTACTAAACCATGCCCCGAAGCACCACACCTACGTGTCTTTTAAATACCTCCAAGGATGGTGACTCACACCTTCCTCGGGCAGCCTGTTCTAAACAGAGAGCATGCTGAGCAGGGAGCGTTTGAGCCAGCCTAGGATAATAGACTTGGTCCTGTTGCTAGCACCTCTGGCCTCCTGCCAGTGGCCTATGGCCACATTTCTTACAGTGACATTTTGTGCAGAACACTTGTGTGTCTCCTCCAACTGCAGAGATGCAGCATCTGAAGGCTTAGAGATCTCTCTCCAGCTGAATTTCCTTGCTCTGTGACAGAAGAGGCCCTGCTAGAAAGGGGTGGTGAGCCATCAGTAGTCCTGAGTGCCTAGCTGGTCTGTGATGTGTTTATGTGCACTGTGCAATGAAATACTTTATGCTGGAGCCAGGGGTTTGTTTTAGAGATAGCTCAGAAAGAACTTGGGTGTAACAGCTTTCCAGTGGGAGAATACAATAGAATAAACCAGGTTGGAAGAGACCTTCAAGATCATCGTGTCCAACCCATCAACCAATCCAGCCCACCAACCAATCCAGCCCACCTAAACAACTAAACCATGGCACCAAGCACCCCATCAAGTCTCCTCCTGAACACCTCCAGTGATGGTGACTCCACCACCTCCACGGGCAGCCCATTCCAATGGGCAATCACTCTCTCTGTATAGAACTTCTTCCTAACACCCAGCCTAAACCTCCCTGGCGCAGCCTGAGACTGTGTCCTCTTGTTCTGGTGCTGGCTGAAATCAAAACATTCTTCAATATATCCCAATTATTTTTTAAAAATATCCTCACCTCAGTTTTATTTTTTTCTTGAGTAGTTGAAAGCTTTCAACATTGAAGTTTGATTTCTCACTGTTTTCTCCCAAATCTTGCGTTTCGAAGTTGAACTGAAATCTTCCGTTTCATCCCAAGGAAGTTTTCCAGCAATTCAAATTAAGGATAAACGTGAAGTTTGAATGGAGGGGTTAAAGATTGTGCAGTTTCATTTGGAATTGGAAACACAGCCAGACTTCCAAATTGGAGATTCTTTATAAGGAAGGAATCTTCAACTTGGTTCTAATTTGGATCAGCATTCTTGTTCGTGTCAGCGTGTGGTTTGTCTGTGAAACCAAATACAGTTCTGCCCTTTAGGTAGCATTCAGGTTTCTTTGTCTTTTTCATTTAGTTCTTTTTTTTTTTTCTCCCCAGAAACAGGTTTATGCAGTTTACTCTTTTTGTTTAAGTGTGTTGCCGAGCCTTGACACTCTCAAACTGCTAAGTGTCATTGCTCATTAGCATCAAACACTACAGCCCATTCCGCTTTTGCTGTGTTTCTCAGCTGGCACGCCTTAGCTGTTAGAGCAGCAATTAATCGCTTTGATACTGAATGGTTTCTGTAATCATCTGACCTGTTATTTAAAATGATAATAAAAGTTCTCTAATAACTTGCATGGTTTTAATTCCTTTAGGAGTCTACACAGCACTGGAGAGCTGGTGGCAAAGAATGCTTTTTAAATATAGTCGGGAAAATGATGACTTAAGCAGCGCAGGAGGGAAAATGAGGTTTGGTAGGTGAACAGTAAGCAGCTTGACTGCTTTATGTTGCCCTAGCAGAATTTGTGCTGCAAGCCTGACTAGTATTTTTGGAGCAAGATTTTGACAGCTCTTTCCCTGGCAATAAATGCTGTATCAGTTAGGCTGGAGCAGTGTTTGATCTGAGTTAGATTGTCAGTAATTTCTAAGCGTGTGCCTATCAATAGTAAGTAATTATGCATATGCTGAGAAGGAAGCCAAAGTGATAAAAGCCATACACTTATTCCCCCCACCCCTCTTTAAATGGGAAGGGATCTGCAGTATCACTCACAGAAATGTGCAGTAATTACTGGCAGTTGAAAACTGTGTAATAGTGACCTGCAGATATGCTGAATGCCTTTTTTCCAAGCTGTGCCTGTTCTTCCATGTTTCCCAACATGCTTAAACAGAGCTGCTTTCCCTTCGTAGCATGTGGCAGCTTAAATGTTTCTAGTGTTGAGATCACAGAATCACAGAAACATTCAGGTTGGAAAATAAACCAAGTCCAACCAATAACCCTACTCTACAAGGGTCACCCCTAAACCATATCCCCAAGCACCACATCCATATGGCCTTTACACACAGCCAGGGTTGGTGACTCAGCCACCTCCCTGCGCAGCACATTCCAATGCCTGACCACTTTGCTGTGAAATTTTTTTCCCCTTATGTCCAGTCTAAACCTACCCAGTTGCAGCTTGAGGTCATTCCCTCTTGTTCTATCCCTAATTAGCTGTGAGAAGAGACCAGCACCAGCCTCTCTACAACGTCCTTGGATGGTTTTGCTAATGCTGGTTAACAAGCATGCAGACAGAGGAGTGGTGATGAGGGACAGCACTGCCTTGGTTTTAGGAGCAAGACAGGCTCTCTAACTCTTCTCAAAGCAGTTAAAGAGAAACTCCATACAGGATTGGATAGAAATACAGAATATTATTGGAAGTTTAAATGGAAGTGCTATTCACAAACTGCATGCCACAGTGCAGAGCATGTAAGATACACAAAATCCATAATTTGGGCTTAGCACAGAAGCCCATTAAGCCAAAGGCTTCCCCAATCTCCACCAAGCCAGGCCCAACATCCACGCTTGAAATGCTGCCCCACAACTTGCCTCTCTACTCCCCCAGTTACTAAGCTCATGTGACACAGCTAAAATTTGGCTTGCTGGCTCCAGGCCCCAGCCAGGGTGCTCCAGACCCAGCTTCAAGGCATTAGCAAAGATAAGGGAGGCAGACGGGAAGAGAGAGAGAGGAAGAAGGGGCCAGAAACTGACTCTGCAGCCAGTTTTATAGGAGTGAAATAACAAAAATTACCATTTCTTGTCCACCCCTGGAGGTCCTCAATTTTATGGGTCTTAAAGACACCCATGTCCAACCATGACAAGGACCTAGGAGTCAGGCTGCTGCAGCAAGTGGACCAGCAAAGAAGTGTGGCCTTCAGTCTTTGAATGGAAGAGCTAAAAGGAACTGTGGAAGAATTAAATACCTTAATACAAATAGCCAGGACTGCTTTGCCATGTAGTAGTAAAATGGCAATTCAAGATGTAACAGCCTTTTAATGCTTAGGTTGTTTTAGGGTTCACTAGGGTAATTCTGCATCAAACAGAGCTTACAGAAATCAGTGCAACCAAGTGTGGTGACTTCCTTTTTGGTATTAGTTCTTTTGCAAAGAGAACTACAACAAATTTGGCTCTTTACAGCGAGATTGCTTGTTTTCCCCCTCATTTTCATCTGATTATGGGTATTATTTTTCTAATATGGTCACAGCTGTGGTTTGCTGAACTTGGGGAGTTGTGTGGTCTTCTGCATCTGCTGAGTGTCTACAACCTTCTTCAGTGACAACTGAACATATGGATGCTTTGTGCTTTGATAGAAAAAGAGGAAGGGAGGTGAGAAAATGCAGGCTCTGAGGCTGACCCAAGTTCTGGAAGGTTTAATTGAAGCTGCTGGTTTAAGAATTGTGCAGCTTATGCTTCACAAAGAAACTAGCTGGAACTATCCAAAGCTGCTGCCCTGTTAGCACTAATGTGCCTCACCAGTGTGCACTTGTTAGAACAGCTATTATAAGAAAAAAGCAAACCTTTAGCTCTCTTTTCATAGAGAAAAACCCAGGTCTCCTTACTCCTTGCAGGTTCTCTGCTACCTGTTTTATTTCGCATGTAACTGATCAAAAAAAGTGGCTCTCCCCCCGTCTCCCCCCTTCCTTTTTACATTCTCTTTTTTTGTAAGAGCCTTGAAAAACACTTTCAAGTCACAAAAGATCAATGCATCAGTAGAAGAATGCTATAAAAGGTGGACTGCTTCTTTGATTCACTTGATAGGAAAACATCAGCAATCAACAGTAAACATGAGGAAAATTTTTTCGCTGTGAGGGTGACAGAGCACTGGAGCAAGCTGCCCAGGGGGTTGTGGAGTCTCCCTCTCTGGAGGTATTCAAGACACCCCTGGCTGAGTTCCTGTGTGATCTGGTCTAGGTGATCCTGCTCTGGTGGAGGGGTGGACTGGATGATCTTTTGAGGTCCCTTCCAACCCCTAACATTCTGTGATTCTGTGCACTTTGAATTGTTTGGTGCTTCACTGTTTCTCGGACTGGAGAACCATACCTTGTTTTTGAAATAGAAAGTGAACTCCACTGGCCTTGTTTTCAGTAGCACCTGTGTAAATAGCAGAGCAGAAAAAGTAAATCTAGGTATAAATTACATAACCAGAGCTTTGAGGGAGAGGTGAGCACAAGTATATATGTCAGGTATGGTGGCAGGTGAGAGAGGAGTGGGAGTATTTGAAAAGGAAATAGTTTCCTCCTCCTCTGTGTGACGTGGGGAAGTCTGTTCTCCAAGATTTGTCCCTCAGTGACCAATTCATCTGAACAGGTTTTGGAAAAATAAAATTTGCTGCAAGATAAGGATCTGCAGAATAAAATTAAAACTCCCCAAACCCCAACACCACTGAAGTGATTCTGAAGAACCTCGGTGTAGGGAGGTGATTGTCAGGCTGTGTGGAGCCGACCCTTCGTTTTCCTTTTGTCCTCGCCGTTGTGAACTGAGGGCACGTGCACAGGCGGCTTAAGGTACGGCATTTTCCTCTAAGGTCACAATGCATCTATTCCCTGCCTGCTGTCAGTAACTTGGCTGGTAACTTGTTCAACTCCAATAAATTACTTCCTTCTGATCATCACCATTTAGATATTGAGAGCAGGTTATTTGTGAAGTCTTCAGCTGTTGGGATGGAGGGAGCTTGGCTTTCAGGGTGACAGGTCTGGCCATGGGAATTAGGTAGGAAAGAAGATAGGTACACATGAAATACCTACAGCGAGGGAGGCCGATACCTGTGATGAGATAAAGCTCACCACTGGTCCATTAACCAGGTACCCTGTCTCAGGAAAACAGCACTTTATTCAAGTACAGATCCTCTGTACCTCTGAGTCCAACCACTGACCTAACACCACTTGGGTCATTAAAACATGTCCCAGAGTGCCGTGTCTACACGTGTTTTGAACACCTCTGGGGATGGCGACTCCACCACCTCCCTGGGCAGCCTGTTTCAATGCCTGACCTCTCTTTCCTGCTTGTAGATGGGCATCATATTTGCCAATCTCCAGAGAGCTGGCACCTCCCCAGTTAGTCAGGACTGCTGGTAAATGATGGAAAGTGGCTTGGTGAGCACTTCTGCAAGCTCTCTCAGTACCCTTGGGTGTATGCCATCCAGCCCCATAGACTTGTGTATGTCTAGGTGGTGCAGCTGTTTGGCTCTACAGCTTTGCTTGGCATTGAGAACCAACTTCACCTTGTCCCAAATGATGTGTGATTACATCTTTATTGAAGATGTAGTATGCACATGGGGCTTGTGTGGGGTGTCATGGAATCATAGAATCAATAAGGTTGGAAAAGACCTCAGAGATCATCAAGTCCAACCTGAAGTAATCAGAGTCCATGGATTTTGGAAGATAAAGCATCTTGTCACTTTCATTGGGCATTCCTGAGCAAGTGTGATTCTCATTTGCACCTGTCTGGTAAGAAAATAGTGTGAGATTTGCAGCATCTTATGTTTTCAGAGAATGGGACTGTAAATAACAGGTTTTCAGTTGGTGTGGCAGCTGGTGGTGTCTGAAAGGTTGAGATTGTGAGCTCCTTCAGAATTCCATGGCTGCGCAGGTACAGTTGGTGTAATTAAGTTAATTAAACATCATTGTGGGACTCAACTTCATTTCCTATGCAAAGTAGGCTTGCTGTAGTTGATTCTTGCTTAGGCAATGTTCCTTCCTCTCTCAAGAGAGTGTCGGTTAGTATCCAGCTACTTCACGATAAGATGGTATTGTTCTGACCCTTTACTTGCTCAATCCAGACCAATCCCAATGCTTCAGTGCCTGCCTTTCCCTTTGGGACTTTTGTCGCAGGCAGGGGTTTTACTGTGACAGGAGGAGTCAGGATTGTGTGATGTGACCTAAAGAGAAAAGTTTCTGACTTGCTCCCACAGTCTGCAGGCATGGTGTTCAGGGCCTCCTGCAATACCTGCTGGCACACACCGTGCAAAGTAGTAGTCACTTCTGCACGCTGGATAACACAGGGTTGATAGCAAGTGTTGTTTGAGTTAATTAGATGAGCAGCCATAGTCATTGCCTTTCTTGGAGAGCTTTAAAAGGTCCCAGTGGGGTGGTTTATGAACTTTTAAAATTTCACTCTTTGCTTGGAGTGTTTGAAAGCTGGTGTGTGCAGTCCATATGGCATTCTGCACTAAATACAGCATCCATTTCTGCTTTCCTCACAGCTAAACATCCCGTGGTAAAATACTATTCAAGATACTAATGGGGGTAACAGTAATTTAAAATAGTCCCAGTTCTGATCCTGGGTTTTTGTTTGTTTGTTCTGGTGTGGGGTTTTGTTTGTTTTGTCTCTTTTCTTTTTCCTCTCATCTTTTGGATTAGCTGTGTCTTCATACCTTGTTTGCTTTGGAGAGCAGGCTGCCTTGCACCTGAGGGAGTTACAAGTAGTTCTAGCTGAAGGGCTGTATTTGGTGTTTCATGATACATTTCATTGCTCTAAAACACCTGGCTACAGGAGAGTATCATGGTGTTTGCATCATAGTGCTCACATACTGAAATCACCACAGCCTGTTTGGTCCATGGGCTATATTTTCTGTCTGGCAACAGAAAAGGCTGCTTAGACTCTGGAAAAAAAGTAGTTCCATATTAATATTGTTTGTTATGGAGCTGTGCAGACACTGAGGGAGGTTGTAGCCAGGTGGGGGTTGGTCTTTTCTCCCAGGCAACCAGCACCAGAACAAGAGGACACAGTCTCAAGCTGCACCAGGGGAGGTTTAGGCTGGATGTTAGGAAGAAGTTCTTCATAGAAAGAGAGATTTGCCGTTGGAATGAGCTGCCCAGGGAGGTGGTGGAGTCACCATCACTGGAGGTGTTCAGGAAGAGACTGGCTGGGGTGCTTGGTGCCATAGTTTAGTTGATTAGATGGTGTTGGATGATAGGTTGGACTCGATGATCTCAAAGGTCATTTCCAGCCTGGTCTGGTCTGGTCTGGTCTGGTCTATTCTATTCTATTCTATTCTATTCTATTCTATTCTATTCTATTCTATTCTAGACTGCAGCCTTAGGGCAGCAGGCATCTTCTGAAAGCATATATTAAGAAACCTTCTAAGGAGAGCTTCTTATTTTGGAAGTTGTTTGAAATTTCAGAATGAGTAACACAACATCGTGCCTAAAATCCCACATGCTGGCATATCCCTGTCAGCTCTCACATCAAACATGCTGGACTGACTAGTGGGTTCTAGTGTCTAGCACCCAAGCCCAGAGGGCAGATGCTTTATCTGTGACATTACCATATTCTATCAAACAGCACCAATTCTGTGTGTAGTTAGAGGTGAGCAGGTCTTAGTTAACTGCTGCTCTCTGGAACTGGGGCGTAATTGAGGGTTGGCTTTTTAATGCTTTTACTTTTGGTAACAGTAAACTCTCTCTGTGCTTTCACTGCTAGCCAGGTGTTTTAGAGCAATGAAATGTGCCATAAAGTTGTGTCATTTGATTTTTCCTGGAATACATGATCAAAATGAGAAATTTATTCTTCTTCAGCAAGTCTTAGCTTTGCTGTCGAGCAGTCAGTGACAGAGAGTGGGAGCCACAGATCAGGATGGTGCCCTGTGCTTCATAGAATCAATAAGGTTGGAAAAGACCTCAAAGATCATCAAGTCCAACCCGTCACCCTACACCTCATGACTACTAAACCATGGCACTAAGTGCCACGTCCAGTTGCCTCTTGAACACCTCCAGGGATGGTGACTCCACCACCTCGCTGGGCAGCCCATTCCAGCGGCTAACAACTCTCTCTGGGAAGAACTTTCTCCTCACCTTGAGCCTAAACTTCTCCTGGCACAGCTTGAGCCTGTGTCCTCTTGTTCTGGTACTGATTGCCTGGGAGAAGAGACCAACCCCCTCTTGGCTGCAACCTCCCTTCAGCTAGTTGTAGACAGCAATAAGGTCTCCAGTATTTTCTACTTTGTCATTCATATCAGTTAAACTAGCTGTACCTTTGGTTGTGTATACTTCAGAATTTTGATGCCTACTGATTGAGAAAAGGGAACAAAAATGCATCTAAACCACACTGCACTGGCCACATCAAAATATGGGAGTGCATGAATTCCTTGAGTTGTAGCCTCCAGTGAGGTCCTGCAGCTGTCCAATAGACTTAACTGCTCACCCATGAGGTCTTCCTTAGTTAAGTGAAGTAGAAGTTTATTGGATGTGAGAGTGAAGGCATTTGGTTTGCTTGGCTTGAATATATGGCTTCAGGTGAGCAGAAAGTTCTTCACAGAGAGAGTTGTTAGCCCTTGGAATGTGCTGCCCAGGGAGGTGTTCAAGAGGGCATTGGTCATGGCACTTGGTGCCATGGTTGAGTAGTCATGAGGTCTTGGGTGACAGGTTGGACTTGATGATCCTTGAGGTCTTTTCCAACCTTATTGATTCTATGATTCTATGAACTGTAACAAGTGAAGATCACACCATGTCCTGCAAGCCACAACCATATCCAGTTAGTATCTAGCAAACTCTGAAGTGGAAGGGTGCACTGTGGAGCTGCATGGTGCGTCAGAAACCACATCCTCTGCTTCTGCCCCTGCTGAAGGGGCACGGTAAAACAATGCTGAGAATTGTGAGAAGCTCGGTGGGTGTGTGTGCTCCCTTTTGCCCCCTTCTCATTAAATAAATAGACCATGTATCTCCCTCTGCCGTGGAGCCTGTCATAGCAATCAACAGGCTTCAGTGTGGCAGAATTGAACAGCTGTAGTGGGTTTAGTTCTGCTGTGAAATTGCAGCAGTGCTGACTCGGGTATTTTCTGTGAGCTGGAAAGCAAGTGCTTTTGACTAAAATATCCTTTTGTCTTGGGCTCTCCCCTGCAGTTGATTATTGTGTCTGGAAGATGCCTCCCCCTGTGAGTTGTGGACTTTCAGCTTAATGTCAGTACTCATTAAAATGTAGGAGCAGAAGAAATTTAGCAGGCTGGAGTTAAACCACAATAAAAGGAAGAATTTAGTGCACCATTGCAGGGTGCTTGCTTTTAATTGATGCACACAGCTTAGGTATGGCAGGTATGTGTACTTCATAGCAGTGCCTCATGGACATGTGCTAAAACAATCTAAACCCTCTCACCTCCTACCAGGTGGGGCTGTACATGTGGAGTAACTCAGTCTAATTGTTGCAGGCACTGCACAGATGGGGTTTTATTGTCCTGAGTGCTTGGAGTGCGTAAGAGCAGTGCCAGTAGGATTCTTGCCCCACACAGCAGCTTGCTGAGACACAGCTTGCCGCAGGAAGACTGGTTTGTGGCTGGGAGTTCTGCAGAGGTCTCCAGCAAACATGATTGAGATGGCATGAATGGGGAAGGATGAGAGGTGGTTTGTGTTTATTTTGGTCTCTTTATTATGTGCCATTTACTTGCTGCCTTGTACTTGAGCAAGTTCCAGCATGTCACGTAATTAAACACTCTGAGCTCTTTTCGCTTTGTTGGCTTAAAACGCTTTGTGGAGGTGATTGTTTATTCCCATTTTATAAAGGCACATGAGAAGGAGCTGCTGTAGCAAATTCAGAGAGAAACTGGTCCCTTACTGATTTCTGTTCTTGAACAACCACTCCTGTGTCACAGGTCTGCCTTTTGTAGAAAGGGGATTTCTGAAGAGGAATTTGGTAAAAGACAACTATGCCCTTTTCACCTTCTACCTGTTCCTAGCCCTTGTCACGGTACTACAAGCTTAGTGCATGCTGGAGTATTTGTCCATCTCAGTTACTGTCAGTTGTAATTGGAGAGGGAAAGTCAACTGTCTGCCTTTGCCATGCGTATGGCTTTATTTGATGAAGACAGAGATACACTCACTGCTGCCACGCTGGCATGGGCATTCAGTTGAGAAGATGAATGTGTGTAGCTGCTGTAAAGTCATCCTTGATTGCCTGCAAAAGGGTAAATACCAGCCAGGTGTTACTGCTTCTCTGTTCAGACTGTATCTGGATGTAGGAAGAAGTGAGCTTACTGTGCTGCTTTTTATTGTACAAGAAATGATTGAGCATACAAAGAATGTTCTATGCCAGGCACTGCATACTGGACCCACAAAGCAGATGCAAAGACCAGGCTCATGCAGTGAATGATGGCTCAGCATTCCCATCTCTATAATAAACTTTGCAACCTTTCTGTTCTTCCCCTAGCCTGCTTCCAGCACCTCCAGAGTGCTTAATTTCACTGCACAGGACAAGAGGACAGGGTTGTCTTATGGGACTCTGGAAACATAGCTGCTGTCAAGCAGGGGTGGGTATTAGACAGCTCATGTGCAATAACTTGATGGGGAGAGTTTGGAGGTCAGAGAAAATGTGCTGAAGAAGTGCTGCCTGCATGAGTGTGGTGATTTTGCTTCCCTTGCACATTGGACCCTGACCAGCTGCTTGTGAGGTTAAGGTGGGCAGGGTAAGGTTTCTTGTCACGGTGGGTGCACGTGGGCTGGAAGATATTAGGACTTAAGGGACCCAGAGCTTAGTGTTGCCAGTGCATTTCACTTGTCATGTGTGATGTTACAACTAGTGGCAAATTAAATTGAGAAATCAATTAAATCTTTTCTTTAATGAATGCCATATTGATTTTCTCCAGAGCCCTTTCCTGTCAGCAAACACTGCATCTTCAGAAGTTGTTTTACTCTAAGCTTCCAGACTGTATGTTTTTAAAGGGAGAAGGGCTAGTAACAGTTCTTTCAGGACTGGCCAATTGTTGTAGCCACAAGAGCAGCCAAAGCAGGAACTTTGCAGAGGACAGACTGCCCTTGGGATCAGTTCATGCTGCTCTGATCATCTCTGTCCTGCAGTCTTTTCACTTCTGTTTTTCTTGATCCTGTCTGCCCTTCTGTCTCCTTTTTCCTTTTCCAGTCTCAGTGCTTCTTCCTTCAGTATTTTTTCTCTGTTTTGGTTGGTTTTGTTTTTCTTACCCCTTGTTTATCTCTAACTGAAGTCTTTCATGACACTCAGGAAGTAACAGCACTGTTATCTTGTCTGTGGCCACCACGCTTTTCTGAGTTTTGCCTATTCTTCTTCATTTGAGATCATCAGCTCTCCAAGACCAAGGCTTTCCACCCCTCTGTTCAATACCTCTTACCATGGGGGCCCACTTTTGCTGTCTTATAAGATGGTTAATATAGCTAGGGCAAATAAAGGATTCATTGGCACTAAATAAAAATTGAGTACTTTACCTTTTTCCTGCAGTCATTCCCTTCTCTCAAAGAAATACATCAGAAGTACATAACTACATAAATGCAAGTGTCCGAAGTTGCTCAGCCTGCGGAAAATGAAGGTTCATTCATATCTGCCTCCATAAGGCTTCTGGCATTGTGGTGTCTAGGCATCTGGCTCTCTGAAGAGTTCCATGTCCATGAAGAAGTGATGGGAGATGTTTTCCTGGGAGCACTGGCATGGCTAGTGTGTAAATGACTCCCTCTGGGAGACGGAGAATGCAGCGATCGCTTCTGCCTTAGAGCACTAAGCAGTAACCTCAAGAGATGCCACCAGGGAGATGTTTTTTCTATTCCTGAACCATTATTTCACCTTCTGCCTGTTGAGCATCCTTCCCTTGTCCAGTGACAGTCTCCTCTTGCCAGTTCACGGCTGAACTGTGGGTCTGTCAGCAGAGGCAGCGTAGCTAAAGTGTCATCCCTCAGTCCCTAGAGCACTGTGTCCCAAAAGCACTCTGAAATTTGTATGACAAATGGCAGCCTGCCCCACTGAGGACTTTGTGATGTGCAAATAGCTAAGTGTACACATTGCCAAAGGCTGGTTGGGAACTGCAGTGCTTTGTCTTTCAGTTGCCACTTCACTATTTCCTTGCTTTACAAATGTGTTGAAGGTGCTGGTGCTTCATGAATACCAAACACAAGCTTTTCAGTTTCTTTTTTTCCCCATGATCAATATGAAGATCTCCGTAGAGCACAGCAAATCTTTTCCCTCTCCTCCTCCTCCCCAAAGGTCCTGGCTGATACTTGCCAATAATCAAAGCAATCACATTGTAGAAATAAAACATTGCCAAGGCTCAGCTGTTACATGCTGCTGTGTGAACGAACGCTAGTAAAGCCACTGTGCTGTTGTCCGTAAGGGGGAGACTGTGCTGAAAAGCTCCAGTATCCCCTGGTCTCCAGCAACAAATGTCTGTGGAGTGGCAGCTTTGTGAAGTGAAATTCCAGCTGTTACTCAGTAGCCCAGGAGGCCAGTTGCCTAAAAGTATGCCCCGGGGACAAGATGCACTTTGAGAGATGGAAGAATGGTGGAGGCATATCAGAGTAGTTGATGCAGAAGGATGCTGCTATTGCACAGCAGCTTGAACTGGGCAGCCATGGAATTTCCCATAGCAGATGTGCAAAGAGGAGCTGTGCCACATGCAGAGCCTTGGCCTTGGTAGCATATGCTGGGCAGTAAGTACCTGGCTACGCAGAGCCAGGATTGAATCCAAGCTCTTCATGTTCCTCTGCCCCAGGCTGCCTGTGGATTCAGAGAAACAGCTCTGCAGAAAAGCAGGTTGGGAGGGAATTTGTTAGAGTGAAAGAGATTGCTTAAAACCAATTAAACAGCTGAACTTCTTCCTCTGCTCCCCGAGGAGTTGTCCATTTGCCTTTAGGGAAATGAGAAAGGAGACTTGAATTCTTCTTCTTCCTTGATGTCTGTTGATTGTTAACTGCAGCGGCAGCTGGTTGCTGGGTTTGCTTTCCCTGGGTGAGCCCCAGCTGTGATTGCAGGTGCCGCTCCACTAGCTCAAATCTGAGAAGGGACTTGTGAGCAGGCAGCCCATGTTGAAGTGCTTTGCAGCAGTGGGTACAAATGAATGCCAGATCTGTTCAGTGCACTGAACCCTTTTGAGCTGCCAAACCTTCTGTCAAGCCAGAAGTTAAGTTGTTGTAAATCTGTGTTCTCTTTTCTTTCAATAGCTTGTAGTGTGTCCTGTAGGAGTGTAAATATGACTCCAGCCAGGCATGAAACGTGCAACTTGAAAGCCACAGTGTTTGAGAGGTTGGGTAATGGAGAGTGTGATTGTGACTCACAGGAGCTGCTTCTCTGGTCGAGTTGAAATGGGAAGAGTCTTGCCATGTCTCTATCGGCCTGCTTGCCCTCCTCTGGAGGAAGGAGGGGTGTAGGAAGCCTGGCAGGGACCCTGCTAGATTCAGTTTACAGATGTAACTGTCAAGGCTGGTGAGACTACAGAAGCTCCCCTGTGCTAAGTATGCACCGATGCTGTAGGAGCAGCTGCTGGAGTGACTGCCCCTGTGTATGGACTGCATCTGGTGTGTTGATGAGGTGTGTGGCAGGGAATGTCACAGTGAATCTGCAGATTCTGTTTGGGTGGGGGTTTTGGTATATTTTCTCACACTCCCTTCCCCTTCCACATCAGTTTTCTATGTATTTAAACAAGTGAGGATGCTTCCAGGTGGGTCTTCTTTCCATTGGCTCTGATTTGCCCCACTGAATATCACGTACTCCTGGACTCAAGGCGCCAGTTCTTAGCTGTGATGAGGTCTGGAGAAAGCAGCTGAAAGCCCTTCTGCAGGTGGAGGTGTGAGGAGGAGGGAACCCATTAGAGTGCAACAGGAGGAGCTGGAGTGAATTTTCATGCTAGTGAATATGTGAGTGAGAGCCCTGACTGCTGCTGCAGTGTTACTCAGCCACACCAGAGTTCTCCAGGCACTATCAGTGCACATCTGTGCCAAGCACTGACACAGGTGTCCTCCATGATTAGCATTTACCTCAGCAGTGGATCTTGTTAGTGATATCCCAGCTAGACCAGGTGCAAAGTCTAGTCTAGGGAGACTTTACTATCTTGCCATTTGTATTCACATCTGCACCTGACAAACAGAGAAGAGGCTGAGGAAATATTTCAGGTGTAGTTTGGGTTGGTTATTTTTTGATTACTATTTAACTTTCAATTTTAGATTTCTCACACCTACCTCTAGATCCACCCAGAACAAAAGGGGAGTATGTTGGTCCAGGCAGTGAGAGAAGCGAAATCAGGAGTGATTAGCGTTTCTGCTGCCATATTTGGTACGTTATGTCTAAAGATCGAAATTTGAGCTGAGGACTGAAGTCATTATGGGAAGAAGTCAAAGCAGTATCTGCAATCATGGATGACTGCATGTGCCAACATTGCCAACACAGTGGAGTTAAAAGCAATAAACCATCAGCATCCACACATCAAGCAATAAAATTCCATAGAGCAAAGTTCTGGGCAACGCTGGTTTTGGAAGGGATGAGGAGATGCACTTCCTGAGCCAGGATGGGATAACCATGCCCAGGTTTTCTGTCTCTTTGCTGCAACACAGCAATTTGCAGCCTGTTTCCAGAAAGGCAGCAATTCCATTTGCAGAGTAAAGCCCTGTGTCTGCTGGGACAAATGCACCCACACATATGGCAGTGCTTGTGCCTGTGCCCGCAGTGCCCAGTAAGCCTGTGACTGAGTCGGCATCAGCCTCACAGCGGGGAGCATGCTTTGGGCAGAGTGAGACGTACAGTGTGACATGGGAGGAACTACTTGCAGAGCTGTGACTCCATGTGCACTGACTGGGGCTGGTGGGGAATTTCTGCTGCATCCCTAAGCTGTTCCTGAGACCTCTGAAAATGTCCCTCTTTTGTTTCAGAGCCATCATCAACCACTTCAACCCGAAGATAGAGTCTTACGCCGCAGTGAATCACATATCGCAGCTCTCTGAGGATCAGGTAAGCCAGATGGGATAACCTTTTCTGGTGCTGACCTCTGCAATACAGGTGTTTGGGAGGACCTTGTGCTCACTGGAACTGATGATGTGGCAGCAGTGTGAGGGGTGAAGGCAGGGCTCTCCGTTCCTTGTTCAGATGTGGACAAAAGGAAAAGAAACAAGGCTTCTGCTTTAGCCTGTTTCACCATCACATGCAGACATCTGGGTCCAGCAGATGCAGAAGGATGGGTATGAATATTGGAATTATGCAGCACTGCCAGCAAGTGTGCTTGGAGATTGTGAGAATGCCATTTAGAATAGGGCAGGAAGTTTCTGGAGGTGCACTTAGTTATTGGACAACTGTTGGACATGCCTTGATTTGCTGTGATATCAGGGAATTAGAACTCAGGCAACAGCTGGTAGAAATTTTCTAGGGTAATTGAACTGAGCTGCTTTAGAGTTTGTAAAAGATAAGGTTTTTAATAAAGAGGGTGATAGGGTTAGGTGCCTCTTCCTTAATGTGGTCTGATTTGCTCTCATCATGTCCTGCCTGTATTGCATGAATGTGTAAACCTGGCTTTTTGGAAATAGGCTGCCCTGCGTGGTCTCAGGAAGGGAAGAGATGGCCTATTTCCCCAAAATAGAATGTCAGGATTATATGTTAATCACTCTTGGAGAGGTAAATGACTCTGCAGGAGCCTGGGGTGGACAAAATACAGAGCTACCATGCAAGCTGGGGGGCTCATCCCAGAGAACAGCAGCATCAACACCTCTGGACCTTGCAGAGAAGAAATTGTGTACACAGTGTAGAGATAGCATTCAAGTCGCCTTAGATTACTCCTTCCACTGGATGGGATCTCATGCTAATACCTGTTAAAAGATCCTGACTGTGTCTTGCTCTGCAATTGGTTTCTCTTTCTGTGCATGATATTTTTACTTATTACTTGATGATATCCTTCCATGCTTCCCACTAACCTTTTCACTTCTTATCCTAACCAATCTGTAATGTGGAACCCCCAAGTCTCAGGTTGAAGGCTTTACTGGTATAGTGGGGAAAAACATGTGGACCCTACTGCTTTTTATCCTCTTCTTAATAGAGCTGAATACAAGAACTCTAGGTTTAATTTACTTGATTTTTCTGTATTGTTCTGCCTCTGAGAGTCACTGTACCCACAGCTATATTTAGTGGCGCTTCATGTTATCAATCCTCATTCACTGATGATACACTGATTGCATCAACCCAGGCCCAGAAAAACCCCAAAGCCTTTGATGGCCAAATTTAAAACTGGGGACTCAGAGGGGAATTCTGCATAGTCTTGGGGTTAGTCTGGGAAAAAGCTTTTCAGCTTTGTGTAGTATTCATCTCCCAGCAGTTCAGGGAGGTCAGGTTAAATCCTTTCTTCCTTGTGTGTTGTTCTTTAAATAAAATCTCTAGCAGCAGGCAGATAATGAAATCAGTGCTGATGCATGGAGCATTTTGAGGAAGATGATTAAGAAGTTGAAAGGCAGATATTTCCTTTTTTCTTCTCTCCCTTCATGCTTTCTCTCAGCATAGGGAGAACATAAAACAAAGCAAAGCAATAATAGGCCCTGGTGAAGTGCAAAGAAATTATGGAGATGTCACTGTGGTGAGGGACTGTGTGCTCTCACTCAGGCTGTTTAGTCAGCACTCTGCAGTTTACTGCACAAGGAGGAGAGGGAGACTTCTTGCCTTTGCTTTCAATCTGCCAGTGAGATGAGGCATTTGGGTTGGACTGGGGTTTCCCCTCTGTCAGTAGCTGTCCCATGCGGTAAGTACATAAGAGGTAATGGTAAGTGGCCAAGATCAAGGCCAGGGTCTGGCTTTTGTAGGATAACAGAATTTGTGGTTTTCATTCTGTGCAGCATGGGAGATCAAGTTTGCCTTTTGGCTGCTGCAGTCTCTCCTGGGTTTTTTCTCCTATTTTTCCCTTCCAGTTGTAACTTTTGGGTTTACATGTATGTTCACTTAATTCCACTTCTCTCCATAAATATTTTCTACTCACAACCCACCCTCCTTTATAGCCCTGGTTTTTTGAAGTGTACCACATGGAAGTATTTAATGCTGACATTTAACTTGTGTATCCACACACAGATAGTACATTTGGGACTGGTTATTCTCCCCTTTGAGTTGTTTCAGCAGTTTCAGGAGACTGGCATTTCCTTACTGGGAACATCTGTTTTTACAGTTTTGAGGGTCAGACTTTTTCTTTTGAAGATTTCTTTCCCAGATATAAGCTGTTGCCCAGTTTCTCTTACTCCTCTGTGGTATCTGAGAATTCCCTATTATCAGACAGGCATGGCTTTGACAGAGCTCCGTTGGAAGGGGAATTTCCAGCTGCTCTGAGTTGCTTCCAATTTGCTTGAACCTAATCAGCTTGCCAACTCTTACTTGAGCCTGTGTCAAACTTACTCTGCTGCCTCCAGACTGTTCTGGCACCCTGTTCATGTATTTCATCCCCCTTCCCTTCCCTTCCCCTTCCCTTCCCCTTCCCTTCCCCTTCCCTTCCCCTTCCCTTCCCCTTCCCTTCCCCTTCCCTTCCCCCCTTCCCTTCCCCCTTCCCCTTCCCCCTTCCCTCCCCCCTTCCCCCCTTCCCTTCCCCTTCCCTTCCCCTTCCCTCCCCCCCTTCCCTTCCCCTTCCCCTTCCCCTTCCCTTCCCCCCATTTTTGTATTCTTAATATCCTTAAAAGTAGCTAAGTAATCAGTTGAAGGAGATTTTTCTCATTTTCTTTTCCTTAATCCTATTGAAGGCATTATTACCTTGTTAATCACTAATGTCTGTTTATTACCACTCTTAACTCTGTCATTTTAGTGCTTTCACCTTTTTTTTTCTTGTTTGTAAGCATTAATGTTAACATTGTTACATGCTGAGGAGATTTGTGGGCCCTTGAAAATGATGGACATGGGATTGTTTTAAGGATAGGCTGTTAATACCATTGTACACCTTCAGCCTTAAAGGGTATTGAGGTACTGGAGTGGGTCCAGAGGAGAGCAATGAGACTGGTGAGGGGGCTGGGGAGGAAAGGCGTATTAGGAGAGGCTGAGGGAGCTGGGGTTGTTCAGCCTGGAGAAGAGGAGACTTAGAGGGCACCTTATCACTTGTAGTTGTAGTCAGGTGGGGGTTGAGCTCTTCTCCTAGGCAACTAAGTGACAGGATAGGAGGGCACAGTATGAAGCTGTGCCAGGGGAGGTTTAGGTTAGATATTAGGAAGCACTTCCTCACAGAAGGGCTGATTAAGTACTGGAATGGACTGCTCAGGGAGGTGGTGGAATCACCATCACTGGAGGTCTTTAAGAAAAGATTAGATGTGGCACTTGGTGCCATGGTTTAGCTGATGTGGTTTTAGGTCATAGGCTGGACTTGATGATCTCAGAGGTCTTTTCCAGCCTCAATAATTCTGTGATTCTGTGATTCTGTAAAGATCTCCAAGAACCATAGTTTGGACACATAGATCTGTGCTGCACACAGGTGTATTTGCAAGACTTCATGGCAATGCTTTGCTGACTCTGGTGGGGTTTATCCAGTGCCGAGATCAGAAATGGTGGGAAGAGACCTTTTCCTTTCCATATTCTCCTGAGCAAAGAGTGGGAGATTCCCAGGGGCAAGCAAATGTCAGGGATTTGACAATGAGCCACCTCAGTCTATCAACACTATGTGGTCTTTGCTGGTGCCATTCTCAAAGACTCTACTTGCCAAAGCAAACTCATGCTCCTTCCTAGTCGTTAGCTGTGTTGACCTTGCTGTAGTTACTTGCCATGAAACAGGAAATGTCTTACTCAGCCATTGGCATCTTCCCTCACTTGCTAATTTGTTAAACCTTACTTCAGAAAGGTTAATTTGTGGTGCTTGTTTTGGTGTGTGGTATTCTCCCTCTCAACACGTTTGGCTCCTGCTTGTTTGTCCTTGAAGGAACTGAAAGATGCCACACTGTCAAAAAAATAGGCTTGGCCAGTAACTGCCAATGTAGATTTAGCTCTTCCATGCAAGTGATTATACCCATGTCTTCAAAGATGTTTCAGTCCTTTCTCAAGTCAAAGGGCAAAATAGCCTTCTGTGAAATGAGTTCATAGGCTTATCTGTACTCTCCAGATGACTGGAGTGCCTTGTACTTAATGCATTGGAGGCAGTAGACTTCCTCTGTGTCCTATCTGATCTGAGAAGCTCTCAACAAGTTTTCTGACAGGAGCAGTAGCAGAGAACAGGGTCAAGGCAGTGAGAAAACAGCAACATGAGAGTGGCTTCAAAAGGGCAAACACAAACAAACAGAAATACTGAAAACACAGGACACGAATGGTCTGGAAGGGATCTCACATCTGCCTTTTCTGGCTGTGAAAGAGCAGCTGCCTGCAGGAAGGCAGCTCCCTGGCTGACGGTGATGTAACACAGTTACTGTGGAGAGGCTCAGGTGAGAGGAACTCAGTACCTTTGGTGAAATCTCCATTTTGGAGGTCAGTGGGAAAGACTGTTGTGAACACCTGCCCTGTGTATATTAGTCTGGTAACTGCAGATGGAACGTGCTGGGAGCCAGATCCGATGCAGATGGAAAACCAAGACAACTGTATCGCTCTTGAAATTGTGATAAATGAGTGGAATGCTTGGGTTGTTCCACATTGTAATAGCTTTATAATTAAGGCAGCTGCAGTCAGATGTGGCCAGGCAATCTTACAGAGCCGTTTCCCTTTCCTTGAGGTCACCCCTCAAATGCCAGCTATTCCTCCCTGACCACCCCGATCCGTATGGCCTGTTGTTGCCTTGTGGGGCTTCATAGAATCGTAGGATTGTTGCAGTCAGAACAGACCTTTAAGGCCATCAAGCCCAAATGTTGATCTAACACCGCCATGGCCATCAAACCACGTCCAAAAGTGTTCATGTCTGCACGTTTTTTGGACACCTCCAGGGATGGTGACTCCACCTCTCTGGGCAGCCTGTTCTAATGCCTGACCACTCTTTAGTAATGAAAATTTTCCTAATATCCTGTCTAAACCTCCCTGGCACAACCTGAGGCTGTGTTTCAGGACTAACCCAAAGTGCAGCTCTGGGAGGCTCCACCAGTGAGTGGCACAGAAGGTCACAAAAGGGTGCAGATGGGTTTACAAGCCCTATCTGAGCCAGAGTGATTGCCCATTGGAATGTGCTGCCAGGGGAGGTGGTGGAGGCACCATCACTGGAGGTGTTTAGGAGGAGACTTGATAGGGTGCTTGGTTGCATGGTTTAGTTGATTAGGTGGTGTTGGATGATCTTGAAGGTCTCTTCCAACCTGTTTTTTTCTATTTCTATTTCTATTTCTATTTCTATTTCTATTTCTATTTCTATTTCTGTTTCTATTCTATTTCTGTTTCTATTTCTGTTTCTGTTTCTATTTCTGTTTCTGTTTCTGTTTCTATCCTCTCCTCTCCTCTCCCTCTCCCTCTCCCTCTCCCTCTCCCTCTCCCTCTCCCTCTCCCTCTCCCTCTCCCTCTCCCTCTCCCTCTCCCTCTCCCTCTCCCTCTCCCTCTCCCTCTCCCTCTCCCTCTCCCTCTCCCTCTCCCTCTCCCTCTCCCTCTCCCTCTCCTCTCCTGGCTTATTCAGCTTGTTCTGGTTTCTGTAACTAGCAGCAAAACAGCTTTGCTGTTTTTCAGTACTGCTGGCAGTGGTGTTAAGAATTAAAAGCCTGTCAGCATGGGTGTGTTTAGTATTTTTTAAATACCAAGTACCAGCAGCACCAGGTACTGCTGCAATAAATCTCCCTAATCTCTCACATTAATATAACGTTATGAGGACTCCAGACATACTTCAAAATGGTTTTGACATAATGCTGCTTCACTTTGGAAACGCAGCGAGCTTTGGGGTAGAAAGTATCAAGCTTACTAGTGCTGTGTTGCACACAGTAGTAGGAATAGGAAACTGCAGTTAAGAGGTCAGCAAGGCAAAGCCCTAATTTGAAGTCATCACATCTTTGCAAATGATGGGTTTGCAGGGATGTTGGGTTTCACGGTCTCATTGCTGACACCTACTCATGATTAACGGCTTGAAACAGATTTTATTGCTTAAGTGGAAAGCTGAGCTATACCCAGAGAAACTGGAATCCCAGGTTTAAAAGGTCTGTATAAAAATTCTTCTGGAGCTGGCAAATTGCTGGCTTGCCAGCTTATGGAGGGATTCTCTGATTTAGGTATCTTTCAGTTTTTTTTAGTGTGGGGTTCTGGTTTGGTCTGGTTTGTTTTGGTTTGGTTTACAAGAGAACTATCCCTCCAATTCACTAATGGCTTAGACTGCTTTATGCATTGTGCCAGACTCAATGGTTCTGAAGAGGTTTCAAGGACTGATCAGCTTTGCTGCAAGGAGACTTGAAGCTGGAGATGAGCTTTGGAGCGGTGACTTTGTGCTGTGTAGTGCCTTTTATTAACATGCAGAGTACAATACACTGTGCGTCACTGGAGGACGGGGGGGACAAAGTGTGGCAGGCCCATCAGAGGGACAAAAGAAGGGCATTGGTTTTTTGAAACACCTGCTGCTGGTGAGATTATCATCCTATTCCTAACCCAGTTCTGGACACATCCAGTCTTTAAGAACAGCCTGGGTGAGGCACTTAGTGCCCTGGTTTAGTTTATTAGTTATGGTTGGGTGATTGGTTGGACTTGATGATCTCGGAGGTCTCTTCCAACCTGGTTGATTCTGAGATTCTGGAAGAAACCCTTCAATTCCCTTCTTTCAGGCTCAACACAGAGGTGCCCCAGCATTCTGCCCATTTCTACTGGTAACAGTAGCTGCTCTGTGCCTCTCCGAGACAGCAGCATGACCATGGATCACCTTGTCTGTCCCCAAAGCAGAGTCTTTCCACACTGTGCACTGCAGATGCTAAAGCATGTCATGCTTCATACCGCTTCTGTGAGCTGTCCTCTTTGGCAGGTTAGGGATTGCCTCAAGTACAAACTGGTAGCAAAGTAAACCCATAAAACTTCAAAGCAAGGCTTGCCTTCAGTTCTCAGGGCTGTTCTCATATCCTTCCCAGGCTGTCACTACTGCCACCAGGACTGGTAAGGGCCTCAGAACTGCTGTAGTGTAGGTGACCACTGAATGTTTGGGCTGTGCTTTGGAAGAGCTGCCTTCTGCAGCTGCTACGTGCTGCGGGTTGCAAACAGGGTAAAGTCTCCTGGAGCTAGATAAAGCTTCTGTGCTGGGGCTATGGAGGCAAGACTTGGGGAGGTGAATTATGAGCCCAGCCTGAGTCACAACTGGGAGCATGCTGAGCAGGAGCCACAGATTTAACTTTGTAATAAGCTCCCAGCCCATGCTGTGGAGACAGGCTGGTGTTCATCTAGTGCTTGTCCTGCACCCTTGGTGTTTCACAATAGGCTTCTCAGATTCCCGGTAGATATGTTTTATATGTGGTGCTTAACTGAGCTTGGAAAAGGACTGTAGGATGCTACAGGAAGAGTCTGCAGGCTGGGATCTGAACTCTTTCCCAGCTTTTACTGTGCTGGCTTGAGCAAATTTTGAGCCCCGTGTCCTGCCAAGGGAGAGGGCAGCTGGTGTGGAGCCCCTGGGGAGCCCGGCAAGGTTTGAAGCGCTGTGTGATGTGCTGGGGAAGTGGAAGGTGAGGTTAGGGGTTGCCATCACCACCGAGTGTGCCTGTACAGGGCAGGGAGAGCTCCACAGAACATCGCAGCAGAGGGATCAAAACAGTCTGCGTTGCTAACGATTAAATTACAACTCCGCACATCTGCGCCGAGAGGAGGAGCTGTCAGCGGCTGGCTGCTGCCGAGCCACAATTCAATTTGCATGTTGTAGCGCTCCAGATTGAGAAGGTTTTCTAATCCCTTGTGAAGCAGGAACAACAGGCACTGGCTGTTGCCAGGTGCATAATGCATACAGGCACTGTGCAAACTTCTTTCAGTGTCCTCTCTAAAGCTGGATTTCTAGCGCTGTACTTTAGTCCCCAGCTCCACCCTAAGCTCCGACACACTCAGTCATCTCTCTGCTTTACAGTCCTAGAAGCAGACAGGCTGTAGCATGCTGTGCCAGTTACAGACAGCAGCATGACTGAGAGCAACCCGTCCTGGAGTCAAATTCTCCTCTCACAAAAGGGAACAGGCTTTTCGGTGACTGCCAGCCATGTTCATTCTGGGCCTTCTATAGGCTAAAACTGCTGCCTTCAGAGACTCTTACTCTTCCTTCTCTCTGGTAGTACCATGCTGTAACAGATGATATTTTTCTGCCTCTCATCTGGATCCTCTAGCTAGAGCTGCAGCTGTTTCCCAAAAGTGATAAATTGGGTCATCGCTCTGATTTCAAAGTAGGAATCAAATTGAGCTTTGTAGTCTCTCTGCTTCCCAGAGCAAGAGAGTGAATGCTGCTGAGCCAAATGGAGCTGCACCTGAACACAGCTCCACTCAGCTGGAAGATTTGGGGTTTTGGCTCTCTAGCGCTTGGCATTTGGATGTTAAAACAAGAAGTTCCCTTTTCTTGTCTGCAGTAGGGAGCTCAAAGGCAAACCTTTTAATAGAGGAAAAGGTGGCATCTTTGATGTGTATCACTCCTCCTGTCTTCATGGGAGGTCTGAGGCAGGCAGTGGGATTGCTCAGGGAGCAAAGATGTGTTGCTTGAAGACAGCAAGCAGGAGGGATTGGTGACCAGAGGGAGAGAACTGGGAAAGGTGGTTCTGCATCAGCCAAATACCAGGGGCTATAAATCAATTCCACTGCTTTAGTCTGAGGACACTTGGATTCCCTGATGGTGCAGTTAAGGCACAAATAAACTCCTGGGGAGCTAAGTATTGCTAGCAGCACATGCTATTTCAGCATCTGCCTCATAGCTGGCATGAGCATAGGCCTGTGGAAGGATTTTAATTCATAGCCCTGTGTTTGCTTTCACCTGACCACCTGTTTGTAGGAGTTTCACTGTTTCCAAAACATGAATTTATGTTCTCTGTCAATAACTGCTTCACAGCAAGAATTGCTAGCAGGGAAAGCCTGTGTCCTGCCTCCCAGATAAGAAGCTGATGAATTGGCCCTGGGCAATTTGTCTGAAAATACCAAGGATGTCTGAAATAAGCTGTTGTGACCCAGCAACTATCACTTGCATCAGTGTTAACTAGTGTCACAGTTGCATTCACTGTTAGTTTAAATTAAGAAGCTTTTCTCTTCCATGGAGTTAGCCAGGGTGACCTCTGGGTTTGGAGAATCTGTGGATATATCCTTAATGTTCAGAGATCAGGGTAGTTCCTTGCAGACATTAACATTGTTTCCAGCAGCCTTACCCTTCTAGTTGGGAAGTTTACCACTTAGTCTTACTGTGTTCAGAAGCTTACTAATGAAATACCATGCTTAAGGGTCAGTTGCACACAACCCCCATCTTAGTTTCTCAAGTGTGTTTTGTTCATCAGACTGCATTTGTGTTTTGAGTTGGCTATAAAACCACACAGAACTCTGAAATCTTCCTCCTGGGCTTCCTGAATTCTCAGAAAATGCTGGGTTGGGGTCTTGTGTAGAAGCCATAGAAGAGGAGGAGTTCTTGTGAGTGCTTCTTCCATTTGCGATGGCATGAGCAAGCTCCTATTCCACTAAGGGACCAATTGAATCACTGAGACAGTGACAGCTGCTTGCAGTGAAACGTGATGACAGAGAAGGACACTGCATCTCTTTGGCAATGAGATTCAGTGTCAGGGAACTGGCATGACATAGCCAGCTAACTGTTCTTGGGGTGCCTTGGCTTTGGGAAGCTTTGTATTGTCTTTTGCAGGCCAAACTGAGCTGCTTTGGAGCCCCATGAGTATGTGGCTTATTATGATGATGATGATTATTAACACAGTAGAAAGCTGGAAAGATAGTACCATGCTGATGCTGTGAGAATTTGTTTCTCTGGGCACTGCTGTCAGCTCCCCTCTGGGTGTATTTCTTTGGCAACATCTGTGAATCAAACCATTGCCCTTCCTGCAAGTAAGACACCAGCCTTTGCACTTAGGCATTGAATTGTCCTTTGCAGCCCTCTTCTGAGTTCTGTGAAAATTAATGTTCCAAACCCCTAATCAAATCAATCCATATGTGAATATGGAGGTCACATAGAGCCTGCCCTGAGTCTACACTGCCAGTGGTTTTCCTTCAGAATGTTTAAAAGGAAGAGTGAAGATATGACTGAGTCTCCCACCTTCAGTCCTCTTCTGCCTCTCCTCAAACCAAGATACTATATCCTTTGCTCAGCTGTGTCATAGTGGTGATTTGCTGGAGTCTGGCACCTGTCCAGCTTCCATGAAATATTTGCTGTGACTGTCAACCATAAGGTTTATCAGGTTCTTCTCCCCCTCTACTCTGCCTTAGTGACACCACACCTGGAATACTGTGTCCAATTTTGGGCTCCCCAGTTCAAGGGAGACAAAGACCTGCTGGAGAGAATCCAATGGAGAGACATGAGGATGGAGAGACATGAGGATGACACAAGGGGCTTGAGCATCTCCCCTATGAAGAGAGTCTGAGAGACCTGGGGCTGTTTAGTCTTGAGACTGAGAAAGGGGATCTGATCAATGCATATAAATATCTGAGGGGTGGGTGTGAAGTGGAGAGGGCCAACCTCTTTTTGGGGTGCAGTAATAAGACAAGGAACAACGGATACAAACTTGAGCATAGAAGGTTTCACTTCAACATGAGGAGAAACTTCTTTATGGTGAGAGTGACAGGGCACTGGAACAGGCTGCCCAGAGAGGTTGTGGAGTCTCCTTCTCTGGACACACTCAAAACCTGCCTGGATGCATTCCTGTGTGGACTACCCTAGGTGATCCTGCTTTGGCAGGGGGCTTGGACTCTATGATCTCTTGAGGTCCCTTCCCACCTCCAATGTTCTGTGATTCTGTGAATTTATGTAGCACAGAACACAGATCTGGATGGCGTTGCACGTGATGGTATCTGCAGGGTTTCTTTGTCCCCTTCATTTCTTAGAAAGGGTAGCTGTGAGCTACAGTATAGGCACTTTAAGGCTGCAATTTGTTTGTAAGAAAGTACTCTTTTTGCTGAATGTCTTGAAACAGTAGGACAGGAACAATCTTCCAGCTGATGGAAACAGAAATGTGCATTTGTGAGGGAGCCAAGGTTGTCACGCTGGAGCTTAGGCTGCCTGACTGACAGCATCCAAGCTGCTGTTACGGGGAGGTTTCTACCCTGTTGTTAATGCTCCTGAAAACCAGCGACTTGATGGAAGCCTCTCACTATAGACTCTTAGTTCTCACCTCAGCTATAAAGATGTGCTTTTCTATTTTAAGTGATGGACCAATTTAATTACAGTACCACCCACAAGTCGCCTTGTAGGCATAGAAAGGAAACTTAAGTCTGTTGCTGGGCTAACCTCCCCTTCTCAGAAGAATGGTTGAAAAAAAAGCTACTGTAATGCCTTGTCTTAGCCTTCTTCTCAGGTACCTGAGCATGACACACTTTTTGCAGGGGAGAATATTAACATGATCCAAAGTTAATTTCTTCAGCTGATGACAGTTTCCCACATCATCCAGTTCTTGCTGAGCTTTCCACCCTCAGCAGTGCCCGGAGGGATAATATTGCAGGACTGCTTGAGTCCTAAAGCGCATCTGTCATGATCTACTAAGCTGATGTTCCAGAGCTAGGACTCAGTGATGCTGGGCCTGGGCAGTTAATGTTCTACTAAACATTGTGGCATAATGAAGTTGGTTGCTGACCACTGCTGTCCCCAGTTGCTCATCACAAAATCAGTTGGTAAGTCATATCAGAAACTTAGGGTCTTGCCAGCTACATTATTAGCTTGAGGCATAGCCTGGTCCCTCATCCTCACCCAGAAACCCTTCATTTGAGTGAAGTACAGTTAAAATACACAAGTAACTGTTCTGTTGAGTGACATGGCTTGAAGCTGCCATGGTTTTTGTACATGAGATCATAACTCACTGTGACCTCAGCTTACATATGTCAGGGAGAGCTTTTTCTGTGATGGGTTTGGGACAGGTCAGGTTAAGATGCTTGAAGAAAAATAGGCAGTTGGTTTGATCCTGATCCTTGTTTAAAAAAAACACAAAAGAATGATGCAAAAAAAAAAAAATCACAAGTCAGATCTGGGGAGTAGGAGAATTCCATTTTGATTCTTTACAAAAGAAGGGGGGAAAAAATCAACTTTTGACTATACAAAAGCCTTACTTTAAAACATCCAATAAATGTGGTTTAAAACATGAATCTAGACTCTGGAGTGTGAACCATATCTCCAGTAATCTTACACAGTCAAACCCAGGTGCTTGCAGGCTGCTGTGGATTCTTCTGCCCTGCCTCTTGTTACTAACTCAAGAGCAGATGCTGCAGAAAGATCTACCACATTTTTAAGATCGCAGCTCTTCTCTGTCACTTGCTCTTGGAAAAGACAATCAGATCATTCTGATGCTAGATGCCCCTCCCTGGCAGAGGTTTTAATGCTTTCATGCCTGCTAGGGTAATAGCAAGCAGCATTTCAGATCACAGGCTTCTCTTACTCTCTATGTTCCTTCTCTATGGGTATTGAATTGTTTTTCTCCCACAGTATTTGACTTGAGGTTTTTCCCTGCCATTGTTTCTTCCATGGGGGCTGTGTGTCATCAGGCTGCTGACAGCACACACACTTGAGAGGATTCTTTTACATGTGCCTCTACTGGCATTTTATGATCCTGTCTCTTTCAACATGTGACAGCAGAATACAAAGTAGGTCACTTTATTTCCTTTCTGCTTTTCTCAGTTCTGCAGCTCTTGTGATCTTTTAATTCTTTCTGAATATCAGGCAGTTTTGGAGGCTCATGACTAGGAGAGTTCAGCAGGCTCCTAAAGCTTCAGTAGTCATCTTGGGATTGGACCTTAACAGGGCACTAGGGACATCTTTCTTAGTAGCCTTTGGGTGCCTTAGATGCCCTGCTAATTAGTGCCCTTGACATGTATTAAGGAGATGAGAAGGAAGAATCACAGTGGCTTTCCTAATGCACAACCATTGCTTGGCGCTATGATGCATCCTGTGGCTGCAGCTGGCCCTGCCCTGCCCTCTTGTTCCCTCCAAGCTGATTGTAGCTGGCAGTTGTTGTCTAGAAGCAGTAAACCAAGTGAATAGCTGTACTTACTGCCATTTATAAAAGTGCACCAAACAAAAGCTCTAGTCACAGTCACAAGTCAGTCCTTAAAAAAGCATATGGGAGGAATTTAGTCTTCCCTGAGTCAGGCCAGTTCAGGCTACTGGAGACTGACAACAAACCCAGAGACTTTAAAGTATCGGAATTTTTCCACCTGCAGACTCATTCTTGGGCCCCCAAGGTAGTAGAAACATTGGGGTAAAATTATAGCACCATTTCACTGAAAAATTCCCTTTGTAAATGATTCTCAGAAGCTGATCATGTAAGATCAGAGTCGGTGCAGAGTAACAAAGACTTGCGGCCCTCTTCAACTTCTGTCACTTGTTTTCTCAGCAGGGTAACTGCGGTAGCAAATTATTCTGTTACCCAAAGGCAAGAATGAACCCCTGTGGCTTATCCCACCTTAAAAATACGTTTCTATGTGGTCAAATGCATGCAAACCCCAGATTTTTGTAGAGCTTCTCTGAATTGTGGGGGCTGGGTTGGAGATGCAAAGAGACCTGGTACAAAGCTTCCACCCAAGGTGCCTTTAAGTGGTGTTGAATGCCTGAGGGAACTGCTCAACTGCTATGCCTGGTTAGTTAGGAAAAGTCAAGTAGAACTTGAAGTTGTATATATTAGTATAAAGTGCAGCTTCTGAAGAACTTTGCTCTGCAAGCATGTAATCCTCTTTAAATATAGCCAAAAATTCAGATGCAAGAATTATATCAAGAGAGCAATGCGGCAGCATTTTGGGAACAGCAGAGTTTAAGATTCCCATTAAACCAAAATTAGTTGTGCAAATAAAACTTCCAGCTGATGCAGTACAAATTAGTGGGTTTAAAATCCAGAGAAAAAGAAGCTGGGTTATTAATCCCTGAGCTGAAGCCCCTAAGTCCTTTAAGAGAGTGACTTCCGCTTGTCATCAAATCCCTCTGAATCACGGAAAACACAGACCCAGAGTTGTTCTCTGCTGCATAGTAAGAGGAAATTTAAGCAGTGAACTAAATAAATACACTGATTAATTGGCAGCAGTAAGGAGCTGTGTATGCACTGGATCTAATTGCTTTTTCGTATTGTCTTCCTCTATCATATTGGAAGACATGGGTTTGTATATTGTGCATGCAAAAATATGCTAAAACTCTTCCCACCCCTCACCAAGGCTTTAAACCTTCAACTTCAAAGGTCATTGTGTGGATCACCTCATATTGCTTTGGACAGGCTTTGCTGGGGATGTTGCTCAGCCAAGCTGAATTTATCAGTAGAAGTTCAAGCTGAAATTGAACACACCTCGGAATTACAGAGTAAATCAAATCTCATTTCCTTGCTTGCAGAGAATGTGGGCTGTGTGGGCTTTCTTCTTCCTTCTCAGTAATTTCTATTCTACCAGGTCAGAGTTACCTTTTTCTTAGGAGAAATACTGAGTGAGAGGCTTCCTTGAGCCTTATTCAAAAACCCATCAGAGCTAATAGCTTTGAAAACGTTTGATGTCCAGGAGGCACTTGGGAGCACTCAATCCTCACGCAGGGATTTTTAGGCTGTAGAACAATGGTGTCCTTCAAGCACTGCAGAAATTACTGTGGAGATGATATTTCCATTACAGATCCTGCAGGTACTTATCTGGGAATATGGCAAAAGAGAACTTTAGAGAAGTGGCAGCCTTGATGATCAACTCCTCCCCAAGAGGATGGCCTCGTCTTTCCCTAAGTCTTCAGTAGTGCTGGATGTACAAATATATCCCACCTCTGTAGCCAGCAGGTTCAGTTCAGAGCTGTGACAGCAAAGGGTGCCTGTTTTTGATTCAGAGGGCAGGCATTGTGGACAAGCAGTTCTCCAGCTTGCTGCTCTGCCTACCGATGAGCTCAATTTGAGGATTCAGTAGCTAAAGGTGCTTTGGAAAAGAAGCATAAGCTTTGTTCTTCTCATCCTTTGGAGAGAGTGGGTCCAGTGCCAGCACAAGTCACCTTTCCTTAAATGTCAATGGCAGGCATAGAGCCAAGACAATAATTTTATCTGGCCTCCACTTTGTGTCATGTTCTTCCTGCCATTCCTGTATCTGCACCTCTGTGGAGGTAAGTCACTCTGATAGAAGTAAGGTGCTTCTTTTCAGTCTCTTCTCAGCCATAGATTCTGAAGAGAGTTTTCTCCTGTAGTGTTTTGGGGATGTTGCTGGGAGTGTTGTTCCCAGGGAGGTGGTGGACTCACCATCCCTGGAGGTGTTCAAAAAAAGATTGGATGTGTGAGGTGGTTTGAGACGTAACTGGAGTTTAAGAGCTCAGATGGTAGCAAGAAAACCAAGAAATCCTTCCCCTGCCCCCGAAGAGACTGGAGGTAAATCTACCAAATCTGGAGTCCATGTGGAAGTAGAAGTAAATTTTTTAACTAGATAGATAGATAGATATCAATAACAGGGAGGATTTACAAGGGTAAGGAATAAGGATGAATAGGAAAATATACAAAACCATATTTGGATGGCCTTGTCTCTCCCTCGGTGTATGTGGATTTCAGTCCTCTAGAGAAGTGTAGACGCAGCAGGGAGATCAGGTGTGGCCACATGGCAGAACCAGGAGGCTGGCAGCAGCTGTGGGTCCTTTCAAACAGGTGAGGCAGGAGCAAAGAAAAAGATGGCTGCCAGGCTCTCCCTTTATAGTCTTGCTGGACAGTAAGGGGAGCGGAACAGACCAAGTTAGACCCAGGGGACCCCTCCGCCCAGGAGGGAGAAACCACGTCCACCTGAATCCAGGTTTCCTTTGTCCCCTGGGGGAAGCAGGGCTCTTGCAACCCTCCCCCCCCCCAGGATGGGTGTAACCCAGCACAATGTGGCACTTGAAGCCATGGCTTAGTTGTCAGGAGGTGTTAGGTATTAGGTAATAGGTTGGACTTGATGATCTCTGAGGTATTTTCCAATCTGGTTGACTCTGTGTGATTCTGTCTGAACTGTGAGAAAGCTGGTGCTGAAGAGGTGGTAGGTCTGATGCCGTAAGGATATAGGCAGAACAAATGTTGGAGGAATTAACACTGAGTTCCCAGGCCCATGAGCCCTTTTCGTCCTCCAAATGCCTTTGGATTGCAAGATGCCACTTAGCTGTGGCAGGAATTCTTCTTCAGAAACGTGGCTATTATCTTGGATAAATGACTGGAAAATACGGTGGAATAACTCTGTCAGCAACTTTTGGTGCCTCTGTGTTTGTTGCAGAGAATGTACACGGTCTCCTCTTCCCGAGAAGGGCAGACTGTTTGATTTCTCAGAAACCTCTGACCTGTTTTCTGTGTGTGGTCCAGTGCCCAAGTCTCTGCTCCCCCTCAGATTTGCCTTGCTGACTGTCTGTTGGCCAGCTGTCCTGTACTTCTCTAGTCTTCAAAAAGTGTCTCAGCTCACAATGTTTAGCATCTCATCAGCCCTTGGTGATGATTATCTTGGATAGTAGCCTCTGTTTTCCCAGCTGACTCAATAACCATTGAAATATTCCTTTTGAATTAACTTAGCAGTCGGCTTGAAGTAGCTCTGTTTTTAAAGGAAAAAGGCATTTTCTGTGCTGTCCATGAATGCTTCCAACCATAACTGGTCTCATTCTGTTTCAGCTCTGGTCATTGCCCAGATGGAGTTTAAAAAGAATGACACATTCCAAGAGCACAAAAGGGAATAATTTAACAAGTTAAAATGTTAACAAGCTTCACTCCTTCAGCATGTAATCTCAGAAGTTATTTGGGGTTTCTATTTCTGCTGTCATCACAGACTTTGTGTTTTCCCTCTCCTCCAGCTGTGCAGTGCAGAGTAGGATCCAAAAGTGTGGTTGGGGTGTGTGAGGAGCCACTTAATTGGGACAGATTTGATCCCATTGTCTTGGTAAGAATTTCATCACTGTCACACTTCTTATGAACTTGACTTGCACAGGTGCATTCTCAGTATCTGGGGGCAATCATCTCTTCCTTCACACTTCCTCAGTTTCTGCTGAGGTAGCACTGTGCCTGCTCATCAGCACCCTCAGTTCTTGTGCCCAGAACGAAGAGACTTCTGAGTTGCACATTCGAATGTCTTGTTTGTCTGGCCTGCATTAGGAATGGTGTGGCCAGCAGGAGCAGGGAGGTCATTGTGCCCCTGTACTCTGCTTTGGTTAGGCCGCACCTTGAGTCCTGTGTCCAGTTCTGGGCCCCTCAGTTTAAGGAGGACGTCGAGACACTTGAACATGTCCAGAGAAGGGCAACGAAGCTGGGGAGAGGCCTTGAGCACAAGCCCTATGAGGAGAGGCTGAGGGAGCTGGGGTTGTTTAGCCTGGAGAAGAGGAGGCTCAGGGGCGACCTCATTGCTCTCTACAACTGCCTGAAAGGTGGCTGTAGCCAGGAAGGGGTTGGCCTCTTCTCCCTAGCAACCAGCACCAGAACAAGGGGACACAGTCTCAAGCTGCACCAGGGGAAGTTTAGGCTCGAGGTGAGGAGAAAGTTCTTCACCGAGAGAGTGATTGGCCATTGGAATGGGCTGCCCAGGGAGGTGGTTGAGTCCCCATCCCTGGAGGTGTTCAAGAGGGGACTGGATGTGGCACTTGGTGCCATGGTCTAGTCGTGAGGTCTGTGGTTACAGGTTGGACTCGATGATCTTCGAGGTCTCTTCCAACCTTGGTAACACTGTGATACTGTTTCTGCAGTAAGTGCCTATGAAGAAGGAACTCCAGACTTTGTATTGCCATTTGTGACCTGCACTTAGATTGATTTCGGTCACTTTTGGAACTGTAGCCTTAGAGCAGACATGTTGCAACAGAAGCTCCCTTTTCACTACAGGATTTTCTGCTTTTGAGGATCATCCAGCAGCTTATATCTGTCTGTTCCAACTCCAGATCTGCACAAGCCTTAGTAACTACAACTTTTATGTGGGTTGAGTCACACAAACTTCCAAGCACTGCCCACCTTTCCTTATTAGCTGGCTATCTTAGCATACTGCTACTACAGCTTTTCTAGCTGTTTGCAGCTAGAGCTATTTGTAGCTAACCAGTTGGCTACAGATCTTCTATTTACTTTGGGCTGCATCTTTAGAAGGCATTTTTGCAGATCGAATTTATGAGTCCCTTAGAGTCACTAAGCTGTAGGAGAGTCTCCTAGATAGCACCATGCAGGAAAGGACTCTTGGACTCACTGTAATATACCTGGAAATGTTGGCTCAAGGCTCAAGAAGGGTCAGGAAGGCAAATAACAAATTAAAAATTATTAGAGAGTGCAAAAATAAATCAGGAACGTTGTGTTGTCACCATGTAAGTCTGTGACAGCCTGTGTATGAAATCTTGTGTGTTGATTCTTCTTCTCTCTAGCAACCAGCACCAGAACAAGAGGACACAGTCTCAAGCTGTGCCAGGGGAGGTTTAGGCTCGAGGTGAGGAGGAACTTCTTCACTGAGAGAGTCATTCATCATTGGAATGGGCTGCCCGGGGAGGTGGTGGAGTCACCGTCCCTGGAGGTGTTCAAGAGGGGACTGGACGTGGCACTTGGTGCCATGGTCTAGTCATGAGGTCTGTGGTGACAGGTTGGACTCGATGATCTTTGAGGTCTCTTCCAACCTTGGCGATACTGTGATACTGGGATTCCAGTGCCCTTACTTCAGAACAACTGTGGAACTGCAAAATAGTTCAGATAATCAAACAGTGATTTGTTTATCTGATTTCCTGGCTATCCAGACTTCTTGCCTTCATTCAAAAGCTTTTGTTTTCCCCATCTTTGAATGTGTTTTCCACATGTGATCAGTTAGGCAAGTGAGCTCTGTATTTCCTTTTTCTTGGCTTCCTTGCACCTCCTTAAGCCACTGAATTACTGCCTTTTATTGCTTCCATTATTAGCCAATAGCAGTTCGTAGCTGGCCTTCTGTTGTCACTGTTCAGTTGCTTAAATGTAAGCAGGAGCTATGGAGCTGATCTTTCTAAGCTTTGCCTTTCCAAAGGCATACCTTCCTGCCCCAGTTCCACCTGGGTCTTTCTTTGGAATGTCCTATATTGTTTTCACTTACTTTAAACATGAGGATGATCAGAGGGCTGGAGCACCTCTCCTATGAGGACAGACTGAAGGAGTTGGGGCTGTTCAGTCTGGAGAAGAGAAGGCTCAGAAGTGACCTAATTGTAATTGTGGCCTTCCAGTATCTGAAGGGGGCCTACAGGAAGGCTGGGGAGGGACTTCTCAGGATCTCAGGTAGTGAGAGGACAAGGGGGAATGGAATGAAGCTGGAGGTGGGGAGATTCAGGCTAGATGTGAGGAGGAAGTTCTTCACCATGAGAGTGGTGAAGCCCTGGAAGGGGTTGTCCTGGGAGGTGGTTGAGGCCCCGTCCCTGGAGGTGTTTAAGCTCAGGCTGGATGAGGCTCTGGCCAGGCTGATCTAGTGTGGGGTGTCCCTGCCCATGGCAGGGGGTTGGAACTAGATGATCCTTGTGGTCCCTTCCAACCCTGACTGATACTATGATACATACCAGCATCCACTTGGTTTGTGGCCATGGTTTTTTTTTTAGTCTGTTGTTATTTAGATTTGCTGTTTCCTTTAGTTAAATGTATTCATGTTGTGCAAACCAAGTTCAACAAGATTTCTGAATATTAAAAAAAAAATTCATAAAATAGATTAGCCTCTACATTTTCTCAGCATGTGTCACACCCAGGCCTGCAATAGTACAATTCATAGAGGCTGTTTGTTTGCTAGCTGCTGTGAAGGAAAAAGAAGGGGAAAAACCCCAAACAAACAAATGCCTGATGAGCTCCAAAGCTTTTTGGAGTGTCTGTGTCCTCTGTTCATTTGACTTGATCTTCAAGTCAGAGCTCTAGTGAGTTTTGACTTTTTTGTCCTCTAAATCAGTCTGTAACTGAGGTTGTAGACAGGTGGGGGTTGGTCTCTTCTCCCAGGCAACCAGCACCAGAACAAGAGGACACAGTCTCAAGCTGCGCCAGAGGAGGTTCAGACTGGCTATTAGGAAGAAATTCTACACAGAGAGAATGGTTGCCCATTGGAATGTGCTGCCTGGGGAGGTGGTGGAGTCACCATCATTGGAGGTGTTTAGGAGGAGACTTGATAGGGTGCTTGGTTTAGTTGATTAGATGGTGTTGGATGATGGGTTGGACCTGATGATCTTGAAGGTCTCTTCCAACCTGGTCTGGTCTGGTCTATTCTATTCTATTCTATTCTATTCTATTCTATTCTATTCTATTCTATTCTATTCTATTCTATTCTCTACGCTACTCTACTCTACTCTACTCTGCTCTACTCTACTCTGCTCTACTCTACTCTACTCTACTCCGACCATTTTATCATGCAGAAGTCCATGATGGCTGTGTGAGGAGCACAAGCTCTCCTGGATCCTCCACTGATTCCTGTGAACCTGAGCAGGTGACATAGTTCTAGAAACTCCCGTGACTGCCGATACTGGGTTAGACCATAAGGAGAATGAGAGTCCCCATTGATTTTTCACTGGGACATGACTAGGTTTTGGTTTCCTTGAACTGGGAAGTCTGCTCGCTTCTGTTGGGGTTTGACTGGGAAGGGTTTTGTTGCATACCCTGTCTTATCTGTTCTCTAGACAGCCTTATTTCTGAGCCAAACTGTCCTCTGGGCAAATTGGAGTTTGTTTACTGGGAATTAATTTCCCCATGTGTATTTTAGGGATCCTGTTGAGGCGATCTGAACTGAAAGTCGTGTGTTTGGGTTTCAACGTTTGCCAGGATTCTTTCTGGCCACAAAAAGGTTTTTTCAGACCTTTCTTAAAATCTTCAACTACTTGTTTTTAGGTCTTGTAGCTTGCTTTGATTTTTACAGCAGCTTTGTGTGTTCTGGCTTCTCGGTTCTGCTGGAGCAGCAGCTCACAACTTAGACTCTTTTATCTTGTTTTGGGTACCAAGGTTACTGGTCTTACATTAGTCAGTGAACTGGTGCTGGAGAACTGCTGGTGATTTTTATTTTCTTTAGGTCTCTGTGTTGAGGGGGACAAGGTCTTCTGTAAATAAAGAATTTCACCAAAGGCCGTGCTCAAATCACAACATTCATCTATGTGGGCTATGCACAGTGAGCGTAAGGAGGTTCCTATCCCCCCGTCTTATGCTTTGGTGACAGCAGATGATTCAGTGCTGTGCTAGAATGCAGCTGGTAGATAAAGAGCCTCTCCTGGAACAGCCCATCACATTTGAGCACTTAAGTTAATTGTAAGCACCACGGGGAAATAAAAAAATTAACGGTCCGGTCCGTGGCTGGCTGCGGTGCGTTGCGAGCCTTGGCAGAGTTGCAAGTGCTTTCACATACCTAGCAGTGAGAAATGCTTTCATAAATGCCACCAGCTGGAGATAAGAGTTCACAGCTCCAAAATGGGCTCTAACTCCAAAATAGCAAATCTCTCCGTCTCATGGTTTGATGCTCCTGCCCTTCCATATGCTGCGGGCTCTCCTCACGACATTGCCAACAGCGGGCAAGCTTAGCGGGCCTCGCTCAGGTTCTGAGAGATTTCCCTATGTAAATCTACAAGTCTGCTCTGGCAGATTTCATTAATTCCTAATTTTAAAGATAATTTGTTTCAGGATCTTTGAATTCTTTTCCCTGCCTGGGCTTTGGAAGCGCCAGCATTGCGCGGTGCATGGATGCTCGTTCTCTTGGCAGACACTCTCTGAACTAATTTTCTTCCCTTGAGTAACGCAGAATTGCCTCCTGTAATTTGTCTTCAGACCCTGTCCCTGCAGCCTGGGGAAGAGCACACAAGACCCCACAGTGCCTGCCAGGTTCTTTGAGGCAGGTGGGATATGCAGATTGGTATAAACTCACTGACTATCTTTGGAATATTGCATCCAGTTTTGGTCTCCCAGTTCAAGAGGGACAGGGATCTGCCTGAGAGAGTCCAACCAGGATGATGAAGGGACTGCAGCACATCCTCTGTGAGGAGAGGCTGAGAGCCCTGGGGCTTTTTAGTCTGAAGAAGACTGAGAGGGGATTTAAGACATGTTTATGAATATCTGAGGGCTGGCTGTGATAGGACCAGGGGTAATGGATATAAACTACAACACAGGAGGTTCCCCCTCAACATGAGGAGGAACTCTTCACTGTGAGGGTCACAGAGCACTGAAACAGGCTGCCTAGGGAGGTTGTGGAGTCTCCTTCTCTGGAGACTTTCAAGACCCATCTGGATGTGTTCCTGTGTGACCTGTGCTAGTTTCTATGGTCCTGCTCTGGCAGGGGGGTTGGACTCAATGTCATCTTCGGAGGTCCCTTCCAAACCCTAACATCCTGTGATCCTGTGAAACTTAGAAAAGCAGGCTGGTCTGGAGACAAAGCAGTGTGAGCTAAGTGCATTTTTGTTCTTGTGCTGCAAACCCAAATGAGTTGAGCAAAGTGCATTTAACACCTATGAGAGCTGTCATATGTGTAGACATGACTTCTTGAAGTTGCTCTGAAGTAGAACTCATTTCATAAGCTTTGTGTAGACATGACTTCGTGAAATTACTCTGAAATAGAAGTACTCATGGCATAATCTTTCTGGTGAGGTAAATAGGCTTTTAACTATCTGACTCCTGGAGCTCAGAGGGTGCCATACATGTAGCACAGGACTCTCTAGCCCTAGTGGTGGCTACACAGGGCTGTCAAGGCTTATCCACCACATCAGTGCCTTCTGTTTGTTTATACGTCTTAAAAATGAAGTTCTCTAGAATCTATGCAGGAAAGTCATTCTGCCCCTGGACTCAGCACTGGTTAGGCCACACCTTGAGTCCTGTGTCCAGTTCTGGGCCCCTCAGTTTAGGAAAGATTTTGACTTGCTGGAATGTGTCCAGAGAAGGGCAACAAAGCTGGGGAGGGGTTTGGAACACAAGCCCTGTGAGGAGAGGCTGAGGGAGCTAGGGTTGCTTAGCCTGGAGAGGAGGAGGCTCAGAGGAGACCTTATTGCTGTCTACAACTACCTGAAGGGAGGTTGTAGCCAGGTGGGGGCTGGTCTCTTCTCCCAGGCAGCCAGCACCAGAACAAGAGGACACAGTCTCAAGCTGCACCAGGAGAGGTTTAGGCTGGGTGTTAGGAAGAAGTTCTTCACAGAGAGAGTGATTGGCCATTGGAATGGGTTGCCCAGGGAGGTGGTGGAGTTACCATCACTGGAGGTGTTCAGGAAGAGACTGGCTGGGGTGCTTGGTGCCATGGTTTAGTTGATTAGATGATGTTGGGTGATAGGTTGGACTTGATGATCTGAAAGGCCATGCTATGCTATGCTATTCTATGCATGTAGCTGGTTGTTTCTTGTTATTTGTCTTTGTCATTCTTTGCAGCCTTTCAGCTTCATAAATTATGTGTTGACTCTTACAATACAATACAATACAATACAATACATTACAATACAATACAATACAATACAATACAATACAATACAATACACCAGGTTGGAAGAGACCTTCAAGATCATCGTGTCCAACCCACCCAACAACTAGACCATACAGCCAAGCACCCCATCAAGTCTTCTCCTGAACACCTCCAGTGAAGGTGACTCCACCACCTCCACGGGTAGCCGATTCCAATGGCCAATCAATCAATCTTGTGAAGGCTTGTCCCACATGGGCTCGGAATGGGCATCACATTGAGCGTTTACAGCTGCTTTTGGATGGAGCTGGTAACAGTTTGGACTTCAGGGTGTTTCTGAAAGCTGTGTGATTTCCAGAGCACTTGCATCAGTGAGTCTTTTCCCACCATTAAAGAGAGGTGAATACTCTAGGGCTTCTAATGGATTGTGGGTTTAAAACATTTCTGGAATGGATAAATCTCATCCCAAAACAGGGCACCGTATCTGCCAGCAGAGTTCAGACAACGACAGTCATCCTCCCAGTGAGCTTCTAAATTACTTCTCTGTAAAAGAGGCACCTGTGGGCACAGGAGAAAGACTGTAACTAAACCCTCCTACTCCATGGATAGAAACTGTCAACTTTGTAGGCTTTTTCCTTTAAAAATCACAGATCTCTGTGAGCTACTGTATATCATCTGAGCTACTGTATATCATCTGAGCCCAACAGAATGACTCTGTGCTGTTAGGAGAAGGTGGTGTGAAACGTCCCTCTATGATGTTGCTAAGTATAATAATAATAATAATCATATTTTATGTATGAACAAAACCTTTTACCTTGTGTAGAGAAATGGCAAGGGCTGGATTTCAATAACCTTCCACTGCAAGTGTATAAAAGCAGCCCTTAGGAAGGATCTGGGTTGCGGAGAGTTAGTTTTCCCTCGTGCTTGGTTGTACGCAGAGTTGTGCAGTGAACAGAGAGGACTGCCCGAAGTGACTGTCAGGGACAAAAGGCTAACTGATGGGCAAAGGGTGTTTGCTTCCTAGACACAGTGTATCCTGGCTAGTACTCAGTGAGCTGAGCAGAGGAAGATAATAGGCAAAGCTGGAGTGTCTGAGTAACCTGGTGGGAACTGTGTGCAAGGGGTCCCTGCACCCACCTTAGCAGCGGGAACCAGGGTGAGGCACCTTCACCTCTGGGCTCACTCATCTTTGCTGCATGCTGCTCAGCTTTCTCCATCTATCCAGCTCCAGATACTGAGCAAGAGGCACTCATGACTCCCCTCAGCTTTTGTTTCTCCACAGTCAGGAACTGGAGCATGTATTTGTGGCCCCGTGCCATACTGGGACTCATAGGCAGCTGCGCTCACCTCTGCAGGCATTTCTTCCCCCTGTGATTTGAACAGATTGCTTGGGTCTTACTGTCCAGCATTGCTGAGGCATCTGCATCACTGCAGTCCTGTTTTCATACTTCAGAGGAGAAATTCACCCTTGCTTATTGTCGCTTAATCTTTTGGGCTAACAGCTTTTTACTGTTGGAAAAATGTGTCCCTACATGGTGCTGCATCCTATTCTGAGAGTGACAGCTGTGTGAGTTGGTGGGGGCTGTCTTACAGACTTAGTGTGAGCAGCCTTATGCTCTCAGCCCACAGCAGGAGAGGGCCGTAGGTCCTTCACTTGCGTGTAGTACAAACAGCAACTGCTTGATGCAGGAGATGTGGGACACTGGAACAGGAATGACAAAGTGCTGCATATCTTGCACATACGTAGCATGTTTACATTTGAGTTTCAAGCCCAAATTATTGTCTTTCCCACCATGTACTCCAGACTCACTCTGCATCCTCTGGATCCATAGAAGTGTACTGCATGCACAGCATGTCTTTGGAGTCTGAGTTATTAGATTGTCATAGCAACATCATCCTCCTCTTCCTCTTAGCATTCACGAACATGGAGTTAATAGTCATGACTTCATCATTTTGAAGATGAGGGATGATGTTGAACCATCAGCTCCAGGCTGGCTGCAAAGGTGTGTTGGGTCAGGCAAAAGCTCTTGTCCTAGGGTGGGTGCTTTTCTTGAAGCCAGCATGAATGGCTTCCAGGATATGTGTAGCACTGACAGTCTAGTGGATCCTTCCTTTGGACTCAGCTCCTGCAGCCTGCAAAGGAGGAGAAGGAGAGGAGTGCAGAGGGGATCTGGGCAGAGTTTGTTGGGAAATTTGGCAGCTGTGTGTGGGGGTTCTTTTATTTAACTTGTAATTATTTAGTTATGTGTTTTGTCTGTGGCACTTCTGGTGATTAATTCTAGCAGAGACTCCAGCCTGCATCAGCAACTTGAAGTTGCTCTATAAAAAGCGTGATGCCGTTTGAGGGAAAAAATCCAGACAACAGAACCCACAACACTTTCCATATTAATTAGATGATACCTTTGTAAAATGTGGGTCAGTTATTTGGCCCTTTATTATGGAGAGGCAATAGCCCTTTCATAGTCCAGGTGGCAGCAGCCTTTTCATTACAATGAGCAATGTTGCTATTCAGTTGAATTCACCAGGAGAAACACTCAGGGACTGTGTCATTGCTTTTAGAGATTAGTGAAGGAGAATAAGGGGAAGATTTGAACTAAACCTGGAGCAAACAAGCCAGTTTGAAGACTCTAGTGTTAAATGCACATCAGATTTCTGTTAGAAAAAGGAAAACCTGATGTCTCTTCCTACAGCCTCAACTCCCCTTTGAGGTGAGGGGACAGACTGCTGGGTTTGCTCCTGGTATCTTGGGCTTTGCTGAAGTTTCAGGGGTGAAGTTGCTGTAATTACCTCAGTACACAGTCACTGCCAGGCACTCTGCATCCTTCATAAAGAGGTCAAAAGGCATATTTGTCTGTCTTCATCTGCCTTTGGCCCGTATGCTGGGTCTGTGCAGTAGCACTGGCCATGGGTTGTCGTTACATACACCACAGACTGGCTGCTGCAGCATGGGACAGCTGGGACAGAAGTGCCCAACTTTTTAGTCCCTGGGGGGCTTGCAAGGCCTCATCTGGAGAGCTTTCTCCCACCACACCTTTGTGAGTGACATAGAGTTGGTGTGGGAATTAACTGCATTTTAACCTGGGAGTTGTTAGGGTTGGGGGTTCTGGCCTTTTGATTGATGTGAGATCATTCAGTCAATTCTTTTCCAACTGCTTCTGTGTCCTGGTAGGTAATGGTTGTCTCGTGGGTGTGGAGGTGCTTTAGCAAGGTCCAGGTGGTGCTGACTGATTGTGTTCCTGTCCTTTCCTGTGCTGATTAAAAAAAAACAAACAACAGCTTAGAGACCTTGCTTCTGCTTTTCCTTTTTTTTTTTGATCATTATCCATGCATGTTTCTCAGAACCTACCTACTAGCAGGTCCTTTTCTGGGTGGTGTAAATCAGTGCCACTCTCTAATTTTCTGTTCTAATAAGGCTGAGACTGCAGTTGCAGGTGATGAAAGATTCTACAAGTTCAGAAGTTACTAAGCAATGAAGCCTACCATGTCTGCCAGAAAGATGGCCTCTGTTCTGTGTGTTGCCCATTGGATTGCATTGCTAGGGTAGATTCATCTCTGCCTTTGCTGTTAATGATGGTTGTGTTCTGCTGGGCAGGATGGGGACTAGGGGCTGCTGCATGTAATTGCCTTGTTTCCCCAGGACATGCTCTTCAAGAAGGTCTGGTCTCTCCTCAGGGAGTGCAGCAAGTCAGTAAGGAAGAAGCCAATGTCTAGAGAGTGGCACAGCAAAGCATGGGCTGGCCTTGAATGTGGAAAATTTGGGGGTGGGGCAGTTGTTTTGAAGGAACCAGTTTCAGAGCTTGTGTCCACAAGAATCCATTGACCCTCTGGAGGTTGTCCATCCAGTTTGCAAGGGAGTGATGAGCTACTGGATACAGCAAACTAAGGAGCCCAAAACTTTGAAATATTCAATCTTGTTCCTTTGGGTGCAGTGGCATGGCACAGGTGAAATGCTGCGGAGAGCTGAGCCCCTCTGTTGGAAGCCAGAGCTAGCCCCCTCAGTATGCTACAGAATACAGAATGAACCAGGTTGGAAAAGACCTTTGAAATCATCAAGTCCAACCTATCACCCAACACCATCTAATCAACTACACCATGTCACCAAGTGCCTTATCCAGTTTCTTTTTAAACACTTCCAGTGATGGTGACTCCACCACCTCCCCAGGCAGCCCATTCCAATGGTCAATCACCCTTTCTGTGAAGAAAGCTGTAGAGAGCAATAAGGTCTCCCCTGAGCCTCCTGTTCTCCAGGCCAAACAACCCCAGCTCCCTCAGCCTCTCCTCACAGGGCTTGTGCTTGAGACCTCTCACCAGCCTCATTGCCCTTCTCTGGACACGTTCAAGTGTCTCAATGTCCTTCTTAAATTGAGGGGCCCAGAACTGGACACAGTACTCAAGGTGTGGCCTAATCAGTACTGAGTACAGGGGCAAAATGACTTCTCTGTTCCTGCTGGCCACACTATTCCTGATACTGGCCAGGATGCCATTACCTCTGCTTGTAGGTTGTCAGTGTCATTGGGGAAGGAGAATTATGGGGCAGAGGCAGTTGTGGCTACAGGAGGAAGCTGAAGCCTGAGTGCCACAGAAGGCACTTGGCATTCAGAGCAGCTCCTGAAGCGTCGGTCTGGGAACACGTACGAAGGGACCTGCATTGCTAACGCTTCTCTGGAACTTCTGCAAAGCAGTCAGTGAGAGAATGGTGGGGCAGGGGGTTAATTGGATAGCAAATTATCTTTAAATTACAGTGATGGAGCTCCACTGACTTCTGGTGTGTTGCAGTGGAGTGAATGAGCGACTGTAGCCTCAAGGGCTGTTACAGGTAACTGCAGGAAAGGAATTCAGCAGACTTCACATTTCTTGTATTGGCCATGTCCAAGTTGCTCGCTTCTGTCATGCTGCTTTTTTTAAGACTCTGATCCCCCTAAGGTAACCTACCAAAAAAAGAGAAAGATTTAGGTTGTGACTGCTCTTCACTTGATTTTTTTTTCTCCCCCCACTGTAGAGCTCCAGTAAAGTGGTTTTTTAAAAAACAGTTTGCCCTGCATGATTGTCCTTGCCCTCTGAGCGGTGTCACATCAAGCTCTTTGGAAATCAGCTGTAGCCCACTGTGCCTGGCACTGGAAGTGGTGTTCTTCCAGGTGCTTGGGAGATTTTAAAAACTGAAAGACCTATTTAAAAGTGGTGTGGAAAAGTTCAGCTAAAACTCTCTTCCTTGAGGTTATTCATACTTCACCGTCTTGGAATCGGTGTTTTCTAGTCTGCCATAGAGACTCCCAGGAAGACCAGGGCTGGACAAGACCTTGAAGGAGAAATGCTTTCATCTCAAAATTAAATTCCTCTGACAGAAGGGTGCAGATAAAGACCTCATGTGTTTAACTCAAAAGGGCATTCTTCCTGCAGTAGTTCTCCTGGACAAAAGGCCAAGCAGCGTGGAAGAAGGACAGAGGATGCTAACACATCCTTCTCTGGAGATGTTCAAAACCCACCTGGACATGTTCCTGTGTGACCTACTCTGGGTGATCCTGCTCTGGCAGGGGGTTGGGCTTGGATGATCTTTCGAGGTCCCTTCCAGCCCCTAACGTTCTGTGATTAACACACAATCTTCTGTTACACAGAGGATGCAGGGTTTTGATCATCTGTGCATTTCAAACTTCCATGTGCAGTGCTCTTAATACCTTCTGCTGCTCTTTAACCTCTGTCTAGCAGCTGCATCTTAAAGAGCAGACGAAACCTTCGCAAGGACTGCAGGTCCTAATCTCAGTAACAGTTTCTCTCCATTGTGAGGTATGAAGTGAAATGATCTGTGAGTGGGTTTATCTCAGATCCCACGTAGCATTTTTCCTCTCAGCAGCAGCAAGAAAGGGAAATTATCAGACAATGAGGAGAAGCTGTTTATTTTAAACTTACCCTTTCTTTTTAAGTTCTGTTTCATAATTAAAGGGGCTAAGGAGTGGGAGCCAATGAAAATGTGTAGCTAAAGGGATAAGCTCATCTCAAGTTCAGTGCAGAGATTCCATTAAGCGGTGGGTAACACAGCAGAGACTTTGGGGCTTGTTCATTATCTGTTCTTCTCCTAGAGTATCAAACTGAGTTCTTAGCTGCCTTTCAAAGGTGGCATGGGAGGGCTGATTTAAAGGGTGCTGATTACAGAGCTCACTGCTGCCCTTGGAGCTTACTACTCCTACCATGTTTTGAGGGTGCTTCTGTTGGGTATTTGAAGAGCTGTCTACTCAGAGCTAGCAAGGAGGAATCCTCATTCATCATGGACAAGCATGTGCATCCATTGTCTGGGGATACCCATGTAACACTGTGCGTGGCTGTGTGTATGAGGGCACGGGGAGTGAAGAGGAGCCCAAGGGAGGCTTCTGGGGGAGTGGGGTAGCCCTGGGTAAAATGCCCCCACTCTGAGTTACTGCTGGAGAAGCCTGTTCTACTCCTCACCTTTCAAAAAACGTTTCTCCCTTGCAGCTTACTCATTTTGGTCAACTTGGCTTCCTCAGACTGACAGGAGGATAGCTCTGTGATTTGTTCAAGCTGATAGATTCTTTATTGCTCAGAAGAAGGTGCATTATACTACTCCCCATCCCTAGGGGATAGTTGCATTCTAGAGTAAATAATTTCTGTGGCCAGGAGGCTTTCTTTCATCATTGCTCTTGGCTCTGTGATACTTCTTGCAGCTCCTGCAAACAGGAACAAGGCCAGGCTGAGTTTGGCAATGGCTGTCATTGCAGGGGGTCTTCTGCTCTGCAGGTGAAGCTGACAAACAGCATTAGCAAATGAGTGCTGGAGAGGAGGCTGCGTTCCCTTGCAACAGCAGGACCCTGACAGGCTGTTCTTAAATAATGTGGCAGAATACTGATTCCTACCCCTGGCTTGCCTCTGCAATGCTGGAGGACAGCTGAGCTGCCAGGAGACTCTGCTGTGTAACCGTCTCACTTGGGAACTACTTTGGGACCTATTTTTACACTCAGTCCTCATTTGGATGATGCCCTGTGGCTTCTGTCACCTCAGGTCTTAACCTGCTTCTCAGTGGGGTTTGTTTTTTTTTTGAGTATCTCTGTGCACCACTGCCAAATGTGAAGTTTGGGAGAATCAAGCTTTTGTAGGAACTCTAAGCAAGTGTAGGTTTCTTGAAAGGATGTAAGGACTTCATTCAGTCCTGTAAATGAAGGAGCCGTCGGCTCCCTAAAAGGATAATTGAGGGTAGCGTTTGTGTTGTTGGGAGGACAAGAGGAGAAGTAGAAGGGTTTCTTATTGTTCTGGTCACTGCTATCTTAAATCCTCTGCAATACTTTTCACAGGGTCTTTCTGAGTTGTGATGCCCTGGGCCAGAGCCCTTTTCCTTTGCACCTTATAGAATGTAGTCCCCTTGGTTGGGATCTTTCATGATCAGAGGTTCATGTAATGCAGTCTTTAGACACTGATATTCTATGTACCAATCAGATTAAATAGTATCTGCCTAAGAAGGAAGTTCATGTGTTTAAGAGAACTGTTTCCACCATATGTTTTGCCCAGGAGCACTGAGCTATATAGTTCCTGGTAGGAAGATTATCATTGCTTACCATCTCACAAATGCTTTCAGGACTGTCTGTGTCCATGCAATGTTTGAAGCTAAAAAGCATTGTGGGAGTCCTTGGTGTTCCCTAGCTAGGCCAATTAATAGTTCCATAGAACAGAGATGTATAACTAAGAATTTGCAAGTATAGCCCAGTGCTGGGAGCAGAACAAGGCAGTAATATAAGCTGGAGTGCTTTGGTTTCAGTGAGGGCAGGTAATACAATACCTGCTGATCAGGAAGACCTGGATTTGTGTCTCCATCTGTTTCCCAAACCAGAGTTTGTACCAGAGTTGGTCTTCTAGTGCATGTTAGAAGCCTGCTCCTGTCAGGAGAGAAGTGCAGTGCTCAGTATGGAATGACCTGAGCAGCTGTAGAAGCTGGTGGATAAGCAGGTTGTGAATGGTGTTTAGATAGCCAGGAGGTAGGTCTGCTGCCAAAACTAGCATTGGAAAGGCCATGGAGTCAGACTAACCTGTGTTTGCATAGTGCCTGCTGCGTTACATGTGGGTGTACACATGGCAATTAGCTGCTTAATTTAATGAGATCGTGTCTTCTTCTCCTGCTGCTATCACAGAGTCACAGAAACATTCAGGTTGGAAAAGACCCTCAGGATCACCAAGTCCAACCAATAACCCTACTCTACAAAGTTCATCCCTAAACCATATCCTCAAGCACCACATCCAACAACTCTTGAACGCATCCAGGGTTGGTGACTCAACCACCTCCCTGGGCAGCTCATTCCAATGCCTGACCACTCTTGCTGTGAAAAAAATTCTCCTAATGTTCAGTCTAAACCTACCCAGTTGTAGCTTGAGGCCATTCCCTCTTGTTCTATCACTAATTACCTATGAGAAGAGACCAGCACCAGCCTCTCTACAACGACCTTTCAGGTCGTTGTAGAGAGCAATGGGGTCTCCCCTCAGCCTCTTCTTTTCCAAACTAAACAGTCCCAGCTCCTTCAATTGCTCTTATTCTCCAATCATAGATATTGGCTCATCACTGCTCTTATGAATAGAGAAATCCTGCAGATTTGAATCCTGTTCCTCACTGGCATTAGGAGACTTCAGAGGCCACCTCTGTGTTATTAGCCATGAGCCAAATATCAGCTGCAAATCCACGAACATTGCAAAAACAAGTGCCAGAGCTGTGGTCTACATCAAGCTTGCTCCTCCCTGCTGAGCCATGTGGATGCTGACTCCTGTGCTGTATTTGGCTGTCTGTGGCAGGTTCTGGAAGTGGTGCGGTCCAACTATGACACGCTGACCTTGAAGCTGCAGGACGGGCTGGACCAGTACGAGCGCTACTCAGAGCAGCATAAAGAGGCTGCCTTCTTCAAAGAGCTGGTAAGCTGCCTTGGGTCTGCAGAATCAACAACCCTTTACTAGAGCCTGTGCTTACAGCCTGGGCAGTGCACTTGGGGGTATAGCAGAGCAGCTGTGCTACTCCACTGGGCTGCCTCCAAAGGCGAGGCAGGAATAGGAGCTGAACAGACACTGCATGTCTCAGCAGATCTGAAAGCCCTGTGGAGCTCCCTGCCCCAGAAATACATGGCTGGGAAGAGGAACTGCTAGACTGCTCAGACCAGCAGCTGAACAGTCCATCTCTGTCTCTTCTGCCAGAGAGATCCACTGTGCTTTGTGGTGGCAAATTTGCCTGGTGGAGAACCTGACTGCTACCACTTTGGGTTTAGCACACAGAGGGACTTAGCCTTTTTGCTGCTGTTAAGGGGACCACCAAGTATGGGACTGAGCAGAACGTGTGACGCTGCTGGGATCTGTGCCTGCTCATTGCTTTCCTCCATCGTTCACAAAATAGGGTTCCCAAGCAAAGAAAGCAAAAGCATTCTCCTGAAATGTCTCCTTCTGTCAGAGGAGAAGACTCACAAAACCAATATAGCAAAGACAAAAGTGAGTCCAAATAACTTGGGTTGGTATTTATAGTCTTCCACCAACCAGCTTGCTCACCCTGCTCCAGGGAGTCCCAGTGGAACATTTTCTTGTCTGATGTCCCCATCACCAAGGAAGGAAGGTTCTTGTAGTTGCTGGTATCTGAGAGGAGCCTGGCTTTCTTCACTTTTGAATCATTACAGCAAAGGGAGAGATCTCTACCTCTGGCAGCTTCCTCCACCACTTTGAGAGCTGATTCTCTCTCCCGGCTCTGTCCTTGCTGATTGATGAGTAATTGGTGCCTGCCCACTCCGTCACGAGCCTGCACGAGTTTGGGAATGTTATGCCTCCCTCTGTCTACTCTGCTCCAGAGCAGGCACACATGAATGGATTTGCTTTCTTCTGCAGAATACTTTTTAATGGGACTTTTTTGGTCATTCCATCCCTGATGTTGAGTAGCATACAAGCAAAGCCGCTTGTAATCACTTTCATGCAATTTTTCTGTGTTCTTTTTTTGCCCATTTTTGTCTCTCTGCCCTGCTGTTTGATACCATATCTGGAATGCATGTGAAGAAATCTGGCCATAGCCTTCCTGTGACACAGGCTTCTCCTTTTGCTGTACCCTGAAAAGAAGTCACACTCATATTTCTGTTTTCATCTGTTCTGTCCCAAGGGCTCCTGCCTGCCTCGGCCAGCATCTCCTTCCCCAGCCTCTTGGCCACGTAACTGCTCAGCTTCCTGCATGCCCCACTTTCCACTTGGCCTGGCAGAAACTCAGGCTGATCATGCCAATTGATTAAAATGACATTCTCAGTCCTGAGATCATCACAGCTACAAAAGACTTCAGCTCAAATAATTTGTAGCCTGATTTATTATTATTATTATTATTATTGTAAGTAGTAGTAGTATTTATAAAATCCCAATTTTGCATCATTATCTGTTTAGCATAACCAGTCCTTCCTCAACTCCCTTCTGAAGACTGCCTGTCCATGTACCCCTGGGTCCCTCTTCTCAAAAGGATGTGAAAGCCTGAATAATTACTGTCTAAATGTGCTGATTTGACCCAGTTGTGAATCTGTGTAATCCACATTTTTCTAGATGCCCTGAGAATTGGGACCCTATTAAATGTTCTTTACTCACAGCTACAGAAAATCCCCTGCTTTCCATTAAGCCATTCCCTCAACACAGCAGGAAGTCAACCTGATACGTCATGATTTGTCTTCAGCAAACCCAGCTGGATTCCCCTCCTCCACATGTGTTTTTTTTTCCCCCTCTAGGTGCACAGTAACTGATGGCTTCATTAATTGTTCCAAAAGGCCTTAATCTGCCCTGTCTTCCCCATATCCTCTTCTGACTTGGTTTCCTTTTTGTGAGGCTTTATTCTGGCCTCTGTTCCTGTTCTGATGTTGGGTAGTATCCCCCTCCCCAGTGGGTTGTGTTTAACTGCTGAGTTTGGAGGATTTCACAGAGGCAGCAGAGTGAAGTTGCTGCAGTTCTCTTCGTGGGCTCTGCCCAAGGAGTAGGGGCTGATGGTGAACTGCAGGTTTCTAGTGTGGTTTCCAAACTCATGCTGGTCCCATCAGGCCCCCTTGGACAGCATCTGTTTACAAATAATTATTTCCAGACTCTGCTGTTTTTTCTTACCTCTATCTGTGTGATTTCATTAAAGCAAATCTTTCTTGGTGGGGAATGACATGCAGGAGCCGTTTTCTTTCTCAGCTGCCTTTTCATCTCTCTGTGCTCCCATTAAGTGGGTGAGCAGGAACTTCCCTGAGCCATTCTCTTGGCTCCTTTATGCTTAGAAATCTTGTTCCCACTCCTTTGACGTGCTTTGCTAATGCACTGCTTCACTTCTCTGCCTTTGCCTCAGTGCTACTCTTTCTTGTTAATCCCAAAGAAAAACTGTCTTTCTTCTCCCAGTCCCCTTTCAAAGAAGCTTTCAAAGGCCTGGCACACTTCAGCCACATTGTGGTAGAAGGTGATGTGCAGTGTATTATCACCTGGGTTTTCTGGCCTGTTGTGCTGCCTTTGAGGGGCTAAAGGAAGGAAGTTAGGAAGTTTTTTACCACTTTTTATTTCTTTTCCTTTGAACTCTTAGGGATGTCATTTGGGATCTCTGCTGCTTTGATAGAATGAATGGTTGGATGTGAGCTTTTGGACCCTTTCATTGCAGTTGGAGGAACGTGTGAAAAGAGACTCAGCATCTTTCCAAGCATTCACTGTCTTTGTAGTTGAATAGCTTTCAGCAGAGTCTCAAAATAGTCTGATGAGGGATTGATTTCTGCAGGGGAAATTACACTAATTTGACTTCTAATTAGATGTAGTAGTCAGTGTAAACCTTCCTCCCATTGTACAGATTCTGAAGAGCTGCTTCTTGATTGGAAACAGGTTTAATTGATGGGGCTTGCTGCGAAGTAGGAGTGTCTGTATAGTGTTGCACATGTCTGGCTGTAATGACATAAAACTTAGAACTGAATGTTTTCCTCATGTGCTGAGTGCCATCCACTCTTTCATTTGCTCATTGCTCTCCAGGTGATGTCAGCATTTCATGCATTTCCCATTTCTTCAGAGTCTGTAGGTTAAATGGGATCCAGTCTCCTGAGAAGGAGAAAACAATTTTAAAAGCATCTCTGGCCCTAGTGTGCTCCATACAGAAGCAAGAGAGGATGCTTGCTTTGCTTTACACCTGCTTGCCCAATGAATGTTACAGCTCTCAGCTCACTTCCTGAGGCTGGTTCTGGTCCCCTGTATAAGTGACTCTGCAGAGTTCTGGTAGCTTCCAGGCTAGCAGCCATTTTTGGGCTGCCTGCTGCACCACAAGCTAGGAGGAGTCCTGGGGTGTAGCCTTGTGGATGGAGCAGCTCAGACAGATTGCAGGAAGCTTCCGAAGTTATCCTTGTTACAGGCTGACACTTCCCTGAGTCAGTGTCTAGTCTTCCAACCCAGAAAAGGGAGATGAGCTCTGACTCCATGTGCTGAGCCCTGGTGCTAGGGATAATTTGGTTTAACTCTGATTTGAACTGTTCTTACCTTTTAAGATGGTTGGCTCAGAGCTGCCTGCGTTCTCACAGCAGAAGAAATGCTGGGCAGAGGTTTTGTGGTGGGTTGAAGTTTTCCCCCAGCATTAATCTTGCCAGACCAACTCAGTTAGAAGCAAATGAAGCTGTATTTACAAGCAAGAACCACACTCCACAATGGAATGCAATGAATATGTACAAAATATACAGTGTTTACAATATTATACAGATATTGACAATTAACAAACAACACAAAAAGACCCCTGGTCAGAGACCAGGGAAGCTGTTCCACTGTCGTCCCCCACCCTCCCCCTGTCCCACAAGAGAGAGAGAAGCAGAGAGAAAGCAGTGGGTTAGACTTAACTAAACAATTTCAGCCAAGGCCAGCCAACAAAGGCCAATGGCATCCTGGCCTGTATCAGGAGCAGTGTGGCCAGCAGGAGCAGGGAGGTCATTCTGCCCCTGAACTCAGCACTGGTTAGGCCACACCTTGAGTACTGTGTCCAGTTCTAGGCCCCTCAGTTTAGGAAGGATGTTGACTTGCTGGAACGTGTCCAGAGAAGGGCAACAAAGCTGGGGAGGGGTTTGGAACACAAGCCCTATGAGGAGAGGCTGAGGGAGCTGGGGTGGCTTAGCTTGGAGAAGAGGAGGCTCAGGGGAGACCTTATTGCGCTCTACAAGTACCTGAAGGGAGGTTGGAGCCAGGTGGGGGTTGGTCTCTTCTCCCAGGCAGCCAGCACCAGAACAAGAGGACACAGTCTCAAGCTGCATCAGGGGAGGTTTAGGCTGGGTGTTAGGAAGAAGTTCTTCACAGAGAGAGTGATTGGCCGTTGGAATGGGCTGCCCAGGGAGGTGGTGGAATTACCATCACTGGAGGTGTACAGGAAGAGACTGGCTGGGGTGCTTGGAGCCATGGTTTAATTGATGGTATTGGATGGACTCAATGATCTCAAAAGTCTTTTCCAACCTGGTCTGGTCTGGTCTATTCTATTCTATTCTATTCTATTCTATTCTATTCTATTCTATTCTATTCTATTCTATTCTATTCTATTCCATTCCATTCCATTCCATTCCATTCCATTCCATTCCATTCCATTCCATTCCAACAAGCAAGTTAATCTCTCCCAAGCAAAGCCAAACAGCAGAGATCAGGAAAGAAGGAATTTTTAATGCAATACAATAATACAATACAATGCAAGGTACAGCCTGTCTTATTCTAGATATTTGTTCAATGAATTTGTTTAGGATAATCTTTTGTTTTCTCTTTTTACACCTAATAGTGATTTATTTACATTTTTCTACTTTTCTGCTCAAAATCTGTAACTACATTTTAAAGGCATAGCCTAAAACCACCACAGGTTTGTAAAGTGTGGGAATCATCTTGTGTGTTGTTACCACACCCACTCCTCTCCCCAACTTGTGTTAAAGCAAAGATAAGTCCATCTAGACTGCTCTTGACCAAGGTTTGTGTCTAATCTCCTCTTTAAACCTAAAGCTGTCCTTAAGTGAAAACAGCTCCATGCTGGCCCCAGGTGATCTGCTCTGCTGCTTCATAACCCATATGGGTAAAAGTATTTCCTTTTTTCCCAGTGCAAATCTTCTTTGTCTTAGATTAAGCAAAGTATTTCTTGCCCCATCCCTGGGGAGCCAGAGAAATGTTACTCACTGTTCTCTTTCTGACCTCATTTTACATATTGGAGAGTGTTTGCACTGTTCCTGCTAAACTGTCTCCTTGCAAGCTGAACAGGCTTCATTTCTTGTGCTCTACCCCATAGGTACAATTTCTGCTAAGATCAGTGTCCTCATCAAATGCCACTCCAGTCTCCCTTTCTGAGCGTCTCCCTTTCCCTCTTGTAGAGGCTGCTACCACATCCTTCTTGGAGAGCTTGGTGTGTTGGGTATATCCTACTGCTGGTGCCTGGCCCCTAGCAGCAGTTGCTGAGACCAGGAGCTCATTTCTGCTCCTACTTTCTGTTGCTGGCACCCATAGAAATGCTTCTAGTAAGGGTCAGGATGCTGGCTTACACAGCAAGTAGCATCTGCCCCTTTTCTGCAGGCAGTCACATTCTCCTGGGCAGAGGAATCTCCTCATCTGTTTAGCCATGTGGTTCTCCTCTTGTCACAACTAACTGGATCACTGAGCTGAGGAGCACTTAGCATGATTGAGACCAAATCCTGTCAGTGGAGCTCCTGTCTCCTGGCAGGGAGACAGCCCAATGCAAACCAGTGTTCTGGACACCACTTGCAGTGGTGTTTAACATAGGCTGTAACCTGGGGTTGTCTTACAAGACATGATCCCAAACTATTTCAGCCCCAGTGGGGGTCACTGGGCTTTATTTCACAGCTTTCCCTATTAACCTTCCATGTTTTGATTTGCTTCCCACTCTCACACATTTTGCATTTCTGAGAGCTTTCTGCCTTGCTTTTATTTCTCACCAGGGCAGTGAGTGAAACTCTCAGCAGTACGAACTTTCTCTTCCAGCCCCCAGTGTTGGATTCCTTATTTTGCTTCCATATCATTTCCTGCCCCCCACCCAAGTGGTTTTTAAAAAGCACAGAACACTAACCAGGTCAGCAACAACCTTATTATCACAGGCTCCAAGTCTCTGGGAACTGTAATCCAGTTGTTTGGATGAGCTTGTGTCAGTTTTGCTCTCTCTCACTGCTGCACAGTCACTGGCAACAGATCATGTTTGACTTTGTTTTTCGGTTGCTGAGTGCAGCTGAGACCGAGCCCAGTCTGAGGCCTCTCTGCTTGGCCAACCAGTCTGCAGGCATGCAGGGGGAGGGAAGCTGCTGTGCCCCAGGGCTGCCCAACTCCTCCTCACAGACTCTGCAAGTGACCAGAAGTCCAGGAACTGTCGAGGAATAAAGGTGTCTGTTCTTCTAGTGAGCCAGCTTCAGGTGTAAGGCACTTGGCACAGAATGCAAACAGCTGGCTGTGAACCCATGTTTTTCTGCCAGCTTGGGTGATAATTGGTGTTCACAGCACAGCAGCGTGGCTCCTGTTCTTTCCTTGACTCCCTGTCATTGGCTTTGCAGGTTCTGGAGCAGGGCAGAGGCTGTGGCATTGCCTTCATCCAAGAGAATGCTGGATGGTGTTCTAGTGGGAACTGGTAGAAAGTGCTCTTCCAGCTTGCAGCCTGGAAGTGCTCACTTCTCTGATCACTTTGCCCCAGGAAACGTATCATAGTTCATGCATCCACACAGAGCATCCTCTCCCATCCCTCTTTCATTTGGAATTGACTGTTCAGAAGGGCTTGTAGCAGTGGGATGAGGGCAATGGTTTGAAATTGGATCAGGGTAGATTTGGGTTGGACATAAGGTGGAAGTTCTTTACCATGAAATACTGGAACGGGTTGCCCAGAGAGACGGTTTAAGGCCTTATCCCTGGAGACACTCAGGGTCAAACTTTTGATGGGGCCCTGAGCAACCTGATCTAGTTGAAGATATTCCTACTTGCTGCAGGGAGGTGGACAAGATGACCTTTAAAGGTCCCTTCCAACTCGATGCATTCTGTGATTCTGTGACTCTCCTTGCTGGGATGTCACTACAGACAATTCCTGCTGTTCCAGGAACCAGAGAATCCTCAGATATACCTTGCTAAGCTGGAGTCTCAGTGAGAGCTGGCAGCAGTGAATTCTCTGGGGCCATAGCAGCGTGCCAGGGGGTTTCCTGCTGAACTTGGAGGTCAGCAGCATCACAGCTGACATGTTTACAGGGAGCCAGGAAGGGTCACTTGGCTAAAATGTCTTGTTTTGCCTCTGCCAGGTTCGGTCCATCAGCATCAACGTGAGGAAGAACCTTGCTTTCAACACGCTGAGCCAGGAGCTGCTGCTGAAGGAGTTCTCTACAATCTCTTGAAGCTGGGCCACAGCCTCTGCGCAGGGCTGAGCAGAGACAGGGCCTGCCGGGGCAGGGACACCATAGAGCTGCAGCCTCCCCTGCAGGAGGGACTGTGTTTCTTGCAGGGGAGAGCCTTGCTGTTGTGTGTTTGATCCGACAGGCATGTGTTTGAGCGGGGATGATTGGCACATTGAGGAGGAAGCTGTTTTGTAAGGTGTCATGGGGGTTGGCAGCCGTTCCTGTGACGTAGCAGCGGGAGATTCCCTCCACAGCCCCAGAGAAGATGCACTGGAAACCTTTGCAGAAGAGCTGGGAAAAGCTCACAGCCAAAACAATAAAACTGGTCCAGCTGTGTGAGACAGTTCTGCACTGAGATCTCACATCTGCTCTGTGGGGGAAGCTGTGATCCCAGGGGAGGGCTGTTCTTTTCCGTCAGCCCGGATCAGCCTGCCCTCCTGCCGATGCAGGAACGGCTTTGGGGTATAAAACCTTTCCCCAAGGAGCATGCCCTGCTCACTGCTGGCTTCTCCTGTCAGAAGGTGTCACTGGAGCCATGGCCTCGGAATTCTGGGGAAGAAGAAATGGTGTCACCAAGGCTGTTAGCTTACAGGGTTCTGTCTGAGCCGCTATGCAAAACTATGGGGCATCAAACAGAGCACTTGGAACTGAAGACCAACTCTGCCTGGGGTCACTGTCACTTCTGGTAGCCCAGCTCATCTCTGCTATTTCCCAGGTTGAGGGACATTTTTAGATGCTCCTTTTTCATGGGACAAATGACAAGCTGAGTCCCTCCCCCCACTCCCCTTATTGCCCACCAGAGACTGCATTGTGACAATCCTCCTTTTCCTCACAGGATCATCTGCCTTGCACCTGTTTGCAAGTGCCTGGTGACCTTCCTGAAGTAAGAAGTCCCCTTGTGTGTAGCACACAATTAAAACACAGATGGAGAAATAGTTCACTTCACTTTCTCACTTGCTCTCCCTCTTCGCCAAGCGACTTGCAGCGCTGTAGCCTACTGAGAGCTTCTGTGGGGTAATTCTCTCATATTAGTTGGGGTTTAATTTCAACCCACCACAGCTTCCTAAGGAGGAGCTCCAGGAGGATGTTCTGGGGCACAAGGAGACCTTTCTGTTCCAGGAACAGTGTTTCAAAGGTGCCCAGGTCCGAGGTGCTGCGTCAGGCTGCCGACTCAGGAATATGCAGCGTAAACACCCATTCCCTCTTCGTGCATTTTCAGCTCCCAGCAGTGATGCTAACATCTGGCCTGACTTGGTGGACTGAAGCAGAGAAGTTATTTACATCCCAGATCCACTTTTTTTCTTCTTCTTCTTCTTCTTTTTTTTTTTTTTTTGATTTTTCTGTAGAAAACAGTTTTCTTTTGGGGAAAAAAAGTGCCTAGTTCTGCTCTTATCCCCTAGGTTAGAGTACTGTGAGTGATGTGAGTGTCCTGCTCATTTACTACCATTTTTAGACAAGGCTTATTCATGCTAATGTGATAATTGTGTTAATGATTCATCCTTACCTGCTATGAGCACAGGGAACTGAAAGCTGTGCCCTTGGCCACCCTCTGGGCACAGCACCTGATGAAGACCATACATTTTCCTTAGGAACACTGGCTTCTCCCAGCAGAGGATACTTTGCTTCAGCATGGAATTGTCTGGCTTTTATCAGCTAAGCCAGGCTCTTATTTGCTTTCTGCTGTGCAAATGTGTAGAAATGTGTACATGTCAGAGGGACAGCGCGTGGGAGAGCAAGCAGGCTCCAGAAAATGGTTGTGCTTGAGAACAGGCCAGGGCATGTAGAAGGAGGCAGCTTCTCTGGTGAAGTGAAAATGTATCACAACGTTGTCCGTGCGCGTGAGGAGCCCTTGCTGGACGACCTCTCCTCTGAGGGGAAGGGGTTTCTTCTAAAGGGGGCTCGAGTTGCTTCCTTGAGCTGCAGCCCCAGCATCACTGCTGCTGTTGGAGCATCACGTCACCCAGCTGTCCACGTGCCTCCTTCTCTCTGATCCTGCTTGGGCTGAGACTAGGCAGATACACAAAAGAGTGGGGGCTGAGTCTGCCTCGGCAGCCTCTGGGATTTTCAGCTCTTCCCTCTGGGCTCACCTGTCGAGGGCCCTGCCTTCCCATGGCACTCCCTTGCTGGGATGAACTGAGAAGCCCAGGCTGCGACTGGGAGCTGCTCCTCAGCTCAGCCCCTCACGCACGACTGAGCTGAGGAGGACTGTGACACGCATCCTGGTGTCACACTGTTGCTGAACCAAGCACTGTAAATGGATGTACATACAAACCTAGAGCTCAATAAAGAGCAGAGCCCTGCCTGGCTGCTGTGCAGTGTTTGTCCTTAACAGGGAGGAGAGTGGGGTTGCTATGGGGGTGGCCTTGTCTCCATTTGGTGGCATGCTGGCTGCAGCAGGGCTGTAGCTTGCCCTTGATCTCTTCCTGCCTGTGCGGAGGAGGTGGTGGTACTGCTCTTTGATGCCTCTTCCTTGGTCCAGGCTGCAGGTACCAGCCAGTAGTCAGCAGCCCTCTGCTTCTTACATGCCCTCTGGCACTGCCAGTAAGGAAAACAAGAGCAAGGCAGGGAGCCTGAGTGAGGGATGCAGACATCTGCCCGTGCACGGTATGGTGCTCTTCTCTGCTGCTGTGGTGCCAGCAAACTCCTGCTCACACATTCTGCTGCAGATTTGACCCTTTTGGTAAACACCCTACTACTACTACTTGTGTTTTGAGGCCAGCTTGAGCCGAGCAGAAAGTCCTTTAACTCCGAGATTCAGCCTCAGGATGTGGCAGATGGCCCCAAACTTTCCCATATCTGATCTGAGCAGCTGAGTGTATTTTATATCTAATTCATAACTCAGTCTATTATTGGAAAACCTGGTCTTGATGCTTAGGGAATGTGTGGAGAAATCAGATTGCTGCCTTTAAATTAGGCAGCTGCTGCAGCGAGACAAATATTCTACAAAATAACGACCAAGTTCTGGAGGAGGAAAATTGAGTTTGAGCTAAACTTTGGAGTGAGTTATTAAAAATTGATTTGTAAATGCCACTGTGATTTTTGGTATCATCTCTTCTTCCCCAGCTCCTGCAGGCCCCATTTTTCATGCAGGCTCAAGCCAGAGGCAGCCCCTGAGGAGCTGAGTCTTCCCTGGCAGGTTGCAAGTTGTCAAGGGAGGCACCGCAGCTTGGGCACAGGGTACCGGTTGGAGGCCGGTGGGAAGAGTCGGCTGCCTGTGATGATTTGGCTGCTCTTTGGAGGTGCCAGGAGTAGGTAACACCAGACCCCCGAGTTCCATGTGTCTCATCCAGAGGGCAGGGTGCATCTTTGCCCACCTGCTCTGTTTGTTTTTCCAGTTTCTTCATCCTCTTCCTTATCATAGCTGTTAGCTGCTGAGATCCTATCCATGTGGTGTGGGGGCTGTATCTCTACAGGATTGAGCCTCATGCGTGCATGTCTCGGTGCCCCTTGGGGTGCTTTCTTCTCCCTGCCCTGAAGGATTGCCTGCTCTGGGCCCCTCAGTTTGAGAAGGGAACTGCTTGAAAGAGTCCAGCACAGAGACACAAAAATGATGAAGGGAGTGGAACATCTTCCTTATGAGGAGAGACTGAGGGAGCTGGGGCTCCTCAGCTTAGAGAGGAGGAGACTGAGAGGTGACCTCATTAATGTCTGTAAGTATGTAAAGGGTGAGTGCCAAGAGGATGGAGCCAGGCTCTGCTAGGTGATGCCCAAGGACAGGGCAAGGGGCAATGGGTGGAAGCTGAGGCATAGGAAGTTCCATGGAAACAGGAGGAAATTCTTTTTCACTGTGACAGGACACAGGAGCAGGCTGCCCAGGGGGCTGTGGAGTCTCCCTTCTGGAGATATTCAAGACCCCCTGGATGTGTTCCTGTGTGCTGTGGTATACGTGGTCCTGCTCTGGCAGGGGGTTGGACTGGATGATCTTTTGAGGTCCCTTCCAGTCCCTAACATTCTGTGATGCCCCTGCTCTGGTGCCTGGTGAGTACTGGGAGGAGAAGCTTGTTGTCCTGGGAAGAGCTGTCTCCTAGACAGCACATGCACAGGGAGTCAGCCCCAGTATGTTGCATCTGCCTGCCCAGGATTCCTTCTTGGAGTGAAGCTGATGTCTCTGCTCCACACCCAGTGCAGGATGGGCAGAGGGAGATGCCATCCCCCTGCCAAATCATGACTGCTGTTGTGTGTGTGTTTGGGCTGGTGCATGGCCAGCAGGCTGCTGTAAGATTTACAGCTGGCTCTTGGCACTGGAAGGCAGCTCTCCATCTTGGTGTCAGCACTGATGCTTTGTGAAGATTTATTCTCATCTCCTGTTTTATGGGCTCTGTTTTCTTGTTTGGTACTTGCTGGGTGGAGCAGGGTTGTACTGGATGGAAGCTTTGTCCTCAGGGCTGATGGTTTGGGTGTTTTCAGCAGATGAGCCATTGCAGTAACCTGAAAGGAAAAGGTTAAAGCCCAGCTCTGGGAGCTGCAGACATCCAAAGGCACCAGGATAAGTTGGGCTTTTCCCCTAGTGGAAACTTATAATGCTTTTGCTGATGCTTTCAGTGGGAAGGCAGACAGAACAGTAAATGATGAATGAAAGTCTGTGCCAGGAGGCTGAAGAAGGACTTCTGCAAGGCCTGTGGAACCTGGTGTCCCCTGGGGCTGCTGAGAGTCCTTTGTGCTGGTCAGAGCCCTGGTTCTCCCCACTGCAGCATGGTGTGGGTGAGCTCAAGGGGACACTGAACAAGCCTAGAGGTGACCCCGAATCAATGGGACAGGCAGCACCCTTGGAGTATTGCTGGATGCTTGCCTCACTCCTGCTGTCTTTTTAAAGTATCTTTAGGTCACTCTTGGCAGATGGTCAGGGGATTGCCCTCTCAGGGCTGTGACTAAACTGCAAAGAGAGATAGCCAGAACAGTGCTCCCCCCAGTCCCTGCCCTATAGCTGCCCATGCACTACTCAGGACCAGCAGCGAGTGCACGGACGAGCCCCTGCCCTTTCTTGCCAGGATGGGGCTGCCCGGCAGCACACCCCGCAGGGACAGGACAAACGCAGACTCCCCTTTCTCAGCTTGGCGGCTGGGCCGTGCTGCACAGCCTCTGCTTTGCCGTGCTGTCCCTCCAGGGCTAATTGAATCATGTGGCTGGAAATTGAATCCAATCGAATAGATTAAATGAGCCGGGCTTGCCGCTCCTGCAGCACAGCTCAGAGCCTTGCCAGGCTGCCGCCAGGGGCTGGGAGCTCCTGTGAGTGCCGTGGGCGCACGGAAGGGCTGGGGGGCTGCAGGGAGACGGAACCCCACCGGGCTGGTTCTCTAGCTCTGCTTTGATAGATTAACCCTCAAACATTCTGTGACACGCAGCCTGGCCAGGTCCCGGGGGCCACAGGTCACTCTGCCACAGGCATGCACAATTTGGGTTTTGCTTGTTTCCTCTCTGAAGCAATTAATGATTAATTAGCTGGAACTCCCCTGCTCCAGGGTTCAGCCAGGACCCTGCCAGTAGCATGCAGGGGTGAGGATGGTCTAACGATCTATGGCTCTGCCCTGCTCAGCAGCTCCAAGCCAGTTGCTCAACTAGCCTATGACAAGTGATGTCCCAGCAGCACTGGTCTGTGTCACCCCAGTCCCCACACCCTGCTTCCACCCCCTCTGTTGTGGCCATTGCCAGCAGGATGGGATGAAGTGGTCTACAGAGAGCAATCACAGCATGGACAACCCCTCCAATGGAAGTGATCTTGGGCATGGGGCCTGCCCTGGCAAAGCAGGAGGACGAGCGGCTGCAGCATAGGCTCACCCATGGCAGAGAGGCACACCTGTTTTCATAGCAGACCTGAGCTGCTGAAAGGGCCCCAGGTGTGACATCCAGCATGGTGTAAGTGAAGGTTGGAAATAGCATCTGCTTCCTCTTTAAATAAAAGCTGGGCCCACAGGCACTCAGCACACAAACAATTAGAAGATGCTCTATAACGCTTAGGAGACTTGAGGTGCCTCCTGAGTCTGGAAATGCTCCAGTCCAGTCTGCACTCTCTAAAACAAGTGCTTCACCCAGGTTTTGTATCTGGTGTGCAGAAGTGGCACAGAAATGTTCAGGGTGGGCACAGAGTCCCCTGCAGCCTGCCCAGCAGTGGGGCTGTGCCAGGGAGTTCCCTCCTCGCTGGAAGCGTGGGCAGAGGCAGATGACCGGGCAGAGGCAGATGGCTGCCTTTCAAGGATGCAAAGTGTGATGTAAAGTCCTTTCTCCCTCCTGCACACCCAGATTTCTCCCACCAGCTGGTTTGCATTTGATAAAAGAGGTTCCCTTTCTCCTGCAACATTCCTGCTTGCAAGGCTTGCCCAGCAGCTTGCAGGCATCTGTTCCTCCTCTAGCTTTACAAGATTTACAGCGAAATTCTCCCCAGAGCTGAATCTGACAATGGGTGCCACCTACGCGTGGGTCTCTGCAGGGTGACTTGGCAGAGATGGGAGCAGTCCTCCCCTCCATGTCCTGAGTCATGTCCTGCTGGGGCACCACCTCCCCTAGACCTGCTGGTCTGCTGTAGCCACTCCCATAGTCCTCAGGACCCCAGGCCAGCAGAGACCAAGGGGCTCATCTAGGTCTTGTGCCATCCTGATCTATTACTGATATGGATGGAGTAAATGCTGTGGTTTATTCCTGAGGCCTTTTGTCCTGCCTGGAGGCCCCCACCTGCTGCTTGCAGGGCCATGAGTGTGTGCCTCCTCCGGCTGGGGTCTGCAGGGGCCCTGGGAGGGGAGTAGCCCCCCGTGCCAAGCCGTTCATCTCAGTGTCTAAGGCTGCTGTTTGCTGGCATTTTTGCAAGGGGTGAAGCTGTCTTAAGGAGCTCCCATTTCTGCCCTCTGCTCCTGGAACCAGCCCCTGGATGCTGCCTCCCATGTGCCAGCCAGAAGCTGCCCAGGACCCCTCTCTGCCAGGGCAGCAGAGCTGTCTCTCGTGAGTGTAAATCTGATCCCAGGGGCACCAGGCAACCGCAGCCAAAATAAGATTAATGGCATCTGCTGAGAGCACATTCTATTGATGACCATGGCTTTAAAATACTGTTAAGAGTGGATAAAACACCATGATTTAGAGCATCTCTGTCTGAAATTTCCTGATGACAGGCTCAGACTCCCGAGCCCTGCTCTCTGCTTTTCTGATAGAATTAATAAGAATGGAGATATGCAATTAGACAGCATGCAGGGTGGTAGGGCAGATCGATGCCTTCTGGTACCTAATGAAGTGTTAAATTGTGTCTTTCCTGGTCCCTGTCCCCCTGTTAACAGCCACAGCAGGCTGTTTGCAGGGCTCATGCCTGGGGGAAGCCCCTCAAACCCCTCTACCCCAGCCTGGGGGGGATGTGGACCCCAAGACTCCAGTCTCCTCCTCAAGCTCTCCTTGCTTCTGTGTATGGGAGTAGTTCAGGATCATCCTGAGCTCGGTGTAGAGCCTGGGGTTTTCAGCAGGGTTCTGTGGGGACACATGTATCTCCCCAGAGCTGGAGGGGTCCCACTGGGGAGTTGGAGGCATAGATGAGCCAAAAGAATTGGCCCCATTTTGCAGGGTGGATGTCCTGTAGAGGAGCAGGCATGGTTGTGGGTGGTCTCAGATTGATCCAGCTTCAGTCTGGATGAGGCTGGTTTCAGCCTGGCACAGCTCTTGCCTGCAGCAGGGTTCTGTATCCAGTGCTCTGGACAGTACTGGAGAATCCCCAAACTTGGCCCTTCCCCAGCTACTGCTGACAAGGCTGTGCTGGCTGCATGCTGACCTGGGGACAAACACCACCCCTGGGCAGTATGGTCCTACACAGCTTCCAGCCCTGGCTCAGAGCCGTTCCCAGCTGGAGCTCCACTCTCTGGGGAGCAGCGATAATCCTGTCCAGTTGACTTTTATCAAAGTGCTGCTGCTGATGATGAGGTGACAGAGAGGCCACTTGTGCCTGGGCTGATGGAAACAGGTGATTTCTATTGCAGCAGGGGGTATGGGTGGTCCTGGGGACACCTTGACTCAGAGACACACAGACAATGGTGCACCTCAGGGTGCAGCACCTCTTGTGCCCCCAGGTCACCTCTCTGCTTGTGTCTTCTGCTTGTCTACCTTTGTTCCACACTGCTGATGGCTGTGCCAAGCCCTGGGGCTGGTTTATGTGGTTCTGTTTCCCCCATGGATCTCTGCTGCTCTCACAGAGATGAGCTCAGGGACTCAGGTGCTTCCACAGGACCTCTGCCCACCCCAGATGGCTGGATCCAGCCGCCTGCCCATCCTCCACACTTCACTGGGCAGAGAGGGGTGGCCTTTATGGTGAGCTGTGCCCCATTTGCTGTGGAGCCTGTGCCACTTCATGGCCATCTGGGTCACGGCCCTCCCTCCCTGTTACTCCTGGTAACTCCTTCCCATCCTCTGAAAACAGCTAACTTGGCATCCTCTGCAGCAGCACAGACCCCCAGCCGTACTTGCAGACGTCTCCTCACTGCCCTGAACCTGCTGATTGCTTCCGTGGTGGAAACGGGCAGCAGCAGCGGGGTTATGCAAGGCATGAGGGTGTTGATTAAAGCCTTGGCTGCTGCTGAAGTGATTTTCCTTCACCTGGCCCAGCCTCTCTGCATCTGCTGCACGTCCTGGTGAGACGTGCCGCAAAGGATCGTGTGCCACTGTGCCCGGCCCCGACCAGATGCGGCGCTGCACCCCAGGGACCTGCAGCAGGGCCCCTGCCTGTGTCTGGTCTCATTCCTGCAGCTGAAAGGCAGCAGCAGGCGGCGTGAGCTGCTCCCACCCTGGTGTCCTGCAGACCCACAGCTTGAAGTGCCCACAGGAACATTTACGTGAGGACGGTGCACTTCTCCCGGGCAGGGAAAGGCTCAAAGGCTGCGAATCCTGGCAGGCTGCCCAGCCCTTGTGTCTGTAAGGAAAGGAGCTGTGACTGGCCAGCAAAGTGAGCTGTCCCCCCTGTTTCCTACACTGTGGGGTGGATCTACTGTGTCAGCCTGGCCCTGGAGCTGCCCCATCCTACTTGTAGTACCCACCAACCTGTCCAACTTTCCTCCTCTCCCCAGCCTGGCAAACCATCTCTCACTTGCCTGCAGAAACAGGAGCACTTAGCTGGGATAAAAATAGCTGTGTTTGCCTCCCAGTGGACCAGGGATGGCAGAAGGTGAAAACTTCCCTTGTGCAGCTCTGCTAGGTCTGCCACATCCACAGTGGAATGGACCCACAGGATGCTAGAGAATGGGGTGGGTGAGGATGGGCTGAGCTCACACAGCCCTCCCTACCCAGGCTGCCTTGTTGGGACACTGCTGGACTCCAGGGGCTGCCAAGAAGACGCAGCCAAGGATGCAACAGAGACGACAGAGGAAGGAGGACAAGGAGCACCAAGATGGACAAGCCCAGCAGCACAGGGTGTCTCTAGGCTGGCTGAGCAGAAGGGGCATCCACTGCCAAGACTGTCCTGGGTTTCTCTCCAGCCCGGCTGCATCTGTGGGCTCTGCAGCGTCGGCCAGGCCACAGGGAGGGCCAAGGGAATGTGTTTAGTTCTCTGAGCATTTCTCTGCTGCGTTTTCCTCGCTAAATGGCTCTTATTTTTAGATCCAAGCAGTTGCTAAGCATCGCTGCCTCGCTAAGGCGGCTTCTTTCATGGCTTGACACCAAAGCACGCTGACAACACGCGGCCACGTGAGCACGGCCCTCCCTCCTCGTGCTCTGGAGTCCCTCTCTGCCCTGCGGCTCCCGTGGGCAGAAGGGGCCTGGACAGGGTGCTCTGCCTCCCCCCCCAGCTCCTGATTTTTCTCTGTCCATCTGCATGGATCAGAGCATGGAGAGAGGAGAGCAGGGAAATGCTGGGTTCTGAGCAGCACCCAAGATGCGCCCAGGTCCCCTGGCACGGTGCAAACAGGCATCACACAGCAGCGTGACAAAAGCCTCTGGCTTTGCCTGTGTCAAGGACTCTACAGCACACTACCCATCCCTCGGGATGTCATCATGCACAGATGGCTGCAAATAACTGGGGGCACCAATGGGACCTCTAGTGCCAGATGTACCGGTGGGGCTATGAGCTCCTCTCTTGGCAGCACTGTGCCTCTGCAAGGCCCCCTCGACTGTGCTGCTGCTTCACCCCTTCCCTTGGGGCTACAGGAGATGTAGGAAGAACCCTGCCAAAGGCGCTGATTTTGCATGAGAAGCTCCTGCTTGGGGTAGGGCACAGCAGAGGGGACCTACCCCTGTACTTGCCTGCAAGTGGCCGGGCCGGGGCCATCCTCCCCCCACTTCTGCTGTACACGCCCTATGGCTCTGGAATGCCCCCAGGGAGGGACGCAGCAGCCCCCTGGACTGGGCAGGGATGGGCTCCCTCTTCCTCTGTAGCTCCTGGAGGTCCCAAGGCACAGCCTGGGGTGAGCACCGACACGCTGGGCTTGGGGGACCATAGCTCTTTGGGGTGCACTGTCTGTACTGCCCCCGCTGCCCCGCGCGCTTTGCTTTTCCATCCATTTCCCAGCCCAGTTCCTGATCCCCGGGGCTCACCCAAGCCGCCGGAGACCCCACCTCGGTGCAGCCCGGAGCAGCATCCTCCCTGCCTCTTGCCCGGAGCCCCTCCCTCCTCCCCGGAGCCTCTCCCGCTTCCCCGGGCCGTGCCTCAGTTTCCCCAGGGCGGCGGGGCCGGGCCGGCGGCTCCCGGGAGGAGGCGGGGAAGGACGGAAGAGAGGGGGCGGCCGTGCCCAGCCCCGGCGGCGGGGAACGGGGCGGCTGCGCGGTTTTGCCTGCCGTACCGAGCCCGGCTCCCCGGCACCGCCAGCCCCTTCCTGCTGCCGCGGTGAGTGCGGCGGGCGGCGGGGCGGGGGCAGGCGGCGGGCGCGGGCTCCCCTGCCCGGCGGCGGAGCCCGTGCGCCCCGTCGCGGTTCCCCGCCGCTCGGCGGGGCGGGAAGATGCGGAACAAGGGCAGGAAGGAGAGCCTGTCCGACTCCCGCGACCTGGACGGCTCCTACGACCAGCTGACGGGTGAGTGCCGCCCGCCGGGGAAGGTGCAGCAGCCGCTCGGGACCACGGCGCGGGGGCAGCCCCAGGAACCCCGAACCCAGCGCCGGGCACCTCGGCTCCTGCCCGCTTCCAGACCCGGCTGAGCCCCGGCCCCCTGCCCGCCCCGCTTCGCCGCACGCTTTGCCTGGGGAGGGGGTGCACAACCCCGGCGCTGGTGCAGGGGACAGTCCCGGGGTGGGTGAGGGGAGGGATGAGGGTGGGTTCCAGACGGGCGGAGGTTGCGGCGAGGCCAGTTTGCACGGGAAAGACCCCCGCCGGGCAGTGGGATGCTTGAATTGCTTTTGGCCGCCCTCAGGTTCACCCTCCCTCACCACTGTTCCCAAGCTCCTCGGGACACCAAGGTCTGGCGCTGGGCTCTCTCCACCGTGCCTTGGAACTGCCTGCTGCACCTTCGGTTAGCACGGCAGCACCCCAGCAGCAGGTTCCCCGGGAATGGAGAGGCTGACCCTGCTCAGCAAACCCCAACAGTGCCACAGAGCCTCCTGTCCTCTCCACCCCATCACCCGGTGTCCCCTAGAGCATGTCCATAGATGTTCTGCCTGCAGGATGGGATGGCCGTAGGACAGGCAGGCCAAATATGACCCAGCTGTGACCCTCTTGCATGCTCCTCCACCCTTTGCCCCAGCAGGGAATTGCCTGGCATCCCACATCCAAACACAATGTTTGTCCACCCATAGCACTTCACCCCCCACTGTCCAGTAGAGAAGCAGCTGGGCTGGAGCTGGTGACACCCCTTCTTCCCCATGTGCTCTCCATGGATCAGGCCCAATCCTGTCCCCTCTCAGGGTTTCTGTTGGAGCAGCTGTGAAATGGAGCAGCAGTTCTTGTCAGCCTCCCAGAACCCATGGCAGAGCCGAGCCTGTCCGTAGCTGGCGGGGTTGGGTACCCTCGATGCTGCAGGCACTGGGGGCATGTGTGCGGGCAGCTCCCACGAGTCCTGGTGGTGCTTTTCCTTGCCACAGTTATGAGTGGATTTCAGGCTTTGCTCTGGAGTTTGGAAGAGGTGGTGGCAGCAGGGCAGGACCCCTTCTCCACTTCCCAGAGCAGTTCCACATATGGGAAACACTGCTTGCTGCCTGTCCAAACGTGCCGCAGGGAAGATATTTTTGAGCTGTGTAGGAACTTGGAACCCACACACAACTTTTGGTTTCTCTGGTAACTTTAAAATGTCCATATGGGTTTAAATCAAACCCAGGGTAAAAATAAATTCCAGTCTCTCCAAGGCTGAGACCTTTTATGCCTGGGCTTCCCTCTGAGTCAGGCATAAAGCAGGAACCTGGGCAGAGGGGAGCCGTGCTGCTGTGCCGGTCCCTGCCTGCGGGGATGAGGCTGTCTGGAAGCCATGGGGAATAAGGCTGGAAATACCTCCCCCGTTTCCCACTGTGGGGAACAGGGACCTTGGGAGAGCAGGTCACTCATTTGCCGTTGCTGTCAGGTCACTGACCTGCCAGGGCAGAGCTGGTGCTAACACCAGTGGCCAGGGAGGGAGCTGCTCTCGGCAGCACCAATTTCCCCAGCGCTGGCTGAACACCCTGAAGCTGTCCCTCCCTGTGGGGACAAAGTTTTTTCTCAGAGAAAAAAAGTGTGGAAGTGGGGCAGGCAGAGGAGAGGGGATGCAGCCCTAGTTCTGAGGAGGCTTTAATAGCTGAAGCTCCTGCCTGCTAACCTGTCTCAGGCTCTCCCAGTTCCTCAGGGATGTGCTGAGGAGCCAGAATCCCCATGGGGCTGTATCGAGGCCCCAGGGTGTAGCCGGCAGTGCCAGCATGGGCTTAATTTCTCCCTCAAGATGGGAGGGTCCTTGCTGGTACCAGGTGTTTGGTAGCTCAGCCCTGCTTGGGGATGATCATGGGCAGTTTGGGGTGTTTCCATGGGGACCTCCATCTGTCAGGGTACATCAGGGTCTGGGAAACATCTGCCATGCAAGACACATGAACCGAGGTCAGGCGATGCCACAGCCCCACAGCAGTTCCGGTGATTGCTGGTGTGCAGGGGGACAGCAGCTAGTCCTGCTGCCTCCACATCACTCCTCAAAACCAGGAGTGGGAGTGATGAGACCCCCATCTAAGCATGCCCAGAAGAGAAGAGTTAGCAATACTCTTGTCCAAAAAAAAAGGAGAGGGGCTAAGGGGAAGCAGGATCCCTAGCCACACACAGGGTAGAAACCCCTCACACCTTCCCCAGTAGCGCCTTGATTTGTAAATTTAAGAAGCTGCTGAAAATGGAGGTGCAGTGAGAGCCCCCCTTCCTGTGGCATCCTCAGCACTGCCCACTGTGCTGATCCCTGGCCAGAGCTGCCATGCAGCACGTGGATATGTGTGTGAGAGGGGAGAGCACCCGGGTGAATGAAAGCTGCCTGCATGTGAGCAGCGGGCGCTGGCTCTGCGTGCCAGGGGAATGCAGGCTGGTGGTGCTGCGGCCACCGAGATGGACTCTGCCCATGCTTGGCCCCGATGCCATGGCATCAGTCTGCTGAGCTTGGGGCTGGACCTGCCCGGGTGTCAGGGAGAGAAATGTTTAGGTTGTGCCAGTAGGAAATTAAGCCAGTCCATTTCTGAGGTATTTAGATGACGCTAGCGAGAAATAAAAGCCATCCATAAATTACATTATTCCTCCAGCCCTCTAATGACATAAGTGATTAGTGTGCAAGCAGAGCCCAGAGCCGGTGCCTCAGGACTGCTCCGGACATGTCCCTCCGCGCGGTAGAAATGGGAGCCTGGTGCCGCTTTGCCCTGAGGAGCTCAGGTACTAAGTCCCAGCCCCAAATCCCAGCAGCACGAGGAGGGGGGGGCAAAGGTGTCTGTCTGTCCTGCCCACTGCTTCACAGGGATGTGTGGGCAGTGGGGCTGCCCCAGCCCTAGCTGGGGAGCGGGAGCATGTAGTTGGTGCCCCATCTCACCCTGCAGGACAAGCCTGTCCCGATTGCGCTGTGTCCTGGGAGCAGACTGGCATACACCAGCACAGGGTCAGCACCCGAGCTGCTTGGGGTGGGTCAAACAATCTAGCTGTGTTTTGGAAGGATGAGGGATTCATACCCAGGACTTCTGGTCTCCCAAAAGAGGCTAGGAGGCTCACTTTTCACTCCTGCCTTTTCATCCCTGCTGTCTTCCTCCCATTGTTGTGTTGTGGGGTCTCCAGCAACGGCTTTGCTCCACCCCAAAGGCTGATGCACCATTCGCAGTGGGTGAGCAATTGCTGTAGAGACCATCTGCAGAGCTTTGGGATCCTCCTGCCTCCCAAGGCATGGCTGATGGATGGGCACTCCCTAACTCTTAGCACCTTGAGCAGCCCACCCAGTGAGATGAAAGCCATAGGTACCAGTGTAGTGGCAGCACGGCATCTGATGGATCTCTCCTCCCTACCTGGAGGAGGGTGCTTCAGAGGCGTCTCTTCTGGTAGCAGTAAGAAAGGAGACATGGGGCCAAGCTGTCACTTGTAAGCATGCTGAGGGGATGACGGGTCAGTGGAGTTGGCAGGGGGATAGCAGGAGCTAAGCTTTGGTGCCTGCCATGGGGTAAAGCTGAAGAGCCGTGCCCCAGTGATGCACCTGCTGCAGGCAGGTACCGGCTGATGGGCAGATCTAGGGCTGTGCCAGGGGCTTGTTCTGCTGCTGGCAATCCCGACGGCTCCATCGTGCCTGCTCACAGCCTGTGATCAGCCAGGCAGGAGGAAAAGCTCCATGAGCTTGTGTAGCATAGGACTTCCACCTGCAAGTGGAATAATTAATTTCCCAGAGCGTGGAGGGGGTGTCAGCACTACCCTGTCCCAAATAACAGGAGGAAGAGCTGGGATCTGCAGCTGGAGGATGGAGTGATGGAGCTGATGGGGTGGGAGCCAAGGCAGGAGGCAGGCAGGGGCCAGCCAGGCTGCAAGTGTGAGTGGCAGGTTGTACGCTTGGGTGGATCCTAAGGAGGGGGACTGGGGTGGGGAGTGTGCCTGAGACTGTGGCAGTACCTTGCCCATGCCCAGAACAAAGCTCCTTCTCTTGCCCAGTTGCTTCCTCAAGCAGCACAGGGTGCATGACCACCTCACTCTGCCCTGCCCATGCAGGGCAGTCTGGCAGGGCTGGCTGCCTGCATCCCTGTGGCCAGCAGTATACATGCTTGGTCCCCTCATCCTAGAGACAGCCCCCAGGAGGGGTGGGGGTGACAAACACAGCAATGTTCTTCCTGTGGGGTGGTCTGACCCTTGGGAACTGAACATGCTGCCCATCCCCTTGCTCCCCTACTAACCTGACTTCTCTGCACTGCTGCTGCTGCCCCACATGACCCTCCTCCCCTTGCCGCTTCTGCTCCCACTGCCTGGAGGTGAGGCTGGGCTGGAAGCTGGGCTGACCTTTGAGTCAGGTACCCAACCTCCTCAGAAGGGCCCATAATCACGGTGGGGGTACAGTGGGGAATGACCTCTCACTCATGCACTGGAGTGGGGGAATCCCGTGGGGTCCTCTCTGTGCCCAAGTGCTCTGCCCTGGATGGATGCTGCACCTTCCTGAGGTGATGGGAGCCCTGCCTGACCCTGCCTTGTCTGTCTGCTCTCTCCCTCTCACTGGCATTTGTATGCCCTCTGCCTCTTCACTCTATGCTGTCCTGGCTTATCTGCAGCCCTTTGATGCTGGTGAATCCCCACTCACAAGGTGTTGTGGCCCCTCCTGACTGGAGGCTGCGATCCTGGGGGTCCCTGCCAGAGGGGATGCTGCTCTGAGCCCGTGCCAGGGCAGAGCCACACACGGGGTGAGGAACCTGCTGGGTTCCACTGCCCACAGGTAGGTTGGGTGTTGCAGATGGAGAGGCTGGTGCTGAGGTTTTGGCAGCTGCTGCTGCATCTCCACAGGCAGAGGCAGGTTGGAGCCCATGGGGAATTGGTGGCAGAGGATTAATTGATAGGAAGTTTGTGGGTTTGGTTGGGGCAGTTAAACAGCTCGTTTCTGCAGATGCCAGTGCATAATTTGTGGCTATTGCAACTTGGGCCAAGGCCTGTGGCTCCACGGCCATGGACCAGCAGGGAGGAGTTTGCTCTTTTGCTATCTGGATGGGAGCAGAGAGCAGTTTTCCCCCGTGGCTGGCTGTGTGGCATCTAGAGAAGATGCCCAGAGTTGGTGGTGCTGCTTTCCAGCTGTGTGCTGTGCTGGGAACAGTTGCCCCCATAGCTTTTGGAGCTGGGACAGGAGGAGGTTTGGAGCGGTGAGCAGAGCTCACTGGAGCAGGCTCTGGTTCCCTCTGGGCCACACAGGTCCCTGCATCGTAGCTGGAGCTGAGCCTTCTGCCCTTTCCTTGTAGCTGGGGCATCAGAAAGTCACGCCAGCCCCAAAGGACAAGAGAGATCCCATTAGTGGAGCTTTCCCTGACTTCCTCCCTGGCTCTGCTCATTAGTGGTGTTTTCATTAGGAGAAGTAGTTTGGTTTTGTTTAAGCCAAATTGCTGTGCTTGGGAGATGATAAATCCATCTGCTAGCAAATCACTCTCCTGCCGCCGGGATGGATCCCAGCCCTGTGCTTTAATCGTGCTGCAGATGAATGAGCCTCTAGTGAAATGAATCTCCCTGCCGTGCCCTGCTGGGGGGGCGAGCTGGGGGAGGCTGCCTTTCCAATACCACGGTGAGGGACTCTTGCTTGGGGTGGGGGGATCAAAACCTTCCGCTACGTGGTTGCAGAGCCCCGGGGGTGATTGTTGCCGAGCAAGTGAACTGCTGGGCCTGGTGCAACCGGCTTCGCTGGGAACAAAGGGAGAGAGGAGCCCTTTTCCATGTGGCAAGGGCTGCGGGCGGGTGTGGGAGTCCTGTTCAACTCACCATCCATGCCAGAGTGCTTTCCTGGCAGCCAGGGCTGCGTGGGTGCCATGCTATGAGGGCGAGCAATAGGACAGTGCATGGGACAGGATGCAGAGGATGGAGTGGCCCTGCTCTCGGCAATACCCTGCAAGCAGCCTTGCGAAGGGGATGTGGCAGCAGGGCTGTGCTGGCTGGGAGGCTTTGTCGGGGTTCTTCCAGCCCCACGCTGTGGTGGCTCCGGCTCCTTCTGGCTTTTAAGCAAATTTGTCTTCTGCTTCAAATGCAAAGGGTGGTGCAGCCGCCCGGGGAGCGGTGTGAGTAATTAGCGTGTTTGGAAACGGAGCCCTGCAGGGGAGGAGCTGGGGGCAGGATGGCTGCTGCCTTCAACGCGAGCTGACTGGGATGCAGGGTGTGGGGCCCTGTCACCTTCACTGCCTATGGACTTGGGTCTTACTGAAAGTTTCTTCTCTGGCTCAGACAGGGCAAGCGACCTACGGACACACCTGTGGGCAGGAGTGTGAGTGTGCCCATGCTCTTGTGACAAGGTGCCCCCCTGCCTATGCCTGACCACGGCCACTGGGGCTCAGCAGCTCTGGCTCTAGGTGATTCCAGACCCATTTTGGCAGGAGTCACTCAGCTGTTCAATCTGTTGGGTCTGGGACCCTGTTCAGGTGGCCAGCACCCCTCCTAACCCCTGGATGGTATTAGCATCGCTGCTGGGGTCTCTGGGGTGCAGCAAGAGGGTCGATGTGCTGTCCATGCTTCCTCTGCTCATCCCACCAGCTGACATGAGTCACCTGGAGATGGTGAGGTCTGGGGAACACACAGGCAGGTGCCCCAGCGGTGAGCACAGCTGCTGCAGTGCCTAATTCCTGCATCAGCTCCCTCGACAGTGAGTGTTTTGAGGGCTGTGCCCTGTGCCAGGTGAAGGCACCTACACACAGATGAGCCTGGGCCATGCTTTGCTTAGAGAGCCCTGGGCTGTACCTGGGACCAGCTGGTAGCTTTGTCCTGGGTGAGAAGGAGTGGTGTGGGGTCGGCTGACCAATGGAGAGGTCCAATGAGAATGTGCTGCAGTGGTGGTACCCAGGGGCAGCAGGGGATGCTCAGGGCCCTGAGGGCCCATGCCAGGCTGGCAGCAGGGATGGGTGGCTTGACCTGCGATTCCTTTCTCAGGAGGAGGTCGTAGAGAGTGATGAAATTACTAACTCTGCAGGTGGGCTGGCGGCATGAATCCACTGTCCCACCTCTGCCAGAGGCAGAGAGATGGACTGGGCAGCCTCTCCTGAGCTGCCCTGCTGGCCACATGAACTACCTCCTGTGGTAGAGAAGTTCCTACCGGGAAGGAGCTTGACAGCCAGAAGCAAAGGGAAGTTTCTTGGTAAGATGCTGAGAGAGAGAGACACCCAGCTCCTGGCTCCAGGCACTGACCTCAGTAGCGTGGCTGGGATGTACCAGCTCCCTCACCTGCCTCTCTCCCGTGACCAAACCCATGCATTTGGATACCAAAAAAGTGCTTTTTAGGGATGGAGCATTGGTGATAGTCTGGCCAGGAGCAGAGTTACAGTAGGGAGAATTTACTTCCCTTGGTCTGGCTGGAGATGGTGCAGCCCCGTGTGATGCGGGGAGGCACTGGCAAGCTCACACGCCAGTGGGTCACCCTTAGACCCAGCAGGACCCAAGGAAGAGCCATCCAGCTGCTCTTACCCAGTTACTGTGGCCCAGCCAGCCATGGCAGGGCGCAATGAGAGCCAGGCTGCTCGCTAATGAGATCAGACAGGCGAGCTGCTGCTCCTGGCCCCTTTGGTTAATCACTCCTTCCTAGTCTGAATTTTTTAAAATGGCATTGCTTACCCTGAATGGCTTTAAAGGCAATAATCCACCTGTCCCTCTGGCACTGCAAGGGTCCCCCTGGGGCTACTTGGCAGTGGATTGTTGAAGTCCCCAGTGTGTCTCTTCTTGTCTCTGGTGTCCCCAGGAGGTGGCTGGCTAGGCTGGCTGGCCCTTGATGGCTTTTGGTTTACTCTGGGACGAAATATGGATGAATTTTTAATGATGTGATTTAGCAAAGCCTCCCAGTGGTGAGAGAGAAAGGAGAGAGTCAGACACTGGGCTCTGTGCTGCAGCTCCCCTTTGCCCCAGACTCCTGCCTCGAGAGCTGTGGCAGGCAGCTGCTCACCATGCTGTACTCCTACAGGCATGCCAGAGTTGAGGTGGTCTAGTGGTAGGGCACAGCACTCCCAGCTCTGGCTGCATGGGATCTCAGCAACCCTGTCTGACCCTGGAGTAGGAAGGGATGGCTTGTGGTGCCAGGTTTTGGGGTCACGGCGCAGGCTGGCAAATGGATGCAGGGCTTGGGCAGCGCAGTGAGCCATGCTGTAACGTGCTGCGCTTGCAGCTGATCCCAGCGTCCCTTGGGGAGATCTCAGCTCTCTGCTGAGTGGTGGGCTCTGCCCTTAAGTGCCTCTTTCGTTCCCCCCAGTTTTCTTCCAGGAGTCACATCTTCCAGTCCCAAGCGCTGCCCCGCGCGCTGCCCTGCACCCCACGTGTGCTGCCCCGCACCCCACGTGCTGCCCCGCGCCGATCTGCCTCTCCCGGCGGCTGCCGTGGCCCGTGCGGCGCACGGTGAGCCGCTGCCGGCACCGGGGATCATTCATCTCATTCCCCCTTTGCCGCAAAGTCATTAATACGGTGAACAATTTGTTGTGTAACGCAGGATCAGCAGGAGCCCTGCTCTGGCGGGTGGTGCCTTGCCCTGGCTCCCCCCGGCCCTGGCCTCTGCTGTCCTGGGAGAGGGCAGCTTGATGAGATTGCTGGCCGGGAGCCTCCCCGGGCTTGCTGAGGTTGTGGTCCCCTTGGACCACAGGCTGCGATGGGGTTGGCTCCCTAAGGTGTCTTCCCCAAAACCAGGCAGTGCTGCCTGGACCTCGGCTGGGTGGGATGGACCTGTTTGCCACAGCCTTTGTGTCTGCTCACCCTTGCACAGCTCCTCTGGAAGGGTCTTGTCCTAATTGCTCCATGGTGACATGGTCAAGAAGTGTTCCCTGCACTGATCAGGGTGTGTGTTGTGGCACCCTGCATCCGTGCGCCCTTGTGGCCAAGAAGGCCAATGGGATCATTAGGAGGAGTGTGTCCGGCAGGTCAAGGGAGGTTCTCCTCCCTCTCTACTCTGCCCTAGTGAGACCTCACCTGGAATATTGCATCCAGTATTGGTCTCCCCAGTTCAAGAGGGACAGGGATCTACTTGAAAGAGTCCAATGGAGGGCTACCAGGATGATTCAGGGACTGGAGCACTGCCCTGTGAGGAGAGGCTGAGAGCCCTGGGGGTTTTTAGTCTGGAGAAGAGAAGACTGGGAGGGGATTTAAGAAATGTTTATAAATATCTGAGAGCTGAGTGTCAAGGGGGAGGGCACAGGCTCTTCTCTATTGCACCCTCTGATAGGACCAGGGGTAATGGATGTAAACTACAGCACAGGAGGCTCCACCTCAACATGAGGAGGAGCTTCTTCACTGTGAGGGTCACAGAGCACTGGAAGAGGCTGCCCAGAGAGGTTGTGGAGTCTCCTTCTCTGACCCATCTGGATGTGTTCCTGTGTGACCTGTGCTAGATTCTATGGTCCTGCTCTGGCAGGGGTTGGGCTCGATGATCTTCGGAGGTCTCTTCCAACCCCTAACATCCTGTGAGCCTGTGATTCCTGCTATGTCCCTGCCTTGCACCTGCCACATGCTGCTCCAGCTCCTCTGAAGTCCCCAAGCATTTCCCACTAGCAGCCAAATCCCTCACAACTTCTGTCTTCAGAGCTGAGGACTCTTGAGGCGCCTCAGAGTGATGTGCAGGACCCTGCATGGTTCAGGGCCCTGCAGCTTGGTAGGGAAGCTCTGGAGCTGTTGACAGCGAGGTCCGAGGCAAGTGTTGCTGCTGGCAAGAGCAACCCGTGTGCAGGCTGCATGACCCAAGCATGGCTGGGACTCCCTCCAGGGAACCTCATAGCCTCCCAAGTGGGGCACCGGCTGGAGCGAGGACTCGCTGTCCTTACCCACCACCAGCTCAGCCTGTGGGTGCTGGGAGCCCTTGTTTGAGTAATCTTCACTGTGGTTGTGGCAGATCCAGTCTCTCCCCATCATGACAAGTTGGGGAAGAGCAGGGAAGAGTGCTGTAAATGTTACAAGGCATTGTGGAGGCTGCCCTGCTGCCCAGCTTCATTTTCGTCTATCCCATGCTTGGTCAGGCATTAATTTAAAGATGCTGCAATGGGCAAGGGAAGCCTAAGAGGATTGGGCTGAGAGGAGGAGGATTTAGTGAAGGAAAGGGATGTGGCTGGGGGCTGTGCAGGGGACAGTGGTATGTGACCTGAGAGCACACAATGGGACCAAGCAGCCCTGGTGTGTTCCAGCTGTGACTGTGGTGGTACCCAATGACTCCCACCAATCCCTGAAAGGGGACATGGGGGTGAAGCTGGTGACTGTGTGAGGAGAGCACTGTGGGCTTCCTGCTTATAGTGTGGCCATGCCCCATGCCCCACCTCTGCCCTTTGCTGTATGTAGGAAATGGGGCAGAACTTTCAAACCCAAGCCTGGAGAAATCTGGAAGATGAGCACTGTGACCAGCTCCAGGGGGGAAGGCACAGCCCTTCTGAGGTGCCACATCCCAGTGGGCACTTTGTCCCTTTGCCTCAAATGGGCAGCAAGTCCCCTTGGTTTCAAAGAACTGCCCTGGAGCAACGTGGAGAAGGAGGAGATGGTGTTCAATATTTCAAAGAGACTCCCTGAAAACATACTGCTCCCTGGGGCAGGTCCAGACCCAGCACCCCAGGGAAGAAGCCAGGATCAGGGCCACTCCAGCCCAGGGTGAGCTAGAGGGGCAGGTTCTCAGACCGCATCCACAAGGCAATGGGGCCATTCCCCACTCTGCTGCCCACAGACCCAAGAGTCCTGCCTCTGCCCGGGGCCACAGCCCTGAGGCAGGGATGTGAGTCCTGAGGGACCGTGGTGAGTCCGCAGGCCCACGATGCCCACGCCTCCCTTGGTGCTATTTGTTTTCTCAGCCTGCCCTGCTGTAATTACAACCCGCAGTCACTCTCTGGATAATGTGTCTTGCCTTTTATCACTGCTTAATTAAATAACTTGGGGAAGCAAGGGGCTGGTAACCCCTTGTTTGCTGGCACAAACACCCTGGCGGTGCTGGGGAGGCTGGCAGAGGAGCTGCATGGGGAGGTCTGTGCCTCGGCTGAGGCAGCATGGTTGAATGTGGGGTATCTGTGTGGCCCTGAGGAGGATCAGTGCTGATTTTGTTGCTGATGAGCACAGCATCTCTGGCACAGGTATTTCCAGGCCAGCCCTGAGGAGGTGTCCTGGACGCAAATGCTGTTGCCCTGTCTTGTTCTCCCCTCATCTCAGAGCTGTGCCTGTCAGCCAGGCTGGTAGGAGCTTGTGGGCAAGTTGCCCACTGCCAGGCCAGCCACCTCTGCCCACAATTAGCTGGTGCAAATGAGCGTCCCTGGCAGCTGCTGCTCAGTCAGCAAGCTCCGACTCAGTATCTGCCAGCTGCTCCCACCATGGGCCTGGACCTGGGGCTCCTGCTCACCATTGAATCCTCGGCTGTCCCTCAGTGCAGACACGGCCCCTTTTGCTCTCTCTCCATCTCATCCCTCATCTCTCTGCTGTGTTTCCACCTTTGTGCATTCCCCAGGAGGCTGGTCTCAGTTTGAGCACTGGCAGTGTTGTACCTTCAGGTGCTGCCCCCATGTCTTGTTCCCCTGAATGCCCCTTTCTCTCATCTCAGCCACCCTGCAAGATGCTGTAGCACTGGGAACGGTGTCTGTTATGGCATCCTCTGGAGCAGGATGTGGCCCTGTTTAAAAACATGCAGGTCGGGGCAGTGGGAGCGCTCCCCAGGTCCCTGCCTGTGCTGCTGTGATGGACTGGGGAAAGGTCTGACCTGCTGGGAGAGACAAAGTGCTGCGCCAAGCTGCGGCAGGGCAGCCCAGCCCGGGCGGGGGTTGACAGACATTCCCAAACTGTTGCCGAGCCTCCAGGCTTGTGTTTGCCTGCGGCAAGAAACTCGATCCCTTTGCAGATGTGATCCCCTCCCTCCCAGTGCTGTGTCCCCGGGCACCCAGCACCCACTGCTGGCCATTGCAAGCTGTGCTTGGTGTTGGTCTCCTGAAAGGTGAGGGATGCTCTTTGCATTGGCAATGAGATATACAACACTGTGTGGCCGAAGTAGACTGTGAAATGTTCTCCATTTTCAGAGGCCTGGTTTGGAAGTGATTGGCCCGGGGATGGAGTGGTTTTGGGGGCACTCTGAGGCGTTGTGGCAAGGTGGGGAGAGGAGCTCGCTGCGCTTGTATGGGCTGCACGCAGAAAGGGGAGTGTGGGGCAAGCTGCAGGCTCAGGGTGCCTCTCCTCCAGGTGTGCTGCCTGTCCTCAATGCCTGCACTCCTCCCTGCCCTGGACTTGCAGCTCCAGCCTCCTTTGCAGGATCAAAGCCTGGGGGTATCGCTCATCTTGGCTTACCTGGGTCCTGCTTGTCCCCCAGCCTAGAGCACAGCAGGGATTTAGAGGTAATCCTTGCAGATGGGATGATGCTGGCTGATTATAGCAGAGCCTCTCCTCTTCCTGGGAACTACGGTGGGTTGTCCCTCGAGCCCAGGCATCCATGGTACAAATCTGCTGCTAATTAGACTTGAAAGTCCTCTCGTGAGCTCAGGCGCAGGATGGGTATTTGATTATTAACATATTTATTTCTGAGCCTCTCAGCAGGTCTTGCACTGGGAGGCTGGACTCTTCCCTTGAGTAATTGTTGGACACGTTTATTCCTACTGAGGGTGCTTGGGGGCTCCAGGGGAGGGAGGGCTGCTCAGCGCTGTGTGCTCCTTTTCGGAGGTGTCTCACCAAGATGTGTGGAAAAAAACCCTCTTGATGGGGAAATGTCCTGAGTGGGAGCATGGTCCCCAGGCTCTGCTCTGTGCTTCCAGCCAGCCCTTCTGCCTGGTGCAGAGCTCCTAACCCTTGTGCCCAGAATGGAACCTAGTGATGCCTTTCCCCACCTGCTCCTAGGCCCATTGGTTCCAGGAAACGAGTAGGCGGTGAAGAGGGTGAGGCTGACCCAGCAGTGCAGAGCTAGTGCTGAGCACCGCAGCCCAACACAAAGCCGCCTGCCACGGCACCCCCAGGGAGAGCAGCCCTCCCTCCAGCACAGGCAGACAAACCGTGGTGGAAATGCTGCCTCTGAAACAACTGAAAATAGCTTTCCTGTCCCCAAAATGTCAGTTTTAAAAGGCAGACTCAGGGGCCCCCTTTGGGCTGGCAGTGGGCTGAGCAGGTGCCCTAGAGATACTGGGTGGGCGGCCCTGCTGCCCTGTGGGGTAGGGAGCAGGGGGTCAGAGGGCTGAGCTTTCACTTGGGGTACAAGTGGGGAGAGAGTTAGTGCTGGCTTAGGGCTCCATCAGCCCCAGCCGTGGGGAGAAAAGCACAGGTGGGCTGTTGGAGAACAGAACTGACTGTGTGTGTGAATCCCCAGGTTGCCACACACCCAGGGGTTTCAGGCTGGTGCCAGGGGCTATTGGCATGGGAACAAGTGAAGAGTCATGGGTCAGAACCTCAGCCTCATATCTAATGCTGCTTTGCTCTTCCTTCCTGCCTTGCTGCTGCAGGGAAAGGGGCCCATGCCAGGGGTGGGGGGCAGGTGCCTTGTTGCAGCGCCAGAGTTATTAATAGCAACAAACACTTTCGGTGCCATCAAGCCAAGGCCGTTTTTTGGGGGAGATTCCTGGCATTTGAAGTAAGTTTCCCCTCCCTGGGATCCCCTGGGAACCTTATCTTCCTCTCCCAGCTGTGTGGCCAGCGTGTGCCAGAGCCCTCGGATAAGCCCTGGTGCTAATAGCTCTTGCCACTCAGCCTGGCAGCATCTGGCTTGGTGACAGCGGGTGCCTGCTGCCTGGCCCACAGGCAGCCCCATGCGGCCTGCACACGTTGCAGTCACATCTCAGCCCACCCCCACTGTGCTTCCTCCTGTCACTGTGCCGAGATGGAGCTGTCGGCGGCCAAGCGAGCGCTGATTGCAAGGAAATTAGCCTGGTGCCATCCTCCATTTATCAGAGCCCAACCTGTGCGGGATTGCACGGGGCTCATTAATTTGTCACCATCTCTGTGGCTTGGGGTAAGGTGGTGAGCATGGCAAGGCTGGAGGGTTGCTGAGGGCCTCTGGAGCAGATGTGGCAGCAGGGGGCTGGCATCGCTTGTGGCCAGGCTGAGATTTTCCCCCAGTCTTGCACTTCAGGAGACCCAGGTGAGGCTTGGAGTGGGAGCAGGGACAGGCCTGGGGATGCCAGGTGATGTGCTGGGGATGGAAACCCCTGCTGATTCCTGTGGGGTGGCATGAAGCAAAGTGAGCATCTGAAGGGCAAAAACTTGCCAGCTCAGGATCAGGAGATGCTGTGGCTGTGTTGTGCCCCAGCATGAGTGATGTTCTCACTTGCAAAGGCTGTGCTCTTCGGAGGTCCTGGGGCCATGCTGCACCGCTGCCCAGTATATCTTGGGTGTTCTCAGTGCTACTGTGCTTCGTAGACCCAACAAGCTCAGAAGTGGCCCTGGCTGCTCCAGGCAGGCTGTAGTGTCTTTGTTTACTGCTGCCGACTTGATGTACCAGTCCTAATAACCAGGGCTGGGCACAGCTCCTTGCTCATTTCCCTTCCCTGTGCCTTGGCTTCCCTGCAAATGTACCCTTGCAGATGTACGTTGCAAAGCCGTGGACCATCTCAGGATGCACCCCAGGAGCCTAGGTGGAGGGTGATGGAGCCTGTCCCCCTACCTCACCCCTCCTCCATACCTGTGTGTGGGGGTGATGAATTATTCATGCCCTGGCCGGCGAGGCGTCTGTAACTGCCTGCATGATGCCAGTGGGGCTGACGTGCTGCCGAGCACAGAGAGCTTTTCTGTGTAAATCCCTGAAATATTTAGCAGAACTGAATTAAAAAATACAGCTTGAGAGGAGTTAGTGCCTCAGGGTAACCTGGAGTGCTGGGAACCGCACACCGGGGGCGATGGATGCACTAGAGTATCCCCTGGGGGTCTCTAACCCCAGTCCTTACCTGTCGCCCAAGCTGTGAGTGGAGCTTGTGACTGTCTGTCCATCCATCTGACCACCCATCTGCCGGGTCTTTCTGCTTGTCTATACCCTCAGATGGTGGGAGTGACCCAATCCTTTCCCTGCACTGCAGGGGTGTTTTGGAGTCCACAGCTAGGCTCAGTCTGCTGTCTGGGGCATGTCCCGGGCCCCAGTCCGGTGCCACCAGAGCCAGGCTGCTGCCTGGTCACCTGCTGCTTGCCATCTGCTGGCAGGTCAGTGCTGCAGGACCTGTGCACAGCACTGGGCCAGGCTCCTTCCCTGGCAGCACCTTCCTGAGCAGATGGATCATGCCACATGCATTTTTTAACAAGATCCATTGGCTGAGAACAAGCTGAGCTGTCGTTGCAGGTTCGTGATCAAAGGCAGATGTGCCCTGGCAACCTGCGGGAGGGTGGCCCTGCATGCTGCCCCTCTCCATCACATGGCCAATTCACAGAGCATTTATCCCAGCAGAGCGGGTTGGGGAGCTGGGAGCATCACCACAGGCAACAAATATGTTTCCCCTGCTGCCCTGGGGTACTGGGATGGTCAGTGCCCTCTTGCCTGGTGTGGCACAGTGATCCACTTCTCCCAGGGAGTCTCTTCTCCCAGGCAATCTGTGACAGAGCAAGAGACTGTGACAGTCTCAAGCTGTGCCAGGGGAGGTTCAGGCTGGATGTTAGGAAGAAGTTCTTCCCAGAAAGAGAGATTGGCCACTGGAATGGGCTGCCCAGGGAGGTGGTGGAGTCACCATCACTGGGGGTGTTTCATAAGAGCCTGGATGGGGTGCTTGGTGCCATGGTTTAGTTGATTAGATGGTGTTGGGTGATAGGTTGGACTTGATGATCTCAAAGGTCTTTTCCAGCCTGGTTTATTCTGTATCCCTAAACTGAGCATTTAAGGATGAGAGTAGCCATGATGCAGAGATGGTGCTACCGTTGGGATTAGTGCACAGCCCCGCGCTCCAAAATGTCACATTCTGCTGCAAGTCAGAGCAACCTGGATTTGCTGGCAGACAAGGTGAAGTAGAAAAGCATTTGTGCTTGTCCTGGGATGTGTTATGGGTCAGATTCACAAGATGAGGCAAGGGACGCAGGGAGCTATATCTAGGTTTGGATGGGGAGGTGAATGTGAACCCAGCTGCTGTGCTGTGGTGGAGTTGCCCCATGACACTGCCTGGGCTGTGGCAGTTCTCTCTTGGCCTTCTCAGGCTTGCCCTTTCTGGATGCAGACTGTGCCTCAGTGAGGTATGTCGCAGGGCCAAGCCCCAGAGCACAGGGCTGAAGGCCCTGCTGAAGACACTGGGGCTGAAGACACTGCTCCTCCCAGGCCATCTGCCCTGTCCTGAGCCTTCCTCCTGGCCCCTTGCCTCCCTGGCACAGTGGGCTGGTGAGTGCCTGTGGTGACCCCCTGCAGCAAGGTTGTTCTGTATGCTTCCCACTGCAAGCACTAGCGGAGCCCCCCCAGGCTGTGCTTTGCTGTGACAGCACATCCCATGTCAGAGCCGCTGCAAATCTTGCCTGCTAATAGCTATGCAAATCACCTCATTAGCTGCCTTATTTATTTTCTCTGGCATCACGTTTCAGCATTCCCTGAGTCCCACAGGCTGCAGGTCTCCAAGGCTGGGAGAAGACAGGAGGAGCAGTGGGACGCACACACAGGGCTGGCTGCGTTAAGCCTTCCACTGTGTGTGGCAGCTGTGTTTGGGTCCCACGAAACCACCCCTCCCTGACATCGTGTTTCTGGGACCAGTAGCTCATGGCTACTGCAGTCCCTGCTGCTGGGATATCCCCCTGTTCATCCCTCAGCCTGCCCTAGCTCTGGTGTGAGTCTTGCTGAGCCCTTCCTCCAGGCAGGAGCTGCCTCATTCCTCCCAGGCAGCTGCGGCATTCCTGGGATGTGTGTACCCTCCACCCCCTGCCGAAGGTGACTGAGTGTCTGTCCAGTCCCTGTGGACCGCAGTGGTGGCTCAAGCCTGGGTTCTTTGCATCCTTCCCACCCTGAATTTTCTAGAGGTGTTCTAGTGTTCATGACAGTGGGATGAGCTTTGCAGAGGCACCAGAGGACCCACAGGCAAGTGTCAGCCCTGAAGACCTTGATCCAGCCATGCCATGGACATATTTGTGCCACGCTGAGCTGCCTGCAAGCACTGACTGTGTCTGCTCCCCCTTCTGCTTGTCTTTTATTTTTATTCCCTTCTTTGCCTGTGCTAATGAATATTTCATGGCCAGGAATCAGCGTGAATTCCCCTGCTCCCTGCTGCTCCCATGGCAGGTACAAGCCCAGATGTTGGTGGCTTAGGAAGGATGTGTCTGCCAAGAAGGCATCTCGGGAGAAGACCTGGCCAGGGAAGGAAGCGGTGGCTCTGGTGTGGACAGCTGTGTCGTGTCCCCTCCCTGGTGGTGCTGTCGCTGTCCCTTCAGCCTGCAAGGGACAGCCAGCAGGGCACGGTTGCCGCATGTCCTTGTAGAGATGGCCTTCACGGTTTCTCTGTGCCCTTGCCCACGCGTTCAGGGCATTCCTCAGGTGGCCGCGTTTGCCTGCGCCCTCTGACACAGCCGCACGTGTCCCCTCCTGTCCCCCGTGTGCCATCGGCCGCCACAGCCGTCTGAATGAACCATGTCCCCGGCTCACCCCGCCGCGGCACTGCCGTTGCTGCTCTGCTGTACGGGGGCTCCCCTTAGCGTCAGGCAGCGGCAACGGCACCTCGGCAGGCACGGGCCGCGGGGCCGCCCGTGGCTCAGACAGCCTGTGTCACGCGTGAACCGTGGGTTGGCCCGCGGTACACATGGATTGTGGGTCGGACCGTGGGTCAGGCAGCCCCTGGCATGCACGGACCATGGGTCAGCCCATGGCATGCACAGACTGTGTGGGTCAGACTGCAGCACCACCTGGGCTGTGACACCCCGGAGACATGGCAGGACTCCTGCTCATCTAAGCTGGAGATGTCCCAGCACCGGTCTGCAGGCAGGCGGTCGGGACTGGGGCCAGGGAAGTGGGGAACAATGGTACTCTCCAGCCTCCCTCAGCTTGCCCTTCATGCCCTACGGTAGGGAGCTATGCCGGTCCCTGGTGCAGTCTAGGCACTGGAAAGTGTAGGGTAGCTGCTCCCCTTGCCAGAGAATGTGGGAGAAGCAGAGCTGGATATAAACCCTGAAACTGTGGTCTTCTCCCTTCCCATTGCTGTGGCTCCAGCAATGCCATGCCTCCTTTAAGAGCCTAGCAGATGCTCTGTGGACACAGGCTGGCCAAAAATAGCCCTTTTGGGAGATGCAGTGCTTTGACCTGTGAGGCACTCTACAGACTGGACTTCCCCTGGGCCTGGGTCTGGGGGATCACTGGCTGCTTCATGGGAGAAGCACAGGATAGCAGGGTGTACCCTGCAGTGGTACCTGTGTTGGCTGTGACCCAGGTGAAAGCTCTTCAGCAGGAAAGGTTGTGTAAATGTGGGCTCAACAGCTCTGCTTTGTGGCCTGCTTTTCATTTCTGCTGAATTCCTGTTTGTCCTGCCAGGAGGTGAGTCAGTGACCTGCAAGTTTTTTCTGCCCTGCTGCAGGGACAAGATGTGCAGTCCCTGATGGCAGCCCAGGGAGTGTGTGCTCAGAGAGAGCCCTGGGACAGGGAGCCAGCTCGTGCACATCTCCGTGCAGGGTGCTGCTGGGGCAAAGTACTGCTATGGGTTGCTGTGTGCAGGGGCAGAGGACAGTGTGGACCCATCCCATGTGGTCCCCACAAGCTTCTGTGCACAAGGGTCTCTCTGAAGAGCCAAGGGCCTGCCCAGAGGGGTGGGGCTCCTTTAGAGATCACTCTCCAGTTCTAGACTGGTAGTAGCACAGGAGATGTTGGTTGGCAACCAAGCCTGGTACATGGGATGGGTGACACAGGCACTGGACTCTTCTCTCCCACAATGTCCCTGCAGGCTGTAGTAGGGTGGTGTGCACGTGGTCTGATGGGGAGATGTATGAACACTCCTGTCCTGCACAGCAATCATGACCTGGCTGCACAGGACTCTGCTTGTGTCTGCCAGCTGCTTGGGATGGAGCAACCTTCTTGGCCGTGTGGGATCCGGCTCCCAGGATGCTGGATGGTGGATTTGGGATGGATCTGCAGATTTTGTTTGCTGACGTGTCCTGTAGGCTCTGGCACCCTCCTGTGGCTGTTCTGCCACCTCTCCTTTTGCCTTTTGGGGTGCTGTGCCTGGTTTAGGCTGTGTTGTGCTGGCTAGTCCCTTCAGTGAGGCTGTGGAGCCGGGATGAGCTCCGCATTTGCAGGATTTGGCCTTGTATCACACAGGTGATGGTCACAAGAAACTGTCCTGGCATGTTTGTGTTGTGGGTTTGATCTGGGAATGGAGCTCCTGGATACTGTAGTTTAGGTAAAGGGTCCTAAGCCCCTGACCTGCCCCTGGGATGTGGCAGGAGGGGACTGGGCACCACTTGCACCCCAAATTTCTGAGCTTTTGGCTGGGGAAAGGTGGTCCACAGAAGGTAGGTTCAGTTAGGGTGTTAGATTCACTGACTGTCCCTACATCTGTGTCTCTGTGTTTGCCTGCTTTGCCCCTGCTGGCTTGGGCAGGATCCACGTCCTTGCAGCCCTTCCCTGTCCCAGGGCTTTTTGGATGTATTATTGTAGGGTTGCAAGCCCCTGCTGTGCCATCTGTTGTGCCTTGCTGTAGGATCTCCCCAAACCTAGCTCAGCCCTGCAGTGATGAGTGCAGCATCCCCTGATGCCTGTTCCCTGTCCCAGGGCACTGTCTGTTGCAATGGGGGGAGTGGGGGGTGCTGGGGAGCTGCCCCCCCCTTGCAGAGGAATAGCTGGCATAACAGACAGGGAGAATTTGGTTTGGATGGGACAGTTCTTTAAGGAAGGAGAGGGTGAGGTTACCTCATACCAGCTCCTGGGGGAACCTTTTCCTTGCCTTGAGGCTCCTTGTTAAGGCAGTGGTGGAGACTGGGCAGTCTGACTGATCCTGGCTGGGTCGTGTCTGTGCTTGCTTTCCCACCCCTGAGGCAGCAAAAGCTGTAATTTCCATCAGGTGCCTTTTTGTTCACTTCCTTCCCCATTAATAAGAGATGAAGCTTCTGAGATAATAGAGCCTCAATGGATGCAGAGCTGAGATCCTGCTGGTGCAGGGTGTGGATACAATGTGGAGAGGGGACTGCAGTTGGGAAAATAGGACTTCAGGAAGAGATGTGGTTGCCAGTCTGCATGGAGCATCTCGTGCTGGCTCTGGGAGCAGGGAAATCCCACTGCTGCCACATGCCAGACTCTCTTCTGGCTTTGGCACACTGTGCAAGCTAGCAACTCACTGCCAGGCTGAGTTTTAGAGCGAGCAGCTCTCAGCCTGGGCGGTCTGGGAGTTTGACTCTCTTCCTCCTATCCTTGTGTCAATCCTCGTCTCCTCCCCTGTGTGGAGCCAGCGGAAGCCAATGCCCGTGGCTGCAGGACTCTCACAGCGCTGGAGGGCTGATGCTCGAGGATGCAGGACACTTGCAGCACCAGATAGTTGCTGCCCAGGGATGCAGGACACTGGAAGTACTGTCTGGCCGGAGCAGATCACTGATGCCTGGGGATGCGGGATGCTCACAGCACTTAACGGTGGGAAGTGGAGGGCTGATGTCCAAGGATGCAGAATGCTCTCGGTGCCGGCTCCCTTCCGGAAGGGGCATTTCTTGAAGAGAGGCGGCCCTGGGATGCAGCACTACCTCATTGGTCAGCGGGACCTGTGGAGTTTGCGGGTTGCCATACCAACCTGCCTCTGGTTCCCGGCCAGCCGGGGCGTGAAGTGCCGGGTCGAGCTGGTGGCAAGAGGTGGACCAGGAGCCAGGGGCACCCCAGGGCTCTGCAGGCAGGGAGGCTTTCATCTGCCTCTCCCAGAGAGCTGCCTGGCCCCACTGGGCTCCCCAGCCCTGCTCATCCCCTGGCCGCTTCTCCCCACCTCCCTCGGCAACTTTGCTGCACGGAGGGGACCGGCGGGCTCGCACGGCACGGGGAGGGCTCGCTCGGGCACGCAACTCCCTCTCCCAGCTGGTGGTCAGCTTTTGTGAGCCGGGGAAGGGGCATTGCCGCTGCCCTACCCCAGCCCCTGTGAATCGCAGCCAGCATCCCAGGAACATCCCAGCATAAAACTTCCCAGCCGGCTGCCGGCCGCCTGGGGAGCGGGGCCTGGCGGCTGCCGCGCTGCCAGGCGCTGCCGGTGCCCTCTCCTCCGGGCTGGACCTGCTGCCGGTGCCTGCGGGCTTGCCCCGGGCAAGGAAGGCTCTGTCCTCCCCCGGGCATCCCTGCCGCTCGGAGGAGCCGGGGGTCTGTCTGCCAGCTGGGAGGGTGCGGCCGGGTCCCTCCTCAGCGCTGTGAGCTGGAGCCATGAGCCACTGCCAGCAGCGCTGCAAGAGGCAGCTGGGCCGGGTGATTCGCTTCTTCTACCAGTTTGTCACCGGGACCCTCTCCCAAGGTAGGTGCTGTCCCGGGTGGCAGAGGGGCTCTGTTCTGCGGGAAGAGGTCTCTGGTGGGCTCTGTGGGGTTGTTTTTCGGGGTGGGGGTGTACCTGCTGTTTAGGCGCTGAGCAATTCAACCCCAGGTGGAGCGGTTGCACTAGACTCCATGTAGGACAAAGCTGGAGATGCTCATGAGAGGCAACGAGGGACCCTGAAGGTCCCTTGTAGATGTGGAGTGATGGGAATGTTTTATTTGGGGGTGGGGTGGGGGCTGATGCAGAGTGGAGTGTGAAAAAGCTGCTGTGCAAATGAATCTCAGCTGGTCTGATCCTTCTATGCCACACCAAACATCTGTTTCCTCCAAGTCTGGGGCTGTGCCCTCCAGCCAGCCCAGAGAATCCCTGAGTGTGCCCACAGACTGGAGCAGGGACATAACCTGGTGTCTGCAACCACTCATGCTCCTATCCTGGGATGCTATCTGGTCCTGGGGACAGAGCTGCATGCTCTTTGCTCTCTGTTTTCTGACATAGCTGTTGCAGGACCCATGCCTCCCTGCCAGTCCTTGCACAGCCCAGCCAGCTGGACAGGACCCTTTCTCCTAGGTGTGAGCCCAGAGCCACCACTGGGCATGTCTCTGGGAGGTCATCAGGTGTCTGTCTGTGCTGGGACCTTGCATGCCTAGCTCCTGCCCTCACCCCTGTGCCTACGACAGGTTGCCCTCCCCATGTCCTGGTCCCACCAGGAACCCCTGGTCTGACCATCTGGACCACAGTGATGCTGGGCAGGGACATGCCATGCTGGGAGCACAGGGAAGGCCTTGTTGGGCCAATGTGCCAGCGTCATGCCTTGGAACAGGGCTGGCATCTGCACTGCTTTTTCCAGGACCCAGCCTACCCGGAAAACCCCTCCCAGGCTCTGTTCCCTCCTTGTCTTGGGGAGCCCCTGGGTTTCCCCAGCCTTTGCAGGTGAGGGTGCCCTGGGAATGCGCTTGTTGCAGCCCTGGGGCTGGGACTTGGGAGTGGTATCCATGCTGTGAAGTGTGCCCAGCTTCTGTACCACCTCCCTGCCCACAGGGACCCAAGCCCTTTGATGGCCTCGGGTGGCACTTCCCATCACTTTGCAACCTCATAGCCCCTTCAGGACTGCTTGCCAGCCCACAACGTGGCAATAGGGGAAGAGATGCCAGGGTAAGCATGGGCTGGACTGAGCAGCTTGGCAGGCTCTGGAGGCTGGGTGTGCCCACAGGCAGCACCAGATCCGTCCCCGCTAGTTGGCTCCACTGGGCACCAGCCAACTAGCCTGAAGTGGAGAGGGCAGAGGATGAGTCAGCTGAGGCTGGCTCTGGGTGTGAGGGGCAGAACTGCAGGTGACAGAGTGGTGCAGGAAGGGGACCTCAGAATGCCCCATACCTACCACCTGCAAGGATGTCCTACAGGTCCTTGTCCCCGTGTCCTGGGTTTGTAGCTGGGCACTACGAGACTGGGTCTGTAGTGCATGGCCCCCAGGACTGGGTCTCTGGGCTGGCCATGTGTGGTGCTGGACAGCCCCAAGGGCTCAGCCTCATGCTGTCTCTGCAACCCTGCCAGCTGTGCATGGAGCTGGGGCAGGGGGCATGGCTGGAAGTGGGACACTGGCTATCACTTCTCACCCTCTTCTCAGTGTCCTCCCACCTCTGGAACAAGCTGGAGCGGGGTGAAGCCCTTAGCTGGGCAGCTCTGTGCCTCTGAAGGCTTGGAGCCTGGGGTTGGGAGAGGGATGTGGGGCTTGAGCAGCCTTCTCTCCTCTTCAGCATCCCCTCCTCTCCAGCCACTGCTCCAGTCCATGTGCACTTGGGTCACCAAGATGCTGTCCCTCCCCTCTAGCTACCATCAGCCCATTGGGCCCTTCCAGGGGACAGCTGGCTCCTGTGCCCTCCCGGCATAGGTGAAGAAGGTCCCGCAGATCTCACCACACAGGTTATTGGGTGGTGGCCAGGCAGGCCCTGGGGTGGGGTGCCCTCCCAGCTGGGTGCCCTGCAGAGCCAGCCAAGGACAAGTTGCCAATGGGGGGAAAGAGAAATGACTCAATCAATTAACCAGATTAAAACTGTGACTTCACCTCCCCAAAATAGCATTTCGCCAATATTTTAATGTGCTTATTAATAATCTGCTCATGCTCTGATTAGCAGCGAGGTAATAAGGGATCAGCTGTAACCTAAATTTAACTCTCCCTAATGGATGATGGCCCCCAAGAACCCAAAAAAAAAAAAAAGGAGAGGCTCCTATCAATCAGGCTGCTCCCCCTGCCCTGCCCCAGCAGGTCACCAGTGCCCAAGGGACCTGGACAGCTGATCCCAGCCCTGCCCAGGTACCATCCCCACTCCTGTGGCTGAGCTGGTCCCATGGCACATTTTGGGGTAGTAGTGCCTTAACACCCTGCAGCACCAGGCTAGGAGCACCCTAAGGGTAGCCACAAGGGTGGGAGAGCCTGGACATGGTGGTCCTCTCCCAGAGAGAAGAGGGAGAAGGGTCCTGTGCTGATTTTCCTGCTCCCTCCCCATGTGCTCCCATCCCACATCAGGGGACACTCTCTTGTGCTCAGGTGCTGGGAGGGGAGGGACAGGGACCAGCCATCAGCTACCCGACAGCTGTGGGTGGTGCCCTGCGTGTGCCTGTGGCATGCTGTGTACACAGAGCTGCTCTCCAGGCCAGAAACCCTGCTCCTTGGCTCTTCTATTTATAGACAGTGGGTGGCTGGCTGGGTGGTTAATTTTAGCTGGGTGCCAGGGCTGCACCACTGGCAGTGCCAGGGAGCCAGGGCAGGGACGGCTGGGTGGGGAATGCTCCGTGGCTGTTATTGTCACAGCCCAAAGTGGGACAGGGGGCATGGACTCGGTGCCAGCCTGGGCTGGCCATCCTGGCACAGCTGTGCCCAGGGCAGTGTTACAGGGCCTGTCCCCTTCCCCAGTACTGAGGTATGGGTGCATCTTTGGGCCACTTTGCCACCTTGACCTGTGTCCCCTGTGGACCCTCAGAGTGGCTGGGCTTGGGGGATAGGGAAGGGCAGGGAAGGTGGACACAGATGCCTGAGTTCTGTGCTCTGAACAGGGCACAGCTGGGATGATGCTTTGTCCCTCAGCCTACGTGTGGGTGGCCTTGTCCCCCAGCTGGAGCTGCTGGGATGGGGATGGGACATCTTGCATGCAAACATGTGGTAGAGTGAAGACCTGGGTTCAGCATCTTCCTCAGTCATGTGTCCCATGGGGTGGCCAAGGGGGCTGAGTATGGCCTGGGGACTGGAGGTGTCCCAGAGAAGGGTGCAGCTAGTGCTGTGGGGTTTGGGGTGTGTCAGTGAGCATGCCCAAACCCGCAGTGGCGCTGCCCAAGCGCACCCAGCATCGCAGAGCAGGAACCAGACTGATGAGCTCTGACCAGGCTGAGGAGAATGGATGCTGATCCCAGGGAAGCGCTGTGCTGGGGTGCAGGGGACGAGGTGCCAGTACCTCTCTGCCAGCCCCGGCTCTCTGGGCTGGCAAGGCTACAGAGACGCCTTCCTTCAAGGCCCAGTGTCTGGAGCAAGGACGAGCACAGGCACCTCAGCAGAGATCCTGGCGTTCACAGTCTGCAGCATCACTCCTTGGAGAGCCCTGCTTCCAGGATTCCCAACTCCACCTGCAAGGTGGCAGTGAGGGGCTGAGAGCTGAGGGTCTATCAGTGAACTCAGAGGAGCTGTTGGGCCGTGGTGATGCCTTGCTGGCCCCACTGCACAGAGATGCAGCCACATGTGTAGCGAGCCCTGTCTGTTCTCTGCCCCCTGCTTCCTTCTTCTGGCTGATGGTGCCACTCTCCCCCCGGGCCAGGAGGGTTATTTTTAACTGTTTGCCATGTGCTGCCTGAGCACAATTAAGGTAATTGGTTTGGGAGCCTGGCTCTCACACAACGCTCCCAATTACCTGCCTGCCTGCCCATGCAGCCCCCCGCCTCCGTGCCCAGGGTGGCCAGTGGGGGACTGCTGGGACAGGGCTGCACCAGATAGCGTGTGGGGCTGGGCAGGGGACCTGAGCAAGCACAGGGGATGGAGCCATGGAGAGGACGACCCTACACAACGACAGCCTGCTCTATGCCTCCCTGATTGCCATCCTCCTCCTCATCTCCTATTGGTTCACTACTCGCTGCTTCAAAATCATCAGTGGCATCGAAGGTATGGGGCTGGGGACACGGGGCGATGCGGTGACACTGGCTCGTTCGGTCCTCTTCCACAAACCAGTCAGCAAGGCAAGCTGGGTGCTTGGTGTGGGAAAGGGGTTGGGGACCCTCCTCTCTAAGACACCTTAGTCTCCTCCTCAGTCACTTTATTTGTTCCTCCTTGTCCTGGTCTTGCTCCACTCTGTGTGAGAGCTGCCAGTGGCAGTCACAGGAGTGGCCCAGGGCTGCTCTGGGGTCATCCAGCTCCACTGTGCTGCTGGTGTCTTGGTACCGCTGCCCCTCACTGCGGGATGGGGATGCAGATGGGCTCCCTGTGGGGGTGCCCGGTGCTGACACTGGGGCCTCAACCTGCATTTTGGGGCTCTTGGTCCCTTTAGGCATGACCTACATCTTTGCTCATTGGCTGGTGTGCTGGGGAGCTCTGCGATGTGGCAGAGGTCCTGGTTTCCTCATTGAAGGGTCTCTCCAAGGTCTGGTGCAGTGGGGTGCACATGCAGGGGGCTTTGCAGCGTGAAATCCCTAAGACAGGGAGCAGGGCAGGAGGGGTGGCACCAGCACTGATGCCTGGGGACATGCAGGACCTATTATGCCTGGAGTATGTGTTTGTTTATCCATCCATCCATTTCCATCCATCCATCCATCCTTCCATCTATCCATCCAATCCATGTGACCTCTTCCTGCACAGCTCAGTTTCATGGCTTTTCCCATGGCATGGCCATGGGCAGCTGCAGGGGCAAGGAGCCACCCCTGGGAGCAATGGCCCTTGGCAGGGTCAAGGGCAAAGCCCTGTCTCACTGTTGGTGTGGTATATATACTTCTGGTGGTCCTTCAAGCATCCCTTACAAGCAGCTGTGGGTCTGGCTCTACAGGTGAAGTCCCACATGTGTTCCCATGTCGCTCTTCCATCCCTGAGGCAGCTCCAGATGGAGGAGCATTCCTGGGGACCTGGGTGAGCTGAGGGGAGTGATGCCCTAAAACACCCCCAGCCTGTCTGGAGCTGCCTTTGGTAGCGGGGGATGTGAGCCGTGTGAGCAACTCTTGAATGAGCTTGGGGGTGCTGGGAGCTGGGCTCTGGTACAGCGTGTGGCACTGGGATGTGAGACCAGCACAGATGCCTGGTGGGATCTTGTGACGTGCTGGTAGCAAACAACAAAGGGCTTTTATTGACAGCTCAGCATGGAAATGAGCAATCCTGACATGCTGGCCAGTGGGTGATTTATCATTGTTCTGCCAGGGAGGCCAGCTGGCACGGGACAGGATGGGTGTGAGGGCAGGCAGGAAAGTTGTTGCTCAGTGCCTGCCCTGCCGCGGTGCTCTTCAGCCCCAGCATCACATGATGCTGGCTGAGACACAAGGGGGTGATGATGGTCTGCTCGTGTGAGCCGAGCAGGTTCCTTTAGCAGAGGAGCTTTCCCAAACCCTTTGTCGTGGGACAAGCCCTGGCTTAAGCTGCAAGGGGTCCTCTGCTGCTGCTTCGGGTCAAAATCAGGTCACATAAATATGCCCATGGAGTGCGGGACAGGCATCGGCCTTGGGAGCAGCTGTAGGCTCAGTGAGAGAATGGGTTTCAACCAAGGCTCAAAAAGACTAATGGCTTTAAAAGTGCAGTTGGCATCGGTGAGAGATTTCCTCTGAGAGTGGCAACAGGCCTGCACTGCCCCAAAGGGACTGGCTCAGAGTGGGGGCAAAGCCAGCTGGGTGAAATCCAGGCTCAGTGTCTGGAAACTCACCTCTTTCCAAGAAAAGGAACTGTCAGGTCTGAAAAGTTCTAGTCTGAGGCATGTTTCCCCAGGGAAGACTTTCATCTCTCTCACCAAGTTGCCTCTGACGCATCACTAGCATCTTCTGCTCATGTCAGAGTCTTGGGAGCACATCCCAGGCAGCCATGGAGCTGCTATGTAGCCCAGCTGTGCCTTGGCCTGGGACTGAGCCACCAGTCCTCTCCACCCTTGCCAGGTGTCAAATTCTTCAGGTTCTGGGAGGGGTTGGTGTGGGGCATCCCTTCTGAGAGCTCTTGCCAGCATCAGCCAGCACCTCTGCCATCTGGTGGGTGTCCCTGGATGACATTTCTTCCCCTGTTGATATATTTTACCCACCAGCATAAAGACAGCAGGAAGGAAAGGGGGCTCTCTGCCCTGGCCCTGTCTGTGGAACCCTCTGTGGGTGCAGGGGGACCTTAGAGCTGGGCAAAGGGTCTGCCCTATAGCCTGGGCATGGCCACCCTACCTATACCTGGGGTAGCAGTCCTTGCTCCTGGGGGCAGCAAGGCAGGGTGTGGAGCAGCAGTGTCACGGGGCAGCCCTGCTCCCTGCTTGTCACATTAGTGCTGGAGCTGGGACTGGTCTTGCTTCACGTGGGACTCATCCACCCAGGGCAGGCAGTGCCAGCAGCATCTCCAGGGGAAGATGTGAACTCCAAGGGGTTGTGAGCACTGATAATGGGGCAGGGGCCAGCAGGCACCTGGCTCCCTGGTGATCCCTGTGGCCTGTGATCGAGCAGCCAGGCAAGGGCTGGATGTGGTTAAAAAAAAAAAAAGGAAAGAAGCAGCAGCAGGAGCCAGCACAGGAGCTAAATACAGCCCGGGGGCTGTGCTGGGTGTGTGCTCCAGGCACGTGGGTGCCTGGATTCACCCTCTGCCTCCAGCTGTGGTGTGACCTTGGCTGGGTCCCTCAGTCCTGCTGGATCCCCAGCCCCTGCATCCCCTCCTCTCCAGCCTGTTGCTGTGCTGCCTGCGGGTCTGTCAGTATCTTAGGCATCTTGAGTGGTCTGTTCCCCTAGCCCTGCTTCCTGTCCCCTTGGTTCTCCCAGCAAGATGGCCAGACCCATCCCAGTAGGTGACCTTGACCCTTGCTGCTCTTGACCTAGACCCTCCCCAGGAGAGGGTTGTGGGGGGCTTGGGTGCTCAACCATGGTGATCCCCATGTGGGGGAAACTCACGTGAGACACAGAGGACAAGTCTGAGTCATCCCTATCCTGGATGTTTAGCCAGTGCCCAGCGTCCTGTCCCTCCCCATGTCCCCCCCTCCCCCGGGAACAGAGTGCCTTTTAATATCTGTGGCCTGTTTCCTTAGCAACTGCATTAAGCAAATCGATGGAGGTGGTGTCATTGGAATGGGAGGGCATGCCTCCTTCCCCCTGGCCCCCCCATACCCGCCACCCCCCACGCCTCCCTCTCTCCACTTGGCCTGTCTCCACTCTTACTCCGCCTGGGCTCTCGGATGTGGCTCCGCGAGCCATTGGCCACAGCCCCACACTGACCCCTTGCTCGCCCACAGCTGATGACTGGTCCCCCTGAGCAGAGGGGTGACAGCTGGTCCCTGCCCTCCTGGGAGCAGAAGCCAGGGGCCCTGGAGATGCATGGTCTGGCAGCCACAGCCCTGGGCTGAAGGGCCTCCAGGACTGTGGTGGGGAGGGGGCAGGGGGTGAGGGAACATGAGACGCCCCCACCATGAACCTTGAAGGCCTTGAGATGATTGCAGTGCTGGTGGTCTTGGTCCTCTTCGTCAAGGTGCTGGAGCAATTTGGTCTCTTCGAGCCCGTGTCCTTGGAAGGTAACGGGTGTGGGCGGTGCGGGCTTCCCGGGCGTGTGGGCGGCAGCAAGCGGTGGGCGCCTGGAGCTGCCCTAAGGATGTGTCTGCATCCACAGGAGAGTCCTGGCCACAGCGTCCGTTTGCTGCTGTTAAGGATGAGCAGGGGTTTTCTGGTGCAAGGAGTGGAGTGTCCTGCCTGCTCTGTGCGAGGTCCCAGGGACTGGGGATGTGGAGAAGGGACAGGGCTGGCAGGATATCTGCTGCACAGTGCTGCACTTTGATGCGTGCTGGGGTGCTGTGGGCTGGGCCTGTGTATGAGTGTGCCAGCGGGCACTAGAGTGCTTTTCAGCACCTCCACGGGCACGAGGTGTCCCCAGGGTCTGTGGCCACCTCACCCCCAAATATGAGGTGTCAGACTCAGCACCATGCTGCAGAGCAGCCAGGCCTGGGCAGAAGTCCCTACTGTACTTCCTGCTCCTGGCTCTCCCCAAAGTCCCCTGTGGCACTTGGGCAGGGTTGGGGTCCACATGGGGTGCTAACTGTCAGGGCTGTGCAAAGTGCTAAGTGGTCTGAGTGTGGCACATTTGGTGGAGCCCAAATCCACTCAGGGCATTCTATGAGTGCTGGGAGGGGAGTCAGTAGCACTTGCTTGGGTGCTCCCTGAACTCTCAAGAGTGATGGTCCTGTGAAAGGTTTCCCTAGCCAAGCCTGTGCCGGCAGATGTCCAGCTGCATCCTGCCTGGCCCCAGGCGTTGAGGCATGCATGGACTGAGATGATGAGGGGCAGCTTGTCTGCTCCACTGGTGCCCTGGGATGCTCTGCTTTGGTTCTGCAGTGCTGGCTCTCGCACAGGCTGGGTGTGGTGGTAAACATCAGCTCTTGTCCATGCATAATGCTAGGGCACTCCTGAGCAGCACCCTGGGCTGGACCTGAGGGTTGGCCATGCCTGGGGGTAGGGGGGAGGGAGCAGGCAGATGTGGGGCTCTCTCCCTCTGGGCCTGTGAACCTGCTTGCAGGATAGAAAAGTCTTCATTGCTGCTTAACCTCTTGCTTTGTCCTGTACTCTCTAGCAGCGCTCCGAGGTGGATTGTGACAGGAGGGAAACTGAGGCAGATGCTGAGTTAACTTCCATGTGTCCTGCCTGTGAGCCCTGGGGAGGGCTGCAGGCTGACTATGCCCAGGTTGGACCCTCCCCAGTGCTGTTGGAGATTTGGCAAGTGCCACCCTCAGGCCCTGATTTTCTCCTTTCCCTGTGCTTTTACTTCCCCATGCAGCTGCCCAAAGCTTTGGACCAAAGCTGGTGACATTGATTGCAGCTGTTCTGCAGCACACTGGCTTCCAACTGCAGTGGAAAGGAATGAGACAGAGAGCCTCTGGCCCTGGCAGCAACTCTGCTGGGAGGCACAGGATGAGGCAGGGGCCACCCCTTGACCTGCGTGACTGCTTCTTGCCTGAGCCCTGCTCACTCCACCCCATGGGGCACACTCCTTGTTCACTTGAAGTGTCTTTTCCCTGGCCTGGGTCAGGGCAGGAGATTGGAGATAGGATACCTGTGTCTAGGCATGTCCACATCTCCAGAGAGGACTGGGATGGGCAGTGGCATGCCTGTGTCCCGTGAAGGACAAGCTTTGCTGACAGTCCTCTCTTGACACGGTGTTACCATGTAGCATGGGGAGACACAGCCTGCCCTGTCCTTCTCCACCCACATCCCTGTTTTGAGAAGCTGTGGGTCCCTCTGGCCTGGCTGGAGATTTGCCCCACCTGTGGTGGTGGGAGTGGGACCCAAGTGAGCCAGATTGGCAGCAATTGCTCCCATCAACAAAACGTACCTGGAGGGGAAGGAAGTGGGGAGAAATTCACTGAGGTTGAGCCAAGCTGAGCCGAGCCCTGGGCATCATGTGGGGAGTTCTGTGGGTGAGTGGCACATTGGGATGGAAGTGAGATGCTGTTGCATTGGTCACCCCTGCCTCGGCTCAAGAGACAGCAGGTAGGGGATTTTGCTCTCTGAGAAAGGTCTTGGGCAGTGCCTGGGAGTTGGAAATGCAGACTGTTTACCAGCCATGCCTGGCCTGAAAGTGACAGCCCAGGGACCAGAGTCTGAAACTGTACACTAATAGCTGAGGTCTGCTAATGGATGTGGGCTCCTCCACTCACTCTGGAGCCACTGATACTGCCTGCCATGCTTTCCCCTGCCCCAGCTGTCTCACCATGCTTTCCTTGCCCTCTCTGTGCCAGTCCCTGTCTGTGCCTGGGCTGTGCTGGTGGTCTCCAAGGGATGGGTTGTGCTGGTGTCGTGTCACCACAGTGATGGGCTGAAGCATCTCCAGAGGAGGGCAGAAAGATGCCTTAGCTCTGGGGAACAGTTCAGTGGGAGAATCTTGCAGCAAGACCCTGTCTGTCCCTGGGGTGATTGCAAAGGGGAGGAGGATGATGTGGGGGAACTCCAGGCTTGTTGAGTTGCCAGGTTCAGATGTGTGAGGCCCCGAGCAACCCATCCTCCGTTTGGAACTGACCTCCTTCCGAGCAAGGGCTTGAACAGGAGTGCTAGTAATCTGTACCCCCTCACCCTGTCTCCTTGGCACAGTCTTCCCCTTGGAGCCTGCTGCAGCCTTGGTGGCATGGCACAAGCCACTGTCTGGCAGCAGCAGAGCATCTCCTGTGGGTGCACTGTGCTCCAGGGGCGATCGATGCTGCATCTGGTGTTGTTTGGTAGCTGGTTAATCACTGACGAGCTGTGTCACCCTACTGCTGCCCTCTGCCACTCTGCCTGTCCCCAACCCGAACATCTCCCAGCAGAGCAGCCCGAGCACTGCTGCGCTGCCCGGGTGGGGCTCCCAGCCCCCTGCCAAGAGCCCGTTTTGGCCAAGCGCTTGGGAGGGGGCAGGCAGAGCTATCGATTTTGGCTTCTGAAGCGCAGCATCAATAATTCAGCGCGAAGCAATCGGTCCCGGCTGGGAAGAGGGGAGGGCGGGAGGTCAAAGGCGGGAGAGCCGCCGGCGCAACCCGGCCCTAGATGAATATTAGATGAAGCTGCAGCTTGCTGTCGGCAGGATAACTGATTGCCTGCCCGCGGCTGGCAGGGCTGTCCCTGCCTCGGCCACTTCAGGGTCTGTGCGTGGGACAGGAGGAATCTGGGGTATCTTGGGAAGCATACGCTTCTCTCTGCCTTGCCCGGGGGGAGCTGTGCTGTTGCCCTAGAATTGAGGATACAGAGGGAGAAGTGAGGCTGGGGAGGGTGCCAAACCCATGCAGAGCCTGGGGAGAAATAAGAGGAAGCAGCAGCCTGCTTGGGTGCCACTGGCACCCCAAAGGATGCCAGGCAGCAGTGTGCGGTGGCAGGAAGTAGTGTGTCCACCTCCTAGTGTCTGGCTCATGGTAGTCCCTCCAAAAAGGGGAGAAAATGATCATCCCCACGGTGCTGGTGAAAGCAAAGCCCCGTGCCAAGCCTTGTTTCCCTCCTGCCTTTCAGGAACCCATTTGCAGGAGTGCGGTGTCTTGTCTGGGAGGGATCAGCCCTTTGGGGTGAGGTGCCAGGGATCCCTGGGCTCAGGACACCATCCAGCTTGGTAGGCTTGACAGACCTGAGAGGTCAAGGCTAGCTGGCTACAGGTGGGGTAGATCTCAGAGCACTGAAATCCAGCTTGGGACAGCTGTGGATGCTCCAGGTTCAAGTTGGGGGATCCCTGGGCTGAGGTGCACCAGAGATTTCCCCATGCACAGTGGGTTTAACCTTTGCCTTCCCTTTCCCAAGCACTGGCAGGTTTTTTGCTGGCAGTAGGGCTGAGCAGGATCTGGTGGCTGAAACTGGGAGAGCGCTGCTTGCTCATGGTGAGGGCTTACAAGAGCAGCAAGGGAAGGAGCAGAGGTGTGTAGTTGCCATGGCCAGGCCCCGGGTTTGTATCCCAGCATAGCTTTACACTCTGAGGCATGCTGTGGTTGGGCTGCATCTGGCCGGTGCTGGGGTCTTGGAGAAGAAGGTCTCCTGGGGACCATATGCTCCCCTTTGTGGAACACCTCTCACGTTCTCCACACACAGGAACATCAGCCCTGGTGATCACCATGAACATAGAATGGGCTACATTGTCTCACCCTGCCTGGAGATGCTGGGGGAGAAGGGCACTTGGCCCTGAGTCCACTTGGCCGAGACCCCTACAGATGGAGCCAGGGCAGGGCAGCTTTCCCAGCAAAAAGCTTCGCAGGGACTGCAGTGCCCATGGGCACATGCCCTGCTGACTGCCACTGTGTGGTGTCACGTCCTGCTCAGCCCAGCCAGATCTAATTAGCTTGTTGAATCTCCCTCCGGCCTCATGTTAATCACTTTTCATGTTGCTTCCCTTCCAATTCCCCCTGGCCTGGCTCACTCTTTCTGTGCCTGCAGAGGGGAGCAAGGAGACTTGTCTGGACACGGAACAGGGACCCCACTCTGCTGCATCCTGCCCCAGAGATTGCTCTGAGCCAGTGGACAGAGGGGCAGGAAGGTCACTTAGCTGTGGGGTGGTGAGGAAGTCACAGGCTGGAGGAGAGCTTGCAAAGCTAAGGAGCAAGGGATTCTGTTGGGTCAGCCCTTCTCTACAGCTCTGCTGGCAGAGTCCTCGGAATCCAAAGGGAAAGTCTGGCTTGGAGCTGGCCTGGGACTCTCCAGCACAGAGTTGTGTAAGGCTGGAAGGTGCTGTGAATGTTCAGCAGGGTCGTCTTCACCTCTGCCTTGCAAGGGGCAGGATTAGACCCCAGGACTAGGCATTGATGGGAATAGAGCTGCCCCAGGCAGGGCTCAGTGGGGTTGTGGACTCCAGAGTGCAGGCAGCAGGAGGTCCCATGCACCATCTGTACTTGGCTACTGCGTCCCCTGCCTGGGACACAGGAAAATGTCTCACTCTCCATGGGTGCCTGCCCTGGGGCTTGCTGTGCTGCTGCAGCAGCGGGTGGCCAGATCCGAAGCAGCTTTTCGGTGAGTGATGCATAGGAAACTGGTTCTAAGAGACTTTCTAATAACCCCTGCTGCTGGGCTGGGGTCTCTGACCTGCTGCCCACGAGTCCAGGGCTTTGGGTGGGCTGCCAGGAGCCCCACCCTCGCTGGCCACCCCCCCATGCTGCCCTCCCTCCAGGCAGCATGCTGAAGTGGAGTGGGGTGCGTTTCCCACCAGCAGCAAGCCAGGTACCCGGGGCTGGCAGCCCCCACCAGTGGCCCCTCCATGTATCACACATCTTCCACGTAGCTGTGGCTTGCTTGCTGGTGCAGAGAGCTGTGGATGTTCCCATGGGAGGGGAAGAGGAAAGAGGTGAGGGTGGCAGGTGTCTATGGAGGTGACTGGCAGACATGGCTGAGCTCTGAGTTAGCTCCTTGTGCCGTGCCATGGGTACATGCAAGATGGGAGCACTCCTCGGGGGCAGGTTTGGTGGTTTGAGATGGAGCAGAGGGGCTGTTCTGGGCACGTTTGGTTCCTGAGCTGGGTAGCAGCAGTGTCTGGAGGCTTGGCTCCAGGGTTAGTGCCACCATGTGCTGCTGTTGGGGTGGGAATTAGAGGTAGGGGAGCCACCTTCACAAACTCGCTGGTGCCAGCTCTGCAACCCTCTGCCATTTCCAGTGCTGTGGGGTACCCATGCTATGCTGTGTATGTGCAGGGGTGCCCTGGGGTGAGAGCTGGCCCTTAAATCCTTTGGGCAGTTGTGTAGTCCCCCTCCTCCTGGAGGAGGTTGTGTCTGGTGAGGGTGGAAAGGCAGAGAGCTGCATGCTGCTGCTGTCCTGTCTCCTTTGGCTGCCTTCTTGGCTGTGCCACAGACAGTCTCAGCCCAGGTAAGGGCTGCCAACATGCCTTACATGGTGTGACTTGGGGTTGGTTTGCCCCCATTCCTTCTGGCAGGTGCTGGAGATGCTGTGAGATGAAAGGGCTGCAGGTTGCATTCTCTTAGGTCTTGGAATGTAAACTGTGATGGGAGGATGTGTGGATAGAAGTGATCAAAGGAGCAATTAGTGGCTGAGCAGATGGAGGGAAGAAGAGTCCTGTGCCCAAGAGGTGCTTGCAGCCTGCAAGGAGGATTTTCCTGTGATGGAGGATTTTCCTGTGCTGCCTGGAGTCTGGCTGGGCTGTGGCTGGGGCATGCCCAGGCTTTGTTCCTGCGCCTCACTGAGAAGGGTGTGGATGACATTTGGATCCTGAGTAAGCAGAGCACCAGCTCTCATCAAACACACTGTGAACAGCCAAGAGTAGCTGCTGCTTGGCTGGGACATTTTTTGTGTAGCTCCTCTGCTACCTTGGATGCACCAGGCCCTGCTGCCAGAGATGTCTCTGTCACAGATGTGGTGATGGGGGCAGGGCAGGATGTGCCCCCGTGCCTGTGTTCTGCAGCAGGACAATGCACATGGCTGCCCCAGTCTTGCAGCCAGGTGCTGATCTGGGAATGTGTGTGGGTCTTCTGCTGCTGGGGGCTGCACATCTTCCACCCATCATGATGATGCCTGCATTGATGGGTTACTGAGAGTGAGGGAGGAGTTTTGGCACAGCCTTCTGGTTTGCTGTTGCAGGGTCTTTTCTAGCAGAAAAGTGGTGTGGAAGGGTCTCCCCAGCCAGCTGTCAGTGGCAGGGTGCTGGTAGCTGTGGCTCTGTGGCAAGAGCAGGGACATCACTATGCACTGGGCTGACACCAGCTCCTGCTTTCTCTAGGCATGGATTCTCCCTGGGAAGGGGAGTGTCATCCCAGGACTATGCAACCCCTTGACATGGGGGCACTGGCTGCATCCAGCCCCCAAGGACAAAACAGCTGCTGGCAGCTCAGTACAAAATGATCCACAACCATCCTGGTGATGGTCACTGCTGGACTCAGGGACCCAGAGCCACTGTCCCGCAACCTCCAGGGTTCACTTCAACAGCCTGTGGCACTGGGGATGGGATATCCTTTCCTCTTTCGGTGCTGCCCAAGGATGAAGGCGCAGTTGGTGTGCGTGTGCCTGTTTCAAAGTTGCTGGGCTGTAGAGTGATGCATGGGAAGTGACAAGCCACTTAACCCAGCAGACCTCCTGCAGATAAAACCCTGCCAGCTCTTTCTGTGGACTTGTTTTGTGCCAGCCACTTGATGGCCCTTGCAAAGGAATGGAGGGCAGAGTGACACATCTGGAAAAGGGGCTGTGGCTGGCAGGGACAGGGCTTGGTGCTACAGATGTCTCATCTGCCCAGCAGGGCAGCATGTGGCCAGGGTCCACTCCCCATCTTTGCATTGAGCTGTTCCCTAGCAAGGGGGAGCCCAAGGAGACCCCAGACTTAGTCACAGTTTAGATGCTGGGGAGAGAATAGGGATGGTGCATCTTTCCCAGAAGAGCCCTTGGGCACACCAGAGCCAGGACAGCAAAACCCCAGCCCTGGACACTCCTCTCCTGTTGTTGAGCTGCATGTGCTGAATGTCCTCCCTCCCCTGCTCTGGGGCCCCTGGAATTGGGCCCTCTTCAGTTTCCTCCTTAAGAAAACACCCATGTTCTTTTTTTTCCTTTTTCTTTTTCCTTCTTTATAACAAACTAAAGTGTAACTTGCACCTGACCTGACCTACTGCACGTGCCTATACCTGCTGCCCCTGTGAGTCCAACCAGTTTACTCTCTGTTGCATCTCTCTCTGTGTGGTTTCCCTCCTGCCATGCTCCCTCTCCTGGTCCCTCACCCTGGTGTTGGGTGCTGTTCTGCCTGCCCTGTCCCTTCCCCCTGGCTGAAGGGGCTCCTTCTGCCTCCCAGGTCTGTTCCCACAGCTCAGCTCTGACAGAGGGACCTGGCCCAAGAGCATCCTTGCAGGCTGAAAGGTGCAATTTCCCTTTCCCTCTGCAAATTAAAGCCCTGGAAATGTAGCTGGGCCAAAATCATATTTTATGCACGACTGATACCCAGTTCTAGGAAGAAGAAGTCCTCTTTCCTCACCTGCCTGCACATCTTGGACCAGTGCTGCCAGTGCCAAGATCCTGGCCCTCACTCTTGCTCCTGCTACTCCATGACAAATGCCAAGGTGTGCATTCATGCATCCCTGTGTGTTTTCATGTCACTGGCACCCTGCTGTGGTTGCCACTTCCCTGGGTACAAGTTTGTCCTCTGAGCAGTTTTGGGTGATGTCCTGCTGGGACAATGACCTTCTGGAGCTGTTCTCCATTGCCTCTAGCCTACTGCCTTGGTCTTAACTCAAAGGGTTCCTGGTCCTGCCTGTGACCACATGGGGCAGACCTGCCTAACATGTCTCTATCCTGGAGCTGGGTACCATGCTGCACCCTTTCCCCAATACCTGGGGCTCTGCCCCAAGAAGCCCACTAGAGAAACAACCCCCAAACCAGGGCTTGGGACTCGCAGGTATCATGAACTGCTGCTTGCAGACCTCCAGGGTGCTTTGGAGCAAACGTGGTGTCAGAGGAGCCCCAAAGGGACTTTGCACCTTTCTCCTTATTGGTGCCTCTTGCTGCAGTCTGCCTCCCTTTGGGAGGCCCAGCACAGCCTTCATCCTCTCCTCTTCCTCCCTCCCTGCCTGCAGTGTTAGTCCTGTGCTGAGTTTGCTGGCTTGAGGCTCTGCGGGGCCCTGTGGGAAGGGAGGGAGGGAGTGGGTCTGCAGCCCTGGGGCAGCACCAGCTGGGAGAGATGGGGCTAAGCAAAGCAACTGTGCTCTGGATGGGAGAAGAGAGGGCGGCAGTGGGGTCTCTGCCCTGAGAAGACCTGCTGTTAATGCAGGGCCACTTAGAAGCAATGGCTGTAGGCCAGATGGATGTGGCCCCTCACCCTGCTCCATAGCCTGACCAAGACAAAACCCTGAGCCCTCTTCCCCTTCTGGCTGTCTCAAAGCAGGTCCCCGGGCTCGGATCCCAGTGCCGTGCTGGGGCAGGGGTGCATGCTGCAGTCCGTGCTGCATGGCTGGGTTCTGCGCACGCTTTGCCTTCAGCCGTCGGGTACCAGCAGGGTCAAACCCGGCCCCAAGCTCTGGGGAGGGTGCAACACCTCGGCTCAGCTGCAGGCTGTTTCTGGGGCTCCACCCTGCTCCTGCCTTCATGCACAGCCTGGAAGGGTGTGTCCCCAGGGAGCAGGTATTTAACCTCCAGGCTAAAGGACGGTATCCAGCCCGCATCTCTGGGCTGCTAGGTGTCTCTGCTGCACCTGGAATGCTCTAATGGGGGGTGCAGAGGCTCTGGGTGTGGGTAGCTCAGCAGGGTTTTCCCCATCCTTCCCAAGGAGAGAAACTCCAGTGCCGGGTTTGTCCTGGGATGAAGCCAAAACGCTGAGTAGAGCCTGGGCTGGGCTTTGCCTTCCTGCTCCTTTGGCCTCATGCTGCATGTGCTGCCTCTGCCCCTGCTCCCCCCATGCCGGGTGCCCAACTCTGCTGCCCGCCGGGTCCAGGGGCCGCTGCTCTGTTAACTCTTCTTCAGCTTGGTGACTCCTTCTTTCTTCCAGGCAACCCACCAGGCCAAACTAAAAAAGCGCTGAAGCAGCGATTCCTCAAACTGCTGCCCTGCTGTCGGCCCAAATCCATCCCCTCGCTCAGCGAAAGCAAGTGCTTCTTCTTGCCTTTGTGTGTGTGTGTGTCCGGTGGTGCTGCTGCCTGCCCCCTTCCCTGACCCTGCCTGTGGGAAGGGGATGCCTGCCCTGGGTTTGGGGCTGTCAGGATCAGTCCTACCCCTTCAGAGGGGTCTGATCCAAGGGGCTCTGCACTCACTTCTGTACTCACCTGCTTCCAGGCTGGTGTTGCCCCTCCCCAGCCGCCTGGAGCGACTCCTGCAAGATGCACAGCAGGAAGACCCACTTTGGAGCTGGGTCAGGGCAGCAGGACCCTTCTGGTGCTGGTTTAAGGGCTGGGGGTTTCTTTCTCAAAGTTCAGTGTTTGTTTGGAGATGGACACATGATGGGGGCAGAGGGGGCTGAGCAGGGAGTGAGCCCAGAGCCCCCTACCTGCCCTGCACCGGGTGTGATTGGCCCCTTGGTGAATCCCATCCCCTGGCCGGGGTCTCCCCCTGCCCTGCAGTGCAAGCTGATCACCCCTGAGAGAAGAGGTGAGTATGGAGGGCAGGGGATGATCCTCCCCATGGAGGGGAGGTACCTGCTGTGGGGCTGCAGTGGGACATAATAATGTTGGCTGCTATGGGCAGGGGTCATGCATCTTGCCAGATGATGGTGAGAAGCCATCACTAAAGGAGGGGCACAGCAGGCTGGATAGGGTCTCAACAAGGGTGTTTGGGACTGGGAGTTCTGAGGAGCAGCTCTTCTGCTGGATGTGAGCACCAATGAAGCACAGACCTGTAGGACATCCAGTGTGTCAGCTCTATGGGGCAGGTGCCTGTGCTGGTGGGAGAAGGGGAGGTGAGGAACAGGATCTCAGCACTGGGAGGGTTTCTTTCTGCACAGCCCAGGTTGTACCAGAGGCAGGGGGGCTGCTGCCCAGTGTTAGTTGCACATAAGGGGCAAAGACCTAGCTCCAACTGAACAGAGCAACCCAAAGATGTGTTGCCCTAGGCAGGTGTGCTGCACAAGGTGCCTCTCCTGCCCCCTGGCAGGGCAGGGCATGGCAAGACAGTGCTGGCCTCAGCTGCCCCTCTCTTCCCCTGGATTCCTTGCAGACAGCGTTGAGGATGAGTTTGAGCTCTCCACCGTCTGCCACCGCCCTGAGGGGCTGGAGCAGCTCCAGGAACAGACCAAGTTCACTCGCAAAGAGCTACAGGTCCTGTATCGAGGCTTCAAGAATGTGAGTACCCCTTGACCAGCTTTGTTAGCTCCCATTCTGCTGCCATGTGCACCTCAGTGGGTGCTTTGCACCTGGTGGTGCCCAGGGTTTGCAAAGGTTTTCAGGACCCTGAGGTTCAAGTTTATATCAAGCTATGGCCTGATCCCACCTCCAGGGAGCTCAGTGGGGAGGCCTGATCATGTGTTCCATCCCTTGAGAGAAGAGAGCCCCCTCTGTGGGTGCCTGGGATGCAGAGCCCTTCCAGTGAGGGGTGCAGCCCACAAAATCAGGGAGATGCTCCAAGCAGCTTTACTAGCCACCCTACCAGGCAGCACAGGGCTGGAGGGTGAGGTAGGGGAGATTTAGGGGTATACTTAGCCCCTCTTTGCAACGTGGAGCTGACACCATGGCTTGCCCTGGCAGGAGTGCCCGAGCGGCATTGTCAATGAAGAAAACTTCAAGCAGATCTATTCACAGTTCTTCCCACAGGGAGGTGAGTATCCTTCCCCATGTCCTGTGTGGGTGCCTCTGTGGGCCAAGGGGTCACACAGCACCCCCTCACACTGTTCACTTTCCCCCAGACTCCAGCACGTATGCCACCTTCCTCTTCAATGCCTTTGACACTGACCACGATGGCTCCGTCAGCTTCGAGGTGAGCTGTGGCTGACAGGGTGTGACCCCTCAGGTAACTCGTGGGCTGGGCTGAGCAGTGCTGCTGTTGCAGATGGGTGATGATCTTTCCAGGGGCTGGTGGAGTTTATTGAAGTCCCAAATGCAGTGGAAAACCTGTAAAAAGCAACAAAAAGATGGCCCTCTGTATTTTATGGCTAGTATCTAGTAGCTACCCAGACTGGCAGGCACAGCCGTGGCTGAGTCTTGCTTTGGCCAAGCCCCAGGTCCTGATGCACGTCGTCCTCTTGGGTGTTGTCACCCGAAGGACTACTGCAGGACATATTTGAAGACAAGCAATCAGTTTGTGCCCATAACTCCCATCTGCCTGCCTTATTTCACCCTTGCAGGACTTTGTGTCTGGGCTATCCATCATTCTGCGCGGCACCATCGATGATCGCTTGAACTGGGCCTTCAACCTCTATGACCTAAACAAAGATGGCTGCATCACCAAAGAGGTGGGATGGGGAGGTCCAAGCTGCTCCCTGGGGCTACTGCAGGTGTGCATTCAGCAAAGATACAGGCAGGACTCAGGGGCTTTGGCTGAGCTCTGGAGGAGGGCTAAGGAGGTCAGTGTTTACTAAGCCCAGCTTTGCAAACAGGTCCTTCCTGGTCCGCTGGCATTGGTGTGTCTTTGAGGTGAAAGGCAGATGAGGGGTGTGCTGCTGTAGGGCTTCATCACACATGCAGGCACGCTTGTGGCCCAGCACGGTGCAAGGAGCTGGCAGGAGCATACCTGAATATCACACAGATCCTTTAGGAGCATCATGAAAAAGGTGTGGGTTAAGGACCAGGTGGAGGCAGAGCCCCATATTGATCCTGCAACCCTGCTCCCCTTCCCTCCAGGAAATGCTGGACATCATGAAGTCCATCTATGATATGATGGGAAAATACACCTATCCAGCCATGCGGGAGGAAGCACCCCGGGAGCATGTGGAAAACTTCTTCCAGGTGAGCTGAACATGTCCTGGGGAAGCAGAGTTCCAGCACAGAGCTAGTGACTGTCTAAAACCTGGCACCGTGCAAGAGAAAACCCTCCACAATGAGAATGAAGCAGGGCTGTGCTGAAGCCAGGGAGAGAAAAAGGCCATCCTGGTGCTGCTGGGTGCTTGGGGGTGGCTGTGGCCATAGTGCGCTGTGGCCAGCCCCTGTGGTCCCCAGGCAGTGGGTCCTGATCTCTCCCTGTGGCTGTCCCTGCCATCCTCCTCATGCTGTGCTTCCCTGCAGAAAATGGACCGCAATAAGGACGGTGTGGTGACAATTGAGGAGTTCCTGGAGTCCTGCCAGAAGGTAAAGCCACCAGCAGTTCTGCTCTGAGGCGAGGCCACCTCCCTGTCCCCCAGGGACTCTACCCCTCCCATCGCTCTCCTGGCAACCAGGGTGTGAGCACAGGGCAACCAGGAGAAAGGCTGGGCTTTTGCCGGGTCAGAACTGCCATGAGGGCAAAGCCAGGTTTTGATGGAGCTGCTCAGGTTGCTATTCCATGCCCAGCCCACCCGCTTACCACCTTCTCTCCACAGGATGAGAACATCATGCGGTCCATGCAACTCTTTGACAATGTGATTTAGCTCCCGGTCCTGCCTCCAGCCGAGCTCTCCTGCCACTGGGACCAGAACCTGCTTCTCTCTTGACTCTTCCTTTGAGCCTCCTCTCTGCTGGCTGTAGACACCACTGTAGGAAAGGGGCCTCCCTTCCCAGAGACACAGTCAGGGATGACATCTTCCATTCCACCTGAGCTGGCTCCATTTTCCTTGGGGGATCCCAAGCAGGTGTTCCCGGACGTCAGAGCGTGGGCACGGCTGGCGTGGGGCAAGAATTTGGCCTGGATGGACCCTCCCTGCACCCACTCCCAGCGGGGAAGCCACAGCCTTGGGCTGTGCTAGAGGCTTCCCCCGTGCACCGCACCCCGTGCAGCCACGGCTCCCCCTCCTCAGTCCCAGGTGTCCCTAGCACCAGCTCCAGCCCAAACCCTCCAGCAATGCTATCTAGAAACCAATAGAGTCTTGCAATGGGCACCAGTGCCTCGGCTTCCTCCCCTGCCCTGGCCATGCCCTGCTGCCAGGAGTGTCTAGCATGCCAGCCATGATCCACTGGCTACCCTCCTTGCTCAGGCCCTGGGCTTGGTAGGTGGGCAGAGGGGCCATGCCTGGAGAAGACAGCTGCATGGGCACTTGGGGTTCATCACTGCATGAGCTGTAGGGAGCAATTCCTGACCCGGGGGTGCCCAGTCAGACCTAGGAGGCTCATCCTGACATGGGGAGAAGGGAGACTAAAGGGACCGTAAGGTGCCTTCTTGGGGTATTGGTCTCCAAGGGTAGATGACGCAGGGCTGGAAGCGCTGCAGCTTCAGCCCTTGTCCCTTGAGTTCAGGCTACCAGCATACAAGGGACCTCAGGAACCCATTCTGAGGCTCCAATGAGGCTCCCACTCCTCCCTGAAGACATGGCAGCCAGGGTATGGGGACATATGAAGGAGGGAAGCATGCTGAGCTCTGCCTTTGGGCCTTACAGCCAAACTCCCAGCACTGTTTCCTGCTAACTGTCCCCTGCTCCCATGCCCCACCCCGTCCAGGGAAGGTGGGGATGCAGAGGGGCATCCCCACAGGCATAGTCCTGTGCTGGCATATGGCTGAACTGGCAGCTCCTCAGAGAGAAATTGGGGCTGGGGCTGGCCAGGAGTCATTGCTGTGCTGCTGATGGGCTGGAGGGTCACCTTGGGGCGGGGCAGGCGCAGCCCCTTCTCCTGGCATGGTCATGCGAGACCCAACTTGGGACCCCAGCAATGCAGCCAGCACCCTGGGGCTCCCTATGTCTTTGTCACCACCAGATCCTCTGAGCTGGGTGTTGCAGGCAGGCCCGTCCTGTCTGCATACCCCTCTGAGTTGTAGCTGGGACACTGATGCTCATGGGCTAATGACCCCATGCCAGTGCCAGAGGCCCCTCTTTGCAATTCCACAGGTACTGGGCACATACCCAGTCCCAGCAGACTCCAGCTCTGCTGCTCCAGCCTCCGCATCCTTAGCAGCCACGGGCAATTTGGACCAGGCTGGGCTGCAGTGTCTGGGGTCGATGGGGAAGCTGTGAGCAAGGCTAGTACCCATGCTGGTCTGGGCCCTAGACCCAGGCTGAGTCCCTGGTGTGGGAGCTGTTAGAATGGCCCCCCCCGGGCTCTGAGCCAAAGCTACAAGGCTGTTCTCCAGCAGAACTGTCCCTGGCCGAGCCCTTGCAGAAATGACGTGTTTTTTAGGTTCATTCAACACATTGTTCATCTCACAGTCCTGTTCCTGGGTTTGCCATGGGGCTGAGCTCCCACCTGCAGTCTCCTAAGGGTGGGAGGGCAGGTATCCTAACCCTTACCCCTCCTGTCTCCTTCTCCATATCCTCCCTCCTCCCAGACTTTCTGGGGTACCCACCGTCCCCTGCCATGCGGAGCAGATGCTGCCTCCTCCCTCGCACTGCAGGTTGCATGGTGTGACCCTCTCCCACTCCCACCCCAGGGCATGGCAACCCACGACCCGCTTGGCATCTCCAGTCTGTATATTTTGTATTATAACAGTATTATGGGTTAAAAAAAAAAAAAATAAACCAAAAAAACCAATAAACTCTAACCACAATCGCTATGCACACCACCGTTAAGTCTTTGCATCTGTCAGGAGTCTGGGGGGGGGTCGAGGTGGGAAAGGGAAATAGGGACTGAAGGTCTCTGCAGAAGGTTGTCAGCCTCTTGGGAGTGCTGCAGCTGCAGGACTCTCTGGAAAGCTGTGGGTGGGACAGGGTGTGTGCTGGTCTGGCCAGGGTGCTGAACAGCCTGGCGGGCCCCTAATGGGCCCCTAACTGTGGTCTTTTCCCTGTTGAGAAGCTGTAGGCTTTAGGCTAACACCAGGTGTGTCAGGTCTCAGGAATGAGGCTGTCAAGTGTGTTTTCTGCTTGTGGTGAGATGCTGAGCTTGGGAGCAGGTGGCCTGTTAGGATGTAAGGCTGAGCTAATGGGAAGATGGTCAGGTAACAACTTGAAGAGGTAGGTATGGGCTGGAGAGGGATTTTGCTTAGGGATGTGAACTGATGGCCAATCACTAGCTCTTGGAAAGGTGCAGGCTTGAGAATTGGGAGAAAATATTTTGAAGTAAAATAAAGGTGGAAAAATAGGTAGGTAAGCATGAAACCAGCAGAACAGGATAACTGACCTGATGTGGCAATGTGACACTCTCCAGCATTATGCAAACTGTGGTCCAGGAACTGAAATCTCAATCTGAACAGCTGCCTGGAGACCCAAGCATCTTAAAAAGATGGGCTCTGGCTATAGCAGGAATTACCATAATGGGACTGGGAAAGCTGTGAGGCTGATCTTTCCACAGCCTCCAGCCCCTCAAGGACCTTTTTGACCTGTTGGTAATTGCCCAGGTGTGTCAGTATGAATGGGCCCAAGCCCTCTCAACCCAGCCTTCCCAGTATATCCTATCCCCTGTGGGCTTTGCTTAGCTAGTGGCTGTTCAGGGAGATGCCATCTGTGAGCTTGACCTGTCCTCTTGTGGCATAGGGATGCTGTGAGCCACCAACAGGGTCCCTTAGGTCCTTCTCCCCAGGGTGAATAGAAGAGACCAGTGCAACAAAAGGAAGAAGGGTGCTGTGGGGTTCACCAAGCCTTCAAATCCTGTTTCAGCCTTTCCACACCAATTCAGCAAAAAAAAATAATCTGTTTATCTCTGTCCTTGGGCAGGCCTGAAAGGAAGGGGCTGAGGGCAAGGGGAACTGAAACAGTCCCTCCTGGTGTGTTGTCAGATTGTTATGAGATGTTGCTCTGTAAGGCAGGACTTAGGACCAGGGGGTCTCTAGTTAAGAGGTGGCATTTAAGGGTGGGTAACAGCAATGTTGTCTGGCCTATGCTGAAAAGTAAGGTTAGAGCTGATGGGTATTTGGGAAAAGGGAGCCCTGTGTTGTAAGCCATCTTTTCCCCTTCTTTCAGAGGAAAAAAGGAACAGGAATTATGTAGGAAAACAGCTGAGGGTGAGGCACCTGATACAGCCTGAAGCAGGGATTCACTGCAGCATCCTGAGTACTGCCTGGAAACACAAACATCTCGTGAAAACATGAGATCCCAACGATAGGCCAACTGTTATGCCAGGATTAGTTTGGCACAATCAAAGCTGCAAGGGTGATGCAGACTGTAGGGTCCTTTGTGACTTAGCAGCCTACTGCCCAGCTCTGCATACAGCAGTATGAGTACTGTGTATTTTCCACCCAAATTCTGTGCATTTCTCCTAATGCTTCTGTAACGTTACACATCAATACAGTTTAGCTAGTTACTACTTAAGGTGGTAGTACAATTGCTATTCTTGCTGTTTGAAAGCTTTAGACTGGATGTGGTGGTAACAAGAGATGCTCCTTGGCCAGGGTCCTTGTTGCAGCTTCTGGCAAATGGGTATAGATGGATGCAGAAACGCAGCCATCTAGGGTTTCTACTCACAGCAGAACATTGTCATGGAAATAAGCCTGGAGCTGGGTAGGGCTGAACAGTGTCTGAATCTGCAGAGGACGTTTTTAATCAGTTCATTCAGCTCAGTCAGATTGGGCTGAAATGTGACTGCCATGATGCCTGCAGGCTTTCTCCAGTCATGCTTCACAAACCAGGCTTTCAAGCAGCTTTTTTGCTCACTGGTTTCTCATGGGCTGGTACCTGCCACGGCTTCCCCAATGCCAGGTGGGCTGAAACAACTACCTCACCCAACTGCATACAGCCTCACATGGGAGGTCTTCTCAGCTCTGTGGTCTCCAACTTGTGTTCTGAGCCTCTGTTGTTCCTAGCTCCACACGCTGTCATGTGGCTGAAGCTTCTCTTTGGAGAGAAGCCGTCTGACCTCAGGCCCTTCTTCTCTGGTTTACTGAGATGATCTCAGCTTCGAGGGCCATCCTTCAGAACCCTCACAGCCCGTTCCCGGCACAGAAACACCTGTAAGTGTGCCACCGGCCGGGCTGTACTAGGACGGAGGGAGCAGCTGTGGGGGCTTTTCCCTTTGCATCCCACCCTGTAGCAGGGACTTAGCGGATCAGTCTCCCACCCCTGTCACAGCCCCAGCAGACCCTACTTAGCTCCCAGGCAGGCACCGCCAGAAGTAGGTCACAGCTCAACGCAGCCCCGAGGCGCCCCGACCCCGCCCCGACGCTACGCAAGCGCTGCGGCGCTGTCCGCTGTAACGCGTGCGCAGAGCCGAGGTAAACACTCGCTGTCCCACCCATCCACCCCCGCAGCGCCGCTTCCCTACACAAAGCGCAGGGCGCGTGCGCGCCCCCGCACTCCGCACCTGCGCGGTGCCCTGCTGCCGCCTGCCCCCGTCCCCGGGGCCCCTAGCGCATGCGTGGTGGACACCCGCCCGGGTATCCGCGCAGGCGCCCTGCGCAGCCGCGGCCTCGCCCCTCCCCCCGCCTGCCCCCTGGGCAGGCGCAGTACGTGCCCTTCGCGTGCCGCGCAGGCGCTTTCCTGGTCGCCTGCCCGCCTGCTCCCTGAGGTAACTCCCTCTCCTCAGTCTCTTGTTCCCGCTCGAGTGTCGCGGTTCCGACAGCGCGGCGCGGAGGGATCGTTAGGGACGCGGAGGTCCGCGTCGTTCCCTTCTGCCGAGGTAGAAGCTTTCCCTGCCCCCCTTTCTCTACTGCGGCTCTTCTGCGTGCTTCCGAACCGGGGCGGCTGCGGGCAGAGCGGTGCGGACCGGTTGGGGCTGGTTCCCCGCGCAGGCGCAGGGCCCCGTAAACAGGAAGGAGCGGCGGCCCGGAGCGGCGGAGACAAAGGCTTTGTAGAGAGGGGAACGGAAAGAATCAGGTTGGCTCGGCTCAGCCCGGCCCAGCGAGCGGGGGTCCTGGCGGCCGGTGGCAGGATGGTGCAGAAGGAGGGGCAGGCGGCGCTGGAGGAGCCCCAAGGCAGCCCCAACCCGGCCGGAGTGCCCGGTGCTCCCTTAGAGCCACCGGGCGCCGCTGCGGGGCCTATCCCGGGAGGCGAGGAAACAGACACCGAGACGGAGACCGCGCTTGGCTCCCGCCGCTTCCTCTGCGGCGTCGTAGAAGGTAAGAGCTATTGGAGAGGGCGTCTGATATCCCTAGGAGACGGGGCATGGGGGAGGATGGGGCTGGAGATATTTAAGGGGGGTCTATAAGCGTGGGAGAGCAGTGGCGAGACAGGTCTTGCTTGGCGCTGCTTCTCCCAATCTCCTGTCCGGACCCGCTGCGAATCCCAGAGGAGACCGCTCTGCCAGCAGGGCGGTGCGCGATGCTTGGCTGGGGCTCATTCCGCTAGAGAGAGCGGGGAGGAGCCGCAGCTCCCGGGCGGGGCTGCTGCCCTGGGGACTTGTGCTGGAAGCTGTTCGCTAATGCCCTTTGATGGCAGCTGTTCGCCGGGGTGACGGCAGGCCTGGCACCCCCAGCGGGCCGATGATTCCTAATGGAGGCTGAGGCGTGCTGTGGCTGGCATGCTATTACGCTTCTAAAGGAGGAGGTAGGAGAGAGGAGAGCTACTGTGCGATTATCCCAGCTCTGTGTGCTCTTGAGGCACTCTAGAGGCTCAGATTCAGTTTCTTGGGTGGGGAGTAGGTGATTCCATAGAAATATCCCTGTTCTCCAAAGAGTTCTCTCTTAACATCATCATCATGTTGTAGAAGAGTTATCTTCTGATTTTTATGGCATAGTTGCAACATTGGAATGTTTAAATTGTTCCAGAAGGTGCAAAATAAAGTGAATCTTTTTGCATTTCGCACTAACTACAGAATTTATGTGTATTTTTGACAGACTACTTAGGGTAGATGCATGAAAGCCAGCAAGAAAGATACTTTCTTCTCAATGTAATAGTTGATTTGGAATTGTTCTATATTCCTGTGTACTGCTGCTATTTATGTACCTGTAAAGAATCTGAAGATGGTATGGAGAGTGAAACAGGCAGAATGCTTGCAGAATGCCTCTTGTTTATGTCTTGGAAAAAAAAAAAAGACTGACTCCTGCAAACGTCACTAGTGCACTCGGCCTGATTAATGCCTTTATAGCACTTATGGTGCTTAAATGTGGTCGATATGAAGAGATTTTATTCACAGACTTAATTCTATAAAGGTAGGTGCTAATTTAAAGGTTTTACAGACAGGTAGCAGTGAACAGAAGCACAGATTGTGACAGATGATTTTCTGTGTTTCTGCCAGTACACACTGGTCATGGATCACCTGTCCTTCCGGGTTTATCAGAACCACTACATATACTGTAATCATTTTTTTTGCCATCTTAGTTACATTGTTGATCACTGCATATATTTTGGCACAGGTGTTCTTGACTGTACTGTGCATAAAACAAAGCAAGAAAATGGCCTCTGCTCAGTGAAGCAGTTGGGAGGTGCTGGTCCATTAATGTGTCTACAGGCAAAATGTAATATGAGGGTGTTTAAAAACAGCCAAACAACAACAACAAAAAGCCAATCCAACCAACCAACCAACCATTAAAAAATCCCAACAAAACAAACCCTTGAAAACCTCTGTTGTGGTTAATAATGTAAAAAGTACGGGGTCTCTTTAGTGACTCAAGAGAATTACAGGGGTAAGAGAAAAACAGAGATTAACTTCAGAATTGTCCTTAAACATAGGGCACTGTTTAACACAGACTAGAGGTATGGTGAGATTAAAGCAATGAGATGAGGGGGAAAAAAAAGGAATTGGCAAAATACTGAGGGTGCCTGCTAAGAATGTGAAGAGCTTATGACATATCAAATGCACTGGTTTAGGGATTAGCATCTAAGAGAACTAAATGCAAAGCTTTGGTGCCCTGCCTCCAGAATATCTTGACTTTTAGTGATGGAGAGCATGGGGTGATATATTTGCATGTTGGCTTTGTACTAACCTGACACACAGTCTTAACAAAATAATACAGAAAGGGGTTGATTTTTTTGATTGAACATAGAGATCCAAGAACTGTCATCAGCTAGTGACATTAGTAGTCTAAGAAACATGCTGACAGATGGAAAAGTATCACTTTAGATTAGCATGTTCTCTTCAGTCTTCTTTAATTAGTCTTTGTTATCTGATTTTCATGTTTGGGCTTTTTATAGCAGGCCCCTGCTCTGCTTTAGGCTAGGAGGTTTGAAACAGTAGTGCAGGTAAAGCAGAAGTGTTCTGCAAGATGAGACATGGGTGTTTTCATTACACATCATAGTATTTAATTGCTTTTGTAGGTCGTTGAGCTTCCTCGGGGCAGCTTTAGTCAGAATTCAGAAACTAGTGAAAGTGAGACATTTGTTCTGGGTGAAATAAACTTGGAGACTTCCATGCCTTGCCAACTGCTTTTATTTGTTTCTCTATTTAACTGTCCTCAGTTTGTTGCTTTTGCCATTTGTGAAGAGTAGCAGTTACTCAGCTTTGCCGCTTTGTGGTGTCAGCCTAAGATCACTTTTTGAAAACTGGATCCTCCTTTAGGCTTCCTAAAAGAGCATTGTTCACTTAACAGATAACTAAAATGCTTATTAATATATAGAAAATGTTTGATGCTTCAGTTGCATTGGGTTTTGATTTTTGGAAGGTTGCAAGGAGGGTGGGTTCTGATCTCCCAGATATTTGCAGATGCACAATGGTGAGCAGCTCTGGAAATGAAGGTATTGTCTACTCTTTGAACTGGTGTTCAGGGGGAGCTTGTGTATTAGAAGCATCATTCACCACTCAGTGTCTGTGCTGTTTGAAAATAAGAGGTTATTAAATTTCAGTGTTATTTTAGTCGCTGGTCTTCGCAGGGGCTGCCAAGCTGAAGCTTTGTTTTGAAGTGCCCACTTGTGGTTGAACTGTTTGCACATAGGTCTAAGTGAATTTGCTTGACTAAGAGTGCATTGAGAGCGCTTTTTAAAGTATTGTGCTTCTGGAAAGGAAGGATTAGATTTAAAACCAGCAGCAGTTACAATTTCCGTGGTATTTCATGACTTTGAATCTACACTATTTTAGAATCACTAGTGTAGATGCTTTTATATGATTATTGAAAGACATAGTCTTAGCTTGCAAATGTGTGGGAATTGTAAAGTAAGATACCAACTTGCAAGTTGTTTTTTGGAGCCTATTAAGTTGAATAAAAGGAATGAAATCCTGAGCATTTTGTTGATGCAATTGTGCAGGTTTTTTTTCAATTGCACTTCACCTACCTCAGTATGTATTTATATAGTCTGTGTGTTTACTGTTCACATCTATACCACTGGTTAAGCATTTCAGAGCTGGTAAATACTTTCATGTGTCTTCAGTGTTCATATTAAAGTAGATCTACTTTGAAGGTGTCTGTAGTGATAGTTTAATTAGGCTATGACTGTTCAGTCTGCTGTGATAATGCTGACTTGACTTGTCAAGGGCATATGCTCAGGAAGGCAGTTTGGATTCTGGAAAATTAATTGCTTCCATGGCCAAAATTACAAGACCTTAGATCATGGGAAAAGAGAAGTTATAATTGCATTTTAAATTTAGATCAGTTTAGGTTATTACACTTTTCTAATGCTATTTAACTAGAGTTTTGGTTTTTTTTCCTGCTTTGGGAAGCTTTTTGATGAATGTTACAGAAGAGGAGGAAAATGGTAGGTTGTAATATAATATTTTATGGAACAGACAGAATCTTAATATCTAACTGGATAATCTTGATCTTATTTCCTGTAGGATTTTATGGAAGACCTTGGGTTATGGAGCAGAGGAAAGAACTTTTTAGAAGGCAAGTCATGCTTCCTCTTACTGCAGCACATTCCATCACAGTATAATAATAATCTTCCACTTAAGCCTGATAAGAATTATTGCTCTAACCAGAGGAGCTTTTTGCCCAATATCACTGTACTCAGGGGCTCATGTTTACTTCTCCATTTTGCCTAAGCTGAGTTTGTCTGGTATCAATTGTGCCTACACTTAGTGTGACTTAATAGTAAACCGCAACCTTTAGTGAAGCAAAAAAACAGTAAAAATGAGATCAAGTGAAAAAAAAAATGGAATTAGATCAAGGCAAACAAAATTCCTGAATTTGCAGACTATTCTCCTAATGGAAGTTTTTTTTTCCTGTATCATTACAGACTTCAGAAGTGGGGACTAAATACATACCTGTATGCTCCAAAGGATGACTACAAGCACAGGATGTTCTGGCGAGAAATGTACTCTGTGGAGGAAGCGGGTAATTGCCTCTCTTTCTCCTCTGTGTTTTCTATAAATAGACCCTTGAATGAGTTGGTCATTGCTACATATGCCTGTGTGTGTTTAATCACTGTAGCCATTTCCAGAGGTGAGTGGAGGTCTGTTCTTAATACCCTGCAGCTGTATTTAGTGGAGCTTTAATACAAGCGTGGATTTAGTACTTTAAAGTGCAACTCCACAGATGATTTCTAAAACTGCTTTTGAGGCTTACAAGATAGACTTTTTCCCATGGTGTCCCAGACGGACATACCCTGGGCTTAGACCTGTCTGGATCTACAAGTGCATAGGAAAAGGTTGCTCAGAACTTTTTTCTCTCTCTCGAACATCTGGGCATGTCGTTTTATGTAATTGATTGTCTGTCTCAGGAAGGAGGGTACCAGTCGGAAGAGCAGCTTCCAACTATTTAGTCATATCCTAAAAGACCTGTGTTAAGATGGTGTAAGACTTTTTATCTACCTCTGGCACTGAAGCCATTTATAATGTTTTCTTAGGCTGTGGGGACTATCACAGAATCAGTCAGGGTTGGAAGGGACCACAAGGATCATCTAGTTCCAACCCCTGCCATGGGCAGGGACACCTCACACTAGATCAGGCTGGTCAGAGCCTCATTCAGCCTGACCTTAACCACCTTCCTGGACAACTCATGCCGGGGTTTCACCACTCTCATGGTGAAGAACTTCTTCCTCACATCCAGTATGAATCTCCCCACCTCTATCTTCATTCTATTCCCCTAGTCCTATCACTACGTGATATCCTAAGAAGTCCCTCCCAGCCTTCCTGCAGGCCCCCTTCAGATACTGGAAGGTCACAATAAGGTCACCTTAGAGCCTTCTTTTCTGCTGATTGAACAGCCCCAACTCTTTCAATCTGTCCTCATAGGAGAGGTGCTCCAGCTCTCTGATCATCCTCGTAGCCCTATAGTTTTCTATAGTTTGATTATAGTTTTCCTTGGGTGAGGAGAAAGATGACATTCTCTTGAAATGAAATAATCCTTCTTGGAGACCAGTTTGAATCACTGCAGAACTGCAGTCTAAGGAGTACTGCAAGATAATGGCTAATAAGAGCAAAGATTGTTAAATATTCTAAAAATAATTTATTTTATTCATCATATGGAAGAGTAAATTTGATGTTTATTTCTTAAAGAAACTACTTCTGCACAGTGATGTTGGAAAAAGCTGGTGTTCACATGTCCTGAGCTTCAGCCATATGAATAGTATTTGCATCAGTGTCATGCAGCATATTACTACATGGAATTGTCTATTAGTATGTCTCATAGAAGTGGGAAAAGTGAATAACAATTCTGCAGCTGTTGGTGGGCATACTGCAAAAGCACCATCCACATTTGTCTCACAACATTGAGATGAAGAAAATGTTTTAAATTGTTAAAACGTTTTGACATGGAAAATAACAATACAAGGACAGCTGTGATACTCCTTGTGATACAATTTCTGACCGCTCTTCCGAATAATTTGGTGCTCTTTGCTGTGTTAGTTTCAAGAAATTCCAGCAAATCATCTTAGTGTGTTTATAGTGAAGGATGCTGACTTGCTGGAACGTGTCCAGAGAAGGGCAGCGACGTTGGTGAGGCGTTTGGAACACAAGCCCTGTGAGGAGAGGCTGAGGGAGCTGGGGTTGCTTAGCCTGGGGAAGAGGAGACTGAGGGGTGACCTTATTGCTCTCTACAAGTACCTGAAGGGAGGTTGTAGACAGGTGGAGGTTGGTCTCTTCTCCCAGGCAGCCAGCACCAGAACAAGAGGACACAGTCTCAGGCTGCACCAGGGGAGGTTTAGGCTGGATATTAGGAAGAAGTTCTATACAGAGAGAGTGATTGCCCATTGGAATGGGCTGCCCAGGGAGGTGGTGGAGTCACCTTCATTGAAGGTGGTCAGGAGGAGACTTGATGGGGTGCTTGGTGCCATGGTTTAGTTGGTTAGGTGGGTTGAATTGGTTGATGGGTTGGACTCGATGATCTTGAAGGTCTCTTCCAACCTGGTCTGGTCTATTCTATTCTGTTGGCAGAAGCATCTGCATTTTGTAATTTACATACAGCCAGGTCTGAGATTTAGTTATTTTAAATGGTTGAATTCTTCTGAAATATTTGGATTTCATTTTCAGAGCAACTAATGACTCTAATATCAGCTGCACGAGAACATGAAATAGAATTCATCTATGCAATCTCTCCTGGACTTGACATCACTTTCTCCAATCCTAAAGAGGTATCCACGTTGAAACGCAAACTGGACCAGGTAAGTGTGACACAAACTCACCACAGCTGCAGTGCTACTTAATTTGAAAACTCCAGTGCCCTGCTCACTCTTGCAGCTTTCTACTAGCTTCATCAGCGTTTTCGGCACTAGTGCTCTTCTGGACATCCCTGAACAATTGCAGTACATGTGTTCAGGTTGTGTCGTCAATGTGGCCAGTGACCATCTAGATTTAAAAAAGAGTTCCATCTTGTATTGGATTCTGAAGGCTGTTCTTGAATGCTTGTCTTCTAAGTGTTTTAGGGCCTTGAAGCCAAGGTGCATGTCTAAAACAGGATCTCTTATCACCAGTAAACGTCTTTGGAAGCAAACCTGACATGCACACCTTCTTTGTTCACCCAACTGACCCTTTCACTGTCCAAAAGCTGTTACAGAGTTAGCTTTTTTCCAGCTGTCTGTCCAGTAAGATCAGCTTTGGATTGTTGAAACTGTGACAGATTGCAGGTCTTTCAAGGTCTAATCTTTGAGAGCAGCAGAGCAGTGGGTTGGAGATAGGCATTAATTGTGAACAGATACCGAAGTCTGTCTTGTCTTCTCTACCTTCTCCCCTTATTTGTGTAGCATTTCCTTTTAAAAATGATGTACTTCAATTTTTTAAAATAAATAGAAATAAAAATTAAACCTTTTGTCTCTTGTATTAGGTTTCCCAGTTTGGCTGCAGATCTTTTGCACTGCTGTTTGATGATATTGATCACAACATGTGTGCAGCAGACAAGGAAGTTTTCAGTTCCTTTGCTCATGCTCAAGTCTCAATCACAAATGAAATTTACCAGTATCTGGGAGAACCAGACACATTCCTTTTCTGTCCTACAGGTAAAACGTGAATCACTTAGCTCAGCCTTAAAGGAGAGGGACTGTTGTCTTACTGGTTGAAAACCTGTTTAGTATTTAATCACTGCTTTAAGGAGTTTTTGGGGTTGTTTGAAGAAACTGCCTTGTAAAGAGAGATTCAAGTAATTCAGGTATATGCAGAGCTTTTGCCAAATCTGCATATCTCTGAAGGGCTTAATGCCAAACAAGGCAGCTTGACGATAAGGTTCAAGAAGTTTGAACTCAAAATTAGGTTAAAGGAAGATTTCTGTCTGACTGGTACAAAAATATTTTTGTTTCTTGACCTAGCTGTTATTTCTTAGAAGAAACAGAGGTACAGCACATTCTGTGCTCACTCTGGTCATTGGCACCTGTTTTTAATAAGATTACCCACTTTCACTAGGCACAGAGTTGCTTGCTTCAGTAAAGAGTAAGATGACTTGGCACTTGGGTGTAATCATTGCTTTTTGGTTGGTTTTGGGCTGGGTTTTTTTAATTGCAGATTTCCTTTAATACTAGTAAGGGTATTGTTAGGGAGAGACAATCTTGATGTTCAAGGGTGTGGATTGTAATGTTATCATTTGTTTACCCCTTACACTGTAATAGTTTGGTTCTCTTGCAAACTTTCAGGAACTTTAGAGATATGTTCTGGTGTTACTATTTTTAGACATTTGCACTTCATAACCAGTTTTACAGTTTCGAGTTCTTTTGTTTATTGTCTGCTGTAACCTGCCCTTCTATTTATGGACTTCATTTTTTTCCCTAATTTTGACAATTGAGCAATTTAAAGTAAATTCTCTCCCTTCCCTTTCTGATCTTTATGCTAAGTATCATTCATAGTATCATAGTATGAGTCAGGGTTGGAAGGGACCACAAGGATCATCTAGTTCCAACCCCCTGTCATGGGCAGGGACACCCCACACTAGATCAGGCTGGCCAGAGCCTCATCCAGCCTGCTCTTAAACACCTCCAGGGATGGGGTCCCAACCACCTCCCTGGACAACCCATTCCAGGGCTTCACCACTCTCATGGTGAAGAGCTTCCTCCTCACGTCCAGCCTGAATCTCCCCACCTCCATCTTCGTTCCATTCCCCCTAGTCCTATCACTACCTGATATCCTGAGAAGTCCCTCCCCATCCTTCTTGTAGGCCCCCTTCAGATACTGGAAGGCCACAATGCTGTCACAGTGCAAGCTGCCCTCCCAGATGACATGTCCTTTATGTTTGTACTTTAAACTTTGAGGCCTTTCTTGGATAATTTAATAGATGTTTCCCTTTTCAAATGGTAATGTTCTCTCAATGTGTTTGTGGAACAGTTGGGTACGTTGTCACAGGTGTGCATCCTTCCGCTGACAGTGATGTTCTTTTTCCTGTGCAGAGTACTGTGGAACTTTCTGTTACCCAAATGTAGCCCAGTCACCATATTTACGGACTGTAGGAGAAAAGCTGCTGCCTGGCATAGAAGTGTTATGGACAGGTAAAAATTGTTTGGCTTGGGATTTTGTTTGTTTATTTTTGGGGCGGGGGAGGTTGAATTTGTGGCTAGTTTTGTTCTTTTTCTGTTTTATTTTTGTTTGCTTTGGGGGTGTTGGTTGGTTTGTTTCTCTTGTCTTGTTTGGTTTTTGGTCACTGTTGGTGTTAAAAATTACTTCTCATAAGCATTTAGTAAAATAAACTGTCCAGCTACTCTCCAAGTTGACTCTCCAAGTGTATGCAAAACCTTCTCATTATCCTGTTTCCCTCTTAGGTCCAAAAGTTGTATCCAAAGACATACCAGTAGAGTCCATTGAAGAAGTTTCTAAGATCATCAGGAGAGCCCCAGTTATCTGGGATAACATTCATGCTAATGATTATGATCAGAAGAGGCTTTTTCTTGGGCCTTACAAAGGTCGGTCAACCGAACTCATTCCCCGGCTAAAGGGAGTTCTGACCAATCCAAACTGTGAATTTGAAGCCAATTATGTTGCTATTCACACACTTGCAACCTGGTACAAGTCTAACATGAATGGAGTGAGAAAAGATGTGGTGATGAGTAAGTATGGATAACTGTTGGCTGGATCTACACTCAACCACTTAGGTCATACTGATCATTTTTTATGATTCTAGCCTTTCCTCACCAACACTTTCCTTTAAGATCACCTAGCATTTTCTGTGTTGTAGAATCATAGAATTGTTAGGGTTGGAAGGGACCTCAAGAACCATCTAGTTCCAATTCCCCTGCCATGGGCAGGGATACCTCACACTAGATAAATAAGTGGCAGTTATCTGAAAGATAATCAACATCGAGATTGTTTTATTGACTTCCTGGGAAGTACTTGTAACACATGCTGTGAGAGAATCTCTTGGTCTCAAGAGGTATCTGTGGTTGTATAAAAAGCACTCTCAGCAAGCATTTTTAATGGCCAAATTTGACACATGTCCATGGATTTGATTTCATTGGAAAAAGAGAAGCTCTGGGCACAATGTTGTGGGGGATTGTGTCCCCCGGATTGAATGATTGAGGATGAGAAACTGTGAGGGGAGATGAGATAGGAACCACCTGCAGTAGCTTAACAAGTAACTCTAATAGATGAGATAGGAGTCAGCTGTGCTACCTTAACAAGTATCACTAGCTAGTTAGAAGAGAAGTTCATTAACCAATCCCATGCAGCCACATCATTAACCAATCCCATGCAGCCACACTAAAAGCAGAGCTACAAATACGAGTTGCTTGGGGGAGTCTTTAGTCTCATGGGCTTGGTTTGTTGGGCAGAGTCTCTCGATCTGGGCTCTCCTTATACTCTGCTTGAATTCTGTCCTCTTTGCTGTGGGTGCCACCCAGAACCATACAGCGACACAATGTCTAGTTTCTGCAAACTGTTTCTGCATTTACATGGGTGAACATAGTTTTCCATTCTGTATAGCGAGGATGTCATGCCTTGCCCTTTTGAGGAATGGGTCTTAGTTCTCGAATGTCTTGTCTAACATGACCTTTTTTTTTTTTTTAATAAGTTTTAACTGAAACTTGCATAATAACTCTTTAAAAAAACCCCTTGTCTCTGTAGCTGATACTGAAGACAGCACGGTTTCTATCCAGATTAAATTGGAAAACGAGGGCAGCGATGAAGATATTGAAACCGATGTTCTCTACAGCCCACAGATGGCCCTGAAGTTGGCCTTAACGGAATGGTTGCAAGAATTTGGAGTACCTCAGCAGTACAGCAGTGAGTCTGTTGTTCTGGAGTTAATATGGGGTTGCATACTCAGTAGTTGGCATTTAAATGAAAAGTTTTTCAGATCTTGACAACGTGGGTACTTGTCAGTTGGAAGTGTTCTCTGCCTTATTAATTGAGGAAACCTTAATAAAGAAATACGGATGTGTGACGTTCTGCAGTGTGCCAGTAGTGCTGCAGCTAATCAGAAGCAACCTTGATGTATGATCCTTTGGCACTTACAATAAAAGACAGGAAAGAGTCTGAATCTTGCTAGTCCCAGTTTTTACTAGACTTTCGTGGGACCTGAGAGAATAGGAAGATTAGTCTGGTTTTGAAAACATCACTACTGACCAAGAAGAGTACATGTTCTTCCAGTTGTTGGAAAATGGCTTTATTTTTCTGGGTTTGCCTCCAGAAACCATCTGGGTTCCTTCCAGAATTGTGTACCTTTCTTGTAGCAATGGGAGCTTGGGATCTGAGGTAAAACCTGTTTTTCTCAAAAGGAGGCTGATCTGATGCCATGGCAACAGAATAATCCATGGTTTGCGCAAGTTACTGATTCGAATGTTACCTGGCAGATACTGAAAAGTCTAAACTTGTTTCTTCTTATTCTCAGGTAGGCAAGTGGCCCACAGTGGTGCTAAAACTACTGTAGGGGATGTTGGGCCTCTCGTGGCACCTTCCTCTTTAAACGCAGCGACTGTGGTTACTACAGTTTATCAGGAACCCATCATGAGTCAGGGGGCAGCGCTGAGCAGTGAGTCGCCAGCCTTGGTGAAGGAGGAGGAGAAGAAACAGCCGGATGAGGAACCAATGGACATGGTGGTGGAGAAACAAGATGATGCAGACAAGAACACTAATCAGATACTGACAGATATTGCTGAAGCCAAGATGGCGGAGGAGTTAAAGCCAATGGATACTGATAAGGAGAGCATAGCTGAATCAAAGTCCCCAGAGATGTCCATGCAGGAAGACTCTGGTAGTGACATTGCCCCTATGCAGACTGATGAGCAAATTAACAAAGAACAGTTTGTGCCTGGGCCAAACGAAAAGCCTCTCTACACAGTAGAACCAGTGACTTTAGAGGACTTACAGCTTCTTGCTGACTTGTTTTACCTTCCCTATGAACATGGGCCCAAAGGTGCACAGATGCTGAGAGAATTCCAGTGGCTCAGAGCAAATAGCAGTGTTGTCAGTGTTAATTGCAAAGGAAAGGATGCTGAAAAAGTGAGTGTGAATCTTGTTTCTCTCCTTATAAATCAATGTCCTGAGCCAATGTCCTCTTCACCAACAGGGAAGGGCTGGTGGGTGATGTGGTGGTCGGAGGGTGTTTAGGCACCAGTGACCACGACATAATAGAGTTTTCAGTATGCAGCCAAGCCAAGAGGGGTAGCAAGAAGACCTCCACTCTGGACTTCCGGAGGGCAGACTTCAGGCTACTCAAGGAACTAATTCAGAAGGTTCCTTGGGAATCAGCCCTTAAAAACAAAGGGGTCCAGGAGAGCTGGACCTACTTCAAGGAAGAACTATTGAAGGTGCAAGAACAGGCTGTGCCGGTGTGCCGGAAGATGAGCCGCCGGGGCAGACGGCCAGCCTGGATGGGCAATGAACTTTTAATAGAACTTAGGGAAAAAAGAGGGTGTATTATCTTTGGAAGAAAGGGGAGGCAACCTACAGAATGTTTAGGGATGTTGCTAGGTTGTGCAGGAAGAAAATTAGGGAGGCAAAAGCCCATTTAGAACTTAGACTGGCCTCTGCTGTGAAGGACAACAAAAACTCCTTCTATAAATACATCAATAGCAAGAAGAAGGGCAAGGACAACCTCCACTCCTTGGTTGACACGGAGGGGAACGTTGTAACAAAGAATGAGGAAAAGGCAGAGGTACTTAACACCTTCTTTGCCTCAGTCTTCACTAGCAGGGCAGAACGTCTTCCAGACAGCTGGCCTGCAGAGCTGGCAGAAGGAGCCAGAGAGCTGCATAGTTTCCCACTGCTCCAAGAGGAAGTTAGAGATCTACTGAGCCGCTTGGACCCCCACAAGGCCACGGGACCGGATGGGATCCATCCTAGGGTGCTGAGATTGCTGACAGATGAGCTGTCCAAGCCACTTTCCATCATTTTTCAGCAGTCCTGGCTCACTGGAGAGGTCCCAGAAGACTGGAAGCTGGCTAACGTGGTGCCCATCCACAAGAAGGGCCGGTTGGATGAGCCAGGGAATTATAGGCCTGTCAGCCTGACCTCAGTGCCAGGCAAGATTATGGAACGGGTCATCTCGAGTGCGATCACACAGCACTTACAGGATGACCAGGGGCTCAGGCCTAGCCAGCATGGATTTAGGAGGGGCAGGTCCTGCCTGACCAACCTGATCTCCTTCTATGATCAGGTGACCCGCCTGGTGGATGTGGGGAGGCCTGTGGATGTGGTCTACCTGGACCTCAGCAAGGCCTTTGACACCGTTCCCCACAGCAAACTCCTGGCCAAGCTGGCAGCCCGTGGCTTGGACAGGAGCACACTGCGTTGGGTTAGGAACTGGCTGGAGGGCCGAGCCCAGAGAGTAATGGTGAATGGCACCACATCCAGCTGGCGGCCTGTCACTAGTGGTGTGCCCCAGGGATCAGTACTGGGCCCCATGCTCTTCAACATCTTTATTGATGATCTGGATGAGGGCATTGAGTCCATCATCAGTAAATTTGCAGATGACACCAAGCTGGGGGCAGCAGTTGATTTGCTGGAGGGCAGAGAGGCTTTGCAGAGGGACCTCGACAGGCTGGACAGATGGGCAGAGTCCAATGGCATGAGATTTAACACATCCAAGTGCCGGGTTCTGCACATTGGCCACAACAACCCCAGGCAGTGCTACAGGCTGGGGTCAGAGTGGCTGGAGAGTGGCCAGGCAGAGAGGGACCTGGGGGTGCTGGTTGATTGTAGGCTGAACATGAGCCAGCAGTGTGCCCAGGCAGCCAGGAAGGCCAGTGGCATCCTGGCTTGCATCAGGAACAGTGTGGCCAGCAGGAGCAGGGAGCTCATTCTGCCCCTGGACACTGCACTGGTTAGGCCACACCTTGAGTCCTGTGTCCAGTTCTGGGCCCCTCAGTTTAGGAAGGATGTTGACTTGCTGGAACGTGTCCAGAGAAGGGCAACAAAGCTGGTGAGGGGTTTGGAACACAAGCCCTATGAGGAAAGGCTGAGGGAGCTGGAGTTGCTTAGCCTGGAGAAGAGGAGACTGAGGGGTGACCTTATTGCTCTCTACAACTACCTGAAGGGAGGTTGTAGCCAGGCAGAGGTTGGCCTCTTCTCCCAGGCATCCAGCACCAGAACAAGAGGACACAGTCTCAGGCTGCGCCAGGGCAGGTTTAGGCTGGATGTTAGGAAGAAGTTCTACACGGAGAGAGTGATTGCCCATTGGAATCGGCTACCTGTGGAGGTGGTGGAGTCACCTTCACTGGAGGTGTTCAGGAGAAGACTTGATGGGGTGCTTGGCTGTATGGTCTAGTTGTTGGGTGGGTTGGATTGTTTGATGGGTTGGACGTGATGATCTTGAAGGTCTCTTCCAACCTGGTGTATGTATTATTGTATTATTGTATTACCTTTTGTCTGTAACAGAGAGTAGTGTTCTACTTCCTACTGCCTGAAGGATCACAGTAATTTTCATTCCTTTAGTGGAATCTGCTGGTTTATGCCCTGTAGTGCCATTTAGCTATGAAGGCAGTCTGATGTCTGCATCTGACCACCGATTCCCAATGCTGGCCTCACTTCTAAATGCTGTTAGAGAATATCTGAGAGTCACACGTGGCATGGTCCATGTTATTAAAATGATGACCTACATAGTCTCCCTCCATATTTAGAATACCTCTCCTGCCTAGAAGGCCATGTTTGATTCTGTGGATCTTTTGCCTCCATCCGTAGATAGAAGAATGGCGTAACCGGGCAGCCAAGTTTGAAGAGATGTGCAGCTTGGTGATGGGGATGTTCACTCGCCTCTCCAACTGTGCCAACAGGACAATCCTGTATGACATGTACTCCTACGTCTGGGATATCAAGAGTATTATGTCAATGGTGAAATCTTTTGTGCAGTGGTTAGGTAGGTGCATTGGGAGCCATTATAATCCCAGATAGTGCATTTTGGTTTGTTTTTAATTAGCCCACGGGGAAAGCAAAGTATTAGGCAAATGTGTTTTCTTGGACTTGGGGTCTGGTTTGACCCTGTTTTAAAGATTTTCCTGTCTTGCTACTTGAAGCAGTGCTTGCTGTGAATTTGCTTTGGTATTGTAAGTGAAGTCTGCTGGATGCTTAAGGTTGGAGGCCTTGATTTTCTTCTTGGGCTAATGAAACTTGAATCTCATCTGACACGTAAGTGTTGATTTTAACTTACTCTTGACTGAATGCACACTGGACTATGCCATGTAACTCCTCACATACCCTGGCGTACGATTGGAAATGACGCTACGAAATGCGACCACATCAGCTATCTGCTGCTTGCTCTGTCCTGGTAACATTGCTGTCTTCAATAGAACAATTGCAGAAGCGACCTTTCAATGGGCCTGGCCAAGAGGAAGCTGATCCTCCCAGCCCTCTGCGCATGCGAGCTTTAGCATAAGGCTATTCTGGTGCAAAATTTCCTTTGAACCCTTTCCAAATTGCTGATTTTTAAATTTATTTTTTTAATCATTATTTATTGATCTAATTTTGGTCATGGGTGAAAATTGTAGAGCTCTCTAGACAGATACAGTATGAGACTTAAATTGATCTTGAAACAGTTTTGTTTTGTTTTGTTTTTTTTTGTTTGGGTTGTTTTTTTTTGTTTGTTTGTTTGTTTTGGTTGGTTTGGTTTGATTTCTTCTTAATTGTGGCTTTTTTTTTTTGGTTTGGGTGTTGGTTTGGTTTTGGGAGTTTTTATTTTTTTATTTCCTGAAAGATTCTGGGGGATCCTAAGTTGGCAGATAGCACCAGCATGGCCTGGGCAATTCAAGTGACCTTATTTCACTTTCAGGTTTCAATCCAACTGTAAGGATTATGCTGTGGTCTTGCTTGGCGTACACAGCAGGCAGCAAAGCTGGTGGTCTCACATCACACTTTTTGTAGCTGTCACAAGTCTCACAGTGGTGAACCATTACACAGCCTCAGTCAAGTCTTAGTGTTTGGATTGTCTTTAAATGATACTGTTAATAAACGCTGGCAGGTTTAAGCAGAGACAGAAAAGACCTGTTAAGTCATCAATCAATCCACGTTCAGCAGCTTCCTGTGTTTTGTGCTTATTAAATACATTAGCCCTATGTGTGTAGTTGATAAAGAAGAGCTTTTTAAGACTGCCTTCTGCAAAGTACAGAGGAGAGAACTAGCCTAAGAGGAAATCTCTGTGTAGTGCTATTTAAATGCCTTAGTTTGTGGGGTTTTAAGACCAGTGTAACACAACTCCCACAGCTTTACTGTTCTTGCTGTATGTTGACCTTTAGATAGAAAGAATGCTCTCTCTTTGCTAACTTAATTTGTTTAAAACTCTACGCCAGAACTCTATAAAGAGAACAGTGATTCTTGTAATCCCTAAACATTGAGGACCCAACTTAAGAAAGCATTTCAGAATTCTCAGACTACCCACTGAATTCAACTGGAAGTGTCTTGAGTTTTCAGTGTCCCTGTAAAGTTGGGGTCAAGTCTTTAAATGCATCAAATATTTGGAATAGTTCACATTAGAAGCCAACTTTGTGAATATTCTGTTAACTTTGTCACTGTTCTACTCCAGTACTCATACTGGTGTTAGTTGAAAAAAATAAGAGTTTTTGACATACAGTTTGATACTCTTGTGCTAAAAGTGCTTCTGTGAGAGGGGATGCTTTTGTCTTCAGCCTGCATTTTATCACTAGTGTAAATACACCGTAAGCAAAGGTCTGCAATAAAATACATCATTGTGTAAAGCTGAGTACATTACAAATCCAAACAAAATACTTTCCACAACGGTGTGTTCAATGGTCCACTGAATGTTCACTTTCTTTGCCTCTCCTCCCAAGTCCAGCTAGCATTCAGTCCCTTAAAGTAGTGTGGCTGTACAGTACTATGGATTACTAATGACTTCTATTGTCTTCTTCCCCATTGTGTACAGATGGGAGAATCTTCAGCACAAGTTTCTACTGCTATTGGATGGACAGCGCCAGATGTTCACAGCGCGTCGTCATTAATTAATTTAACTGGGAAGGTTTTGTCTGTGAGGCAGCTCAGATAGAGTAGGTGTGCAAAAGGCATGAACTGAAGTCACATTTGCGCAGCGACTAAGGCATTAACTCTGTTTTTCATTTATACAGCTCTTCATTCACACAGCTCTTTACTGTAATAATTGGAAGTGCTAGTTAAGTTGTAGTCTCAAAGGACAGACAGATACTGTCTTCCAAGTTACTGACTGAATCTCCTTGTGAAGAATACAAGTTAATGAAGGAATTCTAAAATCTGGGAGTAGACCAAATTCAAATTCCAGTGCTTGGATTGTTTCCAAAACTTACCTTTCTTTGGGAAGTTTTTATTTAACAGATACTCCTAAACGCTCATCAATGTCAAACTTGGCACACTTTGGGACTCTCTGACTAGCACAACATACTTATCTGTACTGATCTGAGACTGTTACTTGAACAGGAGGTAGATTGCTGTCCACAAAAGGAAAAGAATATTTGCGCTGCTCATCTTGTCAGAAACCTGGGCGGGTGATAGAAATCTCCACTCCAGATACTGTATTCTTTGTTTTCATTGTTTGTTGGGTTGGTTATTTCTCCAGAGCTGTATTTGCGTTAGTTGGTGAAGGCCACAGTGCCTTGCTTGCAGAACAGCATCAAAAATCAAACAGCTCATGGAAGTTTCTTTCCTGAAGCTGAGTGCTTTGATTGGTCTGCTGTGGCTGGTTGATCAGCAGAGACCCTGGTGCACCTGATACACTTGTGAAGGGGGAAAAAAACCCCAAGATGCTAAAAAGCAAAGCAGGGTGTACTAGTTAAACTGCAAGTGAATTCCAGGTAACACTACTGGCTTGTTAATATGCTAGCAGCATTGTGAAAGTGTGGCCTGGATTAAGTAAATCTGCGTGGCCTCTTGCAGGAATACTGTTCCTTACAAACTGTCCTGGCTCCCTGAACCATTCCAGACCGTTTGCACAAGTTGCCAGTCCTAGTTTTCTGACAAGATTAGAAACAATCGTTACTAAAATGTGACTTCAGAAGGGTCCATTTTTTTTCACGGGGCTGTGATAATGGCATTTGCTTGATGCAAAATTTATGGTAATAGCTGTTGAGCCACAGAACTTTCCAAGATGTCATCCTTTCAGGGATGAAATGGATGCTTCTGCCACAAAAATACCAGAAAACCCCATAGCACAGAGAATGCTTGGGAAGCTTTTACCTTATCACGCGTGGCACCATTCTTGTGCCCGCTGATCTGGAATGAGGGGTGTTAGCCGAATCACCTCATTCGTTCTTAGATTGGTCTGTTGTAGGTAATAACAAATCTGGACTACTGTAAGTAGTGCACAAGCACAGAATCTTTATAAATCATACATTATTACAGCCTCCCCCAAGCCCTGGATTCTAGCTCAGTTAGAGAGCTTTTTCCACAAGTGTGTGCTAGCTTTTTGGACATGTTAGACACCCAGGAAATCCCCCTTCTCGTAACATTCTCCGCTTGGATCTGATCTCAACAGGGTGTCGTAGTCAATCTTCAGCACAGTTCTTAAGTGGAGACCAAGAACCCTGGGCCTTTAGAGGTGGTCTAGCAGGAGAGTTCCAGGTATCAATATGACTTCACAACTGAATGACATTTTCTTTGTTTTATGAGAAACCTTTTGTTGCACATCAGAGGTCTGGAAGGATTGGTCTGCCGAAGGCTTTCTGGTCCAAAGCCCATTAGCCTTACAGCTTGTTTTAAAACAATTTTCCTCCCCTTTCTGCAGTAATTTCTCAAGGAGATGCTGACTGTCCCACGCGCACGCGAGCGCAGCGGCTTTAGTTGTACCTTTCACGTTGTTTCTTTGCAGGTCGCACAGCATTTTTATCTGCGCCCGCAGTTGCACAGTGCGCGCATGCTTGGCTGCCGATGGGAATTCCATGAGCAAAAGAGGTCACAATCCAAACGATTTTTGGCGTTCCTCTCGCAATAGGGCCGTGATGCGCTTGGTGGCAAAAGATCACAATCGGCTACAAATTCTCTTAGCATCGCTGTTTGCACCATGTTCAGATTTGTTCATGGATTTTTCAGGCGCTATACTTTTTCCCCCTCACAGGTGCTCTGCGCGCAGCAAATTGAATCAGCGCATTGCTTTTGGGATAAAGCGTCTCCTCTGGCCAGTTAACCCTCTTCAGACCAAACCTTTCCTCCTGACATTCTATGTTCTTATACAGAGACAGTGTAGCTATGATTGGTAAAAAGTATTTTAAAGCAGATAAGATTTACAGACTCTTAATGTGCTGTTTCAATTGCGTATTTTAAAACACCAATTGGATATTTCCCATTCAAATAAGGTCCTTGCATTTGTAAAGCATTACAACCCCACCTTCTTCTGGGGTGCCTGCAAGTAGCAAATGTTAATTTGGGAGTCTGCAGTGCACACCCAAGAGTGATGGGCTTTGCTGTTCGTACAGTCATATCAAGTATTTTGTTTCCACAGCGTTTGCTGCCTATTGATGGGGCAAATGACCTCTTTTTTCAACCACCTCCATTAACACCCACTTCCAAAGTGTACACCATTCGACCCTACTTCCCTAAAGATGAGGTAACTGCTTTTGATCCTTGTCACTGTTGTTAGTGATTCATGTCCTTCTGTGGCGACACTGGGTACTGCTGAACTCCTTCATCCCTTAAAAAAGGCCTGTATCAGGAACGGTGTGGCCAGCAGGAGCAGGGAAGTCATTCTGCTCCTGGACTCAGCACTGGTTAGGCCACATTTTGAGTACTGTGTCCAGTTCTGGGCCCCTCAGTTTAGGAGAGATGTTGAGTTTCTGGAAGGTGTCCAGAGAAGGGCAACAAAGCTGGTGAGAGGTTTGGAGCACAGGCCCTATGAGGAGAGGCTGAGGGAGCTGGGGTTGCTTAGTCTGGGGAAGAGGAGGCTCAAGGGAGACCTTATTGCTCTCTACAGCTACCTGAAGGGAGGTTGTAGCCAGGTGGGGGTTGGTCTCTTCTCCCAGGCAGCCAGCACCAGAACAAGAGGACACAGTCTGAAGCTGCACCAGGGGAGGTTTAGGCTGGATGTTAGGAAGAAGTTCTTCATAGAGAGAGTGATTGCCCATTGGAATGGGCCAGGGAGGTGGTGTAGTCACCATTATTGGAGGTGTTTAGGAAAAGACTGGATGAGGCACTTGGTGCCATGGTTTAGTTGATTAGATGGTGTTGGGTGATAGGTTGGACTTGATGATCTCAAAGGTCTTTTCCAACCTGGTTAATTCGATTCTGTTCTAAAATGGATGTCCTGGTGTCTTGCACAAGGCACAAATGCAGTGTCACAGGAAAGCTGAGCTTAGGTGACTCGTCTATGATTCAGCAGCATGCTGTGCGGCAGTACAGGCACACTCACGTCTTGATTGTCCATCTCCCACACCACCACCTTTATAAATCTTGAGTCCCTTCCTTGTTTCTGAAGGGCAGGTTGAAGAGGAAGGGCTGAAAGAGGAACTTTGCAGTGGAAACACTTGCAATGGCTTAACCCTGGGGAGGTGTGTACCTGTTCGCTCAGTAATCACTGAGGCAGTCTCAGAGCTATATGGGAGAAGGTAGATACCATGTCTCAAAGTACATATGTAAAATGTGATACCTCACACATTCTCACTGGTTTAATTACAGTTGTAAACTTTTTGGTCTGGTTTTGAAAGGATTGTTGTCAAATCTGCTTGAGAATGTTTGATACTTGGAATCCAGGAATTTTGTTCTAATCTTCATTGATGAGAGAATTTTGATTTTATTTTTCCCCAAACAGATCCTTAGTGTAATTTTCTTTCCATTAGTTGTAAGTATTCTTGCTAAGCTAATGTATCAACCAGCAGTTAATAATCTGTATGGATGCAATTTAAACGATGTAGGGATTAATGTAGCATTAGCATTGTATTTGTAGCTACAATGAGATTAAATGTTTCCTTTGAAATGGGAGTATTTAGGCTGAGATTGCAGCAGCTCAAAAGAATCCTGCTTTTGAAGCCAGGCAGGCAGACAGGACGTGTCCTTTACCTGCTAGTTTCAGGGTATGCTCAGTGCTCTTCTTGTGGCCAATAAAGCAGCATTTTCCTACCTTACTGCAGGACTGTACCTATGCAGGCTTGTTCCTCTGTGGGCAATGGAACTCTTCTCAGATGAGGAGTTTCCTTTTATGAAGGGATGCTGGAGACATTGCAAATGCAAAGTCTCTTTGAAAAGTGTAAAGCTTCATATTTAAAGCCTGACTGTTACAAGTCTACTCAAGAGATTCAGCAAAGGCCTTTTATTTGAGAAGTGGGAGTATGCTTGGCTTCACAGCATTGTCTGGCTCCACATTGTTGCTCTAAAACATCGAAGGTTTTGAAAAGACACTTTCTAGCAAGGGTGTTGAACTTCCCCAGGTCTTTGGTGTCTTAACTCTGAGGATAAATCTTGTGCTATTACAACATGGAGGAGGTGTTCCTCTATCCTTTCCTTCCCAAACTTTCAGCTTAAAACCAAAGTGTAATAATTTGCTTTAATTAAGAGTTATTTCCAGGGAGGGAAGGAAAGATAGATCCTTTGGAATAGATGAGTATAGAACAGAATCATAGAATTGGTTTGGTTGGAAAAGACCATTGAGATCGTCAAGTCCAACCATCAACATAGCATCACTGTGGCTGTTAAGCTATGTACCAAAGTGCTGTGTCCACACATTTCTTGAACATATCCAGGGATGGTGACTCCACCACTTCTGTGGGCAGCCTGCTCCCATGTCTGACCACTCTTTCAGGAAAGAAATTGTCCTAATTTGGCACAAGCCAACCTCATGAGGTTCAACAAGACCAAGTGCAGGGTCCTGCATCTGGGTCAAGGCATCCCAGGCACAAATCCAGGCTGGGCAGTGACTGGCTGGAAAGCAGCTCTGAGGAGAGAGACTTGGGGGTGCTGGTGGACGAGAAGCTCAACATGAGCTCTCAATGTGCATTTGCAGCCCAGAAAACCAATCAGATCCTGGGCTGCATCAGGAGAAGTGTGGCCAGCAGGTCGAGGTGATTCTCCCCCTCTACTCGGTTCTGGTGAGACCCCCACCTGGAGTACTGCATCCAGGTCTGGAGCCCCTATTACAAAAGGGTTATGGAGGTGAGGTGCTGGAAGGTGTCCAGAGAAGGGCCACGAGGATGATCAGAGGGCTGGAGCACCTCTCCTGTGAGGACAGACTGAAGGAGTTGGGGCTGTTCAGTCTGGAGAAGAGGAGGCTCTGAGGTGACCTCATTGTGGCCTTCCAGTATCTGAAGGGGGCCTACAAGAAGACTGGGGAGGGACTTCTCAGGATCTCAGGTAGTGATAGGACTAGGGGGAATGGAATGAAGCTGGAGGTGGAAAGATTCAGGCTGGACATGAGGAGGAAGTTCTTCACCATGAGAGTGGTGAAGCCCTGGAATGGATTATCCAGGGAGATGGTTGAGGCCCCATCCCTGGAGGTGTTTAAGAGCAGGCTGGATGAGGCTCTGGCCAGGCTGATCTAGTGTGGGGTGTCCCTGCCCATGGTAGGGAGGTTGGAACTAGATGATCCTTGTGGTCCCTTCCAACCCTGACATACTATGATACTAATATCCAACCTAAACTTCCCCTGGCACAATTTCAGGCCATTTTCCCTCATTCTATCACCTAATCCTAGGGAGAAGAGGCTAACCCTCACCTCACTCCAACCTCCTCTCAGGGAGCTCTTGTTCTGTGTAACTTAAATGCTTCTCAGTACTACTTTACAGTGGAGCTGTTACTGAAAGCTCTCTAAAACAGTGTTGTTAGCTTTTGAACGCGACTGATTACTTGAAATCATCTCTTCTCTCTTCTTAGGCATCTGTATATAAGATCTGCAGAGAAATGTATGCGGATGGAGCTGATCAACCCTTCCATAGTTTACCAGATTTAATTGGAGACAAGTATGTATTAAAAATGCACAACCTGCAGAAGTGGTTCTGAAAGATTAAGTCTTGACACTGTATTTAATTGGAACTGTTAAAAGTGCATGTGTGTGTGTGTGTGAAGAATGCAAAGAGCATTTGATTTAAAAATTGCATTAAAATCTAACCTCTGCAGGCCTCAGGAAATTGGGATTTTGGTTTCTTCAAAATACCATTAGCAGTTACATCTTGGTTTATGCTCTGGTCACTTGCTGTAAGCTGTGGAAAAAAAAAATCCAAACAAATTTATCTGGAACCTCTGTTCAAAAAGCTATATCCTATTTCAGACTCTGTGGAGGTGTATCATGAGAGTGTCCTTAGACTGGAGTTATCCTCTGGGCTTTTTTCCCCAACCTTCAGGTAGTTCTTCAGATAACAGAATTTGGTTTTGGAGGATCAATCTCCCAGCCAGCTCTCTGGATTTTTTTCTTTTTCTCTGAAGAACATGTTACAGTTTTCTTATGTTTAAAAAATTGGGTGCAGGTAATGACAATTGAGATGAAGTTTGGGGGTTTGGTTGTTTTGTTTCTTTAAGGCATTAAATCTGAGCTGCAAAACGAGCTGCTTTGAGAGGGCTTTTTTTTTTTTATGTCCTGAGTGTTTCAGATTGTAGCCTCTTTACAAAGTTCTGTGTGACTGGCAGGAAGGTAGTTAAGAAAGGACATGTAACTGGTATCAAAAAATACTCCAAAGCAAAAAAAGGAAGAGCTAGGTGGTAATGGCAGGGTGAAAGGTGAAGGAAGTTTGTGTCTTTAAGTCAGAAGACCAGTGTATATAGAATTAAATTATGGGGCCCTGAGGTGAAGGTGTTGTGCAGAGCTGAGTTCTAACAGGTGATCAGTCTGTTAATGCTTTGTAGGAACTCCTTCTGTGACTGGAGCACTCTGTTGCTTCTTTGGATCACCCTAGACTTTCCTCTAGAGTACCTGAAGAGCATACTTCTTGAAAGTGGCCTTTTGAATTAACTTGGACACTTCTTTCTGCAGGTTAGTAGGAGGTCTGCTCACTCTCAGCCTGGATTACTGCTTCGTCTTAGAAGATGAGGATGGCATATGTGGCTATGCTTTGGGAACAGTTGATGTGACTCCTTTCATTAAAAAATGCAAAATGTCTTGGATCCCTTTCATGCAAGAAAAATACACTAAGCCGAATAGTGACAAGGAGCTATCTGAGGCAGAGGTTGGTATATCCCATGGGACAAGAACTCAGCTCAGCTCTTTTTTTCCCATGCGGGTCTTTGTTTTCCTTTTGCGTCTTGAGCTTCCATGTAGTTCAGTTTCTGTACCTCTGTGAAGTTTCTGATGAGCATGATGTCAGACAGCTTAGAAAGTGACAGTAAAATTATTTACTAACAGTGAATTGCAGTTGCATGTTGTGTTACGACTGGGAGGGGATTAACGCAGCAGATGTAAGCCACCTCGATCTAGGGAAAATTACATTTTGGAAGTAAAGGATTGTTTCTGCTTTCTTCTCTTTCAAAATGAGGTATTAGTTTCCCCATGCCACAGGTAAGGCTAAACCTCTGGTAGTCACAGCAGTTAAAGTACCGAAAACAAATTGAAGAGCCCGTTGGTGTTAAAACCTGTGAGCTGTTTGTGCAGGGTGCCAGCTATGAGTGGTGCAGAATCGCATCTCATCTTCAGCAAGTGCTAAAAATCAGTATCTGGAATTGGGGTTTGAGTGAGTTAGGAAAACAATGTCACTAAACTGGCCTTTGAGGAAAAATTTCTAGCTGACATGGTCTTGTCAAAGAAGGAAATGTACTTAATACACAGAGCTGCTGAAGGAGGCATGGATAAAGCTGTAGCAGCAGAGGCAGGCCCAGAAACACCACTTCTTGGCCTTTAGCTTTCCCTCTCGAGAGGGAAAGAATACTTTCCAGACAGTATTCTCAAACAAGTTGTCTGAATACAAAGGCTGATGTGGACTGGTGAGCCTCCTAAGGGAATCACCAGCCGTTGAGGGCAGGGCCAGAATGGCATACATGGCAGTATGCCCTTGCTTTATTTGGCTAGGACTTAGAGTCTTGAAGAGGGTGATAGCTTTGAGAGCACAGGCCTTCCCACAAGCAAAGCAAAGCTTCCTGAGGATGGAGTTAACTGTTTGTCACCCTGTTGTGAAAATGGCCTGTTTGATGCAGAAAAAGTGTCATATGTTTGGGAAGGAGGAAAAGTAAAACTTGTAGCAAGCACTGGTGCTCTGTGGTAGGTGTGACTAGAAAGAATCCCCATAGCTCCTCTAGGGGAGCTAATTCTACCTTCTGTACGTTTCAGGACTCGATTCTTTTACATTTGCACAGTGCTGTGCTTTCAACCGTAGATGCAAATTCAGGCTTTGAAGCAAAGCTGATGAGCATAAAGATACCAGAAACTAAACACGGTACAGCTGTAGTGGCTACAGTAAAGGAGAGGGAGCATTGATTTCTAGGCATTTAAAGCCAAACTTCAGAGAGACAACAGGAAGTATTTTATGCTGATAAACTAGCATTTCCATTGGGATGCCCAAGAACCCGGTGGGTTTTGGGGTTTTTTTGGTGGTACATTGCCCCAGGATTTTTGCTCTTCACACAGTATCTCAGAAGTCTATTTCTGGAGACTACAGGCTTGAGGGGGACGTTCCTGGGTGTGCAGAAGAGCAATTTGTAGCTTGCTCTTGAGACAGATGCTGTGCAATTTTATCCACTTAGCCTTCTGACGCTAAAAAGAATGTAGAGAATATTCAGTAGTTGCTTAGAAACCGTGAAGATCAATGAAGATCATGTAGGGAGAACTTTTCTCACAGAGCAGGATCATTTTTGTCTTCTTTTGCAGACTGCTTACCTCTTGGTAATACTCTGTTTTGAAAAGCTCCAGTTTGAACTTTTTAGATGATTTGATTCAGATTGACTTCTAGTACAGTTCAGTTCACTTGTTCTTTAGTTTACTTAAATGCATCTTGAGCCCCACACCTCGTGGGATAAATGCAATCTTTGGTTTCACAAAAGAGAAATCCAATCCTCTTACATCAAACTGTTGTAAGCCTGTTTTGCAGTTCTGTCTAGGTTCCTCCCAGGGAGGTTGATCTGCTACCTGCTTTTCCTGAGATTAGTAATTATTGATCACAAGACATGAATGCATCATCTTTCTAACTGCTCCTTAGCCTGCCCTGTACCTTACTCCCTGATAACCTGGTTTACTTCTTATCACACTTCTGTGGTTGGAAGAAATGGATACCACCTTTGTCTTGGTGCTTGAAGCCAGCATGGATAGCTTTGAGTGGTTCTGTGGCTTCTATCTGGTACAGGTGTGGTAAAGAAAAGCCAGAGAAGCAGGTGTGGCTCTGAACATGAAGTAGCTTAACAAGTTTAAAGTAGTAACTTTGAACAGAAACTCCCTGGAAGAGTTTGGGATATGGCAGTTATTGGATTTGAGGGCATTGCATTTAAATTTACTTTAAAAAGGTATGCTCATATTATGGTTCCCTGTGAGATGACCTCCTAGTTTGGGTTGTTATGGTGGTGACTTTCAGTTGTCCAAGTCAGATGGCTTGTTTGCTTCAGCTGATGCTCCCTAAAGGTTTTAAAATTCAGTAACCAACAGGGGGAATAACTTGAGTATACTTCAGATTTGGCTTTGTCTGCTTCTGTGTTACCTCACTTGATTGTTCCATTCCCGTGGGTTGCATAAAGCTAATGGCTGATGCCACAGTCCTAAAGGCCTTCCTGGGTAATTGCAATCGTCTTTGGTGTTGAACAACATCCTTTAATCATCAACAAGGCTTATTTCAAGCTAGAGATGAATTTGCCTTTTTTAAGGCAGGTAGTCTAAAGGCAATTGCATGGACAGGAGATGTTTCCAGGGTGCTGTGAGCTAAAGAATAGATGTGGAAGGTTAGGACACTTACAGCTGAAACTGCCCATGTGAAATGCAAAGAAAAGGAGTATCTCTGCACAAACGTGGCTGTGGGTTGGCTTATGGCTTTTCTCACTTGAAGTGTTGGTCACTGAGAAGCTACACGAGTAGTCTGGCATTCCTCCTTTGACGGTCTGTAATCTGCCTTTTTATCTAGAGTGCAGAGAGCAGTTCAGCAGGTAAGGAGCAAAGTGGCCATCAGAGGCGTAGTTGAAAAGGACACTGATTTGGAGGTATACTCTGCAAGCAAAGCAGCCCCCTGTAATAGTGATGAATGAAGGCCAAAAGCTGGGTAATAATGAAATATGTCCTTCTCATATTCCTTTCAGAAAATAATGCTAAGCTTCCACGAAGAGCAGGAAGTACTGCCAGAGTCGTTCCTTGCCAACTTCCCATCGTTGATAAAGATTGATATCCACAAAAAAGTGACAGATCCAAGTGTGGCCAAAAGTATGATGGCCTGCCTGCTCTCTTCTCTAAAGGCTAATGGTAAGCTTTTTGCACTCACAATTAATTTTCCTGATCACATGTTCATTCTGTGGATGCAAAGCCACCTCGGGCTGGTTGTATTTATATATCGTGTTTGCACGTCCGCCTGATGCTCGATTGCTGCCGTAGTTGGCACTCTGGATCTAGGTAAGTAACCATAAAAGTTTTCAGGCACCTCCCTTCTGCTGCTGCCTTTGGTAAAAAGGCAGCTTTTCACTTCAGCCGTTATCCTGCAAATTAGAAAACAGGAAGAACTGAGGGAGCAGTTTGGCAGTGAGAGCACATATTTTCACGTCTTGAACAACGCACAAATGTTTATGCTTCCCCTGCCGGCACGGGTAATGATGCTCTTCCTTGTGTACAGCAGTGTGTGGTGGCAGGTAATTACCAAAGCCTTCAATATGGGGAAGTACTTGGCTGGCTGCCTCACTGCACACCTGAGGTTCACAGTTGCTTTGCACGATTTGGTGTCGTCTTCTACTGCTCTTTTCTGAGCCAGCATCAGAGTTTGGGGATGCTTTCATGTGAAATAAAAGCTGTGCAGGGGGTTTGTTCAGACTGACGAGACACCTGCATTTTGCAGTCCCTTTAGGGGGTGGTCAGCTATGTTGCCGTAAATCTGCTCTCTCTTGAACACTGTGCTCTGTATTGAGTTGGGTTTAAGTGTTAGAATGGGTGGCAAGCTAGTACTACTTGATGTTTGTGCTTTTCACAGTCAATAACTCTTCTCCTACAGTGTTTTGTTGTCTTCTTCCTTCTTCAGGCTCCCGTGGGGCTTTTTGTGAAGTGAGACCAGATGATAAAAGAATCCTGGAATTTTACAGCAAGCTGGGTTGTTTTGAAATTGCTAAAATGGAAGGATTTCCAAAGGATGTTGTTATCCTTGGAAGGAGCCTGTGAAGTTCTTGACGGTGAACTGTTCCAGTACTGTGGTCCCTTAACAGCTGGGGAGGTAGTGGTGGGATCTTCTATGGTCTAGCTACACAAAGCTAGCAGTAAGCCAGCATGGTAAAAGGGGCTATGCGAAAATCACCCATCACACATTCAGACTACTTTGCTGGAAGTGGATAATGCTGCTGAAAATACTTTTAACAAAGAGAAACCTTATCCTCTCCTGGTCCTGTGTGAAGTGCCAAGGAATCTTGCATGGGCTATAGCTTCTCCGAGGAATCCCTCTCAGTCGGCACTGTGGTTGACGACGCTTCTCTGCACTCGTGTGTCAACAGCAAAGTGGTCTCTGGCAGAAGTACCTATAAAGATGCAGGATTTTTCTGTCATAGCAGGATATGCAACTGGAAGTTGCAGAAATGGGAGGGATTGCTTGTGTCAATCAGCAAATTTAAAGATAAGTAGCTGCAGTTCTATTTTTTACTATCTTTATGCTTGTTGATAAAGCAATGACTCGTTGTCACTTCTAACGACCATTGGTTGAAGCTTTGTGCGTGGTTAGGGACAAATGTGCAGTGGTCTGTGGCAGAAGTCACTTAATGACAAACCTGTAAATTTCAGTGTATATAAACTTAGCCGTATGCTGACTAACTTTTTGTTTACCGGTTTTTGTAACCTTTTCTTTTGAAAAGTGAAATGGTATAGGTCCAAGATGGCACTTTTGAATAACCTAAAACCACAGTGGAGAACGAATCTGTCCTCAGCACTGACCTTTCTTATTGTGCCTCGTATCCAGGGCTAGAAACTGACCATCTTGGGTGAGAGGAGAGTGTCCCGAATGATCCTTCCTTCAAACAGCTTTTGTTGCTGCTTGAGGTTATGTCATACTCCTGGGACTGAAACAGCAGTTCCCAAGGTGGGCTGCCAAACCCCTTAATCCCATGTGAATGTTACCAAAATTATGGATGAAAGATGGTAAGAGGGAGAGAGCTGGCCCATGGCTGGGATTTGTCCTTGGAACAGTCACCGTGTTTCAAAGCCCGTTTGTGCTAGTTTGGATTAAATCAGGGTCTTCAAGTCCTACGCATTTGTATCAAATAACTTTTCTATAAGAAATGCCACAAGAAGCACATTTTTAAACATTATTTAAATGGTTGCCTAATCTTTTAAGTGTTCCAAGAGTTTAGTGTTTTTACCCAGGGTTGACGTGGTTGGCTATGGGATGCCATCAGCGTGGTGTGGGATCCACTAGTGAGGTAGTTGCATCATTTATGAAACTGATATCTCACAGAGGTCCCAGATGCGTAATTGGCCAATGGTACACACCTTGCAGCACCTTGCTTCTTTCACCTTCTGCCATCAGCTCTCTTTTTACTTCCTTTTTGATTTTCCTGAGGGTTTTTGTTTTCTTTTCTTTTCAGCAGTGAGCAAAGGAGGTTTGGTTCTTTTTGCAACCTCCGATGGACAGCATTAAGACCGCAGTGGTGTCTGTGCTGTAAGGAGATGCTGTGTTTGGCCATCTGGTGCAGTCACATGCAGGATGTTGGGTGTTTTTTATTTTCCTTTGCAGAATGTGAATAATTATATTTTTTTTTTTAATATGGTAGTGAAGTATTTAAGTTGAAACAGGTTCATTTCATTTTTAGAGAGGTACGGGGTTGTGCTATGGGATTTCATGTAAATCAGAGCTGAATGCCACTAGTTTTTATACAGCTTTGAGTGCACGTTGAGTAGCTGATACCTTGGTTTATCAGGTTGGGAGAGTTTTGTTTCTTCATGGATACCAGAGTCAACTTATTTTATCTGGATGTATAACATTACAGCATAGGATGCTTGTGGCCTTATTTCTTGGCTTTTGAGGAGTTGCCACATTTTCTCTTCCTATGACTTTGTTATTATTATAGAAGTTAATTGTATAAGCCTGTGGAAAGTCAGGCCGATACCATCATTCTAGGGTTGTAAAGTGATCTGTTGACATATCTTCCATGGTTATGAATTTTCATTAAGGTTGGAATGCCACTTTCATTAATCTGTTTTTAGATCAACAGTATCTGTAGCAGAGAAAAAAAAAAGGAGAAAAAAAAAAAAAGACCTGTAAAACTGTATTTGAAGACCATGCGAGAAATAGAATAAAAATTGAGAATTGAATGTAAATAAGAAATGTGTATTTTGTCTGGGGGGTGGGGGTGAGATGTCCAGAACCAGAAGCAGCTCACCGCTGTGTGTTACATCATGCCCTGTGTGTTGGATGCCCTTGGAATCAGCTGGCAGAGAAACTCCGCAGGTGCTCGTGGTGACTGGGTTGGGGTGGTTGACGCCTGTTTGTGCAGATGCTTTTCAGAGGTGGGTATGTCTTGCCCCAAAGGAGGTTTTTCGTTTGGTTTTGGGGGGGTGGGTGGCAGTAACATTTCTTGTGGGTCCTTCTGTGAGCAGCACCAGTTGAAATGTTCCTGTTTCGTGGAAAAAATACAGCTCTTTCACCAGGTGGTCTCCAGTGTCTGGCAAAGCTGGTGTGAGCTGTGTTGCAGCAGTGCTCATTTGCTCTTTTAGTCTTTTGCATCTTGCTGGTGGCTGGGTTTAGATGTTGCTGAAATCCTTCAAAGCCTGCCAGCTGAGACAAGGAAAGAGATGAAGTTATGAGGATGATCAGAGGGCTGGAGCACCTCTCCTGTGAGGACGGACAGAGAGTTGGGGCCGTTCAGTCTGGAGAAGAGATGGCTCCAAGGAGACCTTATTGTGACCTTCCAGTATCTTGAGGGGGCCTACAAGTAAGCTGGGGAGGGACTTTTTAGGGTGTCAGGTAATGATAGGACTGGGGGGAATGGGTCAAAACTAGAAATGGGTAGACTCAGATTGGATGTTAGGAAGAAGTTCACCACGAGTGTGGTGAGACACGAACAGGTTGCCCAGGGATGTGGTAGAAGTCCCATCCCTGGAGGCTTTTAAGGCCAGGCTGGATGTGGCTCTGAGCAACTTGATCTAGTGTGAGGGGTCCCTGCCCATGGCAGGGTGGTTGGAACTAGAAGATCCTTGAGGTCCCTTCCAACCCTAACCATTCTATGACTTGAACGGGAGGGGGGCAAACATGGTAGCTCCAAGCTCTGGCCTCAGTTGTATATCCACAAAATATAACTTGGGAAGCTGAACACCTGAGATAGCTGATGCAAGAGTGGCAGCCAGGTGAAAGGGACAGGTCAGGGGTATGAAAAGCAGGTTTTTCCTAAGGTCAGCTCAGAAAAGTTCATCTACCTGCTGCAAAAAGTGCAACAGTTACATAGTGCAAAAGGTCTGTGTCCTGGAGAACGTGGGAATGTGAAAGCTAAGCAGGGAAATCAGCTCTTAAAAACTTTTCTCCTAACCCAGTAAACCTGTGCTATATTGTAACAGTGAATCTGTCTCAAGACTTGTCCTGAGGGACTCCAGCTCCCCGTAGCCTGTCTTCACAAAATCATGATGTGCTGCCTATGGGCGCCTGCGGTTTTGTGAAGCGCGTTTCACCGAGCTCTGACAGGGCGGGCTCTCCCTTGCGTCCCTCGCTCCGCTGAGGTCATGTAGGTACAGCCAGATGGCAGCTTGCGGAGCAGCCCCTGCGCTTGTGTAACCGCTGCTGAGCCGGCGCTGGCCTTTTTCCGGGGGCAGGTTCGGCTTTTCTAACCTCTTCAGTCGTGTTTTTCTTGAATAGACTCCAGCTGGAGCAGAGCAGTCGGCCGTCTGGTGGACGTCTCTGCGATGGGGCCAGAGCCAGCGTCTCACCGTTAGCTGGCTTTGATTCAATTCAGCTGCTTCCCCTTCACCGCTGCAGCACGCACCAGCCTGCTCGCCTTTCTGCTTCAAAAGGCCAGTCGGGCCGGCTGCTCCCTGCGGCAGATTTTGAATCAGGATCTTGGGCTCTAACTTTCCAGGCTCTTGCACCGCCGTCTCAGCTCGTCCATCGCCAATGCTTAAAGGGAAAGAGGAGTGGGTTCCTCTTCTTGTGCCCCCACTCTCCCCCACCTCGATCCCTGTTCCCCTCCTTCCCTTATCCCCCTCTTCGTGCCTTCAGCCTTTCCTAACGCTGCAGATTGCTGAAGCCGGCGGGGTCCGCCCCCGCCGGCCGGTGCTGGGGAACCCTTCAGTTTGGTCACGCCCCGCCCGGAGCCGGAGGCGGGCTGGGCTAGGGCGGGACGGGACAGCTCGGCTCAGCGAGGCACAGCGCAGCCCAGGCCGGCACAGTCCGCCCCGTTCCCAGCCGCTCTCTGCCGCCTTATGGAGCCGCACGGGCCCGGCTGCCCCGGCAGCGTCCTCTTCGGTGAGCGGGCGGCGGGGAGGCAGAGACACGAGGCGGAGATAGATGGGCTGGGGAGGGGAGACAGGGGTTGGGGGTGTAATTAGGCTGGGGGCAGGAGAGATACTGCTGGGAGGGGTGGGGTGGTAATATACCAAGGGTAGGAGGCAGACAGGGGAGCGGGTAGGAGGGAGATGGTGGACAAGAGAAAGATGGGGACAGTAGGGAGAAAGACTGTGGGAAGTAACCGGGTCGGCGTGGAGGCAGGAAAGACACGTGGGTGGGGAATATATTGCGAAGAGGGGCAATAAGGACACGGGGTGAGCAAAAGAAAGACCATGGGGCATCTGAGACAGGCAGGGGGACATTCCTGAGCCCTGTGGATACCAGTCGTGCCCGAGGAGTATCCACCGGGGAGCCACGTGTGTGGCCGGCATGAAAACGAGCATCGGGGACCGGGGCTATGGGACGCGTGTATGGACGGACCTGGGCGGGGAGAAGACATGTGGTGGGGATCCTGGGGCGGTTTAAGGGGAGCCGCCGGGGTTCTTGGGCTTTCTATGGGTACCTGGGGCCAGGAGGAGCTGCAGTAATAGGGGTTGGGAGGAGGAACGACAGCTCGGGCGCTCGGCGGCCCCTCCCGCTTCCCCGGTTAATCCTCTGCATTCCCGCGTCAGCCAGTGGCGGCTGCCCGGCAGAGCCGCGTCCCGCCTCTCTGGGCGGGATTTCGGCCGGGGCTGTCACGCCCCTGCCACACGTGGCTCTGGTGCTCACCAACGTGTTCTGGAGCTGGCCGGGCCCGGGCACACGTGTCCCGGCTGCTCCTGGAGCCCGGCGTCTAGAGCAGCGCGGCTCAGACACTCTCCTGCCGAAAAGGGAAGCAGAGCAACACCCCTCGGGCCTTTTATGCACCTGGGTTTCGGCCCTTGCCCTGCTGAGCTAAACACATGAGCATAGTTAGGAAGAAGTCCTGCCCTGGGCTGTGCTTGCCGCGGCTAATTCCTCTCTCTCTGCTGCAAATGCCTGGTCGGGCGTGCAGAGCTCAGGTCTGTGTTTTCCTGTCTGTTTCACACTTGTGAAGGCTCATGCTGCAAAAGCCAAACACACGCCCCTCTGCCTTTCCTTCCTCCCTATGGTCAGCTGAATCTTGTTCTGAAGACTTGAGGACATGACTTTGCATCTCCCTTGGTTTTGTAGCTATTTAGAGAGTTATGTAATAGAATCTGTCTCAAGGTTTGTCTTGAGGGACTCCAGCTTCCCGTAGCCTATCTCAGCATCTTGCACTTGCGTTGCTCTTCATCTCTCGGGTCTCACGCTCTTTGTCTGTGCCTCCATACTCTTACCAAAGCAAATGTTTTGCTGATACTGGAGAGAACTGAGCTGCCATTGTCTGCTCCCTCTTGAGTTGTTCACAGCAGTTCACCCTGGCTGTTCTGCTCTCTGAAATGGATGAGCCTTGCCCTGCCTGTGCTCAAGGGCCCGGAGTATCCCCAAGCACTGCTTCATGGCAGCCTGATTTGGGGGACAAGGGTTTGTTCCTCTAAGGTGCTGACCCAAGTACATAGTTCCTGGGAATGTTTAATCCTGCAGTGCCTGGGAGTACTCAAGATGCCCTGGGCTGAGGCTGCCCTTGAGCATGAGAAAATGAAGTGTTTCAGGGATGTCATGTGTGTGCCTGGCCAGGGGTTACCCGTGGTGCTTGGGGCTGTGCAATGGCTGCTGCAGCTTTTCTGATCTTTTTCCAGGTTGTGAGCTGACTGCCAGTACCAAATCCTACACATTTCAAGTGGAAGAGGAAGATGACTCTGACCACATTTTGGCCCTATCTGTGGTAAGAGAAATGAGAATGAGTTGCTTGTCCTCTTCCATGGTGGTTGACAGCCTCACTCCCCTTCTGTGGCCAGGCTGTACCAGAGAATTCCCTTGGCTGAGGTCTCAGCACTGGCTGTTCTCAGGGCAGGGCATGGCACAGGGCTGTTGCATTTATCTGTTGTGCAGAGGTGCTTGAGCAAAGCCAGTGGAAGCAGGAGGCTGCTCAGCAGGGGTGTGCCCCAGATACCGGGGGAGAGAAGTGTTTTTTTCCATGTATTTGTCCTTGCTGGAGCCTCCCAGTAGAACATTCTCTCCTCAAAAACTGGGTCTCTGACTTGTTGCTCTCCAAGCCCGGGCAGATGCAGGGCTTCTTTCCTGGCTCTCCCAGAGGGGTCACTTTCTGTCATGGGAGCAGAGGACCTGCCAGCATGGATCAGCAAAAAAATGCAGCTCAAGTGCCATCTCTTGAGGGGGTTGCAGGAACAGCTGGGGAAGGTATAGAGCTCCTCTACAGGCACTAACGGAGCAACCACTGCATGGAGCCTTCGTCCTCTCCCTGGTCTGTGAAACAGCATCTTCATGCCTTGCACAACAGCTGGGCTGGCAGCGTTGCTGTGGCTCACTTGCCCCAGCTCTCCCTGTTGTGTCCCTTGGAAGAGGAGGAGTTCACAATCTCTGCTCCCACCCAGGTCTGCCTCATGGATGGTGCCAAGGATGAGTGCAATGTGGTGGAGGTCATTGGACGAAACCATGAGAACCAGGAGATTGCTGTGCCTGTGGCCAATCTGAAGTTGTCGTGTCAGCCCTTGGTAAGATACTGGAAGACTCTCTGGTAGGGATGGCTAAGGGGAGCTGGACATCTTAGGACGTTTGTGGACTTTTCTTCTAGGATCCTGGCCATGAGCTGATCTACAGCTCACAGGGAAATGCCCTGGTTAGCCTTGACTCATCTGTAGGTACCCCCACAAGGACATATTTGACTGCCAGGTGCCACACTAGGGACTGCAGAATGTTTTGGTTTTTGCCTCTGCAACTGATTCTTCTCCATCACTACCTCTTTGCAGCTGAGTCTGGACAACTTCAAGCTGCAGCCTCCAGTGACCTTCCGCCTGGCAGCAGGCTCTGGCCCAGTACACCTTGCTGGCTGGCACAGGACTGGTAAGGACTTGTGTGTGGGGGGAAGACTTGGGAGGACTGGGTATGGAGGGACTCCCTTCAGCATGAATGCCAGCCAGGTAGCCTCTAGGTGATGCATTTAGTACCGCCCAGCACGTGTGCTTGGTGCTAGTTCCCTAGGGGTCATCTCTCTGCAGGGATTCCTTCACTGCTGTAAAGCCTTGCATGGGAAAAGGGATCTGGATGACTCACACTGTCTCCTTTTCCCATGGGCAGCTGTCACTATTCCCCTCTGAGACATCTCTCCAGCTGGGACACTGCTTATTGCCCACAAGCTGCTGTTAACAACTGCTCCAGTGCTCCTTGGGCTGCTCTGCTCTGCTCTCCAAGTGTCTTGGGGCCCAGTTGTATTTGCCAAAGGCACATGCCGGTGAGTAATGGAGTTATTTGTGTCCCAGTGCCCAGGGAGGATACTTTCTTTGAGGAGGATGATGACTTGTCTGACGAGGAGGAGGAGGAGCAGGAGCTTGCTCCTATCATGCCAGCCAAGAAGTAGAGGAGGAAGCAGTAGCTTATCCAGGCAAGGTGAGGAGTCAGGCAGCTTTGGAAGAAGGGTCTGAGTGGCTGCAATGCTGCTGTGGCCAGCTTGGGTTGAATCTGTCTTGCTGCAGGAGGCTGCTGGTCTCAGTCTGGTTATTCCTTCAGGTACTCACTGGGACTTCTCTCCCTGGATGGCTTTTACCTTGGACACCTCTTGCCAGGACCTCAAAGTCTGCTGCTTCATTTTGTTGTTTTATTTGTTTAATTTCTTGGGGAGCAGGAGCTGCTTTCTGGGGAGCAGGAGCTGCTCCCAGCCCTGGGGTGTCTCCTTTCTCACAGCCCTGGGAGGCTGATCCCAAAACTGGATGGATGCTGCTGGTATATGCCCTCTCCCCATCCCTGTGCTGGCAGTTGGGCATGCAGGATGTGATCCTCGTCCTGTGCCTTTTTGCTGTTCTGGACCTCTGCTCTGTGCACTTCTGCTCCCTGCCTCTGGAATATCCAGTCCTAGCCCCTTCCCCAGAAAAGAGATGTAAAGTCAGCAGTGGAATGAGCAGTTTCACTTGATTCTAGTGCATTTCCTTTGCTTTACTCACAATTTGATGTTTTTTATACACTTGTAGGTTTGAAACTGGAGTCCAGGCTGTGTCCTCAACTGCATTTATAGTGGGATGGGAGCTAATGACCTGTCTGTGGCTTGGGGGCAGTTCTGGGTCAATCTGCTTTGTAATGATCTGTTTTTACACTCTGAATAAAGATCTCTCAGATGTCAGGTCTGGAAGTCACTGCTGGCAGGCAGGTTCCTCCCATGCACACTGCAGTGCAAGATGCTCCTCCATGTCCAGTCCCCAACATTTATTTCCTTGTTGACACTGTGAAGCTCCCCAAAGGGACACAGGGACTCCGTTTCCTCCCTTGTAGGCTCTGCACACTTGTGTCCTGTGAGCCAGCCCAACACCGCATCCAGGCTGCTGAGGGAAGGGGCAGGGACCCAGCTCCACACGTGATCCCTAAGGTAACCCAGCTGTTAGCAACACCCCCGTGGCTCTGATGCTGGGCACTGTCACAGCAAGGCCCTTGCTTGTGTCCTGCTCTCAGCCCAGCAACATCCTGTGGAGGGGTGAAACCTCAATGGTGTGGAGCAGGTCTGAGCTCTGAGCTTTGCTGCAGAGTTGTGATCCCCCTGGTACCTGGAGAGGTTTGATCCTTTGTAACCTGTGGTCAGGTGACAATTCTCACTCCAGGGACCTGATCCTATCCTTAAATGTCTTTTTTCTAGCTGTTTCACTGCATCAAGTCTGGCATCCCTGTCCCATAGGCCAATGCCTGTAACAGCCCTCTTAGTTTGTGCTACTGGCTGTTGTCCCTGAGAACCAGGTACTGTTCTGCTGCCTCCCTTGGTGCCCTGGGACAATGAGTTTCTCAGTTGTGTGAACTGGTAGGAAATCATCCAGGATGGATCCTCAGCTCAGATTCCATCCTTTGTGAGTGGGGCTGTTTTGGGGGCCTGTGCATCTCCTCCCCACCTCCCCACCGTTTCCTTCTGGTTCCAAGCAGCCCTTAACCGGCACGAAGGGAGGCTTTGGTGCCACTTGCATCAGGGGGCGTGGGACTATGCTCGCCTCGGAGGCACCAGAGGACAGAGCAGAGCCGGCACGAGAGAGGATGCGGTCCCGGGAGGCGGTGGGGGCCGGTGCCACTAGGTGGCGGCCGGGCAGCACGGCGGCTTCAGCCCTGCTCCAGCCCCACAGGTCCGGGGGCCTGCCAGCCCCTTGCCTCTCCCTCTGCTCGGCTGCTCGCCCCTGTGAGGCTGGCTGGGAGCTTGCAATTCATCATGGCCAGGCTCTTACGGGCTGGGCAGCCTCGGGCATGTGGAGGGCATCCAGCGCTGCTGCATCTCTGGCTTCCCTGCGCTGAGCAGCATGATTGGGTCTGACCCCATGAGGAGAATGGGTGTCAGTTGGAAGAGGCTATGTCCCCAGGGAAGAATCGTTTCTCCTGCCATCCCAGGGCAATAGGGTCCTCAGGGATAGTGGGCTGTGCCCGTGCCCACGAGCACAGCAGCCCTGAGGAAAAGGGTTTGGGGGTGCTGATGGATGAGAAGCTGGACATGAGCAGGCAGTGTGTACTTGCAGCCCAGAAGGCCAAGTCACATCCTGGGCTGCATCGAAAGATGCATTGCCAGCAGATCCAGAGAGATGATTCTGCCACTCTGCCCTGCTATGGTAAGACCTGACCTGGAATACTGTGTGCAGGTCTGAAGTCCTCAATATAGGAAAGATATGGACCTGATGGAGAGGGTCCAGAGGAGGGCCACAAAAATGATCAGGGAATTGGAACATCTCTGCTAAAGGACAGGCTGAGGGTGCTGAGGTCATTCAGCCTGGAGAAGAGGAGGCTTCAGGGAGACCTAATGGCAGCCTTCCAGTACCTGAAGGGATCCTACAGGAAGGATGGAGAGACACTGCTTACAAAGGCCTGTGGTGACAGGACAAGGGTCAATGGCTTCAAATTAGAGAAGGGCAGATTTAGATTGGATATCAGGAAGAAGTTCTTCATGATGAGGGTGGTGGAACACTGGAACAGGTTGCCCAGGAAGGTGGTTGAGGCTTCTTCCCTGGAGATACTCAAGGTGAGGCTCAGTGAGGCCCTGGGCAGCCTGGTCTGGTTGGGGATGTCCCTGCTGACTGCAGGGAGGTTGGACTGGATGACCTTTGGAGGTCCCTTCTGGCCTGGACCATTCTATGATTCAGTGATCCCTGAGCAGATCTTGTTTGTGGGGAAGTTTGGGCAGTGAGGTGATTTGGTCTGCCCTGCTAAGTGATGTGGGAGCATACTCCCTGTGGGCTGGATGTGTTTGAAAGGTGCTGGCAGGACACAGCACACCCATGCCCTGTGCTGTGGTGCAGGAGGGGAGTTCAGGGCTATGAATGGAGCTGTGGCTATGCCGGTGCCAGGATGGTGCCCAGCCCTTTCCAGGGCTGGTACACACAAGACTTCATAAATCTCACTGTTTGTGTGCATGTGTAAGGGGTCAGGACTAACTTATCTGCCAGGCCTTGGTCCTGCTTGTTCTCTGCAGAGGAGCAGCTTGGCTCAGGGCAGGTAAGAGCCAGCATCTTTAACAAGGTGCTCTTGGGAGGGTGGGCTGGAGGAAGCAACTGGCTTGAAGGCCAGAGGGAGCTGTTGAGGGCAAGGAATGGGCACAGTTCAGCCTTGGCTGTGTGGTATGGCTGCTTCACATGGGGTGGGAAAGGCAGTGCCAGCTGATGAAAAGGAGCATTTGGCTGCTTAACAGGTAGGAAGAGGCAGTTCAAAGAGGTTGGTTTTCTAAAGAGTATCCAGGTAGCTGGGACAACAGACTGGCACGAGGGAAAATAGTGCCGGGGGCAAAGGTGGCATCACAGGGGACATGGTGCTGGTGGCAGGAGGCTTGAGGAGATGAAACTTGTCCCACACCACTGGAGGGACCAGCATGACTTAAGGCATTGCCACAAGTGCTGCCTGGTTCCCTATATTGCTGCAGGGTGCTGCCAGAGGAACACCCCAGTCCCAGAGGGGGCAATGGAGGGGTTGGGGGGACATTGGTGCTGACAGGCCCTTTTCTAAGTGATTTGGGGAGATTTTCTCCCCCTCCCAGCACAATCACAGCCTTGATGTGCTCAGCTTTGGGAGAGGGAGATAAATGCTGAGCTGAGAGGAGGCTGGGAGGGGGATGCGCTCTCACACAGCGCTTAATGGGGAAGGATGGGATTACAGGGGTCACGCTAGGTGAGCAGCTTCCTTCGCAGAGCTGATGGTATCAAAGCAGGTGCCCCTGGCTGCAAATACCTTGGGCAAACAAACAGGGCTGTCTAAGAGCAGGTGAGCTCAGGTACAGCTAGGCTGGGGGTGCTCAGGTGTGGTGGGGGGCAGAAGGGTCTCTGTGTACAGGGAGTTGAATTGGTGTGAGGACTGCCTTGTTCTCCACAGGGAAGGGGGGAAAATGAAGTTGTGTGTCTATATACATATGTGAGCTCCCCATGCTGGAGATACGTGTAAGGGTATGGAGGTGCCAGTACCCAAGAAGTCAAACAATGCCCCAGCTCAGGTAATGGTTCTGGGGTTTCTCTGGGAGGTGTTTGGCTCTGAGCATGTCTTCTCTCTGCTGTGTTTCAGGGCTCTGCATGCTGTCACTGCTAGTGATGGACCCCTCTTCACTCTGCCAGCACTGGGGAACCCATGACCTAGCTGAGTCACACGGCAGAGATACGCAGATATAGCACAGCTCGAGGTGGAGGTCACCACGCAGGAGGACCATATCCGTGCACCCACGCTGCCATCATCTCCACAGCCCTCCTGAGTCAGCCTGCTGCACCCAGCGAGGGGCTCAGGCTGCACAGTGCAGGCTGTGCTGGGCCTTGGCTACCTGCCTTCAGCTGGGTGGCTGGGCCAGGCCAGTGGCTCCCAGAGGATGCTCCGGTTTCAGCGCTCAGGTTTGGGTTAGATTTTCAGGGACAGAGGATCTCCATAGCAAGCTGCTCTGCTAAGCACGGTCAGGTGGTGGTTTTCCTTGGGATACCCCAGCTGGTCTTGCCCCAACAGGGTCGTTAGGGGGTTTTTGCTGTTTTTTACCTTTTCGTGGCTGGCAGCTCGGCCCCAGGCCAGCTGAGAGGCGTAGCAGTAATCGTGCTGTAGGTGGGGCTGGTCCCCTGCTCCATGAGCTCTCCATTGCTTCTTCCCACTCTGAACTGGGGTGCCACCGTTTCCCTCTGAGGCACGGCTGCCCGGGCTATGGGATTAAACCAGTGGGACACCTCTGGAGATGTAGCATCCCCCATTATCCCAGGGTGCAGTGGGTCTGCAAGATGGGGCGAGAGCCACGGACTACATGGAACCTCGGTGGCAGAATGAGCCAGGAAAAAGACCAGCAGTCTCCCCCAGCTAGACCCACCATGATGAAGAGTGTCTTGTTCTCTGCAGCGTTAGCTGGCTGTGTTGCCCCTGTCTTGCAGGCAGGTGAGCACAGGTACCTTTGCTATTTCCTCAAGCAGCCACTGGCACCCTAAATCATAGGGCTGGTCCTGGCAAAGCTGAGCCAGGGACACGCTGCAACCAAGAGAGAAAGCAGCAGGGTCTGGAAGGGGGCAGGCTGCTGGTAATTCCTATCCTTATCCTATCAGCACACCATGCAAAGGGTAATGCTGCTGGTGCACTGCCTGGGAACAGCCCTGCCTGCTTTTGAAGCTGAAACTCAGGTCTGGTCTAGGGTCTTCTCCTGCTTGCTGGTGCTCTGGTCCTTTTTGTTGGCTGCTCTGTAGAAAGAGAAGATGCTCTTCCAGCTCTTGGCTCCACAGCAGGTGCTGGTGGCGGAATTACCATGGCTGTTCTCAACTGCACATCCTAACACGGGAGGCTGCTTATGGCCAGGTCCTGCTCTGGGCTTTCACAGGCTTTGATAAGCGCTCAGTGTCTCTGCTTGCTGTCGGGATGTGTGCCTCCAGCTCCACAGGGCTGGCCACAATACGTGAGGGAGTTGTTTCCATAAGGATACTGCTGTGACAGCTGTGGCTTTATGGTCTATGGTGGGAGCACAGCAGAAGGTGCTGGAGGAGCACAGGGTAATGCTGGAGTGAGGATGATGCCGAGAATTGGGTTTAAACTCACAAACAGGTTAGAGCAGGTGCTAAAAGTGAATGTGGTTGGGCTGTGGTAGAGGGCCAGATAGCCTGGACAAAGCTCCATCGCAGCCATCTCGTGCTGCTCCCTCCTGCAGCCCCAGCGCAGGCTGCCTCGTGTCAGGGCAGTGTTAGCAGCTCTGCACTCGACAGCCACAGCTGAGATACTCAGAGGTCACAGGTGTCCTGCCCTACAACCCCCTTGAGGTGTGAATCTAATCGCTCTGGGCTGGTCTGTCCCTGACACTGGCAGGACCGTCACTGCTTGTCCCTGCCCGGGCTGCTGGCAGCTGCAGGTACAGGGGCTGCACAGAGCGGCTGGGGTGTGCCCCAAAGGGATTTAGGATCTGCCAGAGGGATCCTCCCCCCGGGGAGGCACCTTGCTGCAGGGAGCACAGGAACCTTGCAATCCCATGTTCCCAGCCCTAGTGGTGGCAGTGCCCTAGGCTGCATGGGCGGGATTTGGTCTCTGTGGTGTCCTTGCCCGGTGATGGCTCTCCGTAGGGGCTATGGGACACCCCACACCTTCTCCATGCCTCTAGCCCCTTCTTTCATAGTGGGCTCTCAAGGGAGATGAAATGATTGCAGGAGACAGGGATCATGTCTGTGGCAGGTCTGCTCTGCTAGACCTCCCTGTGCTCAGCTCAATGGGAGGAGACAGCATGATCTAGCAGTGGGATTTTATCTTCTGATGAGAAAGTGTGAGTCGTGGAAAAGGTCTCAAACCCCATCTGAAGTCCCTGGATGCATTCAGCTGTACCTAGACTGGGTCCCTGCATCCTTGGCCCATGCTTGCACATCCTGGAGATGGTGTCTGCATCACAATGGAAGCTGAGGCACCTTGTGCATGCCATGTCCATGATCCAGGGTGGTATGAAGTGCTCTAACACAGCTGATGTTTGGGAGAAACCAGTTACAGGCTGTCTCCAGGGTCTGGCTGTGGTTTTGCCTGTGACTACATATTCTCCACCTTCTCAAAACACAGAGTTGTTTGGGGTGGCACAGAGACCAGGCATGGCCCTGGACATGGGAGCTGGAAAGGGATATGGTTCCCGTGCCAGTGTAGGGTGGGGACTATAGAGATGACAGAGCCTGGAGGGCTGGACTTGTATAAAAACCAAGGGGTGGCTTTGGGTCAGGTCCATAGAGCTGGCCAGCAAGGTGTGGTCAAGCCATGGGAGCATCAGACGCCATGGGGAGCATCCCCAAATCACCACTTCTTTGGGGTTCACTGTCACTGGGCCCACCACCTCCCCCTGCGCCCCCAGCTCTTGCAGAGCTGTGTGGAGTGCCCTGGGGGATGGCTCCCCGGGGCCAGAGTCAGGATGAGCTGTGGCTTTGCTGGGCTGGGATGTCAAAGGGGCCATAACCCTGGTGTTTTGCAAACTCCTGGGGTCAGCAGTTCAGCTGCCACTGACACAGGGGCCCAGAGACACACACGGGCATTTTGGGTGGATGCTGTAAGCAAACAAATGAAGGTAGAGTTACAGCCAACGGACAGCCCCCGCTGGCCACTGCTGTTAGTTTTAGGCTTAACCCCCCCGTGGGCTGGGTGCAGCAGTCTTCTTCCTAAGAGGACCCAAACCAAAGCCAAATTGCCTCGCCTGGCTGGCTGGGAGCCCAGGCTGAAGCTGGGCAGCAAAGGACCCATATTTTGCATCTCTCTTTCAGCTACTCATGGCCCTGAAGGTGCCTCTGAACCCATCTCACAGAAAAGACAGTGGCCCTCAGCATTGAGTGACAGTTCCCATCTTCCTGGGTGGCCAGTGGAGCCCCATCCCACCCTGCCTGGCTTTGACACACACACACACACACACACACACAAACACACACACACACACACCACCCACCCTGCTTCCCAGCCCTACCTGATGGTGTGTGGCTGGAGACCCTCAAGGAGGGTACTGCTGCTTGGGCTGGGGCTATGATGCTGGGGAAGCTGGGCAGCCAGGTCCAGGAGATGCTGTTTGTTCTGCACAGTGGGTCAGGAATAAAGTAAAGCTGCTTAAATGTCATGATCACACACGTACTCATCCACATGCCCATGCATGTCACCCCTTCCCCATGCACATATGTCATGGCCATTCCTGGGCAGGCTGCTTTTTCATTCAGGAATGCACAAGCCTTGGGTTTGAATCACTCCAGGCTGGGGATGCCACCTTCTCCCTAAGCTGCTCCCACATTAACTGCCCTCACTGGCCTTTGGTCTTTGTTTCTGACTTGCTAGCTTGAGCCCAGCTCTCGGACTCCTTGTGGATCCCTTCCCAAGCTAGGTGGCTGCAGAGCCATCCCTCCTTGCAGATGGATGTGATCTGGGGGTGCACTTCCTCTTCAGTGCCCTCCACTAGGCTCCTGGCCTTGCTCAGCTCTGACAGATCTTTAGCTGTGTGCCTGGTCCACGTCTGAGCTCTCCTTGTGCAGTGGTTGTCGATGCCAGAGGTGAAAGCAGTGCTGGTGCTGGCAGAGTTAAACGCTGCTGTGAGGCGTGGGCTTAACACCAATGGAAAATCCCTCCATGCATCCATGGACTGCCCTGGATGAACTCCTGCCCTGCTTGGGGATCAGGAGCAAGACTGCCAAATCCTGAGCCACCCAGAGCTACCCCTCCCACGCTGATGTGGGTGGTGAGCTCACCTCCAAATCACCCAGCCTAGATGGAAAGAAGAGCCCAGTTTTGACTGCTCTGCATCGCTGCCTGGGAGTCAGCCCATGGCCACTGGAGGATGATGGAGCCAATATTGACAGCAATATTCCAGGAGTACAACCTGAAATGATGGAAGCAAAGGCCACATTCCTAGAAAGCTGCTGGACAGGAGGGACAGGAGATGGTGAAATAGTTTCCAGAGGGCAGAGGAAGGAACCCACTTCCCCAAAATGAAGCTGTTAGAGCAGAGTGCTAATGAGGGAACTAACAGGGCCACCTCATCCAGGCTGGTCCTGAACAGGGTTGTGCACAGCTCCAGGGGACTAACCAGAATATAGGGGTAGTCTCCTGTCCTGATGTTCCCACCACCCATGAAACATATCTCAACCCTAATTGAATAGAGAGGAAAATTAATTGTGAGCAGCTGTGTCTCCCTCCCCACTCCTCATTTGCCCCAGGGCTACCTTGGTATTGTGGGTAGCGAAGACAAGGTCATTCCCATGTAACAACACATCCTGGTGGGGTTTGGCCAAGTTTCTTCCCTTCGAGGGGGAGCAGGTTAATGGCAAGTGGTGGGATCGCCTCAGGCTGCTCCATGCTGCTCAGCCATAGAGGAGCTGCCCTTGGCTCCGAAACGCCCCATTAATGCTGTGGTCCCTTTGTGAAGGATCAGCAGGCAGGGCTGGAGGTGCTGGGGCTGGAAAGGTGAGGATGGAGGAGGAGGCTAGCATCTCTCTCACTCTGCTGGGAAAGCCCCAAGTGTTTATTTTGGGGTGGCAAAAGCTGGTTTGTGACCAAGCATCCTCTAGGTACAGCTGTGCAAGAAGTACAGGATCCTGTTTTTCATTTGTTTTGGCTCTCTGTCGTGTGGTGCTGGAAGGAGATGCTTGAATGCAGAGCAGTGCTGCCTGTGCTCCAGTGTCCTCCTCTTTCTGTGCCCCAGCCTTTGGCTAACCCTCATCCACGCACCAGCCATCTACTGCTCACGCCGTCTGTTCCCTTTCAAAGGCAACTGCTCTGCAAACTCTTGGAGCTCCCGGGGCCAGCAGAGGAGGTCTCCTCACCCTCCACCTGGCTCGGTGTTGCAGTGTGCTGCTGCAGGTGCTGCTCTCCTCTATCAGTCGGGACTAGTGCTGTGGTCCTGCCTATGTCCCTGGCCCGGCAGAGGCAGGGAACTGTGCCTGTTGGCCCTACTCTGCAAGTGATAGCAACCTCTGCCTTGTAGTTTCCCTTGGTAAAGAGATATTCAAGCCAAACATCCTGCAGATGTTTTGCATCCCCATCACTTCAAATTCTCCCAGCCTCCTCTTGCAGTGTGAACTCCCAGTTCGCTAGGAGCCCTTGTCTCCACTTGTCCAAGTTTGGACTGGTTGCTCCTAAAGCTGGGGTTGGTGTGACTTTTCTTGGCTTTGCCTTTCTGAAATAAGTGATACTCACAGGGAGATTTTAGGCTGATGCTCAGGGAGGAGCTGATAACAGCTACAACTTGATAGCTTTAACCACTTGTGAGGAACAGGGGCCTGCTCTGCTGTCCCTCACCCTGCAAAAGGAGTCTGTGGACCACTTCTGACCTGGACTGGGTGAGAATGGAATAGTGTGCTATAAGAAACAGGCTAGGGGCTAGAGCTGGGATCTGAGCTGTGTCCTGCAGATGTGTGAAGGGACATCCTGGGAGATAGTAAGGATGTTGCTGAGGTGACCCTGGTGAGGGGGATACAGTGCTGAGGGTCACAGAGGGAACGGGGAGAGACCCCCATAGCACCCACTGCACTCTCTTCGGTCTCTGCTGTACAGCAGCACAGACAGCCCCTTCACCGGGTTTTACAGTCCCACACCTGCTGCCTCTCCATCACCTCAAATCCTCTCCTGGTCTGCCCACTGTTAGAATGCAGTCTAGGCTGCTCCAGGAGCTACCTCCATAGTTCCTGGCTGCCTGGGGAGCCTACGTGGGATACACAGGAGGAGGAGAAATGGGGAAGGTCTAGGAGCAAGACTGCACTCCAGCCAGGTTGGGACAGACATCATGTCCTGTTTCCCCTCTTAGCTCCTGCTTCTTGATGTTGCAGCCCTGCAGCGTTATGGAAAAAGCTGTGAGAGGGCTGCAGCTCACATTGCCAGCATTCAATGCTTCATCTGCAGCACTTAGCATCCCTGAAAAACACATAACACATGAGCTGTTCTCCGAGGGAAACACACTCCTGTGCCTGCTCAGCCTAAACGTGGTCCCAGTTCTGCACATGAAGACAATGGAGCTGTGGGTCACTGAGACAGGACCTGATGGGACCATGCTGGTAGCTTACTCCAGGGATCGCAGTTTGACGGCTGCCTGGAGTGCTGGGGACACAGCAGGTCCTCAGGCATTTCTGTCAGGAGCCACACAGCTCCTGCAGCAGCTTGGCCTGAGGCCCGGCTGGTCTTGAGCGTGCTGGTCTGGAGTTTCCCTGCTCCACAGGAGAGCCAGACAAGCCATTTAACCTCAGTGCCTGGGGATGGAAGGGACCCCCACCCTGTGGGCCGGGGGCTTAGCTCAGATGGCCTGTGAAGGAGCTGATAGGCAGGCTGATTTCCCTTGTGCTGCCTCGAACAGGACAAATACTTTCAGGAAAGGTTTTGTTTTTTGCTTAAAAAGCCTGTTGGGGGATGGTGTTGGGGGGTGTGGGTGCGTGTCATTCTGGATGCAGACAGGGCTCACCCTGCGGTGGGCTAGGAAGCACGAAGGGAGGAAGGCAAATGCCTCTGCACAGCCACTCAACTTCCTTTCAAAGAACAGATCATGGCCAAGAGCCAAGGCAGCAGCAGAGGTGGCACAAGCGTGGCAGCCGTGATGCTGTCCTTGTCTGCCATCACTAACCCACTCGTGTCACTCCCCTGCCCACAGGGCAGGGGCTGTAGGCGCTTTGGCTGTGAGCCCGAGGGTGGCCGGCGGGAGCATCGTCTGTCACTTGCTGTCAGATGGGAGTGTGGCTGCGCCTGGGTGATCCCGCACCGGCTTGGTTTTACAGCCATGGCTGGCACTTGAGCCTGTTTGCTGAGGGCAAGGGGCACACGGGCTGTCAGCCTGCTGCTGCCTCTGACCCTGCACAGGACATCATAAATCTCCTGGTTTGAGGCAGCCTGGGCTATTCCAGACGCGGTGCTGTGGGATGTGGTGTGGGGTGTGCAGGGGAATGTGTGGCCCAACCTCTGCACCCGCTGTGGGTGAAGCAGAGGGGGCTGATGGTGAGTGAGAGCAGCATCTAGGAAAGAAGCAGTGCCTAAAGCCCTACAGCTTTATCTATACATAAAAGTGAATGTTGTCTGAATTCAGAGCATGGGGAATATCCAGTGCTGCCTGCTCTGACTTTGCCTTGTTTTCCTTAGGCAAGCCAGAGAGGTGGATTTGAGGAGCCACCTCACCTGTGCTGTGGCACATCAGCTGTTTGCATGGCTCGATGGGGAGGGTTTCTCTCCTGAGCTCATTAGCTGGGTGGATGAGCTGAGTGCATAAGCATGTACTGCCCGTGGTAACCCATTCCTGTTTCAGCTGAGCACCTTCAGTACATGTCCTGTCTGTTCCTGTGGTGCTCCTGAAGCCTTCTAGCTAAACACTTGCTTGGCCCAAGATTTCTTTCAATATGTATGAAAACTCTTTAGAAACATTACACCAGCGTTCTGCACCAAGAAAAAGGGGAAGGATAATGCACAGGGAATGGTTTGGCAAGAAATTTTGTCCAGAACAAGGCAGTTTCTCACCATGTGCTGTGTCTTGACAATACTGATGCAGGAGCTGTGTGTCTCCTTGAGCCAGCAGTGCTCAGGGGGGCAGTGCTCAGGTTCCCCTGTCTGCCTCAGCACCCTTTGGCAGTGATGATACTGGGCAGGAGCAGGTGATACCATGGCAGCCCTGGGAGAGCCATCACCTGAGGTGACTGTGGGCAGCATTTTGGGATAAAAGGCTGAGTGCATAGTGAGGAGAGGCAGGGGGCATGCACGTTTGGGCTCACTGGGTGCTTGAGCAAGGGGGAAAATGTGTGAGCTGGATGTCAGCATGTGTGTATGAGGGAGAAATGCCCTGTGACTGCAGCTAGCATGTGCCTGTGTGTGCAGGGTTGGAGGCGGTTGGGTGCTGCGCTTCAGGAACTGGGGTGAGCAAAGAGGAGTGTGTGTGTGTGTGTCTGTGCTGTGGGGTGCAGAGAGTGTGTGTGGGGTGGGAGCAGGAAGGAGGGGGCTGCATGGGCACGGCTGTATGCATATGCAAGCAGTGAGTACATGCAAGGGTCTGCATGGGTGTGCATGTGCTTGTGCAGAGCTGGGTGCGGGTGCAAGGCTCTGTGTGTGTGGGTGCAGGGCTCTGTGTGTGTGTGTGTGTGTGTGCGTGTGCGGCGGTGCAGCCCCGCCGCTCTGTCACTCAGAGGCCGGCTGACAGGAGCTGCCTCTCCAGCGGCGGCAGATAGCGCTGATTGCTGATTCGAGGAAACAAAATAGCAATTGTAATTATGGGCTCTGATAAGATAAAGGAGGGCGCGGGGAGCGCGGGGACCGGCAGCGGGGCACGGCCGGCAAATTAGCAGCTGTCACTCAGCGCCGAGCAGGCGGCGCCGGCCTCGGCCAGGTACCGGCCCCGGGGGCCGCCTGCCGCAGCCGCCCCACCGCAAGCCCCCGCCCCGGTGCGCAACAGGTGGCGGGGCCGGGAGTGCCGGGGCTCGACGGAACAATGCAGCCCTCGGCGGCCTTGTCCGGGCTGCGGGGCTGAGCCCCGTCCCGCCGCCACCGCCCGGTCCTATGGCCCCGCAGGGCCGGTCCTGAGTGCGCCCGACCGCCCCACCAGGTAAGCTCCAGGGGCAGGGATGCTCGAGAGGGTGGGGGGTGTCCCGCTGCCCGCTCCCCACCCCGGCTGCGGTATTTACTGAGCCGCGCTCACTCTCGAAACTCAGGTTCCCTCCATCCCACCCCGGTAATCCCTTTAATGTCTGGCACGTCCCGGGAGGGCTTGCCCGCCGGGTCCCAATCCACACCACGCCCGCGGAGGGGCGACCCCAGCGGGGAAGTGTGGTCCTGACGCCCCCTCCCTTCTTTGCAGCCCTTAAACCCCCTTTTACACATGGGGGAACTGAGGCACGGGGGTGCGGAGGGCATCCCGTCGGCGGCTGCCTGCGGATCCCAGCCCTTAAGCGCCAGTCCCCGGGCTCGGTGATACCTGACCCGCCTCGGCAGGTACCGCTGGGCTGTTGACGGGAGCGGAGACAGCGGTCCGGCCGGGCTTCCCTCTGCGGCAGCGGCCGCCCTCGGCCACGCCTGTCCCCGCCGTCGGGGCTGCGGGCCGGCCTGGCCGCCTCCCGGGGCGGCAGCGGGGCCGAGGAACGGGGCGGGGGCTCCCCGCGGCTGGGGGCTGCCGGCCGTGCGCCCCAGAGGCTGGGCGGGTGGACGAACCGCTTTCCCCTCTGTAGCCTCTTGTGCCCTCCTTTCCTCGGGGCGAGGACGTGCCGGCTGGTCGAGAGAAGCTGAGGAACCGAAGCAGCGCCGCGCCGCCCCCCAGGCTCTTCCCCCGAGCTGCCGCCGCCGCCGCTGGGCCCCGGGCTCCCGGCCTCGCACCGGCTCCGCGATGGACCCTTGCTCCTCGCTCTTCAGCTACGTGTGAGTATCAGCAGCCCCGGCCCTCCCGCCCCGGGCCCGCAGACCCCCGGTTCACACCTCACTCCTGCTTTCTCTCTCCCCCTCCCAGGTTAATGCACTTGTTGGTACTCTGCCTGCAAGCTCAGGTAAGTGCCCGCCTGGCCGCCCAGCTTTGTTCGCCCCTCGGGGATGGGGGGTGCCCCGCAGGCGCTGCCGAGCGCCCCGGGCTCTGGAGGGAAGAAGGGAGGAAGAACAGTTTAAAACCTGGGAGACAAAAGTCGCCTGGTCGTAAAAAGCTGAGGCCAAGGGGAGAGCCCCTCTGGGCTGCGACATAAAGTGCAGGAGACTCGGGCAGAGAGCACCCCGCTTTCAAGGAGTTGTGCCGGGTTATTTTTAAGTAGCATTAGGTGTCGTCCCTCCCCAACTCCAAATAGCACCGTGGATACCCCTGTTCCTCTTGTCTGGGGATTTCTTTCCTATACCACTTCATCCTAAAAGTAAAGAGGAATTAAAAAGGGGGAAGCATCTCTCCCCCTTTACAACCTTAGTGAAAATCGCGGGTTTTGATCGAGCTTAAAATCGCCTGACTTTCAGCACCGCTGGTTTGGTATCGCTGGAGACAGAAAGTGTCATGAGTAGATTAAACAGCCCGGGCAGAGTTTGTGCAACACCCGCATACCAGCAGGCACTCCTCGCTGCGAGTGCAGCACCTCCAAAGCGGGGCAAAACCCCCTTCCCCCTAACGCCCCCTTCCCCACGCTCACAGGTGCAGAAGCTTTGTTTAAAATGCCCTCTAAGTTTCTTTTTTCTTTTTTCTTTCTTTTTTTTTTTTTTTTTTTTTTTTTCCTTACTTTTTTCCCTCCTTTAAAATTTTCCTGGAAGCTCGGGGCAAGGAAAAAAAGAATTTATTTAGTTTTTGGGTTTTTTTTTTTTTTTAAGAAATCAAGTTTCCAGCCGAAAAGCGAAGGGAACAAAGTGCTGGGAATGTGCAGTTGTGTAAAAACATAGCTGTAATATTTTTGGAGTATGGAGAGATGGAGACCAAACAGCAGCATGGCTAATGACCTCTCCTCCACATGGTACCCTCATCAGAGCTGGGGAGAGAATCCTGCTGCCTTATCCAAAACCCGTCTATAGGAAACACACAGGCACAGGCAGAAGTGGAGGGAGAGAGATGACATTGACAAGGGGAAGATATCTCTATAAAGTCAGCTTTGGGAGGGCAGCCACTGTTGCTTTTATTTTTTTTCATTCCGCCCCCCCCCCCCCCCCCACTTCTTGTTGTTGTTTAAGATGGGAGGAAATCTTCCCATTTGACGTGGGGGTGGGTGGCGGGGGTAGTCCCAGCCTTCTGATGTTGAAAGGAGCTATCTCCTAACATTTGCTCAGAATACATCTTTATAAATGTCAGGGAGCAGCGAAAGTTTCCAGACTTAAAAGAGGGACTTGAGATGAGGGGGGAAAAAAGACTTGTGTGCAAGCTTGCGAGCCGAGACTGAAGCGGGGGAGCAGGTTTGGCCACTCAGGAAAATCATTTAAAGCTCGGGAGTATCCACGCTGGTGTGGAGGGCACGGGCTCAGCTGCAGCTCTGGGGCTAACGGGTTTGGTGTACCCTGTGGGGCTGGGGACAGCCCTGCTGCTGGCATCAGATAGCTGGCTGCCGAGGAGGGAAATGTCTGCACGGGTAGCGCGTTGATGTCCTTGGATTATTCTGCCACAGAACACCTCAGGCTGGGGCATGGTTTTATTATACTTCTTGAACCTGATAGCTCTACCTTCTCTGGGGAATTTGTATTTAAAGGGGGGTGTCTGGGAGCACCTAAAGAGCCTGGGACCCAGAGGAAAGGCAGCTGGTGAAACTGATGGGGCAGCAGCTGGGGTATGTGTCTGGGGTAGCTGGAGCAGTAGTATGTTCCTGCAGGGGTGAGGGGGATGTGAGACAAATGTGTTGACCCCTTAAGGGTGTGGGGGGCAACTCAGTGGGATCCTGCATATCCCCCCACTCACCCACCCTGGATCCCCTTCAGCTCCCAGTCTTGATGCTGATCTCCCCACTGAGTCCTGGGGAGGCCTCTGGGGTCACCAAGCCCTGTTGTGCTACCGAGTCACCTGCACCTCTCTGCTTTGGGCACATCTGGAGCAGGCACAGCTCTGTAAAGGGCTCTGGCCGCCACACCCCAGAGCTTAATTCTCCTTCTCCTGCGGGAGCTTTGCTGATACAGAAGCTACCACCGTGGTCTCGGCTCTGTGCCTCCCTGTAAAGCCCGGCTGGAGGCCAGCGATCTCGGCTCGAGCCCATTCACCCCTCTGAGGAGTAGAGATTATAATGGTGTCGTATATTTTTTAATTTCCTAAAGGTAACTGTTCAGTCCCCACCTAATTTTACACAGCATGTGAGGGAGCAGAGCCTGGTGACGGATCAGCTCAGCCGGCGGCTCGTCCGTACCTACCAGCTGTACAGTCGGACCAGCGGGAAACATGTGCAGATCTTGGACAACAAGAAAATCAATGCGATGGCAGAGGATGGGGATGTGCATGGTAAGGACAGGCGATGGGGGCGGGGAGCTGGGGAGGTGTGCGCGACCCGGTGCTGCGATTGACGGTTTCCGTCTTGTTTGTTAGCCAGAAATCATTAAAATCATTCGGCTCACGGTGGCTTGTAAAGGGAGACTATAGGGGTCAATGATCAGTGGCTGTGTGATTCAAGGTGAGGGCAGGTTCCCCGTGCTGAGGGAGGGGACCAGCGCTGGCAGGTTGGGCTCTGCTCTTTTCTTTCATTCTTGGTTTGCACCTGACTCACGAGGGCTCGGGGCTGTGGTCCGCTGAGCGGCACCAGCCATTGCAGTGTGCCTCTTTGCAGGGCTGGGTGTCTTGGAAGCTTGCTTTTGGAAAAGAGATAGAAAGGAAAGTTGAAAAAGAAGGAGGGGGTGTGGGGTGTGTGAATGGATGCCTTGGAACCCTTCCCTCAACTAAAACTGTCTGAAACAGCTCTGATGTAGCTCCTCATCCCTCCCTTCCCAAAACAAATCCTGAGCTGAGGGGTTATGGAGGCAGCTGGCTGTGGGTGAAGATGCTGCAGCATCTCCAGAGACCAAAAAAAGGGGGGAGAGGGGGAAACACCACTGAGCATGAGAACCGGTGCTACACCGTGGGCCCTTTGCCACCATCCTGGCCCTGGCAACCCTTCTCCAAACCTCCCATCACACTGGGGCAAGGGGACCCATCCCTCCTCCGGGGACACTGGAAGCCCAAACAATTTGATGGTGTGCACTGACGACACGTTGGGATGGTCAAACACTGCACAGGGGTCAGCAGGGCCAGCGAGTCCCAGCACCACCAGGCCTGATCCTGCATCCGGATCGGGGTGGCGCCTGCGTTCGCGTGTGTCATGTGTAGGAATCACAACGCTTTCTCTTTGGCATTAGCTGCAATTTCCCTTTCTTACTTGGGGAGATTAGTCAAAATGCTTTTCTTCCTTCCCCTTCTGTTGTTTGTGTGTGGGTTTTTTTTTTCCCTTTCTTCCTTATGCTCTGGCTGAAAATTTCATGCTGGTCTTCAGCAGTTCAAGCGATGCACAAAAACGCCATCTACACGGTATTCCTTCCTTCCTTCCATCCATCCATCCATCCAGCATTAATCTTCCAAATGAGCTATTCCCATCCTAGAGTAGCTCTGCCTTGAAAGGGCATTAGCTAATTTTCCCAGGCAAAATATCCTGTCCCGTTTTAGACCTATAGTTCTCAGATTTAAAAGGCAGTTAGTGCACATTTAAGCAACGACCAGGTTTAAATAAGGCCAGGAGGAGGGGACTGGTGGTGGCTCGAAAAACTCTATTAAAACGTAATAAAAGAGGTTAAGCATTTGAAGAGCTGAGGAGGCGAACGGAGGCTGATCTAAACCAGAAAGAGAGCAAGCAGTTTTTCAGATGTCAAGTTTTGGGTTTTTGGTTGGTGTGGGGTTTTTTTTGTTGTTGTTGTTGGGTTTTTTTTTTGTTTTTTAAAGAGTTGCAAGTCTGTAAATGTTAAAATAGAGGTTCAGGATTGTTCTATATGAATCTCCAGGGAGGCCCCCACGTCTGGAAGAACTATTAAAACGCTTCTTACTTTCACCTTTTTTAACGTTTCCTGAATACTTTCTCCTCTTCGCAGTCCAGTTGGGGGATCAAGTGTGTCTCGCTGCATTTTTTCAGCATTTACGTAGCCGCTTTCCCTTCAAAGTCTGTGCATTGGACATAATTTTACTGGGATAAATCTGTCACTTAGAGCGAAAGAATAGAGTCGAAAATGTTAAGCTCCACCGCCCCCCCCCCCCCCTTAAAAAAATAAAAAAGGGGGGAGGGGGGGAAGGGAAGGACTCCCCCAAAATGTTATTTAGAAATTGACTTTTAAAGAGGAGTTCTCCTTTCTGAGCTTGTCCTCGTGCCTTCCTTTTTAAACCTCATTTTTGGGGGTGGGTACGTGGAAGAGGTTGATTTATTTTTGCAGATGACCCCTTTCCCCACGCTGACGTTTTTACGGCCGGCTTGACGTCGAGTCCGGCGTTTTCAGTTATCTGTCTCAATTGTCGATATTTGATTGGATTTTTCTTTTCTCTTTTTTTTTTTTTTTTTTTTTTTTTTTTTTTTAATTCTAAGGGAATGTGGGTGGCTGGTGCAGCTCAGCTCATCCCTCCTGGCCATCAAACAAACCGCCACTGGCTGCAGTCTGGAGCTAAACCCTGCGAGTGGCCGGGGGATGCCAGCGCGGCTCCCTGCCAGCTTGCCGGTTTTGCCTGTGCCCGGGGTTTTCTGATGGTTGAGGCTGGGGTTTGTGGGGTTCATGGGTCACTTGCAGGGGCCTGGGGGTGCAGGTCCCCAGGGACAGGTTGTCCTCATCCTTGACTGGTGGGGCCAGAGCTGTGTGCTGGCTGGGCTAGTGTGGGGTGGCAAACCCAGCGAGTGGCTGTAAATCATGGGGCCAAAAAGGCCAAAAGGGAAGCGATGTGCGTCTTTAAAGTGGGGTTTTGTGCTCGCTGGGGCTGAGGCCTCCCTGTTCCCTCCCTCCTCTCTCTGCCCCTCCCTCCCTGCTCTTTCTATCTCTTGGAGAGAAAAATCAATTCTTCTCAAACCTTTTACTGCCTCTGAGATCAATTCCCCTCCCTTTCCCCAATACAGATAAGTAGGGGGTCACCATCTCAGCTCTTCGTTTGCAGAGTGTCACGCCTGATTTTTGGGATGCTCAGTGTGTGTCAGGCATTGGTGCTGGGGTGGCGCAGGCTGGCATTGGCTCTTCCTAAATTTCTCAGCTCTAGGTCCAGAGTGTGCCCTGCTAGGGATAGGGGGCTGTTGGTGCAGTGCAGTTTGGGGGTGAAAGCTGCTGCAGGGTGATGTTGGCAGGATGAAGAGTGGGGAAGAGGTGCTTGCACGTATATTGAGCCTTGTTTGCATGGCAGCACCACATTAGTTGGTCCCAGCAAATGCTGAGATGCCCTTTCTGTTGCTCAGCTTGGCTGCAGCCAGCATTACCTGTTTACTCTCCCCACCCTTGGTGCCACTTAACCTCCGCAGTGCCTGCAATGAGTGGTGCAGGATCAGGGTATTTCAGATGCAGAAAGCAGCAGTTTGCTCCTAGCCCAGAGTGTGATTCAGGCTGATGTTAGCTTGTACGTGTGTCCAGAGCTGCCTTCTGCCATTCAAAGCAACCTGCAAACCCCCCAGCTCCAGAGCCACATCACTAGCTCTAGCTGGGGCTTGCTGGTGGCTGAGCATCCTGGGGTAGACGGACCACAGTACCAAGCAGATCAAACAGCCTCTGTGCAGAGATGAGAGAGGAGAAATAAAGCATCAGTGGACTTTTTCCCGTAACAAGGCTACAGACGTGGAAGCTTCGTGGGTTGTGCTCTAATTACCTTGCCAAATTGTGCTTACATCCTAGGGGCTGATGCTGTGCAAGAGGTGGTTGTGGTTAGCTGGAACAGTCTCAGCTGGCTTTTCAGTGCCATGGGGAAATCTTTGGTGCTGGGGACAGCACAGCCTTTCTGAGTTGCAAACAGGTAGCCAGCATCCTTGTGGGGATTTACCCCTGGAAAAGGAGCTGGCTCTGGGGATGGCAGCTGCAGGGCCGGGGAGAAGGATGTCCTGTCCCCATCCTCCTCCTTCCCTGGGGATGGATGGGCTTCGGGGCTCAGGTTCCCAGGGCGGAGGCAGGGAGGGAAGGTGACAGGTCTATTTATAGGCGGCCCATCGACCCGGCAATTTGCATAGCTCCTTCGGAAGTCGATCGATGCCTCCATTAAAAAACTGAGACCAAATCAATACGCCCTCTCAACTCGTGCAAAGGTGAAAGGCATTAAAAGGATGGTCGTACCCTTCACGCCTCCCTGTCAGCTGCAAAGTCACTGTTTCTCCTGCAGCCCTGGCGCAGCAGAGAGGCATGGAGCGGTGTCCCCTGGGCTGGGGACAGCTGGCAGCGTGCAGTGCTCTTTCAGAGGGTGCCTGCCTGTTTTCTGCCTGCCTCGGATGGCAGCACAGCTGGCTTGTTCTCTGTTGGTGTGTGTGTGTCCTGCTCGTTGCTCTGTCTCCCTTCTGGGACACCTCTGTGGCACCCAAACTATTGAACACCATGGAGTAGGCAAGGCTGAAGTACCCTCCACGGCAAAGGGACCTGGTTGAAGATGTGCATAGACACAGTGGCAGAGTAGAGGGGTCAAGGCTGGCTCTTAACCTCATGCCTTGACTTTGGGGCACTTTCTGGTCCAGCTGTCTCCCTGCCCAGCGTGTGCTCGCAGTGCCAAGCATCAGGCATTGCTGGGCTCTCTCTTCCTATGCCTGCTCCAGCCCAGAGACCCTCTGACCTCTCTTTCCTCTTGCTGCTCTCCTCAGCCAAGCTCATTGTGGAGACCGACACCTTTGGGAGCCGTGTGCGCATCAAGGGAGCAGCCACAGGTTTCTACATCTGCATGAACAAGAAGGGGAAGCTGATCGGCAAGGTAGAGTGCTGGGCTTAAAGGCATGGGAGAGCAAGGGATGCCCTGCGGGTGCTGAGCAGGGCAGCCTGGGTCAGAGGTGCTCTTGTCCAATATGGAGCCCGTTGGTAGGGATGGGCAGATGTGATGGGAATCCCAAGGGCTCAGCCAGTGCAACCCTTTGGAGGGCAAGGGGATGAACTGTCCTGCAGCTCAGGCCACAGGAGAGGAGGAGGAGGAGGAGAGCAAGGGAGGCAGGCGAGTGCCGTGTGAGGAGCATTCCTTGCTTCTCCCTGAACAAATAGGCGGATTGCTGGGCTATTCTCCCCGATTACATGGTACAAGTGCCAGGAATGTTAAGATGCTCTGTGAGGCTGGCCCCAAGGCCAGGCCTGCCGTGTGCTTCAGTTAGTCACGCTCCCTCTGAGCCTCGAAGCTCCCTCCCCAGGGCCAGAGGGGGCTGGATGTGCAAGATCCTGCTGGGACAATTGTCCGAGAGGCTTCTCTCTGGTGGCTCTTTCCCTGGGGCTGGCCAGTGTGGGTCCCTTCCCTGGCCCTGCTGCTGCTCATAATGCAGAAGAGCTTGGACCCCAGCTTCCCCCATGCTCCTACCTTCTGTGGGCACCATTCCCAAGTCACCTATTTGGTCCCTTGATGGCCCTTCTATGCTAAAAACCCAAAGGGAAATAGGATAAATGGGCATATTGCCACTAAGATGGTCTTGCTTCTGGTTGTGCTAATGGTGGAATTCAGCTCTGGCATGAATGGGAGCAGGATGGGAGTGGGCAAAAGTCTTCAGGTGGGTGCAGTGGAAGTGAAGGCTGGGACAAGCCAAGTTGGGATTTGCAATGCAGTGCTGGCATCACGCTGGAGAGGTGAGCTGCAATGAGTAGCATCTGCCCATGCTACAATACCTACTCCCCACAGCTTTTCTAATGAAAAGCAGACATCGGGCAATTCTGACCTGTAGGAGAAAACAGTGGGGAAAACGGAGCCCTTGGCTGCCCTCAAGCATCGCAACCCTGCTGCAGGGTGGAGTAGTGAGAAAGAAGCCTCTGCCCCTGTGCCCATTGCTTACATCTCCTCCTCCGTTCCCTTCTCAGAGCAACGGCAAAGGCAAGGACTGTGTCTTCACGGAGATCGTCCTGGAGAACAACTACACAGCGCTGCAGAACGCCAAGTACGAGGGCTGGTACATGGCCTTCACCCGCAAGGGTCGCCCCGCGCAAGGGCTCCAAGACCCGGCAGCACCAGCGGGAGGTGCACTTCATGAAGAGGCTTCCCAAGGGACACCAGACCACCGAGCCCCACAGACGCTTTGAGTTCCTCAACTACCCCTTCAACCGGAGAAGTAAAAGGACTAGAAACTCTAGCTCCGGGGTGGGTCCTTGATGCGCCCGCCTGCACCCACCCTGCCGCCTACGCCCCTCCTGGAGGCCTCTCCTCTGAGTTGGTCGACTATCTGTAGAGACTTTCCCGTATGGGTATTAAACAAAAAAAGGGAGGGAGGGAGGGAGGAGGGAGGAAAAAAAATTACCTACTCTAGTTGTTGATAATTTTGTTGGGGGGTTGTTTGGTTTTTACAAAAAGGAAAGAAAAAAAAAAAAGAACAAAAACAAAGAGAAAAAAAAAAGAAGAGAGAGGCTCTATTTTTGTACTCCAACTTTAAAAACAAATGAACTGTTCAGAGAGTGGTGAAGGGGGGAGAAGTCCTTCACTTAGAAACGTTCTAGTCTGTTTGGGGTCATGCTATATTTTGTGGGTTGTTTGCCTTTTTTTTTTTTTTTTTTTTTTTTTTTTTTTTTTTCTTTGGGGTAGCTCTAGGGTGAAAGGACAAAAAAACCACCCCAAATATTCATTTAAAGCAGGCAAAAAAACCCCAACAAAGAAGGGAAATCCAAATCGGGGAGTGATGGGTTCCTTTAAATGAACTGGATCAACGCTTACTGGAGAAGATGGAGAGGTCAGGAAAGGAAAAGGGGTTTCATTTCAGAGGTGGCCGGAGGCCTCCCAGGTGGGTTTTTTGCAGCCTGGGTGATGTGTTGGGGGCTGACTGAGGCGTCCAAGGGGGAGGACTGCTGGGTGCTTTCCTTCCTCGGATGCACCTAACTTCTTCAGCTGAGTGGGTGGTTTGCTGGAAGCTGCTTGCATCCTTCTGAAAATGCTGCTGGCTTTCCAGCTCCCAACTTATTATTTCTTTTTTTTTCTCAGGAGGGGACAGGGGTAAATGGACACCTCAGAGAAAGTCCTGAACCGACTCAGTACCTCTTACCTATGAGAGCATCTTTGGCATTTGCTTTATTTTTTAAACTACTAAGGTGAGGCAGTGGCTGATGGCTGCTGTGGAGCAGGCTGGTAACTGGTTTGGGGTATTTTCAATGTGGAAAATGTGAACTTCTCACCAAAAAGTGATACTTCTCTTTTTTTTTTTTTTTTTTTTTTTTCCACCCCCTGTTTATTTTTTAATATCAGATGGAAGTTTTCCTCCCTAAAACTGAAGTTGATAAATTTATTGTGGAGCCGGTTTTGGGGGCTGGTTTCGTCGTAACATTCGGGCTGTGGTCGGCGCTTGCATCGTCAACCATCTCCTCCAGGTCTGCTCTTCGAGCACTATCACTCTCCTTGTCCTCCTGGGAAAGGAGAGGTTTCTTCCATTATTATTTTTTTTTTGGTGTTGACAGAAGCCAAATCTTCTATTTAGAAAAACAAAAACCAACCCCAAAACTAAAGAAAGCATTCGGTCTCCTGAGTGAACATCCCCAGCCAGCCCAGCTCTGCACATGCTGCCCTGAGACTGCGACCCTCTCCAAGGGGTTAAAGCAATTATTCTTCAGGGGGAGGGCAGACAAAGACACTGGATAGGAGTCAGAACCAGGGGTGACTTTTCATCCAATCATTTTGTTTGTTTGTTTGTTTTTTTTTCTTTTTTTGTTTGTTTCCTGTTTCGAGGATTTGTGTTTTGGTTTTGGTTGTGTACAAACTGAATATTAAATGATTGAAATATTTATTTAATATGTGCATTAAAAATTTGTATTAGTCTACCTGAGCCTGATGCTTTCCAGGTTGGGGCTGGAGATGCAGGTTGGAGAGGGGCAGAGGACAGTGAGGTGCAGGGTGGGGCTGAAGCTGCTGCCTCATGGGAATTCCTTCCCATGAGAACAGATGGACTTCAGCAAGGCCTTTGACACCGTCCCCCACAGCAAACTCCTGGCCAAGCTGGCAGCCCATGGCTTGGACAGGAGCACACTGCGTTGGGTTAGGAACTGGCTGGAGGGCCGAGCCCAGAGAGTGGTGGTGAACGGCGCCACATCCAGCTGGTGGCCTGTCACTAGTGGTGTGCCCCAAGGATCAGTGCTGGGCCCCATGCTCTTCAACATCTTTATTGATGATCTGGATGAGGGCATTGAGTCCATCATCAGTAAATTTGGGGATGACACCAAGCTGGGGGCAGGAGTTGATCTGCTGGAGGGCAGAGAGGCTTTGCAGAGGGACCTCGACAGGCTGGACAGATGGGCAGAGTCCAATGGCATGAGATTGAACACATCCAAGTGCCGGCTTCTGCACATTGGCCACAGCAACCCCAGGCAGTGCTACAGGCTGGGGTCAGAGTGGCTGGAGAGCAGCCAGGCAGAAAGGGACCTGGGGGTGCTGATTGATAGTAGGCTGAACATGAGCCAGCAGTGTGCCCAGGTGGCCAAGAAGGCCAATGGCATCCTGGCCTGTATCAGGAACAGTGTGGCCAGCAGGAGCAGGGAGGTCATTCTGCCCCTGTACACTGCACTGGTTAGGCCACACCTTGAGTCCTGTGTCCAGTTCTGGGCCCCTCAGTTTAGGAAAGATGTTGAGTTGCTGGAACGTGTCCAGAGAAGGGCAACAAAGCTGGGGAGGGGTTTGGAGCACAGCCCTGTGAGGAGAGGCTGAGGGAGCTGGAGTTGCTTAGCCTGGAGAAGAGGAAGCTCAGGCGAGACCTTATTGCTCTCTACAACTACCTGAAGGGAGGTCGTAGACAGGTGGGGGCTGGTCTCTTCTCCCAGGCAACCAGAACAAGAGGACACAGTCTCAAGCTGCACCAGGGGAGGTTCAGACTGTGTGTTAGGAAGAGATTCTACAGAGAGAGAGTGATTGGCCCTTGGAATGGGCCGCTTGGGGAGGTGGTGTAGTCACCAGCACTGGAGGTATTTAGGAGGAGACTTGATTGCTTGGTTGCATGGTTTAGTTGATTAGGTGGTGTTGGATGATGGGTTGGACGTGATGATCTTGAAGATCTCTTCCAACCTGGTTTATTCTATTCTATTCAGATGTGGGAGGTGGGAGGATGCCCTGAGATCTTTGACCCTTTTGAAAAATCATGATTTTCCTTGCAGCAAGTTCTAGTTTTCATGGAGACCACCTTGCTCTCTACAGCAACCTGAAAGGAAGTTGTAGTGAGGCTGGTGTTGGTCTCTCCTCCCAAGTAACAAGTGATAGGAAAAAAAGAAATGGCCTCAAGTTGTGCCAGAGGAGGTTTAGATTGGCTTTTAGGGGAAAAAAATCATTACTGAAAGCATGGTCAAGCTTGGAACAGGCTGCCCAGGGAGGCAGCCGAGTCACCATTCCTGATGTGCATAGACATGGCGCTTTGGGACACAGTATGATGGCCCAAGTGGTGTTGGGTTGAAGGGTGAACCTGATGATCACAGAGCTGTCTTCTAACCATTATGAGACTCTGCATTGGCAGATGCCACGTCCTTTCCTGCAGGGACAGGCCCCGTTGCAGGCTGGATGAGGACGTGGTGCGGTAGAGACTTGACCACCATTTTTAAGCACGAGATGAGGCTTTCCAAGACAGAAAGTGACAGAAGGTGCTTCTCTCTGGTCTGGATGAGCTTGGTGCCCGTGCAAAATGAGCTGTTGAGCTTCCCCTTTGATGGGTACTCAGCCCTGCTACCTCTTGCTCACAGGAGCTTTTACAAAGGTTTGAGATATGGGCTGGTTTCAGATACGGAGAGATGCAAGAATTAATTCGTTGAACATGCTGGAACAGAACAGCTTTGCAAGATGAGAGCCTTGCCACTACTGGTGCCAGTCCTGCTGGTGCTGCCATCTTTAGGAGGTACCTGCAAATCGCTTAGTGCTTGCATTGTCCCTTGTCGGTGGGCCATGAGGATGAGCCATCCCCTGGCTGATGCAGCAGGCTGGGCTGAGCTGTCGATATGTCACTGATTTCAAGGAGGGACGCCCAGGCGCTGAGCACTCAGTCACGTTCTATGCCTGAGCATCACTGCTGCACCATGGAGGTTGTGGGTGGTGCCTGGGGTGCAGGACAGCACAGATGGCATTTGTTGGTCTGTCCCAGAAGGTTTGCAAGGATTGCAGAAGCCTGGAGCAAACTGTCCAGGGAAGAAACATATTTGGTGGTTTCCAGACTACAAGAGCTAAAAGTGAATGGCTCTTGGCCTTTCCTCAGGCAGAGATGGTGTTTGATAGACCTTAATGGGTCCTTTTCTTCCATTAATTTGTCTAATTGCTTTTCCTAATGAATTCATGAACTTGGGTGAATTTGTGCCGGGTTGCTGCTCTAGGTAAGGGTAGCAGAGGGACAGGACTGGTTCCATGCATAGCAGCAGGCATCTGCTTAGAGGCAGCTTGCCTTTGCAAAAGGCACCCAGGCCTGACTCTTGGGAAGGGACCCCTGCTTTTGCAGCTCACTTGGACTGTGGTTAATTAGCCTCTTTTCATTAAAGGCCTTTTGGGTGACTGTGCTGCCTAGAAGCACTACAGCTTGGGGCTTTGTTTATTCCTAGAGTTTGTACAGCCTCAGCTTCCAGCCAGCAAATGTTGTTTTGCCTTTACTTGGAAGATTAAGGAGCCCACTACAAGCTAGTTAATGAGTAAGTGAATTAATTAATGGTTCCTCATACCCTGTCTCTGCAATGATACTACTTAGTTCCTGGCATGACTGGAGCAGTTTATGCTTCTCCTGGTGACCTGGACTCTGCAGGGTCCTGAACATCTGGTCCTCCAGGGCTGGCTGCTCCTACCACCCATGCAGGGAGATGGACACAGTCCCTGGTGTTTCTTGTTGTTCTTCCAGGGGTGCAGAAACCCTGGGTGCTGGTTGAACACTCAGTGTCAATCATCAGCTCAGGAATCTGGAACTTTTCGCTCCTCCTTCAGTAGCAGCAGAAGTGTGTGGACCAAGCTTGAGAGTCACAGCAACTCAAAGGCCCTGAGGGCTGCAGGACGTTGTGCTGGGGACAGGAAGTTGTGGAGGTCAATGTCTGCTTCCATCAACTCAGTTTGTTAGGATGGGTGTTTTGGGCAGAAACCCCTGCTATGGACTAGCAAAACCCTTGTGATGGGAACATAACCTGTCCCTAGCACCACCATGCCCAGTGTCACACCGTGGTCCTCTTACTGCCGCTGGCTGAAGGGAGGTGGCATTTGAAGCAGGAGAGGAGCTGCACTACCCTGACTCTTGGCTTCCCATCCTGAGCTCCAGGCTGTGATGTGTGCATGTCCCTGCCCTCATAGGATTTTGCTGCACAGTGACATCTGAACATGGTGTCAAGGCTGGAGCTGAGCAGCATTTGGGAGATTCTGCCTCTTGAGATAAGACTGGGAAGCTTGCCTGGTCCAGCCAATGTGTGTAAGACAATGTGAGGGGAACACACCAGGACAACAACAGGCAGAGAGAAGAGCTGGTTTTTGGTCATATGTGCCTACAGCAGACACAGCAGTCAGCCAGGAGTAAGTCCAAGTGGCAAGAGAAGTGATCTGTGCTGTCTTGAGTGTGAGCTGCATTAGGGCTTAATCCACCAAACCCCAAACCTTTTGACACGTGCTGTCCCCACTTCCATCCTCTCTTGCTGTGCAAACGCTGCTGGTCTTCGTTGCAGGGCCAACCCATGACAGCTGTTCTGCCATGTCTGCTCTAGGAAGGGTGCCCACTGAGCAGGGTGGGCTGCACAATGCTGTGGCAGGGTTGGAGCTCACCCGGGTCCCCTTGGGAATGCCCTAGCTTGGGAAGAAGGGCTGGGGTGTTTGTTTATTGCATCAGGCTCGGCTTTCAAACATCTCCCTGCCATCCCCCTCCCCCTCCTTTAATTAATTCTGGGTAAGAAGTCCTGGCTTTATTGTGCCACCGAGCTGAGGGCTCCCTGTGGGAAAAGTCACACCTTCTGAACAGCTTCTGATACCATGCAAATGAAGGACAAGTCCAGGAAACGCTTTCATCTCGGACCTGTCCAGCCCCCTGCCCATTAATTACACACATTTCATTTGTGTGAGAGCAATTCTTCTCGGGGAGGGGGTGGGGAGTGGCTGCGGCTTGTGGATCATCTCAGCGCTGCTCACTAAAGACCCTTCCTTGGCAGAGGGTTTATAGCCAGAAACGGGAATGCTCTGGGGCTCTGTGGGGGATCTCATATTTCTGCTTTCACACAGCTACTCCAAATCAAACTGGCTTGTTGGCAGGCTGCATCCTGCCAGTGGAGAGGTCCCAGCACTGCCCCACACCCTGCGCGGTGCCAGCAAGATCCATCTATGGACCCAAGCGCTTCAGGAGCATCCTGGAGGGAAGCACAGGAGGGAGCAGAAGAGTGAGCTCAGTACTCTCCCAGTGGAACACCTCTTCAGGGCCAGGAGCTCATGAGATGGGTAACTTTGGGCCAGATGACCACAAAATGAGTTGCATGTAGGGAAAAATCTTTCCATGCTGCTACTGAGTTGCATGTGTTGGGGGACTGTGCCATGCTGTGACAGACCAGAAAGTTTTCTGGGCCCTATGTGGACCAGACCCCACTCTCCTGTTGAGCCTTGGTCTTTGTGTGCTCCTTTCCACATAGCCTTTCTGACCACAGAGTCCCCAGCATGGCTGCAGCCAAAGCACCTCTGGGATGGCTCCTGTTTTCCTGGGGCTGATGGGGAGAGTCAGATCCTGGAGAAGGTGCAGAGCAAAAGGATGTGGAGTTTGGTGGGTTTTCACAGCACGTTTCCTGGCCATGATAATAACATTTAGCACTTCTGTAGCACCTGGGATGCTCTAAGCATCTACACATCTGCTCCTCATTTCCACTCTGCTTCCCATTTGCAGCATCTCTGTCCCCTCTCCACACACTCCTACAGCAGTGACTGCTCTCCCCCAGAAATGGAGACATCCCCCAAACTTTTCTCCTTGAAATTTTCAGGACAGGGCCCCAGGGAACTACAGCCACATTCTGTTTTGGGGTTGAGGCTGAAGGCTGCCCCCTGGGACTAGGGTAAGCAGTTTGGCATGGCTGCTGTGGTTTGCTGCAGAAGACCTTTGCTGTTTGCCTTCCTCCTGGAGTGAGAATCTGTATCCTCTGGTGCTGACAGCCCTTGGGCCTGGGTAGACTTCACAGCTGTGGCTTGGTGCACCAGGGGAGCTTATGTGAGATATTGGAAGGATATCTAGGACGTGGTTAATGGGAAGCTGCAGACTTTCAGAGTCAAAATCAGAAGGAAACTGGTGCCAGACTCTACCAAAGCTCCCTGTCCACCCACTGACTCTGTGCCATGTCAGCTGAAGATGAGAGAGGGCTCATGTGTGGCTGGGTTGAAGATTACATCCATTACTCCAGATTGTTTGATTAATGGCCCAGGCTGCTCTGCAGTGAAACACAATTTAGATTTGCTCTACTGGGAGCAGAAGGGATGCTTTTGGGTTTCATGTGACTTACAGCATCTCTCCTGTGCTTCCAGAGGCTGTAGCACCAAAATGTTCCTCCAGGCTGTCAGATGTGACGACCAAGACATAATCTGTGGTTGCAGAGTCCTAGCTTAAAGGCTGGGGGAGGCTAGACTGTGTTTTGAAGAATCACTCCAGCCTTGCCTAGGTATTTCTTTGCTGAGCTTGTGCTATCAATCACTGTGGACTGGGAACAGGATGGCGAGGGCTGACAGAGCCTCCCCAGTTTGGTGGGTATCTGATCTATGCCTCTGCTTTTGTTCAAGTCCTCTCTTCACAGCCATGGAGTAACCCCTTTCAGCTGTGATCATGCCACTGTGAAGGGTCCTTGCTTCCTGGCTGGCCTCTCCTGCCAATATGGCCTTTCCCCCCCCCCCCCCTTCTTAAAGCTTTTAACAGAAGGAGAAGGGAAAAAAATTAGCCTCACTCTTGCTACTATTATTTTGCCAGTTCTTTCTTCTGTAGGCTCTTGGTGGCTGGAGTCTCCTCTCTTACACACAGCAGCCCTTGTCCTAAAGATGTGCTGGTTTGTATGGGCAGCTGAAGCAGGTGGCATGAGCTGGCAAGACAGACCTAACCACAAGTCTAGTTGCTGCTCCAGCAAAAGAGAGTCTTGGGAAGGTATTTGAAGAAGGGCTGGAAGAGGTCCCTGGGCAAATTCATAGCAAATATCCAATTGCAACATCTAAAATACTTAAGCTAATCCAATGTCTTTTGGGTTTTTTTTTAAGTGCAGGATGAGGAGACCCAGGGAAATTTTGGCTGCTGAGGTATGAAATGGGATCTTGAGGGCTGGCTGTGCTTGCCTGCTCGAGCCATGGGATGTGGCTGTGCTCCCCCTTGCCCCGTGAGAAGCAGATGCCCAGCTGGGAGCTGGCCCTTTGGTAATGGCCTGTGAATTTCCCTCTGCTCCGTTAATTGCCACATGGCTGCTAGTTACAACTCCAAGACAATTGCTGGGAGTGTTGGGACCTGCAAAACAACCCCTTGAAATCAGTTGTTAGCCCAATTAACAACCAGTTTGGCTTTGGTTCAGGCTGTTAACCATCAAACAGCTAACTGCTGGTAATGATTGATTTCTCAGCAGTTGGGGCTGCAGTTGAGGAGCAAACCTGCTTCACAAAATGCTATTAAAGCTGACTTTGTGAACAGCATCTGCCCCAGAAAAACATCTGAGCACACCAGTAGAGCAGGTAAAGTGCTGACCAGTATTTCTGTCCATTTTGATTAAAGTGTGGATTTTTGGGGTTGAGCTGGCAGCCACCAGGCCATTGATGCCACTGCACCATGCTCCAGGTAGGTAGCCTCCACTGTTTGTAGGGCAAGCACTTGTACTAGTGGAGCATCATGGCATTCAAAGCCTGCACACATGTGAACTGCTCAGTGTCCAGCTCTCTTCTACAGGCACTGTTCAGCCAGCCAACCTGAAAAGATTAGCTTATCTAGTTTAGACATCATCTGAGCCTGCACAACCAGCCCAGAGCCTGTATAGATAGTTCCCATCACAGTATATTAGACGTTGGAAGGGACCTCATTGAGTCCAACCCCTCTGCCAGAGGAGGATCACCTGGAGTAGTCTGCACAGGAGTGCATCCAGGTGGGTTTTGAATGTGTCCAGAGAAGGAGACTCCCCAACCTCTCTGGGCAGCCTGTTCCAGTGCTCTGTCGCTCTCACCATAAAGAAGTTTTTCCTCATGTTGAGGTGAAACCTTCTATGCTCAAGTTTGTATCCGTTGTTCCTTGTCTTCTTATTGCACACCCCAAAAAGAGCTTGGCCCCCTCCACTTGACACCCACCCCTCAGATATTTGTACACATCGATCAGATCCCCTCTTAGTCTTCTCAAGACTAAACAGCCCCAGGGCTCTCCGTCTCTCTTCTTAGGGGAGATGCTCAAGTCTCCTAATCATCCTCATGGCTCTCCATTGGATTTTCTCCAGCAGGTCTCTGCCTCTCTTGAGCTGAGCAGCCCAAAACTGGATGCAGTATTCCAGGTGTGATCTCATCAGGGCAGGGCAGAGCAGAGGAGTGGAAGAACCTCCCTAGACCTGCTGGATACACTTTTCTTGATGCACCCCAGGATACCATCGGCTCTCTTGGCCAAAAGGGCACATTGTTCCATGGAGAACTCGTTGTCCACTAGGACCCTGAGCATAAGCAAGCCTGAGGATGCCTCCAGAGCATCCTGGGACACTGACCTATGCCTGCTGGTAGGTAGTGCAGACTTGTCTGCCTGTGTGCAGTGCATATCTCTATGAAAGCTGTAAAATGCTCTGTGAGTCTGGAGGTTCAGGCAGTGTGTTGTTTAAGGTTACTGGTCAGGTCTCCATCCATTCCCCCTGCTGTTTTAGGCCCTGGTTCTCTGCTGTACACTGGCAAGTTGGTTCAGACACATTGATGGTCTACATCAAGGCAGGTTTTTTCTCCCCCAGGATGTTTTGCCACTGATCAAAGTGGCCGATTCAAGCTGTAGCATGTACAGGGAGGAGCGAGACAGACACCTGTTAGGGAAAGACTTTGAAAACACAGAGGATGTGCTGCAGAGGTTGACCTTGTGAAATGTAAACTCCACCAGCAGAGTAGCAGAGCGGTGCATGGTGAGCAGCGAGCACCTTGGCGTAGAACACCACGATCCTTGTGCTTTTAAGGGCACTCAGGGACCTGTGGTCCTGCCAGAACCTTGGCACTGCCTCTGTGGCTGGGTTCCAGTGCATGTCAGCAGGACATGAGCACCTGAGAGTCACATAGATGTTTCAAAGGTCTTCCTGCAAGGTCCCTCTCAGTGCAGATGCAGTTCCTCCCCGTGCCGTGCTTTTGCAGGAGGTAGAGCTAGACTAGACTAGACTAGACTAGAATTAACCAGGTTGGAGAAGACCTTTGAGATCATCAAGTCCAACCTATCACCCAACACCACCTAATCAACTAAACTGCCCCAGATTCCCACCAGTACTTACCCCAGCACAGCACATGTTTTCTGCAGCTAGCTGTATGAGATATTCCATGTTCAAACAGGGCAACTTTGCCCGTGTCATCAAATACATACTAAGAATATTCCTGCTGTCTCCCACGTTGGGACTACCTTGCCATCCTCACGGAGGAGGCAGGCTTGTGGCCAGATCCCCCTTGTGTTGGGCAGTGCCTGTGTCGTGAGTCATCCTGGGGGGCGTTCAGGGTTTCCCCGTCCTGTCTGTGCAAGGAGAATCTGATTTTCCCAAAGGGAAAAATGAGACACCTGGAGTAAGCAGGAGACCTGATAACCCACTTTCCCCACTCCTTGGGTCTGTGAACAAATGTTTTATTTGTAGCTTGTGTCTTTAACTGGGCTGAATACAGCGGTTCTGGTCTGTGTGCATCTCCTCAGCGTCTCGCTCTCCTGCAGCTGTTGCTAAATGCACCCTTCCAGGGAGGTGGTGATGGGTGCCTCTCAACTGCTGGAGCTGCTGAGCTCTGGCTGTGCTCTGGCTGCTCAGACTTTTTTTGGTATAGCAGGGAAGGTCAGTTATAAAGAGAAATGATTGGTTTTGTTGGGGGCTTTTTTTAGACATCAAAAATGCTCCATCATCGTCAGGTTGGCTTCGCTTTCAGCAGCCAATGCAAACAGAGCCAAACCCTCATCAGAGAATTCAGCAAGAGAAATGGGCACAGGCTTCCCAGGGCTATTTTGCCAAAGTCTCACATCCTCATTCCTTCTTACGCTTTGTGCCGTGGCAGCCAATGCTCTTCTGGGCTTTGTGCAGACACAGGGTGAGCCCTAAGAAGCAACCAGCTGGAGCTGGAAGCAAGTGGCATAGACCCATTTTAGAGAAGTAGTAGGGGAGAGAGAGAGAGAGAGAGAGCACAGAAAACTGAAGATCTGAAACAAATCCTGGCAGAGCTGTGAATCAGCTGAAACAATCTGCAAGAGGCCAAGGAAAGGCGTGGAAGTGGTTGAATGGGGGAAGCAATATATATACACAATAACCTGAGCTGTGATTGAAGTACAGACACATCAGGCCGATCTTTTTCTAGCCCTCATGTCCAATTCCCCAGCTTTGACTGAAGATTGGACTCTCTCCCATGTCCTGAGTGGCAAGAACCTGCTTTTGTAATTGAGCCGATGACAAGGTCATGGGGATTACTCTGAATGTCCATCCCAGTCTTCTGCAAAACTCACATGAGAGGATCCTGGAGCTGAGTACAAGGACTGTGGCTTTCACTCAGAAGGTTTAAGGCCAAGGAAGGGTATGGCACAGGGACTCCATATTTCAGTATTATTTGGGGCGTTTTTTGGGGGCTTACAGTTGCCTAACCCATGGCACTTAATCTTGCACTCTTTACTTCCAGTTTACGGTGCCATCCAACCTGCCCAAGCTTCTGCAGGCACTGCAAGTGAGTTTTCCAGCTCTCCCCAAGCTCTTGCAGGGATTCTTAAAGCTCATTCCCATCTGTCAACATCTCTTGTGAAGTGTAGCCAAGTGTTTTGGCTGCAGCATCTGATGATGGAGTCTGGCATTGGCCTGTTTGTGTCCAGGATCTCGGGAGAAGAAATGACGCAGTGACCACCCACTGGAGTGATGTCTCTCTCCTCAGAGCTGGCGTTTTCCAAGAGGTTCTTGCAGAGCAATTGAAGCCAACTGTGGAGCTGTAACCCTCATTCAGTCATAACCATTGTAGCTCCAATCTGTTTTGAAGAAGAGAGGTATGGCTGGTCCCCCCAGGAGGCACCGTTACAGTCTCCTGCCCCTTTTTTCCTGCTGCAAAGGTTGGAGCACATCTCTAAAGCTAAGGTAACATTTATTTTATAATGAATCCTGAAATCCTGAGATTTCTGCCTGCTCAGGAGGGCTCCATCTCTGGTCACTCAAATATTCAGTTGGGGAAGCTTGAGCTATTTTTGTTCTCAGTTGAGATAGGTAAAGCCGTAATTGTTCCTCTCCGACTTCACTAGAATCACTCTGCATAAGTTCAGATGTGAGCAGAGGTTGATTTGACCTAATTATCTTCAATGCAATTCTCCTACACTAAGCCAGCACAGAGACCGCAGTGAGCAGCAAGGGGTTTGTATACCTAAAGGTTTTGCAGAATCTGTGTTCCAGAGCCGGTCACTGTCCCCTCAGCTGCTGTCTCACTAAGGTGTGACCCAAAAGGAGGAGGCAGAACCAGGCAGAGAGAGGGGAAGGTGGTTTGGAAATGCACATTCCTAAGGCTGTGGCTTGTGGCAGTACATGCAACACTTGCTGCGCTGACCCAAATCCCTCCGCTACTGCGACCCGGTTAATCGTAAGGAAAGCTCTTCCTTCCTGATCGCTGCTGGCTGGTGAAGACACATTCCCCTGAAGGACTGGGGGGGACTGAGAGGGGAGAGCAGTGTTTGCTGACACGTGCTGAGCCCTCACAGCCTCAGTCGTGGGGCCTAGAGAAGTGTCCACACTTCACTCCCTCTCAGACTGATCACTGTGAGGAGCTGAGAGTTTCACCACCTCTCGCTGTGGAGCCGTGGGTTCGCTCTGCACTTGACACCGGCGCAGGAGGATGACTTGCACTTGACAACTGTCTCCATTGCAGCAGCCACTCGTCCTCCACCAGCACTCCCCACCAGCCACCTCTCCAGAAGGACAGGGACCACACCCAGGGCAAGACTGAACACCAGAGCGCTGCAATTGCATGTGGAGGTGGCCTCCCCGTGGGCCATGCTGACAGCTGCTCTGGTGGGATCTGGCAGCCCTCAAGCCACTATGGTCCCAGGCATTCCAGTTCACCAGCCAGGGCTCCCCAAAACAAGTCTGGGGCTCCCTGGGGAGCCAGCTTGCCTTAAGCATCAATGAGGATAAACCTTCCCTGCAGGGAAGGGAATGTCACAGCTGAGAATTTTGCCCTGGTGATGAGTCCCTGAAAGCTGGGATTTCAGGCAAACCATCAGTGCTGTGACCATCTTATCCTATTTTCTGCCTACAGTGTGGAAGGCTTCCCTGGCAATGTGAGCAAAGGGACAAGCAGCAGAAAGGACAACGTGGGCAGGAGCATGGGTAAGTCTGAGCCGGAAGGGCAGAAAAGCCCTCCCTGCAGTTGGGCTTGTCAGGGGAGAGGCAAGGAGGGGCTGTGAGTTCCACCCCTGTGCTTCCTAAAGCACGTTCCCTGGGAATGAATGTCTGTGGGGAGCAGAGGAAAGATAGAACCAGCCAGACAGGCAGGCACTTGGGCTTGTAGTCCTTGTTTCACCTTGAGGGCACACAGAGGGTACAAATTTGCTACCTCTGTTACTGAGACCAAGTGAACCCCTAATGGATTACTTTAGGGAACCGACACAGAAATGCCAGTGAGGCAAAATCCCAGTGACACAGATGGCTATTTAAAGGCTAGTTTGCTGGGTAGCACCCTCTGCTTGCTGCTCCTCCACTGCCTGCTCCACCTGAGAGCTGGGTGCACCCCACAACATTGTGAGCTGGGCTGGCCTGACTGTGTGTACACCATCCCACTGCTCAGTCCAGTGGAGCTCTCTGACTTCTGGGGGAGATGTTGGACACCAAGATCAGTCTCTGCTCAGCTGTCTGGGAAGTATCACAGGTACTGTGGTGTCTTGGTTTCCCAGTTGCTATCCATTCAGGAAATCTCTGAGGGTATTGACTTATTCCCAAGTGTGTTCTCTTGCTGTTTTCTGTGCATGGATGCACATTGCCATTGCTGTTACCTGACGCAGGTTTGGAGCTGTTATTTGCAAAAGGTCACCTGGTAAGTGGCCACAATACAAAAAGCCACAAGCAGCCCAAAGAGTAGTCAGTCAGGCAAAACTGCCCATAGAGCATGAAGAGCTCAGAGCAGAGTTGCCAACCTAGTATGGAGCCCTCATCTTCAGAAACCTTGCCGTGTTGCTGCTTGCTCCAGTTTAAACCTACAGCTGGCCCCTGTGGTAGGAACTCTGAAGCTGTTTGCTGCTACATCATTTCAGGGACACATCTTTCCCCATTAAAGCAGTGAATCTATACCTCTGCCAACTGCTTACACAGAGAAAGCTCAGGCCTAGGTAAGTCTTGAAGGCAGCAGGGCGAATGTCAGGATGCTGCAGGACAGTACTGTGAATTTAGCTGCAAGCTGGGTGCCCAAATCACTGATGAGAGATGTCATGGAAAGCAACAGGTCTCCTTGAGTTATTTGGCCTGTACTGAGCTGCTGGGGGAAACGTCTGACCTTCCTTGAAAGTAAAGCATGCAGCCCAGCTTGCTTAGCCTCAGCAGTGATCTCTAGGCAGGAAGCAGGGACGTGAGCGATGAAGGCAGCAGCTTTGCTGAGGAAATGCATTTAATTCGATCTACACTGCAGTTTTTGTTGGAAAAAAATGTTGATGCAGTAACATTCTGCACAGTAACTAGAGGTGGATTAAAGGTCATAGACATAATGTAGCGTGCTGAGTCCCTGGGCAGCAGATGGGAAGAGTCCTAGACCCACTGGAAAATCTCACTGAAGTGTCTTCTCTGCAACTATGCCTGCTCTACTCAAGGACTACACTTGCTTCCTTTCCCTAACAGCTTTTGCTTTTGCCTGGACCTTTTCCCTCAGATTTAACCCACATTCCTCTTTGCTTGATTTGTCCTAGCAGCCCCAATCAACACAGCTCTTCACCCTGATAACGGATTGTGCTCAGGGATGTTACTCATCTGCAGGTTGGGAATGCCTGGCTAGCAGCTCCGCATCTGAATCTTTCTCCCATGCTTTAAATCATGGGGTGGCAGCTTAGCACCTTGCTGGGGGAGCAGGGAAGTGCCTTCTACTCAAGATACAGAGATGGTTGCACAGACCAGAAGAGACAGTTTTCTGTGCACACAGCTGGGTCTTGCTGCAAAACATGCCCCTACTCGAATGGAGGAGAGGGCTTCCCCAATCCACTGCAACTTTTGTGGTCTTCTAGACTTGATACAAAAAGGCTCCTCTGCTGGGCAGCAGGCTGGTGGCAGAAGCATTTTCAAGGGCTGTTCTCAGAGAGGGGTTAAATCCAGCCTTCTGGTGTGGGAATGTGTGTCTCAATGGAGAGAGGAGAGGATCATGCATTTCAGCTCACGACATGAAACAACTGGTTGACCACCTGAGCTCCTCCTGCCCCCCGTGCAAAACGGAGAGGGTGCCGAATCCCTTCACAGGTCACTGGAAGTTTGATGCAAGTTTCACAGAGGTTTTGGAGCATACAGTGAAGGATGCTGCAGTGTGAAACATCGCTGTTTATTCCACCATTAGCACCCAGTGGAGAAAAGTGCAGGGTTCATCATGACATCTACCGAAATGTCTTGGGGGGGTGGGGGTGGGGTGGGGGAAGGGGCGAAAGCCCAGCAGTGAAGCAATGCTGTCCTGAGGACAGAACCCCCACCCCCACCCCCGCCGAGTATTTTGTGCTGTGTCCCAGCAGAGGGAGCCCGAGTTTATTAACAAATCCCGATCCTGGAGATAGCGCTATCAAGGTGATTCCAAAGCCCGGGAAGGATGCTTGCCAGAGGAGGAAGGCTACAGAAGGTAGAAGGGGTCCAGCGGTGATGCTAAAAGCAGAGTTGTGTTTCCAAACAGAGAAATAAGATAATGGTTGGCCCAGAAGCCCTGCAAGTAACTCTACTCCTGGCACAAGGTAATCCACGTCAAGAGATGGATGGCCTGCAAGAGTCAGCGGACGTGCTCATTACACGGGGGAAGAATTCTGCACTGAAAGATGTATGGGAGGCATGCTAAGATGGAAGAAGTGAGCTTAATTTGTTTTAGAGACTTCCTCAAGGTGCAGCCCAGGGGCTGTGCACCTGCATTTGTATGGGGCTGGCCAGTTTTAATCCTGTCATTTAGACGCATCTCCCAGGCATTCAAAGCCACCAATCACGCTGGTGCCAAATCCATAGCTGTTTGCCATCTCATGGGGCACACACAGGACTGCAGGCCTGATCCACACCTGCTGAAACCTCATGGGAGCTTTTGCCCTGATTCCACTGGGTTTTGGAGGCTCTGTGTTTGTGCGCAGAGCACTTCCTTCAAGGAAGCAGGAGTGGTTTTAGTGAATAGTCTTGGAGCTCTTGGGAATGCCATAAGTTTTCTCTTGCAAGGGTTTTTAGGGACACAGTGGAGAGTCTGGCTGGGGAGAGAGAGAGAGAGAGAGAGAGAGAGTTTTTTTCCTAAAGAATGTTTTGACATGTCGTGTTTCTCAGGGAGACAGGTGAGTCTGAAGTCTGTCTTGTTGATTACAGCCAATAGTTGCACTGATGCCATGGATGCACAGATGAGTACAAGATTATTTGGGAGAGGAAAGGCTGTAGGATTGGGAAGCAGGAATGTCATGGATTATTTTAGGCCACATACAGAGACATTTAAATCAGTGCAAAGTCCCTCTTTAGCCTGAGCCAGCACAGAGATACTTAGCTGAGTAACTGGGATATTTTAGGGCACAGAGATGGGAAGGCAAACTACTTGGGCTGCGATCTGCAGAAAGCAGCAGATGGATATTTTCCAAGGCAACTTTTGAAAGGAAGGTTAAATTTCTCCAAGATAAGGAGAGCTCCAGTGAGCTGGAATGCATTGTGACACCACCCCCCACCCCCACCCCCCTGAGCTCATCCTATGATAACAGCTGTTGTGTTGGAAACCTAATGCTGATGAAAGAGTTAAAGGCTGGTTGATGGGCAATATCGGTGACACACCTCTGAATTGAGCATACTCCTGGAGTGAGACTGTGGACTGGTGTTACTCAATGAATAGAGGCCACTCCAAGGGAGTTTTTCCTTGAATAGAATGGGGTCAGGGAGCCGCTTTGGGGAACAATGGTTGCCACCAGCTAGCTGAATTTCTTACAATCACACACCATACCCCCTGATCAAATAGCTCCTTTGTCAGTCTGATATAAAAACATGTCATACAATGATGATCTGGAAGAATGACAAGAGCTGGCCTTTCAAAGAGATCAGAAGGGCTTGTTTTGCACAAAAAGAGCCCCCATCAGAGTCAAGACAGGGAAAAAAATGGAGAATAAAAGGGGGTGAATGGAAACAAACAGCAATAACAACAGAAGAAGGCAAGTTGGAAGCTTGGGTCTGGCTTGTTTCACAGCATCCATGGCCACAGCAGCACCACACGGTCGAGTTAAATTTCTTTTGGTATGGACGAGGATGTCAGATTGTTCTGCCATTGGGTTCCCATTGTCATTCTGCACTGGGACAGAAGAAATTGCTGGATGGGAAAAGGTCACTTAGCCCAACGAATCATCTCCCCCCCTGCCCCGCCTTACCCCCTGAAAATGTCTCCACACCATCTCTGCTTTCTCACTGTAGTTTTCTCCTCTGCCTTTCTAATACAATGTTCATCTGCTGCCTTTATACCGCTGTGCAAAGTTCAGATTGATCAGAAGGCTGCTCTTGTCCATCTGTTTGTAGGAGTAGGGAAATGTCTTTATTCTTCCCTATTTTCTTGCTGACTTTCATATTTTGGTTTGTGGGGTTTTGTGGGATTGTTTTGCTTCGTGGGTGGTGTTGGGTTATTGGGTTTTTTTTAGGGGGTTTGGTCTGGTTTTTTTTTTTTTGAATGTGCAACCTGTTTTCAATCCTCTTGCCAGGATCTTTAGGGATACAGTTGAGAGTCTGGCTGGAGAGAAAGAGTTTTTCCCTAAAGAATGTTTGGAAATGTGCAGGGAACTGGATCCCTTTTGGCTGCTTCCAGGAGAACTGCAGTCCTACAGTATCTACCTCAGGAGTCCCAAGAGATGACATTTACACATAATCAGGACAATTATCTGCAAGCTAGGAAAGTTCAGCAGTCCTGGAAGTGGACAACTAGAGCTGCCAGGCAGTTTCAGCATGTGCAAGTGGTTGAAATAACTTCTATTCAGATTTCAACCTCACTCTGCGAAATAAGGAGTCAGAACAGTCAGAAGAGATCATAATGGGTGAGAGATTGAGCTTTTGGGAAACTGCTCTTGAAAATACACCCACAACAAAGATCATACATGGAAGGTTTGCCCCATGTTTAATGTTTGGGGTTGTTTTTTTCCATTCTTCTTTTATACTGCAGCATTGTTTTCCTAAGAAAACCAACCAACCAAAACCCAAACCAAAGGAAAACAAACCAAACAAACCCAAACAAAACAAAACCAAAAACAAACCACCAAAACCCTTCCAGGAGGCTGTTACTTTTGTATGATTAAGCATGCTCATCACAGATAAGAAGTACCTTGCAATAGAGACAACTCTCTCTCGCTGCTTTTGTTTGTGCTCCTCTACTCCGCTCTGGTGAGACCCCACCTGGAGTACTGTGTCCAGTTCTGGAGCCCTTATTACAGGAAGGGCCACGAGGATGATCAGAGGGCTGGAGCACCTCTCCTGTGAGGACAGACTAAGAGAGTTGGGGCTGTTCAGTCTGGAGAAGAGAAGGCTCCGAGGAGACCTCATTGTGGCCTTCCAGTATCTGAAGGGGGCCTGCAAGAAAGCTGGGGAGGGACTTTTTACGATGTCAGGTAGTGATAGGACTGGGGGAAATGGAGCAAAACTTAAAGTGGGTAGATTCAGATTAGATGTTAGGAAGAAATTCTTCACCATGAGGGTGCCTAGACACTGGAACAGGTTGCTCAGGGAGGTGGTAGCAGCCCCATCCCTGGAAGCTTTTAAGGCCAGGCTGGCTGTGGCTCTGAGCAACCTGATCTAGTGTGAGGCGTCCCTGCCCGTGGCAGGGGGTTTGGAACTAGATGGTCCTTCAGGTCCCTTCCAACCCTGACAATTCTATGATTCTGTTATCACCTAGGATTTCCTCAGTGTATAGTATTTTATTTGCCCTTTTCTGCAGCTCCTTGTAGAGTTTGTCCTACTGTGTGTAACTGCACATGTAGACCTATGTAAGAAAAACACTTGGCAAGCTTGTGTTTATTAAGTGCAGAGAATATTTATAAACACACACACAAACAATACTGACATGGGTAAAGCAAATGAAACCTGGGTGACCTGAATAGCTGAGCTCTTCAATTCTTTTACCTAAAGGAGTCTGTGTTGTATAAAATTAGGGTTATAATTAATCATCTCTTCTCCTTAAACATAACTCTGAACAACTGTGCAGCTGGCTGAAAATAATTACGCCACATCCTGGGTGATGCCAAACTAAAGGTACTTGGAAGTTACTGGTTGTAAATCTTTGGTCCTTTAAGTTGCAAGGCAATTACCTGATACTACCAGGGTATTTGAGGTGGTAGAGGAAAATTGACCTGCACTGGGCTGTGCTGTTTGGGAAATAATAACTTGGAATCATAGGGTTAGTGCTTGTACTACAGCAAAGCAGTGCAAAAGGCAGGCAGAAGCTAGGCACTGAAAACAGTATTTAGGTACCTAAATAAAGTGTCATTTGCAGTGCTGTTGAGGACCCAACAGCTCTGCTTGGCTTTCACAACTGCTCAGCAGGCAGTGACAGACAGGCAGGCAAGCAGACAACTGGCTTTGAGTTTGTCACTCTGGAAGGCAGGGTTTAGTGCAACGGCTTGTATTTAGCATTGCTCCAGCCTCCAGCTGGAAACTGCAGACAGCGCAGAAGGTGACAATTCAGTTTTAAAATTGGATGTACCCTCCTTAGGACCAAGTGATGGATGACATCACCTGAGGTGAACACCTTGTAAGTGGTGAGCAGGTACACTTTGCAGCGCTGGTTTTGATCTGGCTATTTTTAAAGCACGTCAAGCCCTCACTGTTTTGTGGTCAACAGAGCTTGCCATTACCTGCTGGCTGGACTTCTCAAGGCCAGTTTGAACAGGAGAGTGTCAAGTTTTTTTAGGCCAAGATATAAAATCCACACTGGGGGTCACCTGCCTGCCGGGTAGTGGTGATGATAACCTGCAACTTCACTACCCTTTGCTTTCTTGAACGATAACTGTTTTGCAGCGGTGGTGTTTGGCTTTCCTTGGTCCATTTTGTGGTTAAGTCTTGGTTGCTGACTTTTCTTTATTATGGAAGTTCTGGAGAGGCCAGGTGAATAGTTTTCTTGTGTGTGTGGGTGTGTGTTGTCTTTGGGAGATACTCTGTTTTGCTATAAAGCAGTATAATTCTGGTAAACACAGCAAAACTTGTTTACAGCAACTTCACATCTGGCCCTGAGACCCTGGACAACTCGGGGAAAGAAAACAATGTTAAGGGAACACCAAATGCATAATTAACTATTCCAAAGAATGGAAGGCATAAAAGTCAGGTTGCATCTACATCTTAATTCTGTCCCTTTGTCAACAGGTGGTACAATCGGAATTTAAGTGACACTTAGGCCTTCTTTGGGCTGCTGGCTCTTCTGTGCTGAATCTCGCCTGTTCAAATTTCCAGTGAACCTTCTTGCATTCTCCTCTGGTTCTTACCCTGCAGTTATAACCTCAGTATTGGGAGCAAGCCTGGAAATTTTCAGAATGAAAACTGAAACCTTCCCAAAAAGTAAGAGCAAATAAAAAAACCAGAGGATATTAATATAGCAACAGCTGGACTTCAGCTTTAATAATGTATATATTTTAGAGCACGGAGTGATTCCGATCAGCTACAGGTATTTCTGCGTGCTTCTGTTAAATCAGGCCTCTTGCCAATGACAAAATGAGAGGCTGGCCCACTGTATTAAAATATTAATTACCAAGCCCCTTTCTTTTGCTGGGTCTACTAAAGATACTTCAAATGGACATGTGAGAATTGATCAAAGATCCTGCAGGTTGTTGCCACTGCTCACTGAGCATTTCAAACCAAAAGAGGGACCTGACTCCCATGAAAAAGATACTGTGTTTTCACAAGGAATAAAAAAAAACACTGGTCACTTGATTGCTATGGGGATGGATATAACTAAACTGGGCTTTCTTAAGGCAGAGAGCACAATCTAAGAGAAACAAAAAAAGACATGGGAGAGGGAGGGAAAGAGCGAGTGAAAGAGAGCTGAATTGATTTCAGTCTGTTCAGGTCTAGCTGGAAAACACAATGCAGCGAAACGGTTCCTTAGTCGGCAAGCTTCTTTTCCTAGGTTTTTCCCAGGGTTTGAAGTGGAGAGGGAGGGATGGTATTAGAAAAAGTGTGTGTGTGTGTGTGAGAGAGAGAGAAGGCTGTAGGAAAGGCAGAGAGATGAGAGACATCATCTGGAAGGGTGTAAAATAGTCCATTCCTTCTGAGGAGTGGAAAACTTTGATGTCCGTGTCTCTGGTTTTAAAGTGGCAGTGTCAGATTCAGGCTGAAAGGCCCTGGTATTCGAATCTTTGTCTGTGCTTGCACTCAGGACTTTGCCTGTGCGCACACCTGCACATCCAAACACCTGCTCAGGCACCCAGGCATCAAACAGGCCTCGCACTTCAGAGCAAGCAGGAGAAAATAAGCATGTAGATGTCTTCGCTCATGTCCTTGAGCAGAGGCTCATGCTGGAAAAAAAGAGAAAAGCACATATCTGTTTGTGTGCAGGGAAAGAAAGAAAGATAAGCAACAGGAACAATTCTGCAGGCTTTACACCTTTTAAAAAGTTATTCTCTTGCTGGTGTTACTAATGCAGTCAAAAGGCTCAGTGTAGATAACAAGGCTTACAACACCTAAATAAATGAAGCAGCACAGTTACAGGTAAGGAGAAGCTGTGAGCAGCAGTGTGATTTGTCTGTCACCACATAATAGTGAATCCAGTTTTATGGATCACAGCTGATATCTGTAAGTCAGAAGCCCTTCCTCCTCTGCAGGGTCATGGGCATCTTGCAACAACCTGGCTGTTTTGTCTTTTGAGATCCTACTAATAATTCAGACACGCTAACAATGGTTAAGTCCGCTGCAAGCCCGGAGGAAGAAAAGAACAGGACCAAATTTATCTCTCATGGCACTCAAGTGAACTCTGGTAAGAGCTGATCCAGGGTGCAAGTGGCTTTTTCTCTTTTTCCCCCCTTCCAAGATCAGAAAGATTTGTGCCCATGGTGGAGCTGAGAGGGCTCATGCTCTGCAGGGTAGCAAGTTAATCTCACTGGAATCTGCACCCAAAATTCCTACCAGGCACTAGCAGGCTGCAAAAGCAGAAAAGGTATTTGAGGGTTATGCAGAGTTTCAGATGAAGCCAACAACAGATTTAAGTGTTGCTGTCATGGTCTTGGACTGTGAGGTCTTGGTTCCTAGCAAGAATAGAAGCACATGTGCATTGGGTGGCATATGTGCACGGGGTGGCTTGTGGGTCCTGATGGGAGACAGACAATGGATCAATTTGTGTTCAACTGACAGATTCCCTTTCCTGAAGGAGGAGATTTTTGACTCAAATCCCTGGAATGTTGGCATTTTCCTTCCCAATACTCATTTTCAGGTAAAAGTGAAAGGCTTGTGTTTGTGGCAGGTGGGCTAGAGAAGGGAGAGTTTAATGACTCTTCATTCTTGGATTTATAATCTGACACACTGTACGCACGTGTGTTTGTCACAGAACTGTGTGAGGTGCCCACCACCCATCCATGCATTGTCCAGCAGATGTTAAAGCCATCAAGTGTGTTTGCTTCCAGTTCCAAAGGAAAACATTCTCTATTTTGGGATGTGGCATTTCTTTTTTAAAGTGATCTAGACAAACAAACAAAAATACCTCTTGGAGAGGTAGGGCTTACATGTTCGTAAGAAACCTGTGTAAATTAGGATCTAAGGCCTGTTCCCTGACCCATAAACTGGGTTAGTAATCAGTTGTTCCTCCAGTTTGTTGTTCTCATCACAAAGCCTGAGGTTAGGCTGAGGACTATTTAAAATCACATGCACTAGCAATACTGGGATATCTAAACACACAGTTACCCCAGTGACAGAGCAGTCGCTGCTCCTTATAATAATAAGTGAGAGCCTTCAGTCTCAGCAGGGGTCATGCCATGTGAGGCACTGTAGCAGCAGAGAAACCACAGTGCTGTCCCCAAGGGGTTTATAGCCAAAGGCTCCAAACTGTGCCCACTGCTAGGTTTGATCTTGCACTCCTGTGCTGCTCCACTGCAGGACTAGGACCTACAGTATACGGACAGGGGAATATCTGACTCTAGATGGGGTTTTTTTTAATACACATGTAGATTCAGTTAATAGGATCACAGAAACATTAAGAGGATAGAAGTTAAAAATCTGCTTTATGGCTGGCAGAAGCTGAAGTGAATAATGTCTGTTTCTAGGACCAGCCAGATTCCTGCTGCTGCACTATGTAACTTTTAACTTCAGATTGACGAATTCTGTGTTTCAGTGACGTGATAAAGCAGAAATAATCAGAAAGAAATGAAAAATGGCAGCATCCTGACTGAGAAATCCTACTGTGCAAGAAAGGACAACTAGTGAAATGTTGCCTCTGGCTGTAGGGGAAGAGAGAGGGAAGCCCAGAAATCCAGCAATTCTGCAAATTCGTAATTGTTGCAGGTAATTAGGCTCCATGTTGGTTGCTTGGTCAAGGCAGACCCAAACCTGCTTGAAGGATTAGGCTTGCTCAATTTCCTCGAGCAAATTAATACCTTGTAAGTGATATGACAGTGGAGCATTCTCCAAGAGCAAGGGACCCCTTTATCTCTGTGGGCGCACGATGAGTCAGGACGCTGTCAGACTTGCTCCTAGCAGGCTAGGAGCTGCGGGAAGCAGCCATGTAGGTGGAAGGCAGATGCAGGATAAAACAGTATCACAGTCACTGCTACATTGAGGATACTCTTACACTGCTTCATAAACACTCTAAAAAGTTTAGGAACAACCTGAGGAATTAATGAAAACCGAGCTGAAAATCTTGAGGAACAACTTTGTAACTCTTGCTCTTACTCTCAAAGAAGCCAGTGGGTATTTGAATGTCTAGTTCCTCAGGCTCTAAGTATGAAAGGGAAAAAAGCCCCTAAAATATCTTCATAGGTAGCCCCTATAAAAGAGCAAGATTCAAAAGCATTCCTTCAGGAGATCAAGGACGGTCCAGCCTTTGAAGCCTGGAGGATTGGGAAATTTAAAGATCTTTGTGGCAATCATATTGTGCCATTAGAAATCTACCATTTGGAATTGTAAAGCGTTTAAAAGGAATGATTCCAAATTCCACAGCTGTCTGGTGAGTGACAACTTGATGTGGCCTGGGGGGAGGAAGAAGGTCATTGTTGGGAAAACAGTCAAAATGAGCATTTTCTGAACAGATGCTTTAGCTAATACTTTGATAAATGAGGTTAAAAACAAATAAGATATTCTGGGTGACTTCCAGAAAATAACGGATTAGTAAAACAAACAAACAGAACGCAAAATGCAGCGACGAGAAACAGGTATAAGGCTGGCACGTAGGAAAGAGGGGAGGAGTGTTCAAATGAAAATGAACAATAAGCACAGGCTGAACCAGCCAGATGAGACAATTCTGCTGGCTATGGGAAGTGATACTTTTTCTTTGATTGCACTGTAGTTTTGCCAAGCAAGAGAGCTTCTGGAAGTCTTGGCTGCTCATTTTGATACACTCAAATATTTGAGAATCCAATGATATTGCCTCCCCCCCCCCTTCAAACTATTCAAGCAGCTCAGCTGCTGATCAAAATACAAAAGCATTGCTTGTGCCCAGCTAGTGGATAATGAAAGCGATCCCCTCGGTTTAGTATCTTTGTCAGCAGAGTGTGTAGTGAGAGAAGCAAACAAACAGCATCGCTGACGACACAGCGATTTACGGAACTGCTTGTTTTCATACTTTGCAGCATAATTCTAAGCACATGTCCCCATCCCGTGGCTGCTGAGAACCTTGTAGAGATGGCTGCTGGCTGGTTACCCCTAGCACTCATTAAAAGCTCCTTGTAAATGTGGTTTGGAAGCACAAAGAATGGGGTCTGTTGGGATCATTTTTTTTAAGAGAAGTTTTTTTTCCCCTTGCCCTTTAACAGAACCCATACCAAACAGTTTCAAATCCTGATTTCTTCTGGCAGACGTCCATGGGTAAAAACAAATCGATATGTATAATTTGGGATAAAAAGGAGAAAATTTGCTCCCAAATTCAGCATAACCTTTTAATTTTATCCCCTTTAATCCTCTGATAATTTTTTTTGTGCTTCTCCTGCAGAAAAGCAATTTTGCTAATCACCTACCTTTGTGCCAATCCCTGCATTCCTGACAATAGCGTGAACAGCTTCCATCAAAGTCTTTGATGTGGGAAAACACACACACACACACATATAATCTGAAAACAATTCAGCTCCTTGGTTCTCAATGGCGAGCACTCTGCTTTAATAGAGTGCAAGTTCCGTGGAGGTTTCTAATCCTTTCTGCCAAACAGAAGAGACACAGTCAGGTAGCACACCTTATTCAAAAGTTAAAATAACATGTTACTTGCTCTCAGAGGAAAATCAAAACAACTCAAGATCAAAACCAGATTCCGCCAACCCTAACAGGATAGACTTTCTACTCAGATAACTCTTGATCTAAGTGTGTAACAAGTAACCTGCTTTAATCCCTCAAAGCGATGGTGTTACAGATAAGTACTGTAGTAGCAGAGGAGGTGTCTTAAGTTTCAGAAATACACAAAAGCATTGGTTGGAAGGAAAAACAAAACAAAGAGCTGTCCACATGATTGTGTCTTTAGCTGGAAAGGTGTATTTGAGGGCACTGCAAATAATAAAACCCCTTGAGAGGGAAAAAAAAAAAAAAAAGGAAAAAGAAAAAAGACAAGAAAAGAAAGACAGGCAGATACTGAAATGTTTCTTCCAGGCTGGATTTTATTGACTTACACAGTCAAAGCTCAAGCTTTACAGGTATAAGCCCCTCAATTTTTAGCTTACATACCCTGCAAATCATGATGCTGGAATGGTCTGCTGCTTAGCACAGAACCCTACCTTATTTCTAGAGGTTCAGAGTGGTCATGGACCATGAAGGGACTGGGATGTTTAACCTTAAAATTTGGGAAGGATACATTATTTGCTGTATGATTATACTACCCTGAGCTCTTCATTGGAGTATGAACAATTACAATGGAAATGATCATGCTACAGTTTCAGTAATGGTTCAGAATCTTTGGTTCCTGCTCATACAGACACCTACACACACACTTACTTCGGCACTGCTGGGAAGACTAGTGTCATTGAGTTCTTAGCCTGCACAGCTTTGCCTACTCCACAGGAGTCACAGTAGCTGAAACTATGCCTCAGATCAAGTGCACGCAGTTGCAAGTCCTTTCTCTTAAGAAACCCAAAGAAAGGAATTAATGGTATCTGTGTTTTGGGGGAAAAAACTTTTTTGTATTACTCTGTGTACCCTGTCTGGAGCATGTTTCACCCTCGCCATGACTACTGCACGCAAACACACGTTTCCTCTTAGCCAAAACTGGAGAGTACTTCCACAGATTCATTTGGCCATACCTTGGTCCTGGTATAGTAGAAGGTCACACTGCATGTGTTACACCCAGGCTCCTTTTGAACTGCACTAAGTACACATCAAGTACAAGTACTGTACCAAGATGTGTGTGGCACTTCTAGGCTGATGCCTAGGAAAATTTTCCACAGATTGAGTTGAAAATGGTAGAATGCAAATAAATTACCATTGGATGGAAAATAAGGATAAGGTCTAAATAATCCCATTAGTCTGATAACATAAAGTTAGTTCTATAAACTCTTTCTCTTTTGTGCTTCTTTGCTCTAGCAGGTACTAGCTGGTTGCTTCTGACACTGGCTGTGTTTTTTTGTTGTGGCTAAGTACTAACAAGCTACTCTCTGCTCTTCTATCTCTTTTACCTTGTATAGGGTGGGGGGAAGGGAGCAGGGAGGGGGAAGCTATCAGTAGCCCCCTAGTTTTGTCCAGGGGTTTCTCATGTTGTTTATAGATTGCAAATACACAAAAATATTGTGTGTTTTGTACATATTCATTGCATATTTCTAGATTTTAGTGTGCTTGTAGATACAGCTTCATTCGCTTTCCAACTGAGCTGGTCTGGCAATTTTATTTTGGGGGGTAATTTCAACCCAGTGTGGCACTTTAGGGCATGGTTTACTAGGCATGGTGGTGTTGATCTGATGGTTGGACTTAATGATAGAAGTGTTTTGCAACCTGAATGATTCTATGATTAAGTAGATTCCTTGCCCAAGTGGCATGGCCACAGACCAAGACTATCATACACTGGAACATGGGTGTTGCATTGGGCAGGGAGACATGCGCTGTGTAGATGTTGCCTCTGCAGAGTCACAGAGCCTAAGACCAGAAAGGACCTATTTGACAGTCTGATATCCTGAGTTAGGACTGAGTAGGTGAATTCTTGGTTTAAGTTTAGTAGTTGTGGCCTCTCTCTAAGGGAAAATTAAACAACTGGTATTGTTTAGAAAAAAAAACCAACACAGTAATGGTAAATCTACCATAAATCTCAGTAAGCTGCTTCAACAGTTAATTTTCTTCACTACAAAAGCGTGCTTTATTTATGAATTTGTTTCCCCATCACCTTCTGTCAAGAGATCTTATCTCTTTGTCTGCTAAACAGAAGATCCTGGGGTTAACCAGATTTTTCTTCCTGTCTCAGTGCTCAGAAGCTATGATCACCTCACACACCTTAACCTCTTTGGAAAGCTAAACAGACTGAGCACTTTGGGTCTCACTATAAAACATGTTTGACAGTCCTGCAATCATTCTTACTGCTCTTCTTTGAAACTCCTCTAGTTTTTCCAACATCCTTCTTGAAACGTTGGCTTGGACAGATTATTTCCAAAGCAGTCACAACAGAGTCAAAACCAGAAGCAAAAGAACCTCCTGGCTTTTGTTTGTTTCCCAGGACAGCACTAGCCCTTTGGTCACAGCACTGCAGAAGGAGCTCACATTCAGCTGATTATTCATCTTAATGAAGTCTTTACGGAATTGCAGCTTTGCAGGATAGAGTTACATCCTTTCAGTGTGACCTACATTCTTTGTTCCTAGATGTGAGACTTTACATTTGGCTTGACTGAAATACATACAATTTGATTATGCCTAGACTTAGCATAGGGCTGTGCTGCCATAAGCATTCTATGTCTCTTGCCCCACGCTTTGTGCCTTCTAAAAAGCTTTGCTAATAATGACTTCAGAATTTTGTTTCAGGTTGCTCCTAAAATGTGCAATAGTGTAGGGTCCATAAGCTGTCCCTGTGGGATCCTACTAGAGAAAAGACCACCTTGATAATAAATCAGGCTTTAAAGAACATTTTAAGATGGAGAAGTCATGCAGCTTTTAAAAAATTTAATGTTTCAGACATTGCTGAAGTCTATTACAAAGAGCTAAGTTTAATGCAATCAAAAAGACATTAAGCTCACATAAAATTGCATTCATACTAAGTTTCCATAATCTCATGTTAACCAAAATTTGTTGGATTACCTCCCTTTCAACTGGCTACTTCTGTCCTGTACCAGGTGTGCTGTTATTTCTCCTCAACTCAAACTCAGATTGAGAAATGTTTAATTACTTGGGCCATCTGACTCACTCATTATAAATGCTGATAAAACATTTGCTGCCTTCTGGAACTTCCTTGACTTCCAGGGTGTAAATGGACCAGACAACTCCTCAGCCAGCAGTTTTGAACCTCTCAAGTATGAGGCTTCCAGTGCTGGCGATTCAGTCGTATGAATATTTGAGTGCTTGAGATTACACTGACAAGCTGACCTTCTGGAACTGGATGCAAGTACTGTCCAAAAGCTGGTATGCTATGGTAACCTCATTATATGATAAAATATTTTCCTACTCCACTGTGCAAAAGGAGATGTAGACTGTGGTGGGTAAGTGATACCTGTTCAAAGCATTCTAGGCAAATGATGAACTTCTTACAATTTATCTGTCTTTCAATTTCGAGGGAGAAATTTCCCAAGCATTTCAGGCATCTGTAGAATGGAAAGTGCTGTAAGAAAGAACAGCGCAGCACTGGGCTCATATTTTCCTTCTCCACTGACTGGTGGGTTACTTTTTCATTTTGGACCAGAATCCTTCACTGTTGTCAGTACTCCAGGCTCCTGTGGATGGCAACAATGACTCAGTTATTAAGAGCTGTTCTTTCACCGTGGTGTGCCTGTATATGTGTATGTACACAGACATATGAAGTGTTAGCACTTTCCGTGCCCTGCTCTGTGGAGCCCTGGAGTGGGAAATGGTTCATGTGAAAAACCAGCCTTAACTCCACGGTAGAAGCAACTGCTCTTAGGTGTGGAAGACCTTTTACTTTACAATGGCCCAGGAATTTGGGAGTGTTGAAAACTGCGGTGCAGCACCAGATGACCCCTGCTGTCACTGCGTGGATGACAGGCGCTCCCGACCCTGCTCAAGGATAATTAATGAGCATTAATTACCTTGCTGTTCACACTACTTCGCAGGGGTGCAGTGTCTAGCTGGGGTTGCTCCAGGTGGTGGAGCAGATGCTCTCGTCACCTGGAATCACCGTTCCCACCATTAATTGTTCACGTTATTAATGAATACGTGGTTCAGGTGATGTTTTTACTCCCAGCTCAGAAAAATAGGGACCCGTGGGCCCGGCGGCGGGAGAGGCAGCTGCGCAAGGGGAGTCCTAGCGGCTCCCGTTAATGAATTAATTATCTAACGACGGTGGGCTCGGCGGCCCCGTGCCCCCTCCCGCTCCGGTAGTCGCCTCCTCCTCCCCCGGAGTGGGGAGTGACAGGCAGCGGCTCCTGCCCCATGTGACTGGGGAGCGGCTGCCCCCGTCCATGGCTTGGCCTCCCCGGGCAGCAGCAGCTCCGGCTCCCGGGGAGGAGGGGCAGGACCTGCTGCTCCATGGGGAGGAAGGGCAGCCCCCGATCCCCCCAGGCGGAGGGGGATCCCGGGCAGCCTCCCCCGCTCCTCCTCCCCCCTTCCCCGCTCTGGGCCTTACCCGAGGAGCTGCTGCTCCTCATCTGCTCCTACCTGGACGCACAGGCCTTAGGCCGCCTGGCCCAGGTCTGCCGCCGCCTGCGCTTCCTCAGCAGCCGCGATCTTCTGTGGAGGCGGATAGCCCGTGGCTGCCTCAACTCCGGATTCACCCAGCTCGGCACCGACCTGTAAGAACGGCCTTCCCGGCGGGAGGGTTTGGGGGGAGGCGGCAGCGGCGCCTGGGAAAGGCCGGGGATGTTGCGGCCTAGCTGGTTGCTAAGGGGCGTTCTGCGCTGCTGGCGTAGTCGCTACGGGGGCTCCCTGCTGCCGTGAGGGGGTGGAGGGTAGGGGGAGCTATTCTCGAAGCGCGGCTGCGTCGTCTTTAGCCTGTGCCAGGAGGGGCTGGCGAGGGCAGGGGACGGGCTGTTGCGCCGGGCCCGCGGTGGGGCCGCCCCTGGGAGGGGAGGGACCACGCGTGGCGGGCTCTGGCGGCGTTGACCTCGGCTCTGCGCTAGGTGTTGGGGGATTGTGGGCAGGCGCTTCTTGCTCCCGGGAGAAAGTGGGAAAGCGTGGTGGGGACTTGCAGGTCGCCTGGGCCTGTTGGGGGCGGCCCTTAAGTATTGAGGTCCGAAGCCCTCTCTAAATCAGCGTGGACGGTCAAACTCCGCCTAACAGAGGATGTAGGGCCGGGGGCTTCAAGCTAGGGGAGGTGGAAGCATGGAGAGTCTGTGAGCCGTCATGTGCAGGAGGGGTGGCTCCAGTCTGCCCACACTTCCGCCTTGTTTCTAAGCGGCGGCTCCGGCCACAGGCTCGAAGATCCCTCGGAGAAGGAGCTGCAAGGGAGCAAGGCCTAGGCTGCTGTCATGGGTGAAGGCTGGAGCTTTTAGCCGAAGGTGAAAGCTTTTGCCTGTGTAGGTTACTAGATGCAAGAGCCCTCGTGGCACAGAGTCCCCAGTATGTGTTTCTTAGATTGTGCTCATGGAGCAGCTTAGCAGTATAGCTGGTGATGGCTGTCACAGTGAAAATGATTCTTGGACTCTTTGTGGCTCCTGAATTTTAAAGTTTTGTGGATAGAGGTCGTTTTTCTGTCCTTCCCATACCCCTCCTTCCCCCCCCCCAGTTCAACAGCACACAGCGCATTCTAGATTTGAAACAGGTGTGAGCCCTCTTGGCTTTACTGTTTCACACTAGCATCTTTCTAAAGGAAGTACTTGGGCTTGGGCCCTGGCTGTGGTTGGTAAGGACTCAAAGATTGCCCTTTCTTCCCTCAAATTTGATACCATATGAAATACCACTCAAGGAAAGCTAGGTAGTGTGGACTTCTCTTGCTATTTTAAGGATCCCAAGGGGAGGTTTGCATTCTTAAGATCTATGAATCCCTTCTTACGTTTTCCCTTTAGCTGTCAGCCCAGAGGCTTGCTTGTCATCCAGTGACGCAGTATTGTTTCAGTAAACACTATGTTGACATGAAACAAAAGAGGGGATGGCAGGCTTTGAGGCCTATTTTGCTGTCTCTGATGCTGTCTCATCAGTAGCACAGTTATAAGAGAAACAATTATGGCTCCTGCTGGCAGGAGCAAGGCTTTGGTGGTGCTGAAGATTGTTGTTTGGGATTTTCAGGCCAGCACTTCAAGACATTCAGTCTCCACAGCTTGAAAGTTAAGCACAGTTCTCTTGGAGGTCAGCAGGAATCAGTACTGCAGAATAGCTGTGTGTTGGGCTCTGTCTACTGTGATATATGATTTTGTCTCCTGAGGAAATGAAGTTCTGTATTTTTCATTAAGAATAAGGTGAGGCTTTGCTCCTTCAGTTGCAGGAGGGATCAGGTGTACAGCAAAGCAGGTGCAGTGTTTGTAAGGGCCACGACTTCCCTTTGCAAAGGAATGCAGGTCTATAAATGGGTACAGAAGAGTTTTGCTAGGTCAGAGGGTTTAAGGGGAGGGAAGGCTACTGGAATATCATAAACTCCCAGGGATTTTGGTGCTGTTAGGTTTGCTATGAACAGTGTAGGTTTTTTTTTTTGTTTTTGTTTTTGTTTGGTTGGGTTTTTTTCTTTTTGGGTTATTCTAGGATGTGCTTTTGTGTTGAGTCCTATTTTCAAGTTTTCTTTAAACATCTCTGGAACTGAGTGCTGCTTTTAGCATTGGTCAGCACTGCCCTGGTCTGGGGAGTTCAGTTGTGAGTAACACAAGTGGCATTACAAGCTGGTTATGCAGGAACCTTGAGATATATCTGGAGCATGAATCCTTTAATTACTTTTAACTTCATGGAAGGCTCAGGCAATCTACAGTTCTTAGGAAGAGTGTGCCAGGTCTCATGGAGAATACCTGAAAGCCAAGTACTCCATTTCCGTGTGTGGAGATTTCAGTATCTGGGAGCAGTTACGTTTTTGCTTCAGTAGAGTAGACAGTTCTGGCCGCAGATAAAAGACAAGGGCATATCACAGTACTGAGGGGTCTGGGTATCTTTACATCTTCAGAAGAACCAGTGAGAGTGCATGTGTTGAGTTGTGGTACAGCTGTAAAATTTGTACTTAGCTGAAGAAGAGTTTAATAGTCTCTGTGGCAGCTTGAGGGTTTTAAATAGCCATGTCTCTTCCGTATCACTTGCCCCTCATGCGTGTCTCCAAGATCAAGAGCAACCTCCAAGATTGCTGCTCTTGCAATTGAGGGAGTCAGATTTACAGAGAGGTTATATCTGGGCTCCTCAGTTTAGGAAAGATGTTGACTTCCTGGAACGTGTCCAGAGAAGGGCAACAAAGCTGGGGAGGGGTTTGGAGCACAGGCCCTATGACGATAGGCTGAGGGAGCTGGGGCTGCTTAGCCTGGAGAAGAGGAAGCTCAGAGGAGACCTTATTGCTGTCCACAACTACCTGAAGGGAGGTTGTAGCCAGGTGGGGGTTGGTCTCTTCTCCCAGGCAACCAGCACCAGAACAAGAGGACACAGTCTCAAGCTGCACCAGAGGAGGTTTAGGCTGGATGTTAGGAAGAAGTTCTTCATAGAAAGAGTGATTGTCCATTGGAATGGGCTGCCCAGGGAGGTGGTGGAGTCACCATCACTGGAGGTGTTTAGGAAGAGACTGGCTGGGTTGCTTGGTGCCATGGTTTAGTTGATTAGATAGTGTTGGATGATAGGTTGGACTCGATGATCTCAAAGGTCTTTTCCAACCTATTCTATTCTATTCTATTCTATTCTATTCCTATTCCTATTCCTATTCCTATTCCTATTCTATTTGATAGGTTGGACACAATCTTGAAGGTCTCTTCCAACCTGTTCTGGTCTATTCTATTCTATTCTATTCTATTCCTATTCTATTTGATAGGTTGGACGCAATGATCTTGAAGGTCTCTTCCAACCTGGTTTGTTCTGTTCTGTTCTATTCTATTCGACTAATGGATACAACTTGGAGGGAGTGTGTGGTTGAGGTAACTTCTGGGCATGCAGCAGTTCTAAGTAGGAACTTGGTAGGTTGCTCACTGAAGGTTAAATGTAAGCTGAGTAGGTATTTAAGCTGAAATATCACTGAGTAAACAGAATGGTGACGAAGATGATGGACAGATGGACCTTCTTGATAACTGTGCTTTCTTAGTGATATGGAGTAAATCATCTTGAATTTATCAAGCTTGGTTTTGACTCGCTTAAGATCTGAAGCTTGTGTTGTGTGTTCTGGATAACGTTGCATGAAGTGAACGCTGGTGTTTGCTTCTAAGAGGTTTTCTGTGCAGTACTGTCTGCAACTGAGAAAGCAAAGGCTGGAACCGCTTGTGGTAAATGTACTTAACGAAATAACAGGAATGGTTCTCACATTAGATCTTAAAACCAACGGTCCCTGGGAGGCTGTCATAAGTTAAAGGCTAGTCTAGGGAATATTTACCCTTTCCAACAAAACCCATTTCAGAAGGGCTTGATAATTTTTGTTGTCAAATGGGGTTTTGATAAGCCATCTGCTAAGGCTTTGTAAATAAGAGAAAATTTGAGCTGTGAAACTTATCCCCCCACTTCCCCATTTTTTTTACAGGGATAATTAACATGAAAAATTAACACCATTTCTTTAAAATGTTGTTTCTGATAGGTATATCTTCAGATAATTGTAACAGGAAGATCAGAGGGAACAGGCTTCAGCCATTGTGTGAAACGACTGTTTGCACAGCCAGCTTGCTTATAAAATTTTATGCCAAAATAAAGAAAGGAAAAAAAAAATAATGGTGAGAAGCTGATGACAAACCCCTAGCTGTTAGCAGCTTGGAAAGGAGAAATTGTTGTGTACCTGAAACAACTTGAATTAATTTAACTATCTATTTTTCATCCTCTGCAAATTACCAGCGATGATTATCTAAGGACACATACTTAGGACTGAACAACGTTAAATGGGTTTACTAATGCTATCAAGGGAATATGTGGACTTAGGCCTAGATGCTGGCTGTTATGCTGAAAGACATAGTCACAACATTGACAAGCTCTTATATTGGGCCTTTCTGGTTAGATTCAGTTAATTGAGATCGGCAGACACAAGTCAAGTTAAATAGTTAAGGTATTGATTCACTTGTGCTCTTGCAGGAGAAGAGAGAAGCAGCTTGTTTGGAGCAACGTTTCTGTGCGCTCCTTGGGAGTGGGCATCGCTACTTTCACCTGAGTGTGAACTACTCTGTAAGGGACAGCAGATCCAGCTTGGATTCTTAAAGCACATTCTTAGTGTTAAAGGTGTGCTGTTTCTTCTTTGAATCATCACCAAGTAAATGCTTTAATATTGTGTCACTATTTTTGAAGGATAGAGTGGTTTTACATGGATGTGGTTCGTTGCACCTGTCCTACAAGTGTCCCTATGTCAGGCTGCCATTTTTTCTGTTTAGTCATGTTAATTTTATGTGTAGGTCTGTACTGCAATGAGGCATTATCAGGTAGTCCCTATGCTGGAGATTTTTGCTGCACTCAGTCATGGGAGCAGCTGAAGCAAGAGTTGAGCCCTGTCTTTGAGACATAGGGTGTATGGAGCATTTTATCCCAAAAGTGCATGGCAGCATGCCACAGAAAAGTCTTGAGAACATGTTCTGCAGCTAAACTCTAGCTGAACAGTAGCACAAAGCCCTTGGGGTTTTGGGTGATCATAGTGATATTACAGTTGTCTGGTAGCCTGTATCTGTTTTGCCAGCTGTTGTACAGGCCCAGCAAGAGCAACCTCTGCCCTGACGAGCTTGCTGCCTAAATAGCCAGGGTAAACAAGAGTTGGGAGGGGAAGTGGAGGCAGAGAGATGTCAAACAAGCTGCCCTCTGTCAGCAGGTCAGTGTCAGAGCCAGGAATAGCAGAGGGTGCTTTAAGTCTTCATCCAATAATGCCTGCCTGCTGGACCACCTTGGACTGGAGAAATCAGAGAAGCAAAGGGCTTGTCGCAAGGTGGTTCTTTATTTTAAGCATGGAAGAAAGGAATAAAGTTGCAGCTGGGCTAAACTTATTTCCTTTTTGTTACAAAGGAATTTTAGAGGGCAAGTTAAAAGTTGCAACCTAAATAGCCCAACAATGTGCTCTCTGTAATATATTAATAGCTATTCTCAACATACAGAGATGTTCCACTGTTTTTCTCTCTCCCTGTCTTCTATTCTGCATTGCCCACTAGGATTGTGGTGTATTCTCCAGATCAGAGAAACAGATCCACTAATGGATGAATTTCTCATCTTTGAGTATAATTTAAGAGCTTGTGTAAGCAGTTCTGTGAGTTCATAAAAGCTCTGTTTTCTCCAGATCTTGGAAAAATATATACACCTGCAGGAGCAGGAAATGGCCAATCTGTGGAAGTCAAATGTAAATGCAAACTGCAGCAATCATATGAGACCTCTCCTTTCAGTACTGGAGGGGGAGGGAGTGTGAATGCCTGTAAAGCTGCTTCAGTTTCCTTCATCTTTTAGAGCTTGTTTTCCTAAAGTTTCATTACTTTAAGTCAGGAATTAAATAGGCCGTGAACTGCTGTAGATGATGCAGAGTGGGGTGCCCTGAGGAGGATATTGCAATAATGGCAAAAGCCTGGGAGAGGGTACATGGCTATGTCTTTGTGCTGGTAAAGTCAGTGGGGTTTAGAAACTCCTGTTCTATCCATTCTTATGCTGTCCTGAGATGTTAGTTTTTGGCAGAAGAGGTCTGCCATGACAGCTCCACAGCATCAAAACTATTTGTTTTGGGAAATTGTTTGTAAGGGTTCTTTCAGCCCTCCCTACTCTTCCCTTCAAATCCTCATGAGTTCAAAGTAGAAGAAGAATCTTATCTAGCTGAGGGCTTAAAAAATGTATGCTGTGCTTGTTGCTATTATCCCTATCACCTGCAAACGTGATCTAGCTATGGCTTATTTCACTTTACCCAAGTACTACCCTGGCAGTCTACTCTTTCAGACCAGAATGTACCTGACAACTATTGAGCAGCAGTAAGTTTTCTCAGATCTTCCCAGGGGTGTGCATTTTTTTGAAACAGCCCAGATTTCATCTTTAAAAAGCCTACATAAGACTCTGAGAGAGGTCAAACCTTGCCTGGAGTTTCTAGCCATGGTTCCACTGCAATAACTTGTAAGGGAGAGAGCATCTGATGGCAGAGTGGTCTGTCTCAGCCTGGGTGCTAGTGTGGTGGTCCTATTTTCTTTAAGCAAATCTGTGAAAGTGTGTGTCTTTGCATGTACAGAAATCTGCCTGCAGCTTTGGCTCTTATTAGAGTCTCTGGCTTCTTCATGCAAGTGGGTCATTCCTAAGTGCTATGAGTTGGGGCAGTAAACCTGCCCAGCCCAGTAATGTCTAACTGAGGTAAGACAGACACGCCAAAGGAGGCAAAGAACAGTGAGAGAACAGTCTGCAGAGCTCTCTTCCATCTCAGTTATGTGAACCCGTGTCAAATGGGAAGCGGGGGAAGTGCAGAGGACAGACTGAACCTGGCAATAGGCTAAAAAAGGGTCATATGCTAAAGGAATTCAGGTGGAATTTTTGCCCTAGAAGAGACATCTTGAAAACTGGCTGAGTTGTTGAGGACAGCAGCAGGAGCTCCTGACATAAATAGCTTTTCCCTCTCTGCTGTCTGTTGGTGGCCCATGACTTGTTAACTGCATGGAGACCCTGCCACTCAACAGGTGTGCCCTAATTACACAAATAAGTGCAGTTGGTCCCTGTGTTAGCCATCCCTGCCGCAGGGCCAAGGTTGAAAGTGGGGCTTAGCCACTGTGACCTATTTGTTCCTCTGTATGACCCTTCCAGTCAGACCTGAGGCAGGCTGGTGACAGCTTTTATGCAGAGAGCAGATTTTGTCCACGGAAGAGATTTGGTCTCAGCAGGTCTCTCAGACTTGCATTACCAGATGAACTCTTCAGCACTTAAAGTGAGGCAAAATGTGAAAGACTTTGGTGGGTTAGGATGCCCCTTGCAGCTGGGGAAATATACAGTATGGCACGTTGGTGTAATCCGTAACGCAGTCTGTGTTGTTGCAGGCACCATTGTTTTGGCACGTGCTGAAATTGTAGATGACCAGTAGAAATCTCTCTGGGATGCCATCAGGCACAGAATCTCTTGCAGAAATAACCATTTCTGGTGGCAAAGGACTTAGGCTGGGGAGGGGATCCTTGGAAGGCAAAAGCTGTTGGAGGAGAAGCTTTAGGAAGAGATGTGCTTAGTCTCTGGCTGAGCGATTCTTCCATTGCTTTCTTTTGGGGCTCAGGCCATCGATTGCCATGGTGGCTGAGGTCACCTGGGTTGGTAGTGCTGTTGGGGGACAGTCCCAGTCTCTTACTTCAGCAGCTGAGAACTGGGTTCCAGAAGGAATATTACATTTCTTTTGGTAACTCTTGCCAAGAAAGAGAGGAAATCCATAATTTGAGCAAAATGATTTACTTTTTTTTTTTTTTTTTTTTTCAGAGGGTGGGGAGTTAGGAAGGGGGAAATGAAAAACCCTTTATAATAGGTTGCTTGGGATGGTTTTTATTTTGCAACTCTTTCTCAGGCTGTAAGACATATTCGACTTCTTCCTTAGTGTAGCAAAGGCTTTGCTCCCATTAAGAGTGCATGCAATTGGAAACATGCATTGGCCCAGGTCATGTATTGACTGTATGGTTTGTGATCCTGATAGAGTGCTTTTTGGAATTAGTTTGCTAATAACAAAGTTAGCCTTGCATATTCTGGATTGTAACTTATCAGTTGTTGATACTTGTGATGCCCTAGCAGAGGTGGTAAAAGGATGGACTCTGGGATGAACGTTTTGCTTGAATTTTACTGTTTTCACAATTTAATGTTCCTTCATCCTGTATTTCCTATCATCCTTATAGGATGTTGGGCTGTATGCTGCAGTTTCTTTCTGATACAGGGCTGTGTAGGTCCTGGTGAGAATAGAATAGAATAGAATAGAATAGAATAGAATAGAATAGAATAGAATAGAATAGAATAGAATAGAATAGAATAGAATAGAATAGAATAGGTTGGAAGAGACCTTTGAGATCACTGCATCCAACCTATCATCCAACACCACCTAATCAACTAAGCCATGCAACCAAGCACCCTATCAAGTCTCCTCCTAAACACCTCCAGTGATGGTGACTCCACCACCTCCCTGGGCAGCCCGTTCCAATGGACAATCACTCTTTCTATGTAGAATTTCTCCCTAACCTCCAGCCTAAACCTCCCCTGGCACAGCTTGAGACTGTGTCCTCTTGTTCTGGTGCTGGTTGCCTGGGAGAAGAGACCAATCCCCACCTGTCTACAATCTCCCTTCAGGTAGCTGTAGAGAGCAATAAGGTCTCCCCTGAGCCTCCTCTTCTCCAGGCTAAGCAACCCCAGCTCCCTCAGCCTCTCCTCACAGGGCTTGTGTTCCAAACCCCTCACCAACTTTGTTGCCCTTCTCTGGCCTTATAGAGTCTTGAAGTTCACTCTTGGTTGGCTTCTCTGAGAATATGAATGCCAAGATCTTGATTTCACATAGCATGTACTGACTTTTAAGTGTATGGCTTAGTATGTTGCTGCATCACATACTAGGAAAGATCAAGGTATTGACTGACTGATAGACAGTGATCTCTCCTCAGCACAAGCCCTATGAGGAGAGACTGAGTGATCTGGGGTTGCTTAGCCTGGGGAAGAGGAGGCTCAGGGAAGATTTTATTGCTGTCTACAACTACCTGAAGGGAGGTTGTAGCCAGGTGGGGGTTGGTTTCTTCTCCCAGGCAACCAGCACCAGAACAAGAGGATGTAGTCTCAAGCTGTGCCAGGGGAGGTTTAGGCTGGAGGTTAGGAAGAAATTCTACACAGAAAGAGTTATTGGTCATTGGAATGGGCTGCCCAGGGAGGTGGTAGAGTCACCATCACTGGAAGTGTTTAGGAAGAGACTGGATGGGGCGCTTGGTGCCATGGTTTAGTTGATTAGATGGTGTTGGATGATAGGTTGGACTCAATGATCTCAAAGGTCTTTTCCAACCTGATCTGGTCTATGCTACTCTACTCCTATGCTATGCTACTCTACTCCTATGCTATGCTACTCTACTCCTATGCTATGCTACTCTACTCCTATGCTATGCTACTCTACTCCTATGCTATGCTACTCTACTCCTATGCTATGCTACTCTACTCCTATGCTATGCTACTCTACTCCTATGCTATGCTACTCTACTCCTATGCTATGCTACTCTACTCCTATGCTATGCTACTCTACTCCTATGCTATGCTACTCTACTCCTATGCTATGCTACTCTACTCCTATGCTATGCTACTCTACTCCTATGCTATGCTACTCTACTCCTATGCTATGCTACTCTACTCCTATGCTATGCTACTCTACTCCTATGCTATGCTACTCTACTCCTATGCTATGCTACTCTACTCCTATGCTATGCTACTCTACTCCTATGCTATGCTACTCTACTCCTATGCTATGCTACTCTACTCCTATGCTATGCTACTCTACTCCTATGCTATGCTACTCTACTCCTATGCTATGCTACTCTACTCCTATGCTATGCTACTCTACTCCTATGCTATGCTACTCTACTCCTATGTTGCATTTATCTTTATAAGGTGGTTTAGTCTCCCCAGTCTTTGGATGTTCAATCCAATTGCTGCAGTGAGAGGTGCTTGATTAAGACAACCACTCAGTCTAGATGTGTGATATCTTTTGACTGTCTTAGGTCATCATGGAACAATTCTTAAAGATTTGCCTGCATAGGAAGAGTGTTGATCCTGGGTGAAGCAAAACAGTCTTTGTGGGGAAGGAAAGCATCTTTTTAAGTGAACTGATTCAGTTTATACGGTGATGATCTTATTAACTTTTGAAGATGTGAGATCTGCACTCATGCACTACAGTGATGTTCATCATCTTTTCTGAATGTATTCTGAGGGGTGCTCAAGGGGAAGTGAATCAAATTATCAGATTATATCTCAGCACTTGATTCTATCTCTGGTCTTCATTTAATTTCTATCCTGGCATAGGAGATACAATACAATACACCAGGTTGAAAGAGACCTTCAAGATCATCACGTCCAACCCATCAACCAATCCAACCCACCTAAACAACTAAACCATGGCACCAAGCACCCCATCAAGTTTCCTCCTGAACACCTCCAATGAAGGTGACTCCACCACCTCCACGGGTAGCTGATTCCAATGGGCACTCACTCTCTCTGTATAGAACTTCTTCCTAACATCCAGCCTAAACCTGCCCTGGCACAGCCTGAGACTGTGTCCTCTTGTTCTGGTACTGGCTGCCTGGGAGAAGAGACCAACCTCTGCCTGGCTACAACCTCCCTTCAGGTAGTTGTAGAGGGCAATAAGGTCACCCCTCAGTCTCCTCCAAGCTAAGCAACCCCAGCTCCCTCAGCCTTTCCTCATAGGGCTTGTGTTCCAAACCCCTCACCAACTTTGTTGCCCTTCTCTGGACATGTTCCAGCAAGTCAACATCCTTCCTAAACTGAGGGGCCCAGAACTGGACCAAACATCTCTGAACAATGCTTGAAAATCATTGCAGTTTACTCTCTGCTGCCCTGGTATTGGCAAAAGGGAGGCATCAGAGAATCATTTTGGTTGGAAACAAACTACAAGCTCATTGAGTCCAACAGTTAACCCTACTCTAACAAGTCCACCACTAAGCCGTACCCCCAGGCACCACCTTGCTGCTTTGAAAACACATCCAGGAATGGTGATGCAGCTATCTCCCTGGGCAGCCTGTTTCAATGCTTGACAACCCTTTCAGTGAAAAACAATTTTCCTACTGTCCAGCCTAAACCTTCCCTGGTGCAGCTTGAGGCCATTGCCTCTTGTTCCATCACTAGTTACTTGGGAGAAAAGACCAACACCTACCTCATGGCAACCTTCCTTCAGGTAGTTGTAGAGAATGATAAGGTCTCCTGTCAGCCTTTGTTTCCTCAGACTAAACAGCCCCAGTTCCCTCAGCCACTCCTCATAAGTCTTCTTCTCTAGGCCCTTCACCAGCTTAGTTACTCTTCTCTGGACCCACTCCTGCACTTTAATATCTAGTAGTGAGGTGCCCAAAACCTGAATACAATACTTGAGGTGTGACCTCACCAATGCAGAGCACAGAGGGACATTCACCTCCCTGGTTCTGCTTGTCACATGATTTCTAATACAAGCCAGGATGCTGTTGGCCCTCTTGGCCATCTGGGCACACTGCTGGCTCATATTTAGCTGCTTGTTGATCAGTACCCCCTAGGTCCCTTTCCACCTGGCAGCTTTCCATCCACTCTTCCCCCAGCCTCTAGCGTTGCTTGGCGTTGTTGTGGTCCATCTGCAGGACCCTGGCACTTGGCCTTGTTGCAGCTCATACAATTGACCTCAGTCCAAGTCCCTCTGCAGAGCCTCCCTACCCTCAAGCAGATCAACACTCCCACCCAACTTTGTGTCCTCTGCAAACTTTCTGAGGGTGCACTCTATCTCCTTATCAAGTTTGTTGATGTTAACCAGAAATGGTCCCAGTACTGAGCCCTGAGGAACACCAGGATGTATCAATCCAAGGTGTACATCCCCTTTCTCATGGCCTCCACATGTCCTCTTTCTTGCCTCTGTTTTGAATAGACAAAATGTCTGAGAAATAAAAGGTGGATGTTTCGACACACGTTTATATTAGGTGGATCCAGAATTGCTGTATGGAAGAAGCAGGCTGGTTGAATTATGTATCTACTACCAATAAAACCAACAAACCCCCACCAGACTTACCCTGTATGATCTTTCCCACCCAACCTTCTGTACGGCTCTGAACTGCTAATCTGAGCCAAGCTAATGTGTGACTCTTCTGAAATTCTTTCAAGGGCAGGAGGAACAAGGCCAGTTCCCCCCAACTGTAAAAGTGACCAGTGGTGTAAGATAGAGGCTGCTTTTTTGACCTTGGATTCACCTTTTTCAGAGCCTTGGAAATTACATCTAGGTTTAGCAGGGTTTGTGTGTCGAGCTCAGGATGTCTGGCTGGGCCAGGATGCACTGGGAGGGGGTTGTGGCGTGAGTGCGTTTTCCATCACTGCGCAAGCCGGTGACTTAAAATCTGTACGTGGGGAGAACTTAAGTGAGGGCTGAGCGTGGAGGGGAGATGTGTTCTGGAGTAATGAATGGAATTGGATGTAGGCGGAGAGCCTGGACTCTGTCTGGGAGAGTAATAAGCAATGAGGAGGCTGCTGGACCCGACCTGACTTTTCAGTGCTGCGCATTCCACATCGCAGACGCTATCTGGCCCCGCGAGTTCCTGCAAGTGCTCCCTTGAAGAAAGAGAATTCCTCCTCTTGCAGCCTGGGCTAGCTCAATAGGAGGTGTTTGAATTTCCTTTTTGTGATTTTCTTCTACCCCAAGTGGCTGGGAGAAATAAAGAGCTCGTAGCTTCCTAAAAATCAGTTTTATTTGGTATGTCTGCTGGTCATAAACGTAGAGCTGCAAAGCTTCGGAGGGGACGAGATGCTTTTCTGTGTGTGGTTTCTGTTTTTGTTTAAAATGGGTCACATGCCCAGGAATGTAGTCAAATTATAATGGTGACTAAGTGCCGGAAAGCATAGAGAAGGGGAGGGAAGGGTGAACAGAAAAAAAAAGGAGCCTGAGGCTATGGAAGGAAGCCTGGGAAAATGAAAATCTGGCCAGGCCCCAGGGCCAGGTTAGAGATTCCTACATCCATTAACAACCACAGGAGATGTTTATTTACAGGGAGCTAGTCTTTGTTTTAAAAATTATAGAGTACCTGAAAATGCCACTTTTGGGTAGTGAGTTAGGGGCACGGTAGGGATGGGAGGAGGGAATTGGTTCTGATCAGGCACCAGTGCCCACCTCTCAAGGATCTTCCCTTCATTCTGTGCATCTGGTAAGACTGGCTGTTGAGAAATCTGTTAAAGGGGGGCAAACTCTTGTAATCTAGTAAGTGGTTCACAACTGCTAGTTACAAAGGATGAGTTCAAGAGTTTCTCCTTTTTTGTACTTCTCTGGGCTTTTCTACCTAAGCAGCTCCACCAAGGATATTGGATACGAGAAAGATGGGAGCTAAAGCTGCCTTTACCCCACTTCCATATTCAACCCTGGACCATGAAAGCAAAACAGATGTTGAACAGCTGCTTGAACTGGGTATGTTAATGTAGTCTCTGAAGAGACCCTGGTCCCAGGTCTCTGTGGTACCTACCTTTTGTCACCTCTTGAGTTGTGTTGATCTTGGTTCGTCTCGGCTTGTGCTGGTAATTTTGATTTGTATCCCAGTAGTGCTTATGAACTGTAGGTCTCTTTCAGTAACTTTGTAAGTAGAAGATTTTCCAGCATGTGGTGGAATTCTTTATCCTTTGGTGAGCAGCTGCAAAAGATAGTCTGTCTTGGGACATGTGTGCATCGGGGGTTATGCAGATGAATTGATTTTGCTTTTAGTTTGAACATATCTTGAGATCTAATTATTGTATCTGGTTATGTGATTGTTAGGCAGGTGAAGGTCTGGAGCAGTTTCTTTAATAGTGTTCTGACTAGATACACTTTTCTGGCTTCCAGTTTTAGTGTTTTCCTGACTAGTGATTCCTCCATCTATTCTTGTATGGCATTGCCTTTATCTTAACTGGCTTGCTTTGGTCTCTGTTAGAAGAATGCTGTCTTGTTTCTCAGTTGTTCTGGTAGCTTCATTCCATATGATCTTGTTTTGATTACATTTGGTCTGAACCTGTGTTGCATTCAGCTCTTGATAAGGCTTGTACACTAGTGATCATCAAGGATGTCTTTCTTTGCTGGTAAGCACCCACACTGCTCAGTGTTCCTTTCTTGTCACCTCCCACAAACATGCTTGCTCTAGTGTAGCTCAGGCACCATCAATGTTTGCCAGTTCATCATTTGTGGAACTAGAGTAAGAGCGTACCTGTGACCAAGTTGAGTGTATTTGTTGTCCTGTTTTCTAATCCCATGTCTCTTTCTCTGTCTGCAGGTTGTCTGGCATTCCAGTGAAGGAAAGGGTGAAAGTATCTCAGAACTGGAGGCATGGACGCTGCCGGAGAGAGACGGTCCTGAAATGGAAATGCGAGCAAGTGACTTCTTTCTCCTCTTCTCTGTTCTGTGTCAGCTGCCATGTGGCCTTGGGTTTGCATCTCTGCCATGAAACAAGATGTTTCCTGCTCTTTGTAATGCATAGGGTCTTACAAGTGATGTCACTGGCCTATTTTGGGTGTTGCTGTCTAGTTGGATGTGTGGTAACTGGAGTTGCAGACTTGCCCTAGGGGTTCACCCTGAGAGTCAAGACTTCATTTCTTAGTAAGAGCTGGAATTTGTCATTCTTCTGATCTGTACAGTTCTCATCAGATTTAGCAATCTTCACTACAGACTCAAACTGTTACATTCCTATCTATTGCTGTATACTGTGACCAGTTTTCTACCTTGCTCTCACAATGACCATACTCCAATCCCAGATGTGGACTTGTGTGCCCTCAAAATGTTTGGTTTGTCTCCCATGCCTTATGCTGGACCCTGATTTGGATGTACAAACCTAAAATACTAGTTGCCATTCTACTACCTCATGCTTCTCTTTCATTAAAAAATTTATATATCTTTAACATTGATGAGAGGAGACAGTTGTTAAATTCATGCTTGCAAAGGTGTGCTCAGTTTTCAAAGCAAACCACAAGGTAGGTCTCTTGTCTGAACAGCACATCTGAATTTTCAGTCTTCACATTATCTGATGGAAAAATGAGAAAGACTATGGTTTGTTAGCTGCTGAAAAACAGGGGCCTGCTACTGAGCTTTCATACCTTTTTGTGCTGTGTAGATTGAAGTGGTGGATAATGTGCCACTGCTTGTCTAAAGTCCTGGGAACAGCTGTAATGAGCAGGGTGATTTTTGGTGCAGGTTGTATACCTGCCTTTGAAGTGCTTGCAACCATCTGTGAAGACAGGCTCTATGGATGTTAGAGATCATTACTAAACCAGCTTCCCAGGTGAGAAGGCAAGGACTGATTTAATGAGGCCACCATCCAAACGTCATCCTCTAATTTTTCATTTGTCCCACTTTGAATTTGTTACTTCTCCTTATGAAAAAGCCATAGAAAAAGGTAAAAAGCTAAACTGTAGCAGGAAGAGAGCCACAGAAACTGGCTGTAGTCTAGGTAAGCTGGATATGCACTTGGTTTTAGAGGACTGCGTAGGAGTGGAGGAAGGAAAGGGAAATCAAAACCCTCCTAAAACCAAAGCTACTGCTCCAAAGATGCCTCTTCTTTTTTCCATGCATATGACCAAGTCCCAGATGACCATTATAACCTATTCTCAACTGCTGTCTGTGTGACTAAAAGCCTGTTAGCAGAGATGAATGCAGGCAAGCAGAAGCCTTCTATCTAATAAGCAGTCTTGTCCTCTTGCTTGTTTCTAGCTCCTCATTGTGCTGTTACGAGATGTGGCTCTGCGTAGTAGCTCTCCTGACGCAGAAAATCATGACCTTGGAGGATGAATGATCTATTAAAAAAACAAAGAGGGAGACAGGTTTTTATGAGAAGCTCCATGCTTTCCAAACAGTTTGTTTCCTGAATAGTTTGAAAACAAAAAAAGCAGCTCTATGGTTTTGCTCAGCATTTGCATGAGTATCGATGTACTTGACAGTGACTGCAGAGCGGAGATGATTCCATGTGTCCATGACACGTAGGACAGAAGTTCATGTCTCTTTGTATATGGCCTTGCCATATCCAGAAAGCATATTTGCTGATTCTCTGGTGGCTGCACAAAAGCAACATTTTGAGAACAGGTTTTGCTGCCTAAGTATGCATTGGAGCCTCTTCTTTTTTCTGAATTTTGTTTTTCTTTCAAGAAGAAATAAGCTTCTTGTCAGGACAGACTTCACACAGACATTGCTTGAATGTCTCCTTCTCTTCTTGGTCTTCCATGAAGTGAATCCTCTTTTCTACTTGTAACTTCAGTCTTCCAAATACCTTGGAACCACTCCTTTAGCTGTCCACTGCTGTTGGCCTAGAACATGTTTGTAGGAACTGCCACGGTCCCATAGATACCAAGGGATAGAAAGGGTGTAAAATCCTCTTCTGAAAGATGAGAAACAGAAATCAAGAGGTTGCTCTGCAGTTGCTTTTTGGCTCAGCAGCAGCAGAGGTGTGAGTGCAGAAAAATGCTTCCTCTATAGGACAAGAGCAAAATTCTTGGGTAGCTTCAGGCTTACCCTGCTGCTTGCCTATCAACATACAGAGAATGCAGCTCCTGTCAATAAAAAGACCTTTGTTATTTGATATGACTGGCTCACCTGCTCAAATGCTTGTGAAATGGTGTCAGCTTTGTGGTCTCAGATGAGCATCAGCAAATAACATGCCAGATCAGCCCTGATTTTGCACCAAGAACTTCATATTGAAGGCTGTGTTGGAAGTACTGGGTGTAGCTCACGCATGCCTGATAGTCTGGTTTCTTTAGAAGCACAAGGCCCATGAAGAGGCATCAGGGAAGCTTAAGTATTTCTTATCTAAACTCACTAGACTTTTGGCCATCTTCTCTTTCAGATATTCCATGCTTGCATTTCCTCAGCTCTTGGTCAGAAAAATGCCAGCAATGTGATCTGCTCTTTGTGTTGCTGGAGAAGCTTCACTTAGCTGTGCTGTTGTATTCAGCTTTGCTTTTGCATGTGCCCGGCACAGCAGCTCCAAAGTCACGGTTTTCTTCAGTGGGTGCTTGCTTTTGTTGATATGTTTACATATGTAATGCATCTGAGTTTTTTTTGTCTTGCTTTCTTCTCACACTACTGTGCCCCCCAACCTGCTGTCTGTTTGCAGTTTGCTGCCCTGGATGGAGCTGGATGGAGAGTATCTCTACCTATCGCAAGCAGAGAACATCCACGCCTACCGGCTCTGCCCAGACGGTGCAGGTTTGCAACGTAACCCTCAGGCTATCTTCTCTGGCCACCAGGAGGATGTATGTCGCTTTGTTCTTGTCAACTCCCACATCGTCAGTGGAGGGGGTAAGTTGAGTGAATGAAAGAGGCAAGGAGCGTGGCAATGAAGTTGGAAAGGTTTTGTGCAACTCCAGCCCAGAGCAGAGACAGCTATCTTGCTGTATGGTGTCCTCATACTTGGATGTGTTCTGCTGCTGAAAAAAGCTTCTGTTACAGCAGTGGAGGAGCTGAGTCTCATGCTGTTGGTCTCATAAAGTATATTTTGCTCTTTTGAACTTGTGTAGATATCCACAGGATGGTTGAATCAGGATTGACTGATCAGGCAGTCCTGACTGATGTTGCAGCTTTAATTTCTTTCACTGTTAGAGTCAGGGTAGCTAGACTTTGTTCTAATATTCAGAACTGCTGGTTAACTTGGACTACAGTGGTGCACAAAGCTTTCTAGAGACAAGTGTATGTCCTGAGATAATTGTGGAGAGAAGGAAAACTGCCAAGCATTCCAGCACCACACACACTTCTCCAATTAACTTAGTGTTTGAATGGCCTTTTTCAATTGCAGCAGCTGACAGAACTTATAAAGCAACTTACAAAGTTTCTGCTATTAATATACACAACACTTCAGTATAGAATCAGGAGATGCAAGCGTGGCTGCTTGCCCTGGATATCTTGAAACTCTCCCCTGTGGACTGTAGACCAAAATTCAGGTGAAAATGAAAGCATACATTTAAATTTTCAGTAACCATATTGGCTGAAAAAAAGTCTAAATGCCTTTGTAGCTAATTCAAAGCAGGATGTTCTTTATGGCTGCTTTGAAATGAATGAAAAGTTGAAGCTTGGGCATGGGTGAGAATGATCACTCACTTGTTCCCTTACACAGCCATTCAGCATCCAGCCAGGAGTCTGGCAAGCTCAAAGCCATAGGAGGAGGAATGGATGCTCTGGTAGTTTCTGCAGCTTAAAGTGAAGGGTGCAAAGACAGCCAGCAGAGAAGGCTTTGGCTGGCCTCATGTCAGGTTGCAAGAGAATGGGGCATGTGCGAGGAGTGGAGGGTTAATAGTGCTGCATGAATCTCAGCTCCCATGAGAGATCAGTCCTCCTTTTTTTGTGGCACTCCTAAGCATGAATGAAGGGTCCGTGTCCAATGGAGTTGCACCTGATAGCGACTCCCTGTCTGGGGATTTGTTTTTCAGAGATGGAAGTATTGTCCTTCACAAGATCCATGGCTCCTATAGCGTCAAGTTCTCTGCACATGAACAGGAGGTGAGCTGTGTGGATTTCCAAGGTGGCCTCATTGTCAGCGGCTCCCGGGATAGAACAGCGAAGGTGAGCGGTGATATTCCAGCAGGTGCTGCTGCAGAGGTGACCTCAGACATCTTGTACCATGAATGCTGAAGTGTCAGCAGAACTGTTAGGAGCCCTGTCTTGTATGTGTGCAGGAGGAGCACTGGCTGTCTTGGTGTAGGCTCATGTCTCTGAAAAGAAACTTGCTGTGCCAGGCAGTACCTTATGGCATCAGCTGCTGGATTAAACCAGGAAGTCCAGAAGGCAGCATCTGATCTAACACTGTAGTCAAGATCCATACCAGATTGAAATTTGATGTATCTCAAGCATGTCCTTGTTTTGTGATGCAGGGCTGCTTCACTTGCTCTCTGTTGTCTATATGATCCCTTTAAGGGGCAGCAGATCTTTTCCGAATCTGTGGGGCTGTGGTTTGGTTTAGTTTAGTTATTTGTGGGTTTTGGTACGGTGTTTTTTTGTTTGTTTGTTTTGGTTGTTGGTTTGCAAATCAGGAGTGAAGTTAGATTATGAATCCTGTTAGCTCCCATTTGTCTCTTCCATCTGGCATTGCTGAATCCTGCCACATAATTCCTGATTATTTGTTCTTGAAGCAGGACCTTGCTGGTTTTTAAATTATTGTTTTAAAAATGCTTTAGTCCCTCTGGATCTGGCTGGCAGTGCTGCATTCCTAAATGGACCTAAGAAAGTTGTTCTCCTGAACTGTAACTGGCCCTGTTTTAGTACTTGAGGAAACTCCGAGTAGGTGTTTAACCATTGTCCTGTTAGCATGATGCAGTACCTGTAGCATCTTCACAACCACTGCTCTTGGTCCCAAGTGCATATTACAGAGTGTTAATGGAGATAAGAGGCAAAACTGCCATTTCTGTTTTGTGGGAGGGGAAGTTTCAAGGTTTTATAGGAGGAGTGTGGTAATGTGTAAACATCTGATGGGCTGCTGAGCCACACACATTACACTATCTGTTCTCATTGATTCCCCTATATAGGTGTACTCCTGCATAAGATCACTCCCAGTAGAGCAGTGTTCAGATCCAAAGGGCACTGCTGGGGATACTGCTTGCCTCCTGGGAGACAAGGCCTTGATGCTGCTTTGTCTCACACTTTAGCAAGGCTACTCCTCTCTGTTCTGTGGAGCCTCTTTGCTGGGAGAGTGCCTTATTGCTGCTTGCTTGGCAGCCTGAGGACAGACCTCCCTGACCTTGAGAATAAATTCCTGAATGCCAGAGGGGAATTTAAGGCTGTTTTTCTTGGAGATAGTGTGAGATCTTACCCACCCAGTGCTCCCCACAGTATAGGCTCTAGGGATGTTCACCTCTTATTTTTTTATCATCTCTTTTGTAGGCTGCCGTGTTTGCGTGAATGAGACTCTTGGAGGATGGAAGGGAATCCCTACCAGCCTTTTAGAGGGGCTCTAAGTGTCTAAGCTATTGAGGGCTCTGCTGAGTGTTGATTAGGACTAAGCCCTGAAGAGCTGCTAATGTACATTCTTGTGTGATAGGCAGCAGATAGTGTTCTCTGAGCAATATTTTTAACCTGTAGGAGATAGGGATGCCTTAAAAGAGTTAAGCTTTTCTGCTGCTTCTGCTGACAGTAGGTGCTAAATTCCCCACTGACAAGAATAGCCTGCAATCTTGGGCATTATCAACAAACAAACAAATAGGGCACTCCCATCTTTGAAATCTTGAAGTGAAACGTTGGGGGTGGGTTACAGAGACCTGAGGGGCTAAAATACCGTTGGCCAAGAATGAAGGCAAGGTGGAGAAAAAGAAGGCCACAAGTAGAGGCCCCAGCAAGAATCTAGTGGGCTAGGAACAAAGGTGGGGAGCTGGTGGAAAGGGATGTGCATTTATGCACTGGTGAGAGAGGGAAGAGATTCTCTCAGGTTGTCAGTGAGCCAAGGAGGGGCCTATTTGAAAATAGCCTGGGGTACACTTAAGAAATGTGGCTGAAAGGGAATGGGTTTATAAAAAGCATTTTACAGGATAGCAAGTGATTAATTTTATAGATCTGAATGGAAAAAATTCAGGAAAATCTCCCTCCAGTGCTCAAGAGAACAGCAGTGATTTGAACAAATACAGTTTCTTCTTTATTTAACTACAGAAGACAGGTTTCTGTGGGTGCTGCCCTGGAGATCATGTGGTGATGGGGTGCTCTCTCTGTTACCAGCGGGATGGAAGGTCATCCTCATCAACTGAACCTTTGTGTAACTTCAAAGTGCCTTTTTTTTTCCTGCCAGTGATTGAAGGTTCTTCTCTTTTAAAATAAATAATGGGAATTCAGGGAGAGGATCTTGGCAAAGTATCACAGTATCACAGTATAACCAAGGTCGGAAGAGACCCCAAGGATCATCAAGTCCAACCTGTCCCAACAGACCTCACAACTAGACCATAGCACCAAGTGCCATGTCCAATCTCCCCTTGAACACCTCCAGGGACGGCGACTCCACCACCTCCCTGGGCAGCCCATTCCAATGACAAATGACTCACTCAGTGAAGAACGTTTTCCTCACCTCGAGTCTAAACCTCCCCTGGCACAGCTTGAGACTGTGTCCCCTTGTTCTGGTGCTGGTTGCCTGGGAGAAGAGACCAACCCCTTCCTGTCTACAACCACCTTTCAGGTAGTTGTAGAGGGCAATGAGGTCACCCCTGATCCTTCTCTTCTCCAGGCTAAACAATCCCAGCTCCCTCAGCCTCTCCTCATAGGGCTTGTTCTCAAGGCCTCTCACCAGCCTTGTTGCCCTTCTCTGGACACGTTCAAGTGTCTCGATGTCCTTCTTAAACTGAGGGGCCCAGAACTGGACACAGTACTCAAGGTGCGACCTAACCAATGCAGAGTACAGGGGCACAATGACCTCCCTGCTCCTGCTGGCCACACTATTCCTAATACAGGCCAGGATGCCATTGGCCCTCTTGGCCACCTGGGCACACTGCTGGCTCATGTTTAAGCAGGTGTCAATCAGCACCCCCAGGTCCCTCTCTGTTTGGCAGCTCTCCAGCCACTCCGACCCCAGCCTGTAGCTCTGCATGGGGTTGCCGTGGCCAAAGTGCAGCACCCGGCACTTGGACTTGTTAAATGCCATGCCATTAGACTGTGCCCATCTGTCCATAAAGGTGAGCATGGTAGTCTGGGCAGCTCTTCCAGCACAGCAATAGCAGCATGCATCCTACCTTCTGCACTTTGTGGGTGATGTGGCGTAACAATCATCTCTCTCCGTAGGTTTGGTCCCTGTCCGCCGACAGAGTTGGGCAGTGTCTACATACAGTGCAGACAGAGGATCGAGTGTGGTCCATTGCGATCAGCCCGTTATTAAGGTAATTGAGATCACTTTCTTCCCAATTTCCAACCGACAGAAGTAAAGGATTTGGATAGATTATGTCTGCAGATCCCTCCAAGGCACCAGCATGACACTTCAGGGATTTGATTTGGGTGGAGGCTGGTAAGGTGCTCTAGCCTGAAGCAGGAGCTCAAGGAAGACCACGTGGTCATTGTTCCTTGTAACAGTGATCTGCTCATAAAGAAGCTGTAAGAATGGCCCTAGGTTCCTGTTGCTGTCTCAGGTGGGACCTGTTAGTTCTTACGTGCAGAGCGAACTCTCTGGCTTGCTAATTGTAAGTGACGAGCTGGATCCTCTCGAGGTGTTCTGTACTGAAAAGATGCCAGCTTGTATTCTCATTCTCTGTCAGAAGAGATGCCAAGCAAAAAGGTTGCTGCTTAGGATCTGTATGCTGTGATGAGAGCTTGATTTTCTTTGAACATGCTAATCTGGGAAAGGTGTGAGCTGATTTCAGCGATGAGGTTTTCCAGTCTTTATTGCCCGTAGCCCTGGACATAATGTTACCACAACTTCAGCATGAGAGGCAAGGGCAGTAGCTACACCAGAGTCTTATGGAGTGGTTTTTTGATGTGCTTTTGTTCTTGAGGAAGTGAAGATCTGAGAAACTTAAACTCTTGCTGTTAAAATCTTACGCTCAGTAGCAACAGTCTGCCTCTTGGTTCACTGCTGGTCTGCTGCATGCAAAAGAGATTTTTCCTCAAGGAAGAGCTGCTTGTTGCTGCCCATGTGATGTCTGCAACTAGTGAGTTTTAGGCCTATGCAAAACTAAAATACTTCCCACAACTACTGTCCTCATTAGATTCCTGAGCTTGTTTTGCAGGCAGCAGAAACTTAGTCATATGGAGCTAATGGTGTTATCAGGGAAATGACCCTCAAGGCCTGCTATGATTTTGTCATTCCCTCATCCCATTGCTCAGAGTGTTTTGAAACAGGGTTTTTGAAGTGCCATGTTCCTTAATGCTGCTGCAAGCTGCTAAATAGAAGCCCTTTGCTGTCTTCTGTGCTGCAAGGGCCCTTTTTTAGCAGATAGGCTCTGGCTCTAGCACCATGGCTGGTTAGAGCTCAGTGGCATGCTGCTTCCTACTCCTAAGTGATGACCTACTGAGATGGCCTCTTGTCAGGACAGCGTTCTTCTCCCTGATATGCACGCTTGTGCACGCTCTCTGTCACAATATTTACCCACAGTCTTCCCACCCCCCACCCCCTTTCTTCCCTGCAGGATGATAAATGGGAGGCAGTAGAACAGCTTCCCCCCCACCAAGTGGGCTTAAATTGTGCACTCGCATTATTTTTATGAGGCTGTGGACTATACCGGCCTCCCCCGCTAGCCTCCTGTACTGTGCCCCTCTTTACCCCTCCGTTTTTTGGGGGGGGGGGGGTGTGTGGAAAATTAGAGCCAATTAGCCACGTCATTAATTCTTCAATTTGACGGCTGATATAGCAGGGCCTGAAACACACTGCTGACCTCCTATAATGGGAACCCTGCTCCTTAACATATTGACGGCGGGAGAAGTTAATTAAAATTCCACAGAGAGAAGGTGTCGGCTAACCTATAAACCTGTCGCTTCTCAGAACAAATCACAGCTATCCTAGCAGAGGGTGAGGATCAGAGCAGGAGGGCATGTGGTGGGGGAGGGCCAGGGCAAGGAGCAGGGGGCAGGGGAGATGAATTTTTCACTAATAGGTTTTTATTGCTTGCTGTCTAATGAGGGTGAGTATCAAAAAAGGTAATATCTGGTTTCTGGCAAGGTCTGTTTCGGGGAGCTCTGTGGTTTCTGTTGTACTTGCAGGAGCCCATATTTCAGCCACGTGTATTCCCTGTGCTCCTTATGCACTTGTGTGAAACTTCTCCTCCCTTGCAGTCCCCATCCTTCTTTCCAGAGCTTGGATACACAACCTCAGTGAGGCTGAACGTGGCCTATAACCTCCACTTCCTCCTAAACATTTGACTTGCCCTATTGACTCTCTCATCTCGCTTGTGCTCCTCCATAAGACTGGATGGTTCTGGTGTAGAACTGCTGTACAACTGGGCTTCATCCACCGAAGTATTTTTGCCCATCATTGCTGAGGACCCACTAGCTGTCTCTACTATGGACACATAGAGCTTGGTAACAGCTCAAAGCAATTGTATTTGGTGGGGTAGGAGGATGGAGGGCTGTTCTACTTCTAACCATTCAAAAGCACTTTGGAGAGGCTGCAGTTTCCTGACATGGAGATTTTCCAGAAGTAAGACTCTCTAGAGTAGTCAGAGTTGTATACTTACTGAACCTCAGCTGTTAATGGGCAAATCTGAAACTTCCCGTTTTGCTTTTCAGTGAAATCTCCCTCTGTGAAGCTTCTTTAGAAAGTCCCATGTGCTCCTGACCCGCAGCTGAGTTTTCTGCCGTAGTCCAGCTCTGCTGTACTGCTTCTCTAATGGACAGAGCCTGTACACCCCAGTTAAACTTCAGAGACTTGTGCTCTTAAATTGCAGCTCCCCTGTATTCAGGTGTCTTTCTTGGGTATTGTACTTTGATGTGTCCACAGTTTCCCTGTGTCCCTACATAGACCCTCCTGCAGTTGTGCTGAGCTGGACAGGAGACTTCCTTGCTCTTCATGTAGTCATGTCAGGCTGGATGTTTGGAGGATCTGCAGACAGAATGGTCCCTGCAAGGGAAATTAAGTAGGGTAAAACCAGTAGCAAGCGTACTGGAGCTTTTCTTACTGTGCAGAGAACTGTGCTTCGTATAACCTTTTCAGCCTTGAAAGTGCCTTCACATCCACTTGTTATTGGAGCTTTATTGCTCTGGAGATCCTTAACAGTACCCTGCAGGATAGTGGGGATGGAGAGGAAGTTGTTTCTTCTGGCTTTTCATCAGGTCTTCTGCTTAGATGTGCTAGTTGATGTATTTGTAACAGTAGGCTCCACATTGCCTCTCAAGGACTAGATAGGAGTCTGAGAGAATCCTTAAAATGGGGTGTCTCAGCTTGCTCCAGCAATGTTTTAATTGGTCTCCAAAGCTGCACTTCTCCATGGATTGGTAAAACACTGCACTTAGAGAGGCTATGTACTCTCAACCATGTTTCTTTGCTGCTTCTAATCCCCTTCCTCCCAAGTTCATTTGCCTTTTGAACTCCACATCGTGCAGATGTTAGTTTCATTTACCGGTGCTTACTGCAGTGACTTGTGTGCTCAGGGACCAAGGCAAGCCTGAGTGCAGTGGACCAGTTCAAATGTGCAAAGTGAGACAAACCCAGGGGTTTCTAGTGGAAGGTGGCATCACCTTCATGCTTTGTAATTCCCTGAGGTGGCAGCAGCCAGGGAAGAGAAGTGACCGCTGTACACTGTATAACTTGAGGAGTAGGTTTATAGAGAAAACGAGGTCCAGCTGCCTGGCATTTATGGATGCAGAGACCTATGATATGTGTTGCACTACTGAAATGTTTATTTAGAGAAAAATTTGTTGTCTATGTTTTGCTATTTTGTGTTTTCCCCCCTAATAATAGAGAAGCTTGTAAACTGGAGCTTGAAGCTTGCTACAGGCTGGGGTCAGAGTAGCTGGAGAGCGGCCAGGCAGAGAGGGACCTTGGCTGAACATGAGCCTGCAGTGTGCCCAGGCAGCGAAGAAGGCCAATGGCATCCTGGCCTGCATCAGGAACGGTGTGGCCAGCAGGAGCAGGGAGGTCATTCTGCCCCTGTACGCTGCACTGCTTAGGGCGCACCTTGAATCCTGTGTCCAGTTCTGGGTCCCTCAGTTTAGGAAGGATGTTGACTTGCTGGAACGTGTCCAGAGAAGGGCAACGAAGTTGGTGAGGGGTTTGGAACACAAGCCCTATGAGGAGAGGCTGAGGGAGCTGGGGTTGCTTAGCCTGGAGAAGAGGAGACTGAGGGGTGACCTTATTGCTCTCTACAACTACCTGAAGGGAGGTTGTAGCCAGGCAGAGGTTGGTCTCTTCTCCCAGGCAGCTAGCACCAGAACAAGAGGACACAATCTGAAGCTGTGCCAGGGCAGGTTTAGGCTGGACGTTAGGAGGAAGTTCTATACAGAGAGAGTGATTGCCCATTGGAATGGGCTGCCTGGGGAGGTGGTGGAGTCACCTTCATTGGAGGTGTTCAGGAAGAGGCTTGATGGGGTGATTGGTGTCATGGTTTAGTTGTTTAGGTGGGTTGGATTGGTTGATGGGTTGGACACGATGATCTTGAAGGTCTCTTTCAACCTGGTGTAGTGTATTGTATTGTGTTGTATTGGAGGGAAAAGGGAAAATGAACTTCGATGTGAACATTCATTATTAATCTTGTATTCAGAAATTCTTTGGTGTTGTATTTAAAAAACCCACTCACATCTAGGGTGCCTTCTCCTACTTGATATGACCATTGGACCACTGGGCATTTACTATAAAGAATTAAAAATATTTGTTATGAGAGTTGGTCTTCCCATGGTGTACTTGAAGTCTGTTAGGTTTCAAAGCAAGAAAAGAGATGATGGAGGCAAAAAAAATTGCTTTGAGCATGCATCTATAGATAGAGAGCTAGGAAGCCTTTGATGCAATATCAGGCACCTGTAATGTGCCCTGTTGCAGCAGAGATGTGTATAAATATGCAGGTTTATTGCAGAGAGGAGGGAAGTTTGTATTAAAGACTGGCTATCTGCACTGAATGTCTACTGTAAAGGAAAATGATTACTTCTGTGAGCAATTGAAATTAAAAAAGCCAGGCTTGGTCCATCTCTTCTGTTTATGCAGTGTTGCAGTTGAGACCTGACTCCTCTATTTTAATATGCTAGCTTGAATCTCTGTTCACCTAACAGCTTTTGCCATGGAATATTATGGGGAATTAATAGCTGGGAAGACCTCTGCCCCTGTGGACAACCTCAGACAAATTATAAAACATACCCGAAACTTGTTGGGAAAGGAAGGAAGAGAAGGCTTACTGACAGGTAACTTGACTGCATGGGCTTCTCTTCCACTGGGAGCAGTCAAAATACAATACAATACAATACAATACAACAAACCAGGTTGGAAGAGACCTTCAAGATCATCGCGTCCAACCCATCAAACAACTAGATCATGTCACCAAGCACCCCATCAAGTCTCCTCCTGAACACCTCCAATGACGGTGACTCCACCACCTCCCCAGGCAGCCCATTCCAATGGGCAATCACTCTCTCTGTATAGAACTTCCTCCTAACGTCCAGTCTAAACCTGCCTTGCCGCAGCTTCAGACTGTGTCCTCTTGTTCTGCTGCTGGCTGCCTGGGAGAAGAGACCAACCTCCACCTGTCTACAGCCTCCCTTCAGGTAGTTGTAGAGAGCAATAAGGTCACCCCTCAGTCTCCTCTTCTCCAGGCTAAGCAACCCCAGCTCCCTCAGTCTCTCTTCATAGGGCTTGTGTTCCAAACCCTCACCAACTTCGTTGCCCTTCTCTGGACACGTTCCAGCAAGTCAACATCCTTCCTAAACTGAGGGACCCAGAACTGGACACAGGATTCAAGGTGCGCCCTAAGCAGTGCAGCGTACAGGGGCAGAATGACCTCCCTGCTCCTGCTGGCCACACTGTTCCTGATGCAGGCCAGGATGCCATTGGCCCTCTTGGCTGCCTGGGCACACTGCAGGCTCATGTTCAGCCTCCCATCAACCAGCACCCCCAGGTCCCTCTCTGCCTGGCCGCTCTCCAGCCACTCTGACCCCAGCCTGTAGCACTGCCTGGGGTTGGTGTGGCCAATGTGCAGAACCCGGCACTTGGATGTGTTCAGTCTCATGCCATTGGACTCTGCCCATCTGTCCAGCCTGTCGAGGTCCCTCTGCAAAGCCTCTCTGCCCTCCAGCAGATCAACTCCTGCCCCCAGCTTGGTGTCGTCCGCAAATTTACTGATGATGGACTCAATGCCCTCATCCAGATCATCAATAAAGATGTTGAAGAGCATGGGGCCCAGCACTGATTCATTTGATGATGATCAAAAAATGATTCATTTTTTTCTCATTAATGGTTATCTGGAAACTTTTGTGCAAGCGAAACATTCTCATCTTCAGATTACATTAGAGCAAAACAACCCACTTGAGCCAGAGCAACTTTGCAGTGGTTTTAACTGTACAGTTGAAACCCTAACGTGCAGCAGTTAAAGCATTTGATAATGCTCCCCCCCCTCATTTCTTGCTCCATTTCTATCAGCAGATATCCCCTACTGCATATCAAGATGAGCTGTTGGCTGTAGTAGCGCTCTGTTGTGACCTGTTGTGTTTGCAGGGCTAACCTCTCCCAGTCTGCTAGGACTTGGGACAAATAACCAGGTTTTATTCCGGTTTGTGCATTGCTAGCAAAAGAGCAGGCAGCAATAGCTCTGCTGTCCTTGGGGATCTCCACAGAGCCTGGTTGGTTTGAATAATTGAGAGGGTCTCTGACCTGCATCTGTTTCTTAAGCAGGGGCAGGAAGAACCTGCTCAACTGTGCGATCCCAGGGCGGACTTGCAGAGTCAGTGGTGGTGTTAACTACCATCTCTTACTGACCTCAGAGAGTGATCTGGATGTGGATTTCTAGATACATGCAATAGTCATAACTGACTTGGTGCTCTTTCACCCCAAAGCTGAAGAGCAGGAAATGAGTATCAGTTTCTCCCCTCTGGAGCTAGAATGACACCTGTGTCTTATCCATGTGCCCTGATTGTTCCCTTGATGTTGGGAGGAAGAAGAATTTGTTTTACCTTCTTTAATTGTGTGATAATGACTCTATTTGGCCTTCTTCACATGGCTGAACACATGAACACGTCCCTTTTCCTTCTCCTCCAGAAACAAATGTGTATACAAATCAAGTTGCAAAACTGCAGCTTACCATTGTTTGCTTTCTTTCCTGTGCCCTCTAAAGCTCACACAACTGATGACATAGTTCCTTTTTGTCACTTTTGGCCAATACTCTAATGTGTATATTTTCTGTGACTGTGAATTGGCTCACTAGTGGTGGTGGGCAGGTGTGCAGGTTTTGGGAGGCAATAGCTAACCAAGTTGGAACCCAGAGACATCTGTTTCTAATCTTGTGGAGCTGTGTTGCCTATTGAAATTTTTTTTCTTTTCTAATTTTTCTCCCCCTGAAGTTTTTTTCTTATCCTTCCTCTCGCTTGAGGGTAGATTCTGTCTCAGAAAGCTTGGGGGAAGTACTGTTTAGTTTGCACAGGATAATCCATGTCTGTTTAATTGATGTGACAGAAGAAATTCAGTTGAGGGGGCTGGCTTGAGGTTTCTATTTCCACTTTGTGATCATTTTCTTCTTTGCTTTTTAAATTTGTGGAGGGAGAAGGCAACTTCACCAGACCTTGGCTGCTGTTTACCTTTGCTTGACTGTGCAGCGTGCCTTTGTTTTTCCACCTTTGATCAGTGTCCTGCCAACAGATAATTTAGCAATTGCATCCCAGGGTGGAAGTGTGGAGTTAATGTTAAAATTAGTTGGCTTTTTTTTTCCCCCCTTTCCTAACTTCTTTGGCTGATGGAGCAGAGAAGGGGAGAGGGGAGGTGAAAGGGGCCATAAATTCTAGACCTGATGATTCTGCTTCTTGTAGAGAAATGAAAGCCTCTGATGTCTCTTCAGCACTTTCATTAACATTTAAATTAAGGGTTTGTTTTTCAGGCTGCTTGTGTAGCAGCTTGACACACGGAGTCTGTTCTCTCTTTTTCTTCTTTTTTAGCTTGCAAATTGGTGTACAATAGTAATCACTGCCATTTTATTTTTTTCTGATCTCTCAGGAGGGCAGCGACCTGACAAGCAGTACTAGAGGTTCAAAGAGAATCAGAAACAGAGTGCAAAGGTAGATGGGTAGGAGGATGCCAGGTTTCACTCCTACAATTAGAGCGGTGTCTGTTCCCTCCCCCGAGTTTCAAAGGGCTGCTTTTGGGCGTGGGAGGGGCAGAGAGGGACAGAGAGGGATGGACCTTTCTTGCATGGTGAGAGCCCCAGGTGCAGATGCCTCTAACCAGACTCAGGATGTGAGCCCATGCCCTGAGGTGGTAAGTGGAGCTGTAGTGTCCTAAGATAGCAGCCTAACCCCTCTAAAGTTGATTCATTCTGAGGACAGCAGGACCCTGGTCTGCTGTCAAACTGGCATTCGAAAGGAGGGCAATAGTGGAGGATACTGCCCTGAAGTAAGAAACTGGTCTCCTTTTCTGTGCTGCAGTGCTGAAGTCATGTCTGCTCTGAGCATTGCATCTTACTGTAAGGGTAGAGGAGGTAGCTGGTTTGGAGTGTCTGTTTGGATCTTGGTTTACAATAATCTAAACCAGGCTATGCTGTGCTGTAGCTAAATAATTTCTGGTGTAGGAGCTGGCTGGTTCAGCATCAAGAAGGAAAAGCTTCAACAAATGTGTAAGAGCAAAGGAACAAGGGCATGGCGCCGACTTGCATTGGAGAAGCAGTATAACAGGATTTGTGTAAACACATGACTCTCTGTCCCAAAGTTCTTTTGGAGTCTTCCACTTGCCATCTCCCACTCAGCTGATCGTCACTGGCAAGCTGCACTTCTGAGAGGAGTAGGAGAACTTTGAAAAGCACTGAAGCGGTGTCTTTCATGAGCTGAATGTATATAAAAGGCAGAGAAAAATGAGCCAACACATGAGCAAATGTTTAGCATAATGAAACCCACAGCTTGGTTGCTGTGACTGTCAACACTGTTTGTACCTTCACTCCACCACTACCTCATATTTCCTTGGCTTTTGCTAAGAGCTTGATCCAGATGGGATACGAAGGATGCCAACAGGATGTGAGCAGCAATCTGGCAGTAGGATTGGGAAGAATATTCTCTGTATAGTGGTAGGATACCACTTGAAGTTTCTACTTGATGATCTGGATTGATGATCTGGATGAGGGCATTGAGTCCATCATCAGTAAATTTGCAGATGACACCAAGCTGGGGGCAGGAGTTGATCTGCTGGAGGGCAGAGAGGCTTTGCAGAGAGACCTCGACAGGCTGGACAGATGGGCAGAGTCCAATGGCATGAGATTTAACACATCCAAGTGCCGGGTTCTGCACATTGGCCACAACAACCCCAGGCAGCGCTACAGGCTGGGGTCAGAGTGGCTGGAGAGCGGCCAGGCTGAGAGGGACCTGGGGGTGCTGGTTGATGGTAGGCTGAACATGAGCCAGCAGTGTGCCCAGGCAGCCAAGAGGGCCAACCGCATCCTGGCCTGCATTAGGAATAGTATGGCCAGCAGGAGCAGGGAGGTCACTGTGCCCCTGTACTCTGCTTTGGTTAGGCCGCACCTTGAGTACTGTGTCCAGTTCTGGGCCCCTCAGTTTAAGAAGGACATTGAGACACTTGAACGTGTCCAGAGAAGGGCAACAAGGCTGGTGAGAGGCCTTGAGCACAAGCCCTATGAGGAGAGGCTGAGGGAGCTGGGGCTGTTTCGCCTGGAGAAGAGGAGGCTCAGGGGCGACCTCATTGCTCTCTACAACTACCTGAAGGGTGGTTGTAGCCAGGAAGGGGTTGGCCTCTTCTCCCTAGCAACCAGCACCAGAACAAGGGGACACAGTCTCAAGCTGCACCAGGGGAAGTTTAGGCTCGAGGTGAGGAGAAAGTTCTTCACCGAGAGAGTGATTCGTCATTGGAATGGGCTGCCCGGGGAGGTGGTTGAGTCTCCGTCCCTGGAGGCGTTCAGGAGGGGACTGGATGTGGCACTTGGTGCCATGGTCTAGTTGTGAGGTTGTGGTGGCAGGTTGGACTCGATGATCTTCGAGGTCTCTTCCAACCTTGGTTATTCTATTCTATTCTATTCTATTCTATTCTACTTCTTCAAGATTGGTCTTGTGTGTGCCAGTGATGGCTGGCCTATATATGCTGATAAAGCCTCCTATATACACTCATAAATGTTTATGTTTTGGGAGTTTTGATGATTTTTTTTGTGGTTTAAGGTATTTCCCCTCCCTTTTGGTGTGAACTACAACAGACTGCAGTCTGTCAGTTCTTGTGTCACTGTTGTCAGGTCGTCTTAACTGTTCTGTAATTGAGTGTATGGTGATGACTTTCAGATAGCGAGCATACAGAAAAACATTTCAGGGGTGGATCATCTTGTCCATATTCCAAGTGCTCTGGAGCTGTGTGATGGGATGTGCTTCTCTGACCCATGCTCTGTGTTTTGTACCACCCATCTGATTGCTTTGTGGCTGCAGGTGAGCACTAACACCTCTCTGAGAGATTTTTGTGTAGTCCTAAGAACTATCACCATCAACATCCTCTTGTTATCTTCGTCCCGTACAATGTAAGGGGAATTCAAAATGTCTGGCCTGCACTGCAGGCGTCCATCCACTCTTGCAGGTGCTTCAGCTTTTGGAGGTTCATAGATTCATGCCCACTGAGCTTTTCTTCTCCAGGGCCCAGTGTTGGATGGTGCTGGTGAAACCCACAGCCTATACTAGCCAAAGCTGTTGTGCATGAGAAAGGGGATGCTTGGTACTTGCCACATAGAGTCCTTGATTGTGACTTCTGAGCCACTTCCAGCATTGCTTGGTGTGTAACTTTTCCACGAGGAAAGCTTTTAACCAAAGCTCTCCTGAGGCTGAATGCCAGCATGGGGCCCAGTTTCACTACCCCAATGGTACTTGGGGCAAGTGTGCCATGGCACTAACTGGGGTAACTCCTCCTAAATTCTCTTTAGAAGCTCCACTGTATTTGTGGGTGGGGAGGGTGGGGGGATGCCTGCCCTCCCACCTTCCCCCTTGTTGTCTCAAAAGGCCCTGGTGCATCTTTGATTAGGTGTAGGTCAAAAGAATTTCCACATCGTGACCTTAATAACTGGGGTTGATTGGCAGGCGGTCTGTGGAGAGGGAGCAGCCTGTCCCTTTCATCTCCCTTGGTGCCATGCTGGGACAATGGGCCAGCATATTTTCCTTGTTGTTCCTCATTTGAAAAGGGTCTGGTATCTCTACTAGGTACCTGTGACATGGGGGTCTTGATTGGGGTCTCATAAAGGGCCCCGTCAGTATGTCCAAAGGCCAGGAATACAAAGGCGATCAGTGGGTGGGGGTCTCAGCTGACCACTGAAGAAGGGAGGGGAGGGTCCTGGAAGCAGTGGAGGGAGAAGCAACCCCTGATGGGAGACCTTAAAGGGGGGTGGGGGTGGAGGAGGCGGCCCATTTTTGTCCCGAACTCATCAAGCACATCTGCAGAATTGTCCCAGCCGCTGCCTCCCAGTTTCAAAAGAAAATGATCGTTTGATAAACCGTCCTGATTCACCACTTTCTCACAAGGGAGGGAGACCCACCTTTGACCTCTATGATTTCACATTGGGCCCAGCTCCCCACCATCAAATTGCTGGAGAAACTTTGAAATGCATCCCTTGCGTTCCCTCTCCTCTCTCTCTTTCCCTTTACTTCTTCCCCCTTCCTTTTTTTTTTTTTTTTTTTCTTTTTTCTTTTTTTTTTTTTTTTTCTTTTTTTTTTTTCTTTTTTTTTTTTTTCTTTCTTTTTTTTCTTTCTTCTTTTTTCTTTCTTCTTTTTTCTTTCTTCTTTTTTCTTTCTTCTTTTTTCTTTCTTCTTTTTTCTTTCTTCTTTTTTCTTTCTTCTTTTTTCTTTCTTCTTTTTTTCTTTCTTCTTTTTTCTTTCTCCTTTTTTCTTTCTCCTTTTTTCTTTCTCCTTTTTTCTTTCTCCTTTTTTCTTTCTCCTTTTTTCTTTCTCCTTTTTTCTTTCTCCTTTTTTCTTTCTCCTTTTTTCTTTCTCCTTTTTTCTTTCTCCTTTTTTCTTTCTCTTTTTTTCTTTCTCCTTTTTTCTTTCTCCTTTTTTCTTTCTCCTTTTTTCTTTCTCCTTTTTTCTTTCTCCTTTTTTCTTTCTCCTTTTTTCTTTCTCCTTTTTTCTTTCTCCTTTTTTCTTTCTCCTTTTTTCTTTCTCCTTTTTTCTTTCTCCTTTTTCTTTCTCCTTTTTTCTTTCTCTTTTTTTTTTTCTTTCTCCTTTTTTCTTTCTCCTTTTTTCTTTCTCCTTTTTTTCTTTCTCCTTTTTTCTTTCTCCTTTTTTTCTTTCTCCTTTTTCTTTCTCCTTTTTTCTTTCTCCTTTTTTCTTTCTCCTTTTTTCTTTCTCCTTTTTTCTTTCTCCTTTTTCTTTCTCCTTTTTTCTTTCTCCTTTTTTCTTTCTCCTTTTTTCTTTCTCCTTTTTTCTTTCTCCTTTTTTCTTTCTCCTTTTTTCTTTCTCCTTTTTTCTTTCTCCTTTTTTCTTTCTCCTTTTTTCTTTCTCCTTTTTTCTTTCTCCTTTTTTTCTTTCTCCTTTTTTCTTTCTCCTTTTTTCTTTCTCCTTTTTTCTTTCTCCTTTTTCTTTCTCCTTTTTCTTTCTCCTTTTTTCTTTCTCCTTTTTTCTTTCTCCTTTTTTCTTTCTCCTTTTTTCTTTCTCCTTTTTTCTTTCTCCTTTTTTCTTTCTCCTTTTTTCTTTCTCCTTTTTTCTTTCTCCTTTTTTCTTTCTCCTTTTTTCTTTCTCCTTTTTTCTTTCTCCTTTTTTCTTTCTCCTTTTTTCTTTCTCCTTTTTTCTTTCTCCTTTTTTCTTTCTCCTTTTTTCTTTCTCCTTTTTTCTTTCTCCTTTTTTCTTTCTCCTTTTTTCTTTCTCCTTTTTTTCTTTCTCCTTTTTTTTTTCTTTCTCCTTTTTTTCTTTCTCCTTTTTTCTTTCTCCTTTTTTCTTTCTCCTTTTTTCTTTCTCCTTTTTTCTTTCTCCTTTTTTTTTTCTTTCTCCTTTTTTCTTTCTCCTTTTTTCTTTCTCCTTTTTTCTTTCTCCTTTTTTCTTTCTCCTTTTTTCTTTCTCCTTTTTTCTTTCTCCTTTTTCTTTCTCCTTTTTTCTTTCTCCTTTTTTCTTTCTCCTTTTTTCTTTCTCCTTTTTTCTTTCTCCTTTTTTCTTTCTCCTTTTTTCTTTCTCCTTTTTTCTTTCTCCTTTTTTCTTTCTCCTTTTTTCTTTCTCCTTTTTTCTTTCTCCTTTTTTCTTTCTCCTTTTTTCTTTCTCCTTTTTTCTTTCTCCTTTTTTCTTTCTCCTTTTTTCTTTCTCCTTTTTTCTTTCTCCTTTTTTTCTTTCTCCTTTTTTTCTTTCTCCTTTTTTTCCTTTTTTCTTTCTCTTTTTTTCTTTCTCCTTTTTTCTTTCTCCTTTTTTCTTTCTCCTTTTTTCCTTTCTTTTTTTTCCCCCCTCCCCCTCCTCCTCCTCTTCCCATCACCCCCCACCTTCCCTGCTCTCCCGCTTTGTAAGAGCAGCAAGCGTACTGCTCTGGAGTTTGGGCAAGTAATTAGTAAACTCTTTTCGGCGGCACAATGAGCCCACGGCGCTTGGCCCCGCGCATTCCCACAATTTACATACGCGCGGGCATCCGAGAAAACAGGTGGCATGCCCAGTGCGGCGCTGCCTATGAAAATCATTTGGGAAGCAGGGAGGGGAGGCCGCTGGGACCCGCTTGCTCCTGCGAGCTATAGGAATGTGCATGAATATATTAAAATGTTTTCACACAATGCTTGTATTTTCCAACGGGAAGAGGCATCTTGGGGATGAAAGGCGGCTGGCCCAGACGCAGGCCTCTTCCGAACGCTCTTTCCCACTCGGGGTTTGTTCGCATGGACCAGATAGAGAGGGGGGCCTAGGGGGGGGGAGGAAAGGGCAAGGGTGCTATCTGCGAAGAGTAAATCTTTGTGTGCCTCCTACCCGCTGCCTGTTTGTGGTCTCCGTAAGCGGAGTTATGAGGGAGTTGTGTCTGCGGAGCGGGGCAGGGTCGGGGGGGGATCATCAGGACTTTCTGCAAAGGCTTTTGGAGGCATGGCAAACGTAGAGAGGAAATAGCTTGTAATGGAGTATATAGGCCTGGCTGATGAATTTGAGGGGCTGCAGCAGGCAATGACTGGGAGGGAGCTGCCTATCTTGGGCAGTTTTAGCAAAGTGCCTGTTAATAACAAAAAACAGTCTTGCTCTTCTTTCCAGCTTCATCTTAATGCCCAGGGACAGGTTGCTCAATGCTCAACTTGGGCAACGTATCCAGCCAATCCTCTCTTTTTTCTGAGAGAGTACTTCTTCCGGGGTGGGCCTGGAAGAACCCAGCAGTTCCCACTTCATTTCGTTTGGGACCCACTTATCCGTGTTGCTTCCAAAGAGGTTCTTTGGGTGCTTTCAGCTTCTAGGATATTGACAACAGATGTGTGGTACAACTTTTGTTTGGAGAGTCTAGATCAGAGATTTCCTTTCTAATGGACAAGAACTGAAGTGAAGGGAGATGCTGAACACAAGTAATGATTGGATTTAGGATGAGGGTGAGCATGTAGAGAAGACCTTCTGTTTCAGAGCTATTCTGGGGCAGGCTTCAAAGGGGCCTCATTGGATGAAACAGGTGTAGATTGGGGGCTGGATTTTTGCTTTTAAAATTTTTCTAAAAGAATATTTGGTGAAAATGGTTTTTGAAATTTCCATGGGAAGTGGTGTGACACCAGCATGTTGATCTGGATACCTGTCTCGTGTGCTACAGGTTGAAAGCTCTTCTGGACACTCAACTCTGTCCAGATGGGATCTGCAGATTTACAGGCCTCCCCACAGCCAAACAGAATCCACAACAACACAAATTTATGGATGCCACAAAAAAACTATTCCAGAGCTCACACTACCCAGCTCAAGCCTGTGCTCTTCTGAAGAAGCTTCAGAACACAGGCTGTCAGAACAAGGCATAACCCATTTAGAGAGGGCTTTATTTAGATCTTCTCCTCAGCTAAGCCAACGTTCCTTGTGCTTTCTGACCAGACTGTCTCTGTGATAGATAGGAGAGAATGTATTCCCCAGCCCTGTAAAAATCTAAACAATTCATCATCTCAAAACCTTATGCAAAAGGGTATTCTTGCATGGCAGCTGCTCCTAAAACAGATCTGCAGGAGCAGCAAAGGTCTGTAATGCTCTTTCTCCCAGCTGGCCTGCACTGGTCATACTGGTGTTGGTCATGGTGCAAAGGTCTCTAACCTTTTGTTGGAAACAGCCAACAACACAACTGGCAAGATGGCTTACTTTTTATTTTTAATTATTGTCTTCCCAATTCCCTGCTCCTCCCCTTCATCTTTCTGCATCTCTTAAAGAGGCAGTGGAGGGAAAAAAGCTTTGGTTTTTGTTTGGGAAGGGGGTTAGGAAGGGCGACGTGGCCCCTGCAACCTCTCATAGGGGTGTCTTGTCAGGGCGCGGCATGAAGGGCACAAACAGATCATAACCTTTAAATGAAAATGTGATGGAGGGGAGAGATGAAAGCAGTGAAACAAATTAGATACATCTAGAGGGGGTGCTCAACTGGAGAAAATTAGCATTTCTTCCTAATTGGAGTGCAGGGAATTCCATTACAGGGTTTCATTACCAGGAGGGAAGCACTGGGCCTCTTTGGAGGATTCCCCCTTGCCCTCAGTTTTTCTAAAAGTAAAAAAAAGAAAAAAAATTATTTGGGAGAGACATAAGAAAGGACTGAATTTGTCAGAGGGAAGGCTTCAGACTGCTGCAGGAAGAGGAATCATAGTAAAGCACCAGGTCTCTCTTTATTAAGAGAAGAAACTGATGATTGTGTGCACACGAAATCGGGTGCTAGTCCTAGTTTTCCTGAAGGAAAGAAAAAACTTTACAGCAGGATACAGGTGATGGTAACTCGCTGATGCTAGTGCTTGTTGAATCAATTTTGTAGACAATCCAAAATGCACTAGTTTGAAGTATAGGAATATATTTCATGTCTAAGATCAGTGGAGTCTGTTCAGGCCTGCTTTACACTGCATATCAAGTGCAAAGCACTTATTCAAGGTGTGTCTGTGCAATTCTGCCTCTGACTAGAGCTTCTAGCATGGAATGTCTTGTGGCTGTGCTGGGGCTTGTGCATAGCTTTGTGGTCCAAATAGTTTGTGCCAGCTTGAGAAACAGGCATGCATGGATGCTCTTTGTATGTACATCTTTATGTATGAACGGGTGCTAAAAATAACTCAGATGTGGAATTCAAGGGCTAAGATTTTTGCATTGCATCTCCCCTAGAAACAGGGGGAGACACTTTCTTTTTTCCAAGCAGGGATTTAGATTATTTATCTGCTGTGCTCTCAGGAGAACAGGACGGGGGGAAAGAAAAGTAAAAGGGACAAAATGATTTGCTTTGTGTGTGTGGTGTGCAATGTATGTTGCTCTGTCAATCTACAGTTGTAAAACTTCCTGTTCCAGCTCAGAAGAGGCAATATATAAGCATAGGAATGTACATTGTAGGAAACTGCTGAAGGAAGTGCACTGTCTGTGAAGAAAGTAGTCCCCTAGCAGAGCTGGAGGATGCTTAGAGTGCAGTGCCTTCATCCTGGGCAGGTTTTGTCATCTGCATGTCCAGGATGAGGTGGCAGATTATATGCCTTTCCAGAATTCATAAATGTACATCTCCAAATTTAACCCTTGCCGCTGAGTTTTGGCATTTTGACACTGAGCCTAGCACTGCCCACAGAGTACCTTCAGGCCTAGAGAAAATGCTGTTAAAGCAAAGGCTCAGAGATGGGATTCTCCTGCCTTAGGTGAGACACACATCAGGATGATGCATCCCATCCTTCTCTAACCACTTCAATTCTTGCAAAACATTCTTGGCAGACTGTTGAAAATATGGAAATGCATCAGTCTGGCTCTAGCTGAGTTAATCACAGTATCACAGTATTACCAAGGTTGGAAGAGACCTCGAAGATCATCGAGTCCAACCTGTCACCACAAACCTCACGACTAGACCATGGCACCAAGTGCCACATCCAGTCCCCTCTTGAACGCCTCCAGGGACGGCGACTCCACCACCTCCCGGGCAGCCCATTCCAATGACGAATCACTCCCTCGGTAAAGAACTTTCTCCTCACCTCGAGCCTAAATCAAACTACATTTGAAACACTGTGGGAGGTAGAGAGGAGGAGATGAAAGCAGCACCAGAGATACTGGAGTTTGGACAGGAGCAAATGACTCAGGGGGGATAGTTGGGCTTGAAAGGGAACTGGTTCTGTTGAAGGATGGCAATTTCTCCATAGTGTATGCAGTTGTGCACTTGGCCAGTGTGCTAATATGCTTTAATTTACAGCATACCAGAGTGCCTCTTGCTTGTAGCTAATGTTCAGCTTCCCTGGGTAGCTGTCATCTTGCATCTCTGTTGTGAGTGGAATTGGACACTAGAAACATGGATAGAATTGTGTGGCTATGACTCTTTCCTTGGCTTCGTTGCCTCTGGTTTCTTTTCAGAGCAGTGTGAGACACCCCCCCAGACTGGAAGACAGATTGGAAGGTCTTTTCTTTCTGTGTAGTATTGCCTGTAGTGTCTTCTGTAGTTCATTATCTAAGGTTCATTGTCAAGTCTTTTCTACCTTCTGCCTGCACAGGGCACAACTGCTGTGGATGTTTCCTTGCTCTAAAGAGGTGTTGTGGGTTCTTGACACTCCATCTCTGCACAAGCCTGCGTGGGATGTACTCGTGCTGTTTTGTAGGCATCCTGACACTTCACAGAGGCACAGCTAATTTGGTGCCAGGTATTAAAGACAGCTTTTAATGTGCATGGCCCTGTCAAATTAGGAAATCCTTGTTCTCTCTCCTCTGAGATTGGGCTACATGTTCCTAGGAGTCTACCCGTCCATCAAAGAAGACTTGAAATGACTTGGTAGACATGGGCAGCTAATCGAGAGAGAGTGAGAGAGAGAGAACCTATTTCCTTTGAGAAGAGAGACCTGTACTAAGGTGATTGATAGTCCTAGAGATTTATTACTGTGGGGGTTGGATAGAAGCTTGCAAACTGGAATCAAACAGCTTGTTTTTTTCAGGGGAAGAAGAAAGCAGACTGTCATCTGTGTACCTCTGCCCCCCCAATAAATAAATAAATAAGACTAAAAGAAGTGAACTGATCAGAGTAAGCAGCTGCAGGCTGAAGATGGGTCAAGCAGTAACTGCTACTATTCTTGTGCTTGGTCTCTGCCTCCTGGTGCAGCTGTCTTGAGCTTTGCACCTGCACTTTGTTCAGTGACCTGCTTCGCCTGTCTGAGCTGATTTAATGAGGGATGGGGATGGAGCAGGACTGTCTGATGGAGCAGGTTCTCTCTTGCTTCTTATTTTCTGCCTTGCACATAAATTGTGTATGGGCAAGTATGTGTGGCCGAGATCATGTTTTCCTTTTCCATATACTCCCTCTGAATTTTCTCCTCTTTGACAGTGGAGCAGCAAGTGACTCTGCTCCAGAAATTTGGAAAGAAATAATCTCTCTCTAGCATCTGTCTTCTGATGCTCTCAGAGCAATCTGGGAATATGGACTGTGTGCAGACTGCTTCATATAAGTTTGTAGCCTTGGTAGAGCAAGGATTTCACGCTCCTGGTATCTGATGGAAAATTATTAAGTGCTTTGGAAGTATTGAGTGCAGGTGAACAATACTGTTCCTACTGCTCTGTCTTCTGCTTCCCAGGCTATGGTTTGTGAGACCCTGATGGTCTTCAGGCCTGTGTTGGCTCTCTAGCTGTTGCAGCAAAGCCAGTGATACAAGTCCCTGCTGGTCTAGGACTGACTGAGACTGGTTGAAGCCTCAAAGCTTGAAGCAAGCAAATAACTCTAACCTGTCTTAGTAGGGCAGTGAACCAAAAGTGTTTGCAGAAGAGATTGGACAGAGGAAAATGCCTCTGTACCAAAGAAATAGCTGGCATTGCTAGTCTGTGTCTTGGTTTTGTGATCTTTCCTAAGTCAAGCATTGCAGAAGTTCTTGATGTGCTGAAATTTAATGGCCTCCAATGGTCAGTCTTGGCAAAACCAGCCTTAAAAGAGTAAGATGGTGCTGGGTAAGCCTGAGTGTGGAAGTGTTGTTCACCAAATCCTACAACTGTAGAACTAGAAACATTTGAAAATAGTAGGAGGTTGCTTTTAAATGGATAACCCAGGGCTCCTTCTTCCCCCTCCCCACTGCTAGGCTAGTCTCAGCTGGCCAGATCTGAGACTGCCCATCCCCCTGTGGCCTTGGGCCTAGCCAGGCCCATGGCCGGGAGACAACATCTCCCCCATTACCGGGTGACGGCGAGGAAGAAAGAGGAGGTGCTTAGGCCTCGCACTAGATCTTATAGTGGTGCAGAGAATTATGGTAGAAATACCCAATTTCCTGTGTCCACCCACTGGGCTGGACCTCTGGACACAGGAAGCAGGGGGGCACCCAGCCCAAACTGCAACAAGATGGTATTTCTTTACACACTGTTTGGGGAACTTTCTGCTCCAGAAGGCTATGGGGGTGAATGATGCCAGTAGTTTGGGAAAGGATTTGGCAGATTCATGGGTAGCAGGTCCGTAATGAAGGCCTAGGTTGAGGTGTGCTTTCTAAATTCCATAATACACCAGCTGTGGATGCAGCGACAGAACAAAATGAATGACCACAGGAACTTAAGAAGCTGATGTGGTCTTCCTAAACAGCATCTGCTAGTACCACTGCTGGAGACGAAACAGTGAGCAAGATGGCCCATGGCTTGTCCAAGGTGGACATTTTTTATGTTCTTCTGGCCATGGAGGGTCAGTCCAGGATCCCTCTATCCCAGTGTTTAGTGTCCAGCAGTGGTCAATGGTAAGTGCCAAGGGAGAAAGGTAAGAAACGAAACAAGCAAAAAAAGATCCTTTGCTGCTTGTTCCTTCCCAGCTTCCAGTGATGAGTTGTTTAGGGTTTCCCTGGCAGGAGCTTGCATCTGTTTCTCTCATATTTGCAGGGGCTACCTCTGTGAGCATCTCATCTTTTCCTTCTGAACCTGTTAAGATTCTAGGTCTTTATAGGCTCCTTTGCAATAGTGTGTTGTGTCCTGAGAAATGTTCTGTTTTGAAATCCTTCGTCAGACTGTCTTATGAGGTTGTATAGTGAATGATTCCTCCCTCTGGGTATGCTCTGCTCTGTTTATTGGTTTTATATTTTTCCCAAGCCACCCCAGCTCTAGTATTGGTGGCTTTCTGTGAAGCAGTAACAAACCATGGCTGTTATGAGTACTTGCTGGCCAGTTATTTAGAGTGGACTTCATATATAGGCATCCCTGAGACGGGGTAAGCTTGTAATGTCTTTCCAGTGCAGCCTCTGGCTGGAGTCCATGGAGGTGCAGCCTGACCTGAATTGGTGATCATGTATTTGGATCTTGTGTATTCACCTGATAAAGTTCAGTGACAAGTTTGGCTTGGGACACTCCTTAACTTGCTGCAGAATCATGTGCTGATGCTTCAGTAACGTGCTCGTTTCAGTGGAGGATATGTGAGCAAGCTTGTTTCTGGCAGTGCTTCTTGTGGGTGTTTCAAACGCCAAGTGAAAATGGTTCTATTAATAACTGTGGTTTTGGATGAAACCTCCTAAAGTCTGAGTGCATGCAAATAGGGCAGGCCATGGGAAAGAAAGGAGGAAACTCTGGTTTCACACTCCTGCCTGTGCATCTAAAGCTTCCAGACGTCTCTTCCTTGAAGTGCTGGAGGACAGACTGCCAACAGGTTGTCCTGCTTCACTTAGTCAGCAGCTTACAGAAGGGTAAGAGGCAGTGTGGTACTTTGTATCCCTTTATCAGGTATTTCTCGACTTCAGAGGATGGTGTGCTTTAGGGAATCCTCTGTTCCATTGCAGACTCAGAAGGTGTGCCTGAAGGGCTTTTTCCCAGTCCCTTTCAGTAGTGTGGTTCTCTCCCTCATACACCATTTTCTGTGTTATTTTTATTCCAATGAACTGACATTAAGGATTATTATAATTTGTTCCTTGCCCTGTCTATTCATAATCTATTTTGCTTCATCCCTTTCCTGTCCTCATCTGGCTTATCTCACTTATTGTCACTGAAATTCTGTAGTTCTTGGCCTACCTTGTAGCCCAGCCTGATAACAGATGCTGAAGATGGTAACTTGTGCTTTGAACCTGTGTTTTGTTGTATATTAATGGCAGGGTGGTTTGAGCTCTGGCTTCTGTAAAACTTTCAGCAGGTTATTGGGTAGTTCAGGATTTGTGTGGGAGGTGACCCCCTAAACATCCTTATGCCTTAGATGTGTGTTGTCTGTTTGGTTGTTCAATGAAATCTTATGTGCCTTTCTCTGCATACAGGGCTGGGGCTGTCCTTTCTGGCCTGAATGGCAGACTTTATTTCTCAATGCTTGCTCACAACCAAGCATGCCCTGAAACTGCAGAAGGAGAACGGGAGCTTCACACAACCACCTTGGTTGCTTAGGGGCAAACAGTTGACATGCTCCAAACACTCAGTATGAAAACACTGAAGCAAATCTTTATGCAATAAGTCAAGAGCTGGAGCTGCCCAGAGCTTGAAGAGCAAGTGAATTGAGGTTGTTGCAAGCGTGTCCATGTCAGGGATGGAATGATCAGAGGAGGAAAGCTTTAGGAGTCATTTCATGGCTGAGTTAAATGCAGATGAGGCTTTGCTTGCCTCCTCCGCAGAGCACCTGTGCCTCCATGCCTCAGTGTCCTGGACCTCTCTGGGTGCGGCGTGTGCTATGTACACACACTTGTCCCCTTTCACCTCTGGTCTTTAGCTTCTTAAAACCTTCTGAGCATTATTTCCTTCCTCCTGCCAAACAACTCATTTGGAAATTGTTTGACTGTCATAGAGCAGAGGAGGAAGATCAAGCCCTCTGGTTTTAAGTGATTCAGCTTCTTTCCCCTGTAAGCGTGAACAAGTACAGCTGCTGCCTCTGTGTGATACAGAGAAAGGACCGCTGCCCTTCGTGGGAAGATCACAGAAGCATATGTTTGTTGAGCGGTCCTCTTCTTCCTCACCACCCAGATCACTTTTTTTCCCAAAACTCTCCTGAATTGGGAAGTTTGAATTTGGTTTATGCATGTGTATATGGCAAAAGGAGTAAGGCAAAAAATCTCTGGCGTGCGGCACCAGGAAAACGGATTCCTTCCCACCCCTGCTTTTAAACTGAAACATTCTTGAGTTTTAGTTGTTCTGGCAAATCTGAAAGGATTCTCCCCTCCCCTTGACCTCGCTGGCATGCATGGATTGCTGGCTTATTGAAAAGTCATTTTCTGTCATATGTTCTAATGGAAAAGTTTAGATAAGCTGTCATTATATATACCTGCATTTTTAAAAGAATGCTTGTTAAATGAAAACTCTCAGTATTGTCTGAAAATATATTCAGATGGATCTTGGCAGTCCCAAAGCTTAAGAAAAAAACAACTAAAAGGAGGTATTTTTAAGAGTGGAGAGGTTTTGCATCATGATTCTTTAAGCATTTTCTACACATGGGCATCTATTTAGACTTTTGTCCGAAGCAGTGACAGCTGCAATACTTACTTAAATCAGTTCTGCATGTCCCCATGGTTGTAGGGTGTGAGGTTGGACGAAGCAGCAGCCCCTGGACACTGTATGTTTTGGGATAAGGTATGAGCGTAGGCAACGTTACACGTGTTTTCTCACTGGCACTGGGAATGTTCACTCTGCATAGCCTTGAAAATGGCCTGGTCAGTTTGAGTCTGCTTATATTTATCCTTGGTGTCTCCTTCTCAGATACTGGCATTTATTTCCTGGCAAGCATATTTTGTTCAGAAGTGTCAAAGGTTGCTTTTAAGGGAGAAGTCTTGAGCATCGATGAGCTGAAGGCACGGCACACGGTATCTAGCTGAACTTACCTCTGTGGCAAGTACGTAAAGCAGCTTGGATATGGATGCAAAAAAATAAATAAACCCTGAAAAATAGACCTTTCTGTGGGAGTCTTTAGTAAAATGTGGAAGATATGATCTGACAAGAAACCAGACTATGATGAGGTGGAATCAGGAAAGTTCCTTCTGCTGCTGAGTTAGGTCACAGCTGTGTATTTTAAACAACTTGGGAATTACCAGTCTGTGCACTAGGGTTGTGCTGCCTGTCTCCTTGCTGCATACTGAGTTGCTGGGGATCTCATTTCCTTGTTGTCAGAATTGTTGTGGTTGCATCATCTCCTAGGCCTTGCTCAGCACCCCTGTGTAACTGGGTGCTCTGATAAAAGCAGTGGGTAACTTTTCACTTGCTTGCTTACTGTTAGTTCTTCGCTGTAGAATAAGGACCAAGCTTTTAGATTATGACAGTTCTTGCTTTCTATTAGGATGCTGCAATCAGAAGAGACATGAGATGATTTTTTTTCAAAATACAACTGTTTGAAAAACCCACAAACCTCATTGCACTGAAGCTATGATCATCAGGTCAGCTGAGCAGGTTTAACTCATCTACAGCTCTAGCGCTGGATAGCTAGGATGAGGTTTTTATCGCTGTTGCCTTTACAGCACAGATGCTAACAAGCCCTGAGAATCAACAGAGGCACTGTGGCACAGGATGCTGACATGACACAGGAGCAACTGTACTAGGAGCCAAGTTGCTTGATTAACCCACATGCAGCAGTTTCCTGGTAAAGTTTTGAAGAACCAAAGGCTTGTAGCAGGAAGAGGGAGATAGTGTAAGGGAGGTCCTGCCATGAAAAGCAGTTTTGCTTTGCTAATAGGAGATGGTTTAGTAACAAGAGAAACTGAAGCCTTCCTTGCTGCCCTTCTGGTTTTGTTTATTGCCTAACTTTTGGGGCAGATGCTGGAGGAGGTGAATGATTCTTCCCTGATTTTTCTCAGCAGTAACAGTTCTCTCACTGTCCTCAGAACAGTTCTTGCTGTTCTGTCTGGGACCTCCACTGTCCAGTTTCCTCTCCCTAAGCCTGTTGCCTTTCTTAATCTGAATGCCAAGGTACCAGACTAGAAATCCTGCCCTGGAAGCATAGGCTACACCAGCCCTTCAAGAATCTGTCATGCATGCACCTCTTCACATGCTCCCATTGTACATCACTGGATCTCTTTTCTCCTTTAGCCCTCTTTTGGCATCCTGCGCTGTCCTGTTCCACGGGCTGGGGAAAAGATACTTGTCATGAGCTGACCTCCTTGGCATGTATCCCACTGCTGACCATGCCCCTGTTCTGCCAGGCAGGCTGTCCCACTCCAGCTCCCTCCTCCTGCTCGCCCCAGATCACAGCCCCCGAGAGGGCTTTGTCTGCCTGTTGAGAGCAGCCCGTGTCCCACCATTCCCACATGGCACACCCTCCCTGGCAGCCCCCTCCTCATTCAGCTGTTTGGGCTGAAAGAACCTTGGCTAATTACGTCGGGCTGAAAATTACCACTTTGCTGCGTTCTCCTGCTGCTGGGCCCATTTGTGTGGGGCCTGTAGTTAGAGGGAACAAAGTCCCCCCTGTGGAGCCAGGCAGGCCCCAAGTGTGAAGCTACAGGTACAAGCAAGAGGGGAATGAAGGGAATAATTACCAGCTTCTCCAGGTGAAAGCCCCGTTAAAACTTCAATAAGCCAATTAGGGGCCAGGGTGTGTGTGGGGGGAGAGTCTCCTCCACCTATAAGTGATTCCCACCAGGCAATTAACAGAAATCATTTCACGGAGGGGAGGATATGAAATGGCTCTTAGAAATGGTCTTGAGTTGGGAGGGGGCCCGAAACAGCACGACTGCTGCAGTGGTCCTCATGTACTCCAACCTCCTGGCTCACTGTGTGGCCCGAAAGTGTTGGTGGGGCTAGGGGGAGAGGGAGGAGGGAGGGAAAGAAAAAGGAATCGCTGGAGCTTTACACCTGGGCAGGCTTTGAGAAGGCGAGGGCTGGAGTTCAGAGCTTCTTGTAAGGCTGTGTGTGGGCCCAGAGCTCTGAGCTTGAGGGGGCTGCCGCATCTGGAGAGGCGGGTGAGGGTCAGACTCAGAGTGTCTTCCCCATCAGGGCAAGAGAGAAGGCTAACACTCTGGAGCCCAGCAGGGAGGGGATTGGTGCTGCGTGTGAAAGCTCAAAGTGGGTGTGTGGGTAGGTGAGAACTGAGTGCCAGGCCTTTGGAGGTCTGCCTGAGATGCGTGGTCTGTAGGTGCCCTGTATTATCCCAGGAGTTTAATACCTGTGCATGTATTTCCTCCAGGGACCATGGTTTTGTGCTTGCTGAGCCAGCAGCTTCACCTATTTTTTCCTTTCAGTTGGTTCCAAAAAACAACCAATGGATTTGCTCAAAATGGAGATTTTATCAAGTCACCCTGCAGTTCCCTTGCACTGTATTGCAGATGGCATGCTGGAGGTAGAGCATGCTGTCTGGTGGGTACCTAGCAGGAGTCTTGCCAGTCTGTATCAGAATGTATTTGAATTTGCTCTGGGGAGTAGAGCAAAAGTGGAGTTTAAGATGAAGTTGCTGCAGATGGTTGATGTTACCCTGGTGATGTTGGAAGGGAGAATGCATAGTGTAACTAACCTGCAGATAGCAGCTGTGGTTGTTTTACCTGCACTTGCAAAAGATGAAACAAATAAAGCCCCTAAACTTCTCAACACAAAGATAGCCTTAGTAGCAACTTTCTTTGCCTTTCTAATGTTTGGGAGAATTAAAAATGCCCTGTGAGGTTTTGATCTAGTTACTGGTAAGCTAAAGCTGAAATTACCCTACTGTAGTGATGTTTAACTGCCTAGCCTTGGACTGACCTGGAAGTCCCTAGACTTCCTCCTTCTTCTTTTCATCTTTTTCTTCTCTTCTTATTTTCTTTTCCTTTTTTTTCCTCCCCAGAAAGCTTTCTGTAGTAGGAAGAGAGTTGTATCTCTTACACAGCCCAGCTTTCAGACTCAGAAGGGGCTTCCTAGCAAAGTCATATTTCTTTATGATTTGACTTCCAAGATGTAACCCTAGTGGATGCCTGGCAAGCATGCACAGACAAAACAGTCTTGGTGTGGGATTTCTGCCCCTCTTGTTGTGTTTCTTTCCCTCTTGTATGTGTTGGTCATACCAGTACCCAAGTTACATACTGGATTACATTTGTTACATGGTTAAGGAATCTCTTTCTTCCTATAATTAACAGTAATAACTTGAGTATCATTTGGGGATTAAGTTGGGTCTGGTAGGATACAGAGACCTCTGTCCTGAGCAACTGCTCCAAGCCTGGCAAGCTCAGTGACTGAAGAAGGATGATGAGCGTTTGCCATACTGTGTAAATAAGTATTTTATGCTGTTAAACATGGGTTATCAAACCTTTCCCTTTAGAAAAGGAGTAGGGCTGATACCAGCCCAGTAGAAATACTTGTGCAGCCACAAAAGCTGTTTGAATTTCTAAAAAATGACAGCAGCACTGTGAAAAGCACTGTTAGAATAGCTGTCTTGTGTGGTAACTCTCAGGACCCTCAATCAACCTTTATAGACCAAATCTGAGAGTGCTGCTGTCTTGGATGTTTGCTTCTCCCTAAAAGCATGTGTCAAGTTGGAGTACTGGGAAAAGGGGGTGATATTTAGATCCAAACAACCCTAGGAACATCAGGATTGTTCTGTGGGTGGACCCACGAATAAAGGCTATTTTCCCATTCATTGCTTCACTGTGGTGGAACTATGTGTGCATGTCTGTCCTGGCTGGAATCTCTGTCTTAATGCCATTAAGCTCAGTTTTTCTCCAGAAATGGGGATTACATTCTGGATCTGGTCACTTATTTTCACAAAACTTGCCTGCTGTAGGGCTGGTAAAGGGACACTGGACAAGGTTATGGGATGAGCTGGGTGGACAATATGGGTTGAAACTAAAAAGCAGCTAAGGCAGTTGTGTTCATGCAGTTGTTTTTATGCATTTTGTTTCCTCTCGGTGCTGAGTCCCCAGTGAGGAATGACAGAGCTCCTCTGTAGCTTCTCTGTGTGCAATTTGTGATGCATACCAGGAGCTCAGCTCAACCCTGAGCTGACTGATGCCTTGAGGGACACCATGGCATGCACACAAGGCTCAAGGAAGCACCAGCAAATGTGCCAGCACTTCCTAGTCTGTTTGTAGTGCAAGCCTGGTAATTTGCCTCGAGCTGCTATTATCACTGCTGAACCAAGATAAGGCTATGCTGCTGTGGGTCTCTGCTTGCTCAGGGGGTCTCTGCTTGCTCAGGTGAGCTCAGTCCTGTTGTTGAGTCTAAATGAAAACTATTTTACATGCATGCAAACAGTTGAGCCCAAATATAAGCTCAGCTACGGAGCACTGTAGAAGCTCTTTGTGCCAAGCCTGGAGTAGTACAGGGAGCTGAGGAGACTGCCAGCAGATTTCTGCAGCCAGACTTTAACAAAGTATACTGCGGGTACTCTTGAGCCTAGAACCATAGTTGGCAACACTGATAGAAAATGGCTAAGTTAGTCTGAGGGACCTGGTCATCCTTGCATTGCACTGAAGGTCTAGATCTGAAGTATTGCATGACAGGGATGCAGGAGAAGCATGGTATGCAGAACTGGAAGGATGGGAAGGATCTTGAGGACTACGGAAAGACAGTCTGGAGCCAAAAGCCTGAGGAATATTGCAGAGCTGTAGTGACCTGAATGCAACCAGCACTTGTTATTTCAGGTTCCAGGTAGTTGCATCACATGTTCTTTCAGCTTTTTCTTCTGGATAACCTCCTGCTCCCCATGTTGTGATTTTGGCCTGTTTACACTGGCTGGACTTTTGGTGCAAGTGTCTTATCTGATGATTTTTGCTCATTTTGCGGTTTACTGGGTTGTTAGTTTGTAACACGGCCGTCATGACTTCTTGACACGCCAAAGGTGCTTGGTTCAGTTCTCTGGTCTCCTTACAAGAGGCATAAAGTAGGTCTAAAGGGATCGCTTGAAAGTAGTGAAGGGACACCACCAGCCCTGCCTGACCAGCCAATCCTGACGCTGTCCGGCATTGCCAGAGGCAGGTGAGACTTCTTCCATGTTTGTCATGCCTGCTTTCTCATGGAGGGAAAAGAAGTGCTAAACTGATGCTGTGTGTTTGTTTTGGTTTTGTGGTTTGTTTCTTTTCCTTCTTCCTGCAAATTGAGTGCAGGAGGAGCACCTGCTTTCCTGCACTATCTCAGTTTCCCTCCCTTTGTGCGTTATCTGGTCCGCTGGAGAAGCCTGGTGCTGGAGGTAGGAAAACTCCCTGTGTTGTGTGTCTGACCCCCTCCTCCCCCTCTTTCACAGTGTTGTTACTGTTGCATCTGCTCCCCAGCCTCCTGGGCTGTTCAGCGGGGGCTCCATCAAGTTTGTGTGACCTTAGCACTGTATTCATGCTGGAGGAGTTAGCTTCTGTAATGATGTCAACTGATGAGGTTAGCAGGATGGTGGCGGCCGCGATAAGACATGACATGTTCTAATGATTCGCCTTAGCGAGCTGCGTGTGTGTGTCGGGGGGGGGCACGGAGGGGCTTAGAGAGGGGAGGTGGGGGCCCCACAGGTGCCGACAAAGACTTTGACCTTTGCTGCTATAATATCAGTGTTTCACAGGCAGGGCGGTTCGGTAACCCACTTTCAGCCCATCAAAAATTGATTTAATTGCAATTTTTTCCCCCAATTAGGAGCACTGGAGCTTAACTAATTGGAGTAATAGAGAGTAATAAGGCTCTGATAAAAAGCCTTCCTCTGCCTCCTTTGTATCTTGTGTCATCGCCTGTCAGAGGTCAGAGAGCTTGCATATTCTATTAGGCAGAGTTGCCTTCATTTGTACAAATTAGTTTACCCAACAGTAATTAAAATGCCAGTGCAGGTCGGGGAGAGCTGAATACAATTGATGGGCACGTTGGTGAAGGATTTGACAGCTCCGGTGGCCTCCCTTGCCAAAGCGTGTCAGTGCTGAATCAAAGGCTACACAAACCCACAGACCCGTGTGTTTAACCCGTGGCACCATCAGCACCAACTGATTTCTCTCTTCTCCACTCTCAGTTTTGGACTTGATTTCTCTTCTCCTTCTTTTCTCATACTGCTTGAGGGTTTTGAAAAGAAGGTGTTTCACATCTTTCAGTTGTCCTTTCCGTTAATGGCTTTCATAACGCTACTGCCACCCCCTGTCCTGTCTCCCTGGGTGCTCCCCCTCCTCTCCCCCCACCTTCCACATTCCCAGCTGCAGGGCTCTGTCAAGTAATAACTTCTTTGTTTCCCAGTCTGATGAGTCTCTGTATATAATAGTCTCCAAAATGGAACAACGATGTCCAGTTCCAGGGGGTGAGGGAATGTGCAAGGAGGAAGGAACAGACTCTTGCCCGTGTCAAGCAGATTCTGCATTTGAAATCCCCAAAGAGCATAATAGGACTTGAGAAGCAATCTGTTTACAGTAGAGGGGAAGGGAGCAAGCCTGGGGCATAGGGGAAGTTCAGAGAGAAGAGGTTGGAAAGAACCTGTTTCTTGCAGGTTCCCTCAATGTTGCACTGCAGGATTACCAGCTCAGGCAATGCCTGCTCTGAAGGCTGGGTTGGCGGTGAGGGAGGTATGTATTGTACAATGGGATTTGTATCTCTCGAGCTGAGATTGTTTCCAAGCCTCATGAGAAGCGGCACCTTTCCAAAAGCATTGATGGGCAGCACCCTCTTCCCCTCTTGTTTGTCCACATCTGGCAATATTCTGTCCAGAATGGGGTAAAGAGGATGCTACAGGTGGCATGAAACTGCATAGTTGGCACCTTTGGGATCATTGCAGTTGGACTGTAGCTAAAGCACTACTGATGTTGCCAGAAATGCCATGGGTTCTTCCAACAACCACAAGTCAGTCAGAAAGAAGTTCTTGTGTTTCTTCCAACAGCACTGCCAGGATGTGTGTTCTCCCATCTCCTGTCCCAGTTTCTATTGCGGGGGTGATCTCTAATGAAGTGTGTCTTCTGTAGCATAGAGAAGGTTGGCTTTAGGAGAAACAGTTCTCTCTTTTTTTTTTTTTTTTTTTTTTTTTTTTTTTCCTCCTCCTCTTTTTTGCTTTTTCCTCTTCTCAGTGGGAAGTTTCAAATGGGAAAGAGAAGATCAAAGTCTTAGATGAGGTGGAAACTGTCTTGCTTTGGACAACACAAACATGCTGTATATGAAGTATCTGCTTCTCAATGCTCTGCAAAACCCTTGCTTTCCTGCTGCAGGAAAGGTGGGAATATGGTGTTGGCTTGTTTGTTGTCATTACATTTGTTTTGACCTCCTGGGGGATCCCTGTTGAAGACATGACTTGTGATGGAAGCTCTGCAGTGGTGCCTTTTGGAGCAAGCTTGTGGTCCTAGCGGCTTTCGCAGGGCAGAGGAGAGCTTAGTGGGGAAGGGGCTTCATCTCCAAGGCCGTCTGAAGTTTGGACATAGAGGGTTTTATGTGGCATGCAGATGCATCTGGTAAGTGTCTGTGTACCTCAGTAGTATCATATATACTTCAGAGAGCTAGGTCATTCCTGCAGTTATGTAAGGGGGAGTCTTGTGCTTTCCTCTTCCCAAACCAGTCTCTCTTCAGTCTGACCCTGAAAGCATTGCACACAAAATAAACAACACTGACTAAGCTTAGTAACTCAGCTTGAGCTCTTTCTCCTGGGCAGCAGCAAGAACAGTTGTGAAGACCCAAGTCTTTGCTTCTTTAGCTCAAAAGTTTTTAGTGCTGTGTTTTGTGCTTCCTGAGATGGTCTCACTGAGGGCAAACTGAAAGAATCAATCCTGGTAGCAAGCTTCAGTTCTGATGAACAATGTTTTGGAAGTTTGGCAGCCAAGCCTTACAAGTTTAGCCACAACTTGCATGTTGTTTTAGACCTACCAAATCTGACTTGGGTTGCCTTTTCACTTGGAGTGAAACTGGCACTTCTGCAAGGTTCCCAGTTATTAGAGGCCTGGGGGTTGAAAGTGCTTGTCTGCAGACCAGACTAAAGGTGAAGAGGGGCCCTGTATTATCCTCTGGGAATCCAGACTCCCAGGTCAGTTTTCTCCCAGCCTTTAACAGTTTCTCACTGGCACAGTTTCCTGTCCATGTCTGTCTTGTGAATGCTGCTTTCTAAGTGTGGCAGTGAAGGTGAACCACTCTTCTGGAAGAAGTCTTATCTTTGCTTGCTAATAGGCTCCAAGCTACTAAAAGATAAGGCCTGCAAACCTGATCCTGCTGAGGTATGAGACAAAATTCCTGTTGACTGAATGGAATCAGCATTACCCAGAAGAGACTTTTTTGTGGCCCTGGGGCCTGTGTGCAATGCTGGAGAGAAATCTCTTCATCTAATGCATGGGTGTTTTCAGGTTTGGGGTTTTTTTGGTGTGGCTTGTGGGTTTTGGGGTTTTTTTGCTGCTGTTTTGGGGTTTTTTTTGAGGGGTAAGGGCTAAAGAGGGAATAAACTGAAGTCCAGAACTGACAGCATGAGTGGGGATTAGGCCTTGCTGTTCCTCCCACCTTTTTCTCCCTGATGGTGTGCCTCCATGCTAATTTAGACCTGTGGCAACCATCAAAGCCTTGTGCATACCTTCTGCACAAAGGGAGCTGTCTCCCATGTGAGTGTGTTCTCTGCTGGGACCGTCAGTTTGTCCCCCAAAAGAAAAATCTTAAGCACCCAATTGCCTGCTTGACTGACTCCCTGACTGCTATTATGTTTCTAACCACGGTAATTGGCTTTGGTAGTTATTAATGGATTATGTTTGAGGAGGGAGGGTCAGAACCCAACACCTAGCTTAGTAGCTGAGGGACTCCCTCACCGAAGTGCTGCTTTCCAGACATGGGGATGGACCAGTGAGCTCTCAGAGTGGGTGTCTTTTGCATATTTTCCTCTGAGGTGGGAGATACTGGCAAAAGGGAGATATCCCCCTTCTCCTGCACTGTGTTAGAGAGCAGTCAGGTATTGAGCAGAAGCCCTGTTTCCATGTATGCAATAATGCATAGTTTCTTAATTGGTCCTCTTGGCTGCTGCACAGCAGCTGGAATTAGCTTTTGCTTAGACTTTGGTCAGGGACTTTCATGAAGAAGAATGTGTGCACCCTGCAGCACCTGTATAGGGAGCCCTTTGGGACAGGTACATAGAACCAACAGCATGTGCACTGCCAGGGAGTTTGGCATTTTGCATGTAAGACAGCCTGGTTAGAGAGACTTTCAAATAGCTCTGGTGCTGCAGGCCTTGTCTAACGCTGAAGGGCACCTAAGGGTCACAGAATTTGTGGACACCTCCAGGTATGTGTGTTTGAGTAGGAAGGATAAAGCACTCAAGAAAAAGAAAAAAAGAGGCTTTGTAGCTGTGGCTGTTCCTCAATTGCTCAGCTAAACCACAGCTAGGAGGCGTCCTGAGTTCTGGCCCTGCTTCTACAATGGCTCTTTGGCTTTGATTGAGTTGATTGTGTGGACCACGTAGCTGCTTGGTGCCTTGTACCACCAGCAGCGGTGCTTTTCTCAGGAGTCAAGGACACTGCAAGAATCTCTTCCTGATGCAGCAGAGGCATGGAGACACCTTCTGATTTCCAAAGGAAGAATGTTGTAGAGGATCAAAGGAATGTTTGAAAACTGCTGTTTTTACGGACATGATATTGTTTCCTTATTCTGCTTTCCTCTCTCAGCTGCCAGCCCCATGTCATGCTGCAGAAGATGTTTAGGCAAAGCATAGAGCTGGCTTTTATTTAAAGAAGGCTCCATTTCCTGCATTTGTGCTATCCTTGTTGCAGTGACTTAAACACAGTTTTGGCTTTTTATTCTCGGTAGCTGCAATAAATGTGGTTTTGTGAGGGGTCATTTATGGGTTGCTTAGAAATCTTTGTGTGAGCTGCTGCTTCTTATTTGGACTGAGGGTAGGAAGTTGGCGCAAAACAAGCAGTGTGGTGTGGACACCCACAGCACCTGTGTTCCTGCTCCTTGGTTCTTCAAGGATTTCCTGTCTTATCAGCTAGTTTGAGGCCAGTGACTGTCAGACAATGTCTGGAGCTAGCACGTGCAGCAGAGACATAGCATTGCCAAAGAGGACCTTGGAATGGGCCCTGCTGTGGAGTGTGAACTGAGCCAGATATTGCTGCAGGATTGCTGTGCTGCCTCTTTGAGACTGCTTGAGCACTGGGAAGGGCAACCTGATCTGGCTCGAAACTGGCCCTGCTTTGAGCAGGCTGGACTGGAGACCTCATTTCTGTGATTCGTTAGGCCTGTGGTGCTGCAGCCAGTTCATGGTTTTGCATAGAAGCTGACAGCAAACAGAAGAAGTGAGACATGAGGTGGGAATTTAGAGGGAAATTTCCATAGGGTCTTTCTGCAACTTGCAGTGTCAAGTATTGTGCTAACTGTTTTGAAAATGCCCTTGCAATTTACAGCTGATGCTGGCTTAGGTTTTCTCTTTATGTGTGCAAATGCATCCTTATATCCTGTGAGTTCTCTGCAGTTGTGACCTGCTGCATCTGGGAAGCTCAACTACTGGAGAGCTGTGGAGCTCTTCCCCCTTTGCTGCTGCATTCCCCTGGTGAACTGCAGTGGGAAATGCCGAAATAGTCTTGATCTAGAATTCAAAGTCTGTCTTGTAGCCTGTTTTCTCTCTCTTGCTCATGCACCATTTCTTTGGAACAGGAGAATTAGGAAGTGGTTTTGATGTTTGCCTTTTTTTTTTTTTTTTTAACAGCTCATTTGTGACTGGGACAGCCTGCTGTGGACACCCCTCACCTCTGAGAATCTGGGACCTGGAGAGGTGAGTGAGCCTCCAGGTTACAGGGAGGGACTTGAAAAGAGAGGTGAATAACAATGAGGAATGCAATATTGGAGATGTTGTAAAATCACCATGCTGGAGTGTGTCCAGAGAAGGGCCATGAGGATGAGTAGGGGGCTGGAGCACCTCTCCTATGGGGACAGACTGAGGGAGTTGGGAGAAGGCTCTGAGGAGACCTTATTGTGGTCTTCCAGTATCTTAAGGGGGCCTACAAGAAAGCTGGGGAAAGACTTTTTAGGGTGTCAGGTAATGATAGGACTAGGGGGAATGGCAGGAAAATAGAAATGGGTAGATTCGGATTGGATGCTAGGAAGAAGTTCTTTGCCATGAGGGTGATGAGACAATGGAACAGGTTGCCCAGGGAGGTGGTAGAAGCCCCATCCCTGGAGGCTTTTAAGGCCAGGCTGGCTGTGGCTCTGAGCAGCCTGATCTAGTGTAAGGTGTCCCTGCCCATGGCAGGGGTTGGTACTAGACGGTCCTTCAGGTCCCTTTCAAACCAACCCATTCTATGATTCCTTTAGCCCATGTAGTCAAGGGGTATTTAAACATGAGATGTGGGACAGAGTAAGGAATGGAGCAGACATGTGGAAAGGTGTATTGGGGGGGGATTCTGGTTTGGTAGGGATCAACTTGACCTCCCATCTTTTCTAGTTGAGGGCACAGCCATCCTGTTTTTTCCCCATTACCAATGTACAATCAGAATATGCCCATTGCACCTTCCTTTTTGTCTGTCTCAGCTGATACTTCAGCCTGAGAAAGAGAGGTGAGGAACGTGATCTGCATCCTCCCATTCACCTGCTTGTCTGTGGTGCTCAAAAGCCAGAGGCAAACATAGGCTCTACACCTATTTTGTGCTGGCTGGTGTTTCTAGTAGCTTGGGGAGATGAGGAGTGGCAACAAGTTATCTATGGAAGTGACTTAGGCATGTTGTGTTCTCTCTGTCTTAATAATCACTGAGGAGGTTAATTGCTGTGGCCTCTGATTTGGGGCTGTTGAGTAGTTCCTGTTCGGTGAAGGTGCTGACCTTAGCAACTGGGGAAATGTTGGGCTCAGATCCTGATGTGAGACTCAGCTGCTGACAAATTTGAAACTCTCAGCCTGGGGGTCTTTCTGCAGTGATGGACAGATAGCAAATATTTGGCAGGATTATTGAACAGAAGCTCAGCTTTCGAGGACTAGTATGCCCTAGGTGGGAGTGGCATGGCACAGATTATCAAGGGAGTGCTGTCAGGATTGGGGTGAGCTGGTGGGCTCTGGGAGGGGAGAGAAGGGGGCAATGGCAGAAAGGGCCTGAGGTGTGTCAGCAGAGCTGGGTGTGTAGGAGGTAGAGGAGGATTGGTGTGGAGGTAGGGTGGATCTGCCTTCTAATCTATAGTTCAGGTAGTTTAGAGATTGAGTCAACTGCATTAAATACAAATATAAACCCATTTGTTTTTCTCTGAGGTAACAAAAATAAAGGTTTTTCAAATGTTGCATCCCACAAGAGACAAACTAGACCAGGAAAGATGGTGCCCAGTGCATTCAGTTGTGGTCAATGTTTCTCAGTGATCTAGTCCAGTAGTGCCTTTGGAGTACCCCAGAAGGATGCAGGCTGTGCTGTGATAACTCTGCCCACCAAGTCCTCTGGCTGTTCTTGAATAGAGGTATCTAATAGGGGTGAGGAGATAGGCAACCCTCTCCCCCTTGTCCCAGCCTCCCTGACAGCCTTTCCCAAGGAAGCTTGAAGAGATAATAAAGCTGTGTAGAAAATAGGATTAAGGTAATGAACAGGCACAACGGAGTTTGATCTTTCAATAATGTCAAAGCCTGAGTGACAGGCAAATAAAAAAGCCAAGGCAACCTAGGCCATTGGGCCTCTGATGCAATGGCTGGAGTGTCAAACTTATTCTTCCCTCTTCACCTGTCACAGCTGGAATGCACCATGCCAGTGGGTCTTTTCCTCTCTGGGGACCTGTGTGTGAACTGGGAGTCTTGTCAGCACGTGTAGGACAGGAGACTGAGTAGGGAGAGCAGCCAAGAAACCAGTAAATGAAGCTTGATGTGATCATTCATAGTGAGGGAGTACAGAGCTGTCCTTCCAGCTCATGACTTCTCCATAAACTGGCTTTTTGGGGTTGGGTTTTTATTTTTCAGCCCAGCAGAGCTTTGGATCGATTTTCAAAGGCTCCAGTGGGTGCCAGAACCGGTCTCATAGGGAAAAGCTATTTGTTCTTCTGAGGCTTGTGCATGTTGTCACCCTGGTCACACTCCAGAATTGGGAGCATGGCACAGAAACTCATCTTAAAGCTACTCAGGACTGAAAAGCCCTTCCTGTACCCAATGTTTCTTGATTACACCTGGAAGATAGAGCCAGCCCTGCACACCCCCCGCCAAGTTTTCAGCTTACCTCTGCTTTGTGGCCACCAGGGCCAGAGTCTGACCTGCAGAGACTGAATCCAAGGATGTTTTCTATAAGAGCAGAGTCCAGGCAAATTGTTTGTCAAAAAAGAGGTGGAGTGATGCTTCAGATGTGTTCTTTAAAACCACAGGATTCTTATCACCACTTAGATGTTTAGTGCTGTCCAAGACCAGTTAGTTCAGTTAACTGGGATTTTACTATGTGGGGGTGTAACATTGCAGCAGTTTCTGTGGCATTCTCTTTCCCTTGGAGTAGGTGGTCTCTTTCCCTTGGAGTAGGTGGTCTCTTTCCCCAACAGCTGAGAGCTGGAACATGCTACAAAAGGATTTAAAGCTTAAATAACCTTTTGTGTACTGATCTTCTTAGTTCCAGGCCAGATAAGTCCTTGGCTGATGCTCGTAGCTGTTGGTCATGGTATGTGTTTGTATTTATGACCTTCGCTGTTCCCTGACCCTGGGGCTGCCATTCTCATCCCTCCAAGAGGAAGAGCATAATGTCTTCATCTGGAAATATGTTCTGGGCTTTGAAAAGGGCTTGGTTGGGTTGGATGGCAAGGAGATTTTTTTTTTCATGGGGAAAGGAAACGCCTCTTGCTGCATCCCACCCCCACCACTGTCTTTCATTTCTGAGTCTGCTGAAATGATGGTGTCGGATCAAAGCCACAACAGGCAGCAACAAGCAATTGTCAAGGGGAGTCTAAAGCAGGGGAATGACCGCCTAATGCCAAAGACACTGTCTCTGATGGCTGAAATTCCAGCTGCTGCTACACCTGGCCCTTTCTCCTTTAATGAGAAGGGGTTTTCTTCTTTTCCCTTACACTTCTGAAGCTGGCTAGCTGCACCTCTGGAGGACATACCTCATCTCACAGGTGCTGTGTTGTGCCACCTGATTGCTTTTAGATGTGGGAGCTGGGATTGTTTAGCCTGGAGAAGAGGAGGCTCAGGGGAGACCTTATTGCTCTCTACAACTACCTGAAAGGAGGTCATAGCCAGGAGGGGGTTGGTCTCTTCTCCCAGGCAACCAGCGCTAGAACAAGAGGACACAGTCTCAAGCTGCACCAGGGGAAGTTTAGGCTTGAGGTGAGGAGAAAGTTCTTCACAGATTAATTGGCCAGTGGAATGTGCTGCCCAGGGAGGTGGTGGAGTCACCGTCTCTGGAGGTGTTCAAAAGAGGATTGGATGTGGCACTTGAAGCCATGGTTTAGTTAGCCATGAGGTATTGGGTGATAGGTTGGACTTGATGATCTCTGAGGTCTTTTCCAACCTTGTTGATACTATGGGGAAGTTGCTGGGGATGTTGCCACTCAGGGTCAAGGTGTGTGTGTTGAGGGCAGCTGTGAATAACTGAGGTGATTAGAGGTCTACACAGGAGAGGAGAATGATTAGCATTGTGGGCCACTGGATAGCAACCTGTGTCCTTGGGTCAAGTATCAGGCCTTGCTGACTTCTTGCAAGTTCCCTTGCCCCTTTTTGTAAAGGATGTGATGGCATCTGCCCCTCTTGCCAGGGGCAGGGATTTCTTCTCCCTTTTGCTTTTCCCTGCTGAGACCTTCCTGTCTCACCAGCAGTGCTAGTGTGGCTCAGCTGAACAGCCAGTTAATGGCAAGCAAGAGAAAAAGAAACTTTCTTCAGATCCTATTCCTCTTTCTTTCTTTCTTTCTTTCTCTTCCCTTATATTACCACCTTTGGAGTTTAAACTCCTTGGGAAATGAGGGTGACACACCTCTGGGAAGAGCTCCAAGACCAGCATTTGTCATTTGCCTTCAGAGAACTGTTGCTCCCCAGCCTGTTGTGGTGGTCTACATGTCTTTAGGTGACACATGCTGGAAGGATATTTCTCCATAAAGTAGGATACTCCAGAGTTTGCTTTGCATCAACTCTTGGAACTATTCTGCCAAGCCCAATGCTTGAAAAGGACCAGAGTGTTGTCTGGCATGGTAGTCCTCATGCTGTGAACACTTAGAATGCACAAGTCCTACGTTCTTTTTTCCTGTGACACAACATGACAGATGCAGGGCATGAGAGTTGCTGTGAAAACTGAGCCGAAGTTAGCTGTGCCCTGCAAGCCACCCCAGGTCCTCTACCTTTTAAACATCCAGTCTTTGTCCATCTCCTCCCCCTTTTGAAAGCATTTTTGGCAGAGTGTTCTTTTTGTTTAAGAACCCTCTAATTTCTTGTTGGGTTTTTCTCCCTCTCCTGAGCCCTTTGAAAGTGGCTTTACGCTGTCACTGACACCAAACTGACACTTTGCGTTTCCCCACTTCTTATCCCTTTATGGCAACAGATGTTGAAATTTTGTATCCCTTTTATCTGTCCCTCTTTGCCCTCTTCCTGTAATTAGGTTTCCCTTGTTAGCAGTACAAAGTGGCCCGGTTTGCTGCCTGGCCTTTTGAGCCATTGTGTCTGAGCACATTTTTTTTTCCCTCCTCTTTGGGAAGAGTTCCTTCCCCCTTAAGTAATAGGCAGGGTGTGGGCCAAAGCTGCAGCTTTTTCTTGCTTCTTTGTTCTCCATTTATCTCTGCCACCTTTTTCAAAGGGATGTGGAGGAAAAAAAGTAGAGAGTGCATGGAAGGGGAAGATACAGAGTTGTTTCTTGACCATTGGGCCCCCCTGCTCTTCAGGTGTTTGATGCAGGTGCCTTTGATGTCTACAAATTTTGGGGAGACTGGAGGTAGAGGATTCATGAGAGTAGCTGGTGAATGGAGGAGATGGGAGATTCAGGTGTGTGGCTGGTGCCTTCAGCAGAGGGGTGGGGAGGAGTCTTGCAGGGTAGCCAGGCAGCTGCTGAGGAGGTTAGTAATCCATGTTTACCTCTACTGTTACTGCATTGTGCTTTTTCTCTCCAACAACCAACACGAGAGTTACCATGATGAGGAGCTGGCTGAGCTTTGCTAACTTGCTGCTGCTTGTTCTCTGATACATGCTTCCATGGGACCCCAGATGCTAGGTTGCCTCTGTCTGTGCACTGAGGTGGGCAAGAATTATTTGCTGTCTTTCAAATTTTGACATATGTAGATCCACATCCACTTTGGTGGCTCTTCAGAGCCATTGAGTGAGTGAACATGAACAGCTGTTGACAAAGGAGGAGAGCTTGAAAACTTGGGCTCCTTGTGCTGTTCTTGAACAAGTGTCATTTGACAGTTGCCCTATATAACACTGAACACCCTGGTTAGTTGATCACCAGTGATGCTTTCCTGGTTTATTTCAGTCCTTCTTGGCCTTGTGTCCTGTCATGCTCAGATTTATTTATTTTTTTAGTGGGGAAGTAGGTAAATGAAATTGGAATCTCCAAGGCTAGTTCTCAGTTATAAAGGTTACTAAATGTTTTCAATGAAAGCTTTTAACCTAGAAACTTGGCCCAGGATGCACAAGTAGACTTCTTAGTGTCGTGTTCTAAACCAGGTTCTGCAGAAGACCATTCTCTCCATAGCCTTGAAATCCAAGTTTTAAACAAGTTTGAGACCCTCTATATTTAATAACAAAAGGTTGGGTGTTTTGGTTTTTTTTTTCAGTGAAGGGACCAAATGGATTCAGAACTGGAGTTACTAGATCAAAGGAAAGATAACAGAGTTCAAAAACTGAGAAGTCACCTAGGCCTTTAATTTATCCAGTTACAGAGAAGTGGGTGGATATCTCTGGTAACAGGAGAATCAAGTGATAGCAGATATGATGATCTTTGAGGTCTCTTCCAACTTCAGTGATTCTGTGATTATCATCATGGCACTGATTAAGTTTCACAGGATTTGAGGGGCAAAATAATCATAACACCATTCTGTAGATGCAGAGTGCCCTGCTTTTCTGTAGATTCATCATGCCAAGTATCATCTTTTTCTAAAGAAATTGTCTTCAGGCTTTGTGGGAAAGAGACTCCTTTCAGGCTTGGGTTTCTTTCTGAGCATCTCTGTCTTGGCTGAATGCAGTTTTCAATTGCAATAAACAATCCAAATCTTGCTTAGCAGTGAGCTAAATAGCTTTCTGGGTTGTGCTTACATCAGGAAAGTGAATGCAAATGTGTGTCTTCTGCTGCCACCACTCAAGCAGTGGAATGATCCACAGATAGTTGCTCTTTCTCAGATGGCTGCTCGTTCTCTTTTCCCAAGGTTCTTCTGCTTGGTTTTTGCTGTGCTGTTTCCTCATCCTGTCTACAGATGGCTTTGGTTACTCTTTTGAATCTTTAATTTGAGGTATTCCCATTTATATGCCCTTTGATTAATTGGGAACACAAACACCATGGCTTCTTCCTGAAATTCATAGGAAAAAGGGTTGATGGAGGGTTGGGGTCTGTTGTAGGAGAATTCTTGTCTTCAGGTGACCCTTTGTTGACCCATGTAACATTAATTTGGCTCAACTGTCTTTGGATTTCTGATTTTGTCCTTGGGAGCCATTCTCTCTGCAGTAAGGTAGATAAAATGGAGAGTTTGGATGTAGATCTAAGCAAAGGGGAAAGCAGATGCTTCTTTGTGGAGCTGACAGTCCCAGTTGTGACATGAGCAGCAAGACTACATACAAAGAGGTCTCCTGCCTTCAGGCATGAATTAATCACTTGCCCATATGAAATTTCCCACTCCAGTTCTGCAGCTCTGATCTACAGGATTTCATTCCCTTGTTCCTGAGATCTTGAATGTTGTTGGAGGCAGGACAACGGTCAACTACTTGAGGTAGTGCTAGAGAAACCTTTCTGCTGCATGGAACTTCTTAAGTGTCTGTCTCTTGGGTATCTGTTCCTTTTAGCAGACTTTGTTGTGTTTAGAGCTCTGTCTCTTGGCTATAATGGATAGCTTCAGTCTTGCCTGTGCAGTGTATTGCCTATGTGTTCTTAAAACCTTTTGGGGCCATGTGGTTATTTACTGATTTCTGGTGGATTTTTTGACATTGTCTTTCTGAACCTTCTCATCTCATCTGGAATATTCCAGCTTCCTTTTGCTAAGAGGGCTCTGGTGCATCTTAACCTAAAAGTAGAACTCTTGTAAGAGGAAGTGCATAGAAGTATTTGTCCTAAATCCTTTCCTCCCCATGACGGTCTTGGGCCTGTCTCACTACAGATGAGCATGAGGCCAGCTCCTGCCTCTTGAATACGTGCATGTCCAGGGCATGCTGTGGCCTTTGCACTCCTGTTCAGGCATATTTATGACAACTTTACAAGGCCCTGAACAATCGGAGAGCGTGGGTGGGGGCTGGACACTCCAAGCGCATCAATCAGTTTCATCCCTCTGAGCCAAAGCAAAAGCAATCTTTATTTTTCCCTGGGTTGAGAGAGAATCAACAGAGGCAGGAAAGAAGAATAGGAAGGAGTGAATGAGGAACCCCCTCTGCCACTGGCTAGCAGTAGCTCATTTAAACAGATGGCTTTGTTTTGATTTGGACTCTCCATTTTTTTGTCTCCCCACTAAAGGAGACCTGCAGAGCTCTGTCCAGAAAGGGAGCAATACAGCCGCCTGTTCCCACACAAGTGGGGCGAAAGGCGAGAGGCTTTGAGAATTCCCTGCTTCTTTTCCTCACCTCCTTCTTTTTCTCTTCCCCCAAGAAATCACAGTTTGAGAGAATTCCCCCTACTCCTCCTGTTGGAAAGAAAGACAGAGAAGACATTCTTGACATTCTTTGCAGAGAAAAGGGGTTAAATGTCTGAATTTGGGGGTCACCATGTTATACAAATTGCAATCTAATCGTTTTTGCAAGAACACACGTGTGCTAAGAAAAGGAGCCATGGACAGGAAAGAAAAGGGGACAGACAACCTTTTTGTCCTATCTTCTTTTTTGTGTCGCCCCAAGGTTTTGGACTATTGTCACGTCCTGTCTCTCTCCCCTCCTCACCCCCGAGAGAGAGAACATTGGTTTTATAGTTAAATTGCTTCGTAAAGCAGAAGGGCTTGGTGCCATTTCTGTTTGTTTTCCCAAATAAAAGCCCCAGCAGGGTCTCTTTTGCACCGTTGTGGCTTTATTTGAAGAAACTGGCTTTTTCCCATAGCCCAGTGTGTCAGTTTATCCTCTGAACTTAACCTTACGGGAACCCGAACAACAAAAACTCACAGGGTCCCAGAGCTGGAAAGGTAAAGAAATTGTATCTTTTTATTGGACCATTTAAAGCGTGTGTGGGCCAATTCAGAGAAAGCAGAAGAAAAGGAGGCAAAACTCCCTCTTCTGTGTCTCCCCCTCCCCACAACACAATCTTAAACCGTCGTTGGTGTCATTCCCCCTACTGCCTCGAGTCCCTTCAGCTGCGTTGAGGAAGCTGAAAGGGGCATTTCTCCTGAAAATCACTCATAACAGCATCTCTGAGGCGTTTCACATGAAGGTACTCGCTCAGTTCCCCAAGGCAGTCCCACGTCTCCCTGCAAGAATTAGTAGCCTTAATTAAATGCAAGAGTAGCCTGAGAATCACTCAGAAGAATACCTTTGCTGAGGACCTGTGCTCCTCCCTATGAACATTACAGATGTTGTTTGACCAAGTCTTTCCCTTCTTAGCATAAACTGCTGTGTCCCTGGGGTGCCTCAGCTGCTGTTGCAAAGCACCTGGAAAAGATGACAGCTCAGCTCTTCCCTTTGGACTTGGTGTGTTCTCCAAATTGGATGACAGTTGCTGCGCAAATGCCGCACTCTGGATAATTGTTTTTAAATGGATTTTGTTTCCTTTCTCTGTGTGATACTTAGCTCACATACCCCAGTGGTTTGAACTGAACAGTGTGCTCTTTCCACTTGTTTTGTTGTTTTGTTGGTTTTTTTTTTAAGGATATTCTTCCCACCTGGCTTGTTTTAAGTAGTTATTGGAACTAAGATACTGGTTTAGAGCTCTGCTCAATTTCTGAGTACGCACCTGCTTATGTACGATGCCTTCTTCTCTTTGATGGATGATCACAGTTCACAGATGAGGTTTCCAGAGCAAATATATCCTCAGTTTCTCACATCTGTTTTCAGCAGGTGTTCTGAACTCAGCAGTTTCCTAGAATTTGCATATTTTTATAATATAATGTCTAGTGAATCTAGGTCACCAGAAATTGGGGGGAAGTGTTTATTGTTTCATCCCAGCTTTTGGAGTGTATTTCATGTGTATTAGAAAGAACTGGCCGAGACCTGCAGCAAATGAGCAGGGTACCGGGAGGGATATGCAGACTTCTATTGATACTTTGCTGATAGCTGGAGTCCATGGAAGTCCTGAGCTTGATGGTTACACAAATGTTCACTGTGGCTTGGGAGGCTGTATATGGTTTTAAATTGGTGACAGCAGCATCCCATGCATTATCTGGAAACTAACCATCATGGCTTTGCCATGATTGATCTTAGTTTGTCTTCACAGTGCTGCAATGAAAAGAAAAATCAACTTAAAGCAGCTTCTTTCTGCCATTCCTTGGTAGTTCACTTTGCTTTCAGTCTAGAAGGTTCTTGTCTTCTGAAGGTATCTCAATAGAAGTGCTTATGGCATTGAAATATGCTGCTTATGGCAATGAAATACAGAAATCCCAAACAAATAGCTTAAAAGTAGATTTTCTTTGAAGTCTTGTTTTCTGAAGAACATGGAAATTGATGGAGATGAATCAAAGGATTCTCTGTAATGCCTTTCATTTATGGACTGATCCATCTGATAATTTCCCAGGCACAGGAACTTATTAAAACATCTTGTCCTATCAGCAATGAGTCTAGAGCCTAGTGTTGATATGACATTCCTGTACTAGGGACAAAATGGGCTGCTGGATTTGCTCTGGCTCTATTCCTTGTGGGCTGGTACCAGATTACTGGCAATATAATTTCAGTCTGTCTAGATGCTTAAGAGAAAGTAGGAGAAACTGGGAATATCTGTGGTTTCCAGATCAGCACTGGAGGCCTACCTGTGTGTCTGTAGGTGCTGCACTGGCCTGGGTGGTTTGTTGTGTTAAGGTGCTGAAACCGAGAGCTCTGGTTCTAGACTGGCCTGTACAGGAAACCTGGATTTTACAGGAACCTTGGGATTCTGTTCCACACAGCTCTACTGGTTCAGAGCGGTCTCTGTCAGTGCCACCCAGCACTGGGACAGAACACTGGCACTATTGGCTCAGGCTGTTGAGTACAGAAAGCAGAACAAAACTCCCACCATCCGCTCTACCTGGCTTGCCTGAAGAAGGCCTGGCAGTGAAACAGCTGCTGCCTGCTACTGCTCAAGGGCTAGGGTATGGTGGGAAGGTGTGGATCTTCCATGCTTGGCCTTTGCGGTTGCTGGCTTGACTAATCTTTGTGGCACATAACAAAGACAGGGGACACTGGCCTCTGAAGGGCTGAGGAGCAGCTACCTGGTTTTTGGAAGGTGTTAGCGTGCAGAGGGTGAAAAGGGCCCGCAAAGGAACGGAGAAGGCTGCATTTGACTGGTGCTGGTGATCTCTGCAAGCTGATGAGAAACAAGGTTTCTCAGCTATCACACCTCTTTCTACCCCTTATTGAGTAGGTATCTTCTGCCTGTGTGAGTTGTTAGACCAATGATACATCACTGATGGATTTCCATCTGCTGCTTTTCTGTTGCCCATTGATGGGTTATCCTGATCCTTTAATGGAATATTAAGAATTAGCTGTGGATTTTGCTCCCTAGGAAGCAGAAGCTATTGGGAACTGGGGTTTATTGGTAGGGAGTATTAGGAATAATGAAAACTGAACAATTTGTGGGCATACAATTTATGTTGATCCCAAGGCTGAGAGAGTTGTGGTGGCAGAGAGCTCCCTTCCCAGCACAGACTCAGCATGGCCATGTATGCTGCAAGGATGTGGAGCTAGCCTGGCATAGTCATAGCTGGTCCATAGGCACCTTAATCTGCTGGAAAAGTGGGGGAAATATTCATCATGTTCTGCATCTTTATGAATTTAAATGTGCCTGTGCCAGAAGGCTTAAGTCTTTTGCTTTGTGTGTCCAGCACAATATGGTTTGCCCCTGGTGTCAGATTGTAAGAGCTTTGCTATAGCAGCTAATGTGTTGTTCTCTAGCTGCTGAAGGACTGCTGCTGGATGCAGGGGCTAGGCCTCCCACTCAAAAGATGCTTTGGCTGACCTGTTCTTGGTGCAGGAGAATTGAACTGATTAACAAACAAATCAAGCAAGGTTTGCTTTGCTGCAGTAGCTTAGAAGTATCTGTGCTCTTTTCCTGCCTAGAGATAAAAGGTTGGGTTTGTTTATTTATTTGATGGGGGTTTTTTTTAATTATTATTTTATCTTTTGTTGCCTAGGCCAGGAAGTGGGGGGAGGAAGACAGCTGTGACTGCTGGGATGCTTGGGTACCATTGCACTGAGGTGTGAAGGCATAGAGAAACACTGAGAGCAAGGCACCTGGGTGGTGCTCAGTGCTGCACAGGAAGCTCCAAAAGCAGGAGTTCAGACTCTCTGGTTTCTCTCTCTCTACCCCTGAAATTTTTCATGTGAAGATATCATCAGTCTGCCATTAAAAATTTCTGCCACTTTACAGCACTGCAGACTGAGGTCTGATCTGAGAGATGGAGGATAATCTTTAGTGTGGTCAGGCTTGCTCTGGATGTGATGGGTGCTTTTTTGGAGGGGGGAGGTTGTAAGGAGGTCTGCTGTAACCCACTTCAGTCACCTGAGAGGATGAAGAGGGCTGGTCCCAGAGACTAAAAGTTCCCTGGATGTGCTTTTGCATCCTGCTACCTTTCCTCAGCACAGTGTTCCACTCTCCCTGAGTTCACTTAGTCCTTTACATATTGAAGGTGTTTTAGCAGGAAATATCTCCAGATGTGCTACTCGTCTGCACGGCCGATGCGCAGATGCTTATCCTGGTTTCCTCTTCTGAAATTACATGTGCTCAGAGCACCAACCCAGGGGCTACCCTGTGAAACAAAAAGCAGTAGTGTGCAGAAATTGAGAGAGAGCTCCAAGCTGGTGGTGCTGCCCTAAAGCTCACTGAGATGGCTCATCTTCTCCTGGTATTAGCTCCCTGCTCCTGCCTGGGCGACTAAGAGAGGGCTCTGCAGTTTGATCAGTCTGGCCCCTTATGCATCTCACAGGTAGTCCAAGACTTCTTGTTTGGCATAGCAGCTCATTCCTTCTCATTCCTCTGTTGTATGTCTTGCTGCTCTGATCCACACAACTCATAGGACAAAGGCTTTACGGAACCCTTGACAGGAGTTGCGTGTGTGCCCATGTGCCCTGCTGGCTTTGCAGAACTGCAGATGAAGCGATCTGTGTGCATGGAGAGGCAGCTCAGAGATGCCCATCCATGTCTCACTCCATGGGGAAGCTGAAGGCCCATCTGCCCCAGCCAAACCAGTGCTCAGACTGCGAGTGCTTCAACCTTTCAACCTGCACACAGGTGCAGAGTTGCTGCTGGGCTGTTTTTCAAGTAACCTTCCAAGGGTTAATGTATTGTGAGAAGGTTGCAAAGGGCTGAAGCCTGGAATCCCTTCGATCCCTTGCCTGGAGAAACACAAAGTCCAATAAGCCAGCACCCCTGGATTCGTGTTGGGGGGATTAATTCATGCACTTGATGTTAAAGCTTGTCCGAGAGGTTTGCACGGGGGGGCCATCGCTAGGGCTGGTTGGCCTCTCTAAATGGTTGCTAGGGGCCTGGCATCAAGGGCCAATGTAGCTGCCCACAGCCACGGTCATGGAGGGAATTACACAGCCACAAAGAAATTGTTATTCTACATAATCTGCTCTTTGGAGAGTGACTGTGGGGAAACAGGCTGGCCCCAGCATGCCGCCAGCTCTGTGATCATAGAAGCGTGCTGGCTGCAAAGATCGGCCAGGGCTCGCCTTCTGATCCGGGGACACCAGGGCTCGAGGCGCTAATCTGCTTTATCAGCGATTTCTCTCTCCTGACACAAAGGTGTTTACTTGTTTTAACATCTCCCGGGACTCTATTTCTCCTTTTGTGTGGTCTTTATCCCCCCGACGAGGGCTTTAGCCCAGATTACAGACAGAATTAAGGCATTTGGCGATGTGCCTCAGAACTGTGTGATGCTGGATCAAGAAGCAGAAAGTAACAAAATAATGGGGGAGATGCTGGGAGTGACCCCACTGTGGGATCCGTGCTATCGGCTTTCAGGACCGCTTCATTGTCCTGAGAACCAAGAGCCTGTTGGAGAGGGGTGGCTGTGAACAGGATTTGAAAAGCAGGTGTCTCAAGGTTTATTGTGCCCAGCACTTCTGATTTAGAGGGTGTGAGGAGGAGGAGGAGGAAGAAAAGGAGGGTTTGCAATAGAATTAGAATTAACCAGGTTGGAAAAGACCTCCAAGATCATCGAGTCCAACCCATCACCCAACACCATCTAATCAACTAAACCGTGGCACCAAGCGCCCCATCCAGTCTCTCCCTAAATACCTCCAGTGATGGTGACTCCACCACCTCCCTGGGCAGCCCATTCCAATGGCCAATCACTCTTTCTGTGAAGAACTTCTTCCTAACATCCAGCCTAAACCTCCCCTGTGCAGCTTGAGACTGTGTCCTCTTGTTCTGTTGCTGGTTGCCTGGGAGAAGAGACCAACCCCCACCTGGCTCCAACCTCCCTTCAGGTAGTTGTAGATGGCAATAAGGTCTCATCCTGAGCCTCCTCTTCTCCAGGCTAAGCAACCCCAGCTCCCGCAGCCTCTCCTCATAAGGCCCGTGCTCCAAACCCCTCACCAGGTGGCCAAACCCCTCATAGGTGGCTATTTCAAGCACCTGGGCAGATTATCCACTCCATTCCCAAGAGTCTGCCATAGCTGGGTATTGCTGGTGGCTGAGGCAGGTGTAGTGATACTGGGGATGGGCTGTGCCCTGTGCTAATGCTATTTCATGTGGCCTGGGGAAAGGGCTGAAGCTCATTCTTTCACTTTGGTAGGGTAGGCCTTCACCAGGCACCATCCACCTGGTGAGATGCTGGTTCTGTGCGTGAACAAGTAACAGAATGATAGAGCCACAAAACATCTGGCTTAGAGCTTCATGGAGATCTTGCTTATGCTCCTTTACAGCAAACGAGGACTCAAAAGAGGAGGGAGTCAAAAAAAAAAAAAAAAAAAAAAAAAGCTTGCCTTTGGAAAGTTGTCTCCAGACAGTCCTGGAGTGGTTGCACTTGATCTGTCATGTTCAGCCCTAGATATGCTGTTTGTAGTGTAACTGGAGGGGTTTGAGGAGAGCAGCCATGGCAGACTGGGTCAGGAGAGAATGACTTGCCTGTCCCTCTGAGCTGTGTGCCAAAGATACAGGGAAATACTCTGGTAATTTGAAGGACAGTGCGTGGAGCTCGATGGAGTTGACCAGGTAAGGGGCTGTTGCAGATCACCTGGGGTTTGACTGAATTGAGAATTGTCATACTTGGAAGCAAATCCCCATTACTCAGAGTACCTGTCACTTCTCCCAAGGAAAATGATCCCATTAGGCATCAGCTGTACCTATTCCTCACCCAGCTGTGACTTATGCTGGTCACCCTCCATGACAGTGACCCTACCAGTTGCAGAAGCCGGGGCAGAGAGAGGGAAACTGCAGACTTTTGCATTCTGTTAAATCCAAGAAATGAGGTCTAGGAGACTTCTGTGACGCTGTCTGTGCTCTGGCTAGCTGAATTGGAAAAGTGCTTTGCTCTGAATGACTCTTCCACTATTGTGTTTCCTTGCAGTGGTCAGCTGTTGACCTGTTTAGGCACTGACTTCCACTGTGGAGCTGGAGTCCTTGACATGTTCTATGAAACGCCCTCCCTTCTCCTTTCTTGTGGGTATGACACCTACATCCGCTACTGGGACATACGAGCCAGCACCAGGTGAGCCTACCCCTGCTGGCACCTGGGCCTCATGCGAGGCTCCTGGGCTCTCCCCCTGCACTGTCTAGGGACTCACCTGCAGGTGGATTGGGCCTCAAGGAGGGAGGAGTGGAAGCTCAGCCCCTCTGTGGATTGTGCTGCCGTTGCAGGAAGTGTGTGCAGGAGTGGGAAGAGCCCCATGACAGTGCCCTGTACTGCATTCGGAGCGACAAGAACTACATGATGGCCAGCGGCTCCGCCTACTACGGCGTGGTGCGCCTCTGGGACAAGCGGCAGACCCGGTGCCTGCAGGTGAGGGCTGGCTGCAGCTAGGCAACAGCAGAGCTTTGAAATTGTGCTCTGGCAGCACGGTGCCTGTGTCTCTTCAGAAGAGAGAGGGGCTGCTAGGCTGCCTTTGAGGTGAGCTCAGCATGGGGAACCTATGTGTAGGGAAAAGCCTGCGTCTTGGCCTCTGGGTCTGTAACAGCAGTTGGAGTCTTTGGGTTGACCTCTTCTTTGAAAAGCTATTCTCCTGTTTTCTTGCAGAGCTTTCACCTGTCTTCACCCACCAGCAGCCCAGTCTACTGCCTCCGTTTCAGTACCACCCATCTGTATGTTGCCCTGGCATCAGCCCTGCGTGTCCTGGACTTCACAGCCCCATGAAAGGCGCCGCAGCTACTTCTGGTCACCCCAGTTCGAAAGAGTTGACACTTGGCTCAGGGAATTGCAGGGCAGGAGAGGTGAGAATGGTCCCCAAGGCTTCCAAAGGATTTTTTTTGCCTGCCAGAAAGCTACAATTGCAAGTGCACAAAGGGCCTGACTTTCTCAACCTCACCTGCCTGTTGGTGGAAATAAAGGCCAATTGTCCTTTACCCTTTTTATTTTGCGCCAGTCAGGTTTTGTTTTATTAACTTCTGGGGTTTCTCCCTTTTTTCTTCTTTTTTAAATTTTATTTTTGTTGTTGTGGATACAGTGTTTGAAGGGCAAGTTAAGCCAGGATGCCCTGTCAGCTGAGTGTGCTGGTCAGGTTGAGATCAGTCAAGCTCTGAGCCGTGTGAGGCAAGTCTAGACTGTGTGTGGGGTGGACTGATTTGGTGAAATGTACCTGGAGTGGGGCCCACCTTTCACCTGCTCTTGCCCTCCTGGCAGTCGCTGGTGGTGTTCTTCACAGATGAGAGCAAAAATTGAGCTTAAAGGCAGAGCCAGCCCTGCTTACAGTGTTTGCCTCCCCAAGCTGGCCATCAGGTCAGGCTGTGCACTTGGCAGGGCTTGAACATTTGCGTTTTGCTAAATAAAACTCTGAAGGGAAACAAAAGAGAGTGTTATGGTTTTGTTTCGAGTTCCAAAGGGGCTGTGATGTTACCCACTGGTCGCAGAGGCCTGGCTGGGTGGAGGAGGCTGGGCCTATTTTCAGCTGCTGACTACATGTCTAATAGATCTCTCTCTAGCTGGAGCCTGTGACACTGTTCCACTGAAGGCAGTTGCTGGGATCTTGGATCTCCTGTCACTTTTTCAAACAAGGAATTCAAAAAGTAAGATCTGCAGCTCACCAGCTGCCTGCATAATGAAGCTGAAAACTGGGCTAGTGCAACCTCGAGGCCTTGATGTGATTTACTGGGATCCTCTAGGCACAACTAGGAGGGCTCTGCTCCTTTTTGTGTCGGCCTTCTGAACCCAGGCTGGGTTACAGAATAACCTGAGCTTTCAGCTTTTTTGGCTGTCTGGATGAATGTGGAAGTCTGTGGATCAATGTGCTGTGGGTGAATGCAGTAGTGGCTGGGGTATGGCCCTCTGTGGGGAAGGAGGTGCGTGAACACAACCTGGCTGTGAGTTTGGGTGTCCTGGATAGGTAAAGGAGAGGTTTTGTCTTACAGACAGGGAGCACTTCTAGGGCAAAGAACCTAGTATGGTGCGTTGTTAGAACTCAATAGCTGATTTCCACTCTTGAGAGACTGCTCTTCCCTTGGGATGCACAAAAAAAATTACTAGAGCCTCTGCCTGAGCAGAAAGGGAGTGGAATTAACCAGCTCCTTGCTTGCTTGAATGGAGCCCTCCATTCCCAGCAGATGTGAGACAACAGCTCAGGGTGCAAAGTAATCTAAAAGCATGGCTTTGCTGCAGGATCACATTCCCAGAAGGATCTTTCCAGTGCAACTCCCTATCACAGCTCCTGATCTGTGCCTGTTTCTTCTCCTGCCACTCGTTCCCAATTGCTGTCTACTCTCCTGCAGTGACAATGGTGCTATATGTTTTCCTTGCATAAGTGGCAGAGTTGATGTGTAAGTGCACCAAACAATGACCTACTGCTGTAAAAAAGATGCCATGGCTGGAACAATCTTTGATCAGGTCAGAGCTGTAGATCCCAAATACTTTTTGCCCAAGATAATGAATCTGGGGGGACCTATGGGTTATTTGTAACGCTGAGGGGTTGCTGTATTGCTTGAAGTACTTTGGGCTCTACATATCATTAGGCATGAGATAGAAGACCAGTGAGAGAGGAAGCTGGCAAAGTTTGGGAGTGTAGGAGGCCTGTTTTTTCTCAGGTCCTGGTGTATTACAGGTCCTTTAATGAAATTGGGAGGAGGGGTGGAGATATTAAATGTCTTTGGTAGTGTCCCCAGGGAGAGGCTGTGGAGGAACCTGAGTAACTGTGGGGTGGGAGTAGAGGTTCTTTATTGCACTGGGACTTGGGCAAGGCCCCAGAATAGGAAGGAGCATGTCAGCTGAGCAGGTGAACAAGTGTCACTGGCGCAGGAGACTCCTGCAGTGTGGCCACTGCCAGTCCTGCCATTTTCCTTCTGCAGTCTATGCTGATGCTTTCAGTTTCCTCCTGGCTGAAGCCTGGAGCAAAGCTGCAACCTCATGGTGGTGGTGCCAGTACTGGTATGTAGAAAGGTACACCCTCATATCTCAGGTGACATTGAGGAATAGGGAAGCTGCAAGTGGGACTGGTGTACTGCCTTTTCACTGAGCTCTGACAGTCAATGGTGCCTCTGCAGGTCGGTCCTGGAGCCACCCAGCAGCGAGGCTCTGCCTGGAGATGCCACCCAGGTTCTAAGAAGTTTCTGTGGTGTCAGAGCAGTCCTCATCAGGGGAGCTATGCTGGAAGCCCATGACCAGCTCACTTAAAAGTAGGGGGCGGGTCTTGGATGGGATTTGTTCAAATATGAACCAGGATGGAAGGACACATAGACACAGGGATGGCAACTGCAGAGTAGAGACTCTGCTTGCTGGAGGGCAGGTTGCTAGAGCAGCACTGCTGGGCTGGTCTTGGTGTATGTAGTGTGGTCTATGCAGCCAGGGTTGTAATGGGCCTCTTTTGTGCCCTCATGGAAGGAGCATTCTACTGCTACTCCTGTCTGCCACTACTTTCCCCTCCATGCAAATGAAGGCAGCTGCATTTCCGTTCCTGTGCTCTGCATGTCATGTTGCACATGGCTGGTGGTAAGGAAACAGATGAGTGTCCTCCTCTTCACCCTGTTTCAGAGGCTGTGCCCATGCAGGTCTAAGCATGGATGCTGTTCACACAGTACCAGGGTCACCAGGGTGTCCTGCTGACAGCACAGGGAACCTTGCACCGCAGCGCTGGAGGAAGTTGCTTCCAAGCACATCCCAGGCAGGTAAGGGATGTGAGGAGGGGGTTCTTATTTTTCCACGTGTTACTGTCTTCAGCAATGGTGTCAGACAAAGGGAATTCCCAGGGGGAATTATCCAAGTTTCATGTCTCTTCTGCTCATAGAGGATGGCTGTGGATATGGTGCACTTCCTTGGCGTGCTGCTGCCTCCCACAACTCATAGAAGGATCATAAACGTGTGAATCAGCAGCCCAAGCAGTAAAGCAACTGACCACCCTGCAGTCTCCCTGAACCCACAAAGATTCCTCCAACAGGCTCTATTAACAGGACTAATTTTTATTAGAAAGGGCAAAATAAATACTGGGAAGCTGTGCCATAGAGCTGCTCCCACCTCAGCCTCTTGGCAGCCACTGCCTACTGGGTTTTGCAGTCGCCATCTCCACTGTTAGCTACCTTTATCTTCTTCAGCTCCTTCTGCAGCTGTTCTTCTGCAGCCAGGATCTCCTTTGGTTTCTGGTACTGTAGGACAGAGAGGAATGCTCTTAGCACTCCTGCTCAGCCTCTGCTCCAAGCAGACCAGCTGGGGCCATGTGCTACCAGCACAGCTGGGGGCCCCCTGCCAAGGATGGCTTTTCTGTTACCATCTGCCTCCAAGGCCTGTTTGGAGAGGTGGTACTGTCACACTGGGGACATCTGCTGAGACCTGGAGTGTCTTTTACAGTGCAGGTAAAACTTTCCAGTGGGAGTCTTGGCCTCCACCAACCCCTCTGGAATATCCTGGCAAGCAGTGTCCCCCAGTTTCCCAGCATGCTCACTGATTGTACACTCACACATGTCATATAAAAATAACATGCATTTTTTTAGGAGGCAGACAGAGAAATAAGAGTTGCAGTTCCTCTGTCCTCCTTCACCCAGCTGCAGTTTAGTGCTGGGTGCAGATGTTTTTTGTCAAGGGTTTGGCCTGTAGCAAACAAGCTCAGAAGGACTCAAGGTGTTCCTCTTGGCCTATTTCCTCTGCACATGCACCTCCAGCTCCACTGCAAGGTGATTCTCTGGGTACCTGGCTTCCACATTTAAAAACACAAACACCTGCTGCTCTAAAACATCTGCTCCTTACTACAAGTGAGTGCCTGGTGTAGAAGGTTCTTGCATGGAAGTGTGTCCTTTCCATGTGTCCTCTGACATAAAGCAACAGGTGAATTTTTATTACTTTTGTTTTTTTAAAGACTGAAACCTCTAAGTGCAGCTGATCCTTGGTATTGTAAGACTTGTGTTCTAAGGTAAGAGAAATTTGCTGTCACTGAGAGCAGAAGCTTGCTCAGGCCTGAGGAGGGGATATATGGAAAATGGAGCATGACAGACACTCTTCCACTTGCTAAGTCACCTTGAGCGGCAAGTAGGGCCCCTCCTGTGGCCTGGGCCGTCCTGGCTAGTGTCAGCATGCCCAGTGTAATCTGAAACTCCCACTGACTGTGTGACAGGGCAGGGGGTCATCAGTGACCCTCAGCACATCTCCCTGCCCTGCCTCATTTCCCCACGTGTCAGAATTTTAGCTTCTTTGTGGACGTAAAGAGAAGGGCAAGGTGCTGTGTGGCCAGAAGCTCACCGTGATGATCAGGGTGTTGTTGGCATGGGTGAAACTGAGAGCAGCTGCGTCCAAGGGGAGCTGGTATCGGTCCAGGTCAGGAATAGAGAACTTTTTGTAGTACCTACAAATGAGAGAGGAGACAGAAATGAGGAAGATGGGGTGGTTCCTATTCCCCAACTAGCAGTGCTAGGCTAGGGAGTGTTGTTCTGCAAGACTGAGAAGACGATAACAGAAGTCTCAGGGTTGGCAGGTTGCCATGTTGTGTGCCTGCCAGTAGCCCCAGGCTGTCAGAAGCACTTGAAGCAAACCTTCAAACTGGAAGTTAGAGTTGGCAAGGTCCTGAAAGGCAAGGAGGCTTGGTCCCTCCACCTTGCTCTTGGTTAGAGACAGACTACTCAGCATACCAAGAGGTATCCCTTGTCTTTGTCCCTGCTAATGGCCTTTCATTCCCACTAAGTACCAATTCTCATTAGTACTTGTCAATAGAGCTGTGAAAGCTTTTGTGCTTTGCAACTTAGTTTCCTGAGTGATGCACCATTTTGTGTTGCAATCCTTCCTAAACCCATCTTCTTGGCTTCTTGCAGTGCTTCCTAGATAATGTCCTGCTTTGGTGGCACTCGAACATATCCCTGGGCACAGAGCTCCAGGTAGAGCTGCCCACAGCCACCCGAGCCCCTGCTCTGCAGTCTCCATGGTGGCCATAGCTCTCTGCACTCCCACCTCCCCTAGCTGTTCTTCCCCTGATGTCCATTCCAGTCTCCCAATCAACTCTCACATGCAAGTGGAGGACAGAGAGGTTTCTGCCAGGTCCTTATCCAGCCTGTATCTCTTCACTGACCAAACCTTGTGCTTTGCTCAGTATGAAAGAGGGTATGTCTCAGAACTGGCATGGTTATAAGCTGTCTAGGCAGCTAAGAGATTTCCAAAGACTTGATGCCCAGAGCCTTGTAGACCTATGTCTACATTTCTGTGATTTGCCCGAGGCCCTTCTTGCTTGGCATGGCTTGCCCTGCATCTGCTGCTTCTCTCTGGGGCTGCACCAACATTAGTTGGTGGTCCTATGCCTGTCTATAGGCATGGTTAGGTTCTTAGTCTCTTCCAGCACTCTCATGGGCAATCCCCTCCAAGGAATTGGCCTGTAGCTGGTACTGAGGTGCCCAGAGTAGAGCGAGAGCTGGCAGCGGCTGCTGTCATGCCGGGAAGGCTGCTTCTCCGTTGAGCCAGCTGTGTGTAAGGCTTGGCCTCTCTAGCTACCTCTGCCCAAATTGCAGTTTATTTTCCAAGCCAGGGTGAAAACAGCTACAAAGGCCAAATGGCTCTCCTGGTGCAGTGGGAGGAATGTATGCAGCTTGTTACCGCAGGGCTCAAACCATTCTGTGTTGTCACTGCTGTCCTATTTGGAAAAGGTGGCAGACATGGATAATAAGGGAGATGTCAAAGGTTAAACAGCAGAGATTAGATGAACACAAAGACATGTTAAGGAAGTGTTAACTTCTTACCGATTAGACAAAAAAAAAAAAAAAAAAAAAAAAAAAAAAGGAGGAGGGGAAAAAAAAAAAAGGCAGTACACAGGAAAAAAAAAACCCACTGTTTCAAAGGGCCTTGGGAGTCATCAATGAAACAGCAGTATTCTGCTGCCCCAGGACTAAGAGAAGGGGAGAAGAATGGCTTTGGCTGGCCTCAGACTAAAATCTGTGACAAGATCAAAGGAAACCAGATCTGCCTGGCCACCCCCCTCTCCTCCTAATATTACCACTGCCTCTTGCTACAATAATTGAATCAGGTTTGGCGTTTGGGGAGGTGGCTTTCTGGGTTTGTTTTTAGAGTTTAGTTTAATGGATTTATTTTAAAGCAAGAGGTTTTAAGCAAATCCCACTTGAGCAGCCCTTGCCGTGGCCAGAGGGAACGGCAGTGACTGGTGGAAGTGAAGAGCTCCTGTCTGGGCTGGGAAGGTAGTTGACGGGCGATTGTCCCTGCTGAGGCAGGCAGATTCTCTGCTCTCGCCCCTCACCACATGGCCAAGAGCAGTACTGCACCCTGAGCCTGGGTCCTGGCCCGAGATCCAGTGTGTGTGAAGTCGCCTCTACTATTTTCCTACTGGAAACCCACTTTCTGTCAGCCTGTAAGGAAAACTGCTGCTGGTATGCTGAGAATTTAGAGCCGAGCTACTCAGTAGTGACTTGGCAGCGCATCCTGTTGCTTGTGCCTCTGGCTGGCAGTCAGCACAGCTCTCTTGCTCAGAAGCAGCGTGGCTGACTTCCAAGGGCTGGAGAGACTCCGAGGCTTCCTTTCTCTCCTGTAGTGATGTGCATTCTCTCTGTGGACTCCATGGCTTTGTTGCTATCTGGCAGTTAATTGCTGAGTGGTGCCTTGCCCTGGCCAAGACCCAGGAGAAATGATACAAGATATCCTGGAGCCTGTACTAAGTATTCTGCTGCTGAAGTCTGTCCCTGCTCCCTATTGACAGCAAGGTCATTCTTGTTCCCAGTGAGGTGACTTCCAGTGTTAATTTTAAAAGCTGTTAACTTTCATGTGCAGGCTGTGAGCCCCTGTCAGGTCCTTTGACTGCACCTGACATTAGCCTACAAGCATTGTCACTTGCTTTTGGGGGACCCTACTGTTTTCCTGAGAGTGGTACCAAAAAATCTTGGTCAGGCAGGGCATAGGTGAAGTCTCAGCAGTACATTATACCCTTACAGGACCTACACAGGCAAGGAAGTTCCCACATACACCCTACTATTAGTAGGGCTGGGAGTAGATAAGTCTGTCTGGGGTAGCATGTGGTTGGACTTAGGCTCACATACTCCCTCCTTGTCCTAGCTCCCTGTATATCCACTGGTGGCTGGTGGGAACCTCATTCATCTTTGCTACATAGGTCTCCCAACTGAAGTAGCACTCTTCTCCTATTAATCCCTCTGCATGCATTCCAGCCAGCATCAGACCTGTCATTGCTTGCTGCATTCATGGGGTAGACTCCCCTTTCCTCCCCTCTAGCTGCCTCTTGCTTTTGACCATCCAAGTTTGTTAACGTGCAGAGCTCAAACTTCCTCTTGCCATGGCTTCTGATGGGGCAAACCCTCGCCTGACGACGTGCAGGCTCTGCGATCTGAAAGCAGCCGAAGTGGAGCAGTTCTTTGCCAACAGCACCACCTACAGCCAGCCACAAAGAGCAGCTTGAAGACGGAGGGCAAGGGAGGATCGGGAAACAGCGGGGTTCATTGTAGCCGTGATTCTATCCTTCTGTGTTCTGCAGCAATGCTGGAGTGGGAATGCAAGCAGAAAGCAGCACGCCCAGCTTTCCATATTGGTGCATTATCTCAGTTTGTAAGTGGCTTTCACTCATCTTCCAATATCCTCCATTGTTCTCCTAAGACTCGCTCCATGCTATCTCTTCCCAACACAGCTGCTCATCCTGGCTTATCTCACTGAGGCTGTCAATGCTTTGGGGCACAGTGTGTGTCTCATGCCATGAGAGAGGCATCTTATACTGACACAGTATAAGATGATGCTTAAAAGCATTTTTTCCTCCCATCCAAAATTGGTTTTGGCAGAATATTGTGGTGTTTCCTTTTCAGATTCAGTCTACTTTTATGTGTTTTGTTTTTTTGCTGATGCCAGATGACATCATTGTCATTGTAAATACAGGAGAGGGAGGTCTGCCTGCCTGGATGCCCACAGCTTCGCTGTACCTCTTGAATCCTGCAGCTTCATGCATTCTGAGAGTCGGAGTGAGAAGATGGGATGCTCTAGCTTCAAAAGGTCTGCAAGGCTCTTTATTTGTCTAAGAGACTGACATTTATCAGGGAAAGAACAGCAAACACCATGCTGCTGGAACCATGAAATAAGTTTCCAAAGGCTATTGCAGAGCTTGAGGCGTTCTAACATAAATTCGTCTGGGGCAGCTAGAAGTGGAAATTGAGCAGCAGGAGACACGCAGCTGTGAGGTGAGGTTCCCTCAGCCCCTGCACACTAGAGATAGAAGGCAAGAGGGGACAATCTCCCTGTGCAATCACCAGCCTACCCTCTCTGCCAGCACACCCCAAGGGACTGTCAGCACCAGCAGTGCTGTCCTTACTGACTTCTTGTTGGTGGTCCGGATGACACAGCAGCGCTGCTCCTTCTCCACAGAGACGCTATAAACCTCCTTGGGGTAGGGCAGGTTACGGATCCGCCACTGGAAGCTGCTCAGGGTATCCTTCCTCGTGAAGACAGGCTACAGCAAACAGGTACCTTTAGCAAGGCCACACCAGCAGACTCCATCCATCCCTGTCCCCTTCTTCCTCTACTGCCTTAAGAGGCTCCACTTGGGCCTAGCTATTCTTTTATACCGGAGAACTCGGGAGTAACTCAAACTGCCTCAGCATTGCTTTCCTAGAGCTGAGGCTGCTCTGCCTTTGCCCAGGGCACCACCTGCCCTGCTTGTAGGAGGCTCAAAGTGTTCAACAGGGGAGTCTCACAGTGCAGGGTTAACAGAAAACTGGGCCTCTTCCACACAGGCAACTAAATACTGAGCTCTGCCCACCCTAGGGACCTTCTGGATTCAGTCTTGGCTCTGCCCCAACTTGCTGTGCAGGGCCATACTTGTGTTTCAGGTCTGCAGAAAAGATGGTGAGAGACTCAGCTAGTGAGATGTGAAGATCAAACACGCTGTGCTATGTTAAGGAGCAGTGTGCTAAGCAGTGTCTGTGTCGGCCTTTCATTGTCATTGCCTCCACTTTCCATCCACTGCCTTGTCCTGGCACTGGCTTTCCTTTCAACCTACTATTTCAGAAGCCAGAGTAGCAGTTGGCCAACACAGCAGTACAGTTTTGCTACTTAAAGAAACTACAAATAGACTGAAGATCCCCAAAGCACCCACACTGTCCCTTCTACCCAGACCCTGCATCTTTGGGATGATTTGGAGCCGAGTCCTAGACACATTAAGTCTGTCTCTTAGGTCTTTGAGTTATCTGTGCTCTTAACTTCTGCTGTAAGCACAAGAATAGGTAGGTTGAGGTGCAGTGGTGCTTATAGACCTTTACATACATTGGAGCTGCTTTCCTTTATGAGCTCTGATTCCAGTGTTCCCAGGAATGGTGAGACTGGCTCTCCCACTTCAACCTGCCACTTGCCAGAGCCTCCAAGGGTGTTCTTCTCTCGCCATTTTCTACCTGTGGAAGGGGAAAGAAGGATTTTCATTATTCTGCTCTCTATGAAGTCCAGCAAATGACTGCCACTGAGATGATACAAAGATACACATGTTAATTCCAGTCACTTCCATTTCAGCATGAGTGGATCTGTTTGCTGAAATTCTTGAAGTCAGAAATTCTGTACCAAGTGTCTCTTTTGTGCTGTTTTGTGCTGAAGCCATGACAGGATTGCCACAGGTGCCATGCTGCAGCTGATGTAGTTTTGGACAAAAGCCACCTTGCTTGTTTGTGGTTGCAGAAGCCATCAAAAGCATATTTGACACCAGCACGTGCTACAGACTTCATGTCTGGCTATGCAAGCCTGTTGTGACAGAGAAGTTGTCTGGGCTAAAGCAAGGTCTGCTACACCACAGAAGTCTGAGAGACCTATGTGCAAACTGAACCATACTTGCATCCCTACAACATTCAGCTACAGGCATGCTTGTTGGAGGGCAGGTAAGTCTGGGAAGACTATCTAGGAGAGATTCGTTCCTGACCAGGAACAACACCCAGTCCTGCGAGTGCAGACATGCTGCTGTATGAGGTTCTGCTCCAACCCATGTCTGCCAGGGGCCAGCTGAGAGCACCACTTACTCACTAACTGACCGGTCTTCACGTCGTACTCTTCGGCCATCTCCTTCCCATCCTCGAACAGGTAGTGGATCTTCCGTATCCCTAGAGACAAGGCAGGTGGTGAGGGTAAATAGCAATATACCCGTCCCTGGGTCTCCGGCTCTGTCCCGCTGCCTGGGCCCCTGTCCCCGGGTTGATTGCCCAGTGTCCTTTGCCGGGTCCCTGTCCCTCCCGGGTGCTGGGCCGTTCCCAGGAGCGCTCCCTCCCCTCGCCCGCGGCAGAGTCGCCCCAAAGCACGGAGCGGGGGCCGGAGAGGGCCATCCCGCCTCGCCGCCGCGGTTACCGTCCTGGACCAGCGCTGTCTTGCTGGCGGCCCGCAGCCTCTCCAGCCAGCTCGGCAGGGCCATGGCGGCCAGGCCCGGTCGCCGCGGCAACACGCGACACTTCCGGCCGGCACCCGGAAGCGTTCCCCGGGCCCGGCCCGGACGTCAGCGAGGCCCCGCGGCCGGGCCCCGCGCCGGCGCTCGCCTGCCCTCGCACCGGGCCTGGGCTTGTGGGGGTGGGTGTTTGTGTGTGCTCCTCTTCCTCACCTTGGCGCTGGGGTCGCGGGGACCTTCGTCCGCTTCTCCGCTGGTGCGGGGAGGCCCGGCCCGCTCCGCTCGCCGCTCCCGGCGTTTCCCGCTCTCCTGCCTTGGCCCTCGGCCTCTCCACACCCCCTCTTGGTCCCGGCCGCCCGATTTCGGGGAATTGTTACCTGCCCCCGAGGTTTTGGGTGCCAGTTGTCCTGGGGAGAGCTGGGCTGGTGGCGCTGAGGATGCTGACGAGGCAAGCTTGGTACCTGGTGACCGTGCTTTGGTGTAGCTTAGGTGCAATGCTACCTGGAAAAATACTTTTCCGAGTCCTGAAGTAGGACGTAGGCATCTAGAAGTTTGGGCCGGGCTGATACCTGGTTGGTTGGAGTTTTTTGCTTTGTGTAATATTGCTGTTGTCAGAGTGGGTTGTGCTGGGTTTCTTTCGGGGGTGCCTGGGTCAGACTATAATGAAAACTGAAACGTCTCTGTGAATCTGAGTTGTAGAACTTATAGCAGAGTTTCTTCTTCCCCAAATCTGAACTCTGCCTGGCTTCTGTGTGGGAAAACTCTAAGCAAAACATGAAGTGCTGCACTGAAGGGAAACCAAGTTGGCATTGACTTAATGCTGCAGCCAGGTGGAAGGAGCTTCTGGAATATATGGTTGTTCAGGGTTTTATTGAGCAACAGAATACAGAATTTCTGGTAGCCTAGGCTGGCAGATAAAGATCCTAAGTTCACCTTTGCATGGTTTGTGGTGGTAAAGCTACAATTGTAACTGTTAATCATTACTAATTTGCTGAGTCTGGATTGGAACTTTTCCTGTGGCTATATGAAACATTTGGTGCTGATCAGCTGCTTTATCTCTTCTTGATGGTGACTGCATTTCAGCCCTGGCAGAAGTGTTTCCTTCTCCATAGGAATGTCTGGAAAATAAAGTTGCTTCTGTTGGCTGGGCTTAAAGGAGCTCCAACATGTTGAAGTAGTTGAATACTTTCTATTACAAGGGCCCTGGTTTAACAGTTTCTAAGACACCCAAGCAAGGTCTTCTCAAGTGGCTTTATGGTGTTTTCTAACTTTAATTACTTTTTTGACATTGTGGGCTGAAATTCTTGTTTCCAGGTGCTTCCCTTAAGGCAAGCCTTTTGGGGAGGTAACAACAGAAAAACCCAAACCAATGAAGTCAATGAGCAAAATGAGTGAATCTTAAGTTGTTGTGATTGTGTAACACTGTTCTAATTACATTTGCTCTTTCTTTCCGGTGTTTGGCAGTTGCAGCTGAAGTTCACGCAAAGCCAATGGAGCCACAAGGGATTGTCAAAGCCTTTCCCAAAAGGAAGAAGGTGAGGGGTGACTCGGGGCAAATCATCCCTCCAAAGATCCCAAAAGAGGAAGGCACAGAGATACCTGAGGGTAAGTCCTGGATAGCCATGACGTGAAATGTAATACTTCTACCCCGGCTTGTGAGGACAAAGGTTGTCCCAGAAAGAGAGATTGGCCACTGGAATGTGCTGCCCGGGGGGTGGTGGAGTCACCATCCCTGGAGGTGTTCAAAAAGGGATTGGACGTGGCACTTGAAGCCATGGTTTAGTTAGTCCTGAGGTGTTGGGTGGCAGGTTGGAGTTGATGATCTCTGAGGTCTTTTCCAACCTTATTGATTCTATGATTCTTTGTTAACTGGAAGTGCCATTTCCCCAAAGGCTGGAAAATCTGGCCTCAAGTTGTGTTTTTGTAGAAGCCATGGCCAGGCTGCTTTGGTGTGTCCAGATGGTGACCACAAAGACAGCCAGCTACTGTTGGTACCATCAAATCCTATGTGAGATACATAGCCTGATGGGCTGGGGACGCTGTTTCACTTGTCACTGATCTCCTGCCCCTGTGTTTTCTTCCTCAGGGTGGCTGAAGCCGGTCACTGCCTATGTGTTGCAAGCTGGCATCGGCCAAGCCAGGGCCAAGATCTTCCATGAGCAGATTGTCCAGAATGGGGGTGCTGTACACACCCAGCTGTCCTCAGAGGTGACACACGTCATTGTGGCTGAGGATATGGACTGCGATCGAGCCTTTCGGCTACTGAAATTAACCAAGATACCTCCAGGGCTGCAGCTGGTGAAGGCCTCGTGGCTAAGTGCTTGCATCAGAGATCAGAAGCTGCTGAGTACTGCTGGGTATGGTGTCTTTATCCCTCGCAGGTAGGCAAGTGCCATGCTGTCATTGCTCCTTACAGTGCTTCTGTTCTAAACTGAAAAGCACTAAAATATTAACCCTGCTCAAAATCTGGAACTACAGCTCCTTGTGTCTCCTCTGGGCATGACTCAAAGTCTCTTTTCCCCATACAGGCTGTGAATTTTAGTGACTTTGTGACCAGTTGCCACTCTGAGGGGTAGCAAAACATGGAATAGGGCCTAGAGGAGTCCTGTCATTTGCTACGGGTGCTAAAGGCACTTCTTCAGAATAGAATAGCATAGCATTAACCAGGTGGGAAAAGACCTTTGAGATCATTGAGTCCAACCTATCTCCCAACACCATCTAATCAACTAAACCATGGCACCAAGTACCCCATCCAGTCTCTTCCTAAACACCTCAGGTGATAGTGACTCCACCACCTACCTGGGCAGCCCATTCCAATGGCCAATCTCTTTCTATGAAGAACTTCCTAACACCCAGCCTAAACCTCCCCTGGCGCAGCTTCAGACTGTGTCCTCTTGTTCTGCTTCTGGCCGCCCAGGAGAAGAGACCAACCCCCACCTGGCTACAACCTCCCTTCAGGTAGTTGTAGAGAGCAATAAGGTCTCCCTTGAGCCTCCTTTTCTCCAGGCTAAGCAACCCCAGCTCCCTCAGCCTCTCCTCACAGGGCTTGTTCTCCAAACCCCTCCCCAGCTTTGTTGCCCTTCTCTGGACACATTCTAGCAACTCAGCATCTCTCCTAAACTGAGGGGCCCAGAACTGGACACAGTACTCAAGGTGTGGCCTAACCAGTGCTGAGTCCAGGGGCAGAATGACCTCCCTGCTCCTGCTGGCCACTCTGTTCCTGATACAGGCCAGGATGTGATTTGCCTTCTTGGCCACCTGGGCACACTGCTGGCTCATGTTCAGCCTACTATCAACCAGTAATCACGGAATCAACCAGGTTGGAAGGGACATCCATCAGTAATAATACAGAGATTTGTTTTAAAAATGCTGAGGATTAAATGCTGGGGTTTTTTTTCCTTATTGCAGATGAAAAGTAGAGAGAGAATTGCTAACTAGGTACAAGAGGAAATAAGGAGAGGAGCAGCAGGCAGCCTCAAGTTAGGATCAAAATATTTTGGCATAGTTTTGAAGAAACAGCCTGAGAGTGAGGAGTAAAGGACCAGAAGTCCCAGATTAGTGAGATATGTGGGAATTGGGGAACTGAAAAGTTGTCCTTCTATACTAAGGCTTCTGATCCATGGCAGGTACTTGGAGGAGGGAGAAGTACAGAAAGAGCAACAGCAGCAGGTCCTGGGCAGTGAAGAGATCCAGCCCCTAGCAGATGAAGGAACAGCAAAACCAAATACTGAAGCACAGGTTGGGGATACTTTGCAGCAAGACCTGGGCACCCTTGGACCGCAGCAGCTGGCTGAGGTGAGGCTACCTGTCCAGGCACTTCTCTGAGAGAGCAGGTCCTGCATGTTGCTTTTCCTGGATAAAAGCATCCCTGCAGGGATACAGTGTCACATTTTTTTGGGCAAAGGGAAGGTGTTTGTTTCAGTGGGCTGGTGCTGACAGTCTCAGGCTGTGAATGTGGTTGCTGCTTCTCTTTGTCTCTTTAAGTGTTAAAAGTAGAAACAACACCCCTTAAATTTCCAGCTGAAGCTGGAATTCTAGCTGAAGCAGTGTTCGTGCTCTGATCAAGCCAAGGCTCACTCTGGTGGTCATATTTCCCCTGCATCCTTTTGAGGAATATTCCCTGGCTGAGAATATCAGGAAGCTCTCTGTGATATTTCATCCTGTGTTCCTGCGTGGGCTGTCCTGACCCATTCCCCACTCCTTGGCAAGCACCCTGTTCAGACACGTGCAGTGGATCAGGTTGCCACTCGAACAGTTGTGGTGGTGTACTCAAAATAACTGTGTTGGCTTATTAATGGCCTCTGCTGTGAGTCAGCTTCTCTGACCTGCTGTTAGGTTTCTTTTCTTTCCTTTCTCTTTATTTTCGCTTAAGTTTGCTGAATTCTTTTTGGGCATTGTCATCATTCAAAGCTATCTGTGGCAGAGTTGCCCCAGACCTCTTAGAGCAGCAGCTGCCTTGTGATGCTGGTAATGTGTAAAGTGGGGGGAAATCCTTTCTCCTCAGACTTACAATTCACTGTGCTATAGGCAGAGCTGTCTGCTGCTTACCTGCATCACCTTTGCTATTACCCCATCTTTGCTACTCCTTGCAACTGAAATAGTGGCAATTGTTATTAACAAGCTTCATGCTTAACAGGAGAAGGGATCATTGGTACTCTTATGGATCCTGTGGTATCTCTTCTGCTTTCTGCTCACTTTTCCTTTGGAGGGTCAGATATGCTGGAGTCTGAAGCCTTAGTGCCTTGTTTTTCTTTTAAATGCCCTCCAGCAATCATATTTCCTGTTATTCTGTGCACAAACCCAGTATTTGTTGATGCTTCAGTAAAATCCCTTGTCCCAAGCTTAGGACTGTGTGAGCTTGAGGAGAAAAGGAGAACCCATGGGATATGCTTTAAAGACAGTACCAACTTTTGAGACCCGGCTACAACAGTGAAGGTGAAGCCTCAACTTAGAAATAGCCTCTGCTCTAGCTCAAGTGGGTGTTTATTCTCTAGGACATGACAAGTAGACCAGCATTTGATACTGAGCAGGGGATGCTCTTGGAGTTCTACATTTAAGTGTAAACTCCTGTGAGGAAACCGTTACCAATCAGACTGCAGCAGGCACTGCATGACTGGCATCTGGGAGCAGTAGTTTTCTGCAAGGCAGCCTTTACCAGTTGTTCACTGGCTGAACCCTGGACTGTTATCCAAAGCGGCCTGCCTCCCTTTCAGGTGGTGTTTGGTCTCAGCTACTGAGCTTCTGCTGCTGTCTTGGCTCCTGTGCTGTGCTCCAGGCAAACCATGTGCATCTCAGTCTCCCCCACCTCAAGTCAGCTGCCCTAGGACACTAGAGTATCTTAGAAGCTCATGGGACTAGTTGTTTTTGTATGCATGGTTGTAAAGAGTCTATCAGTTGCTTTGGTGAAGCATAGAGAGTCAGAGCTTTGTGTGCTGTTCACCTGTGTGCCAGTGCTGACCAAGAGGCTGGGAATTGCATGCTTGAGCTGCAGAGCTGTTTGTGTAGTGGTTGGATAACATGCTCTTCAAATGCTTTTAAGGGGCTCGCTAACTGATCTGAACACTCTGAGGCTTTGCTGCTCTTAGAGGGAACAGTGCCTTAAGGGAGTTGTGTTTCAAAGGGCTCAGGACAAATAAAACCACTTTAGTCTATCAGATCCTCAGTCTGACCCAATTTTGAGAGTTATAAAACAAGATTGCGAAAGGGCAACGTTCTGACTCTTCTCCCTGAAGACTTCAGCTCTGTATCTTGCTGGAACTGTCTCCAAACCTCCTTGGCCAGCAGAACCAAAGGTTGTGAGGATGTGGCTCTGACTCGGTTATGCTGACACTCTGCAGAAACTCCTAACAGGATTTGTGTGCCACATGTAGTTGCTGAACCAGATCCCCAAAGGCCCTGTGCCACTCAGGCTTACTTACAGAGCACAGAAGCTCTTGCATCTTCACAGACTCCTGTGTTTATACATCAGGAGAGAGGGGGACCCCAATGAACAAAGCAGCCTACAAAGCTCCTCTGTGGCTTCCCACTTCTATCCCCTTTTGTTCATTACCTGAAGCCAAGGCTCATTGTTTCTTAAGTCTACACAGAGGCATCCTAATGCTAAGGGTATCAGCAAATGTATACATTGGTTCTTTCTTCTGTCACTGAGGAATGTGGAGTCCTTTGTGTCGTTCCTTCCTCCTCCTTTTCTCTTGCAGATAGCCATGGGGAAAACGAGGGGATTGTAATTTACTACTCTGTTAAGATTTTGTGTCTGTAACACAGATCAGTGCCTATCTCCTGTCATCTGCATCATGAGGTGGAAGGTGCAGAGTCTCAATGTAAGAAATGCAGCCACCAGACCAGGGAAAGGTTTCCCAGTGGGAGTAGGAAATCAGGACCTCCCCCAGCCAGGGGTTTCAGCATTGTGACACCACGCTGCAGGCAGCAGTTGCTCATTTAACCAGTGTCTCAGGGGCTTGGCTGTAGGATGTGTGCTTGGATCACAGGTGGGCAGCAGTCTCTAGTCTCCTGTGCTTTGTGAAATGTGTATGTAGCTTCAAGGGATGCAGGTGTAGCTTGAGGTGTGAAGAGCTATGGTGTGCACATAGCCAGCCACTTCTGGAGATGGCAGTTTGCACACTGCATGCCCTGGAGCTTAGTTTATGCTCTGACTTCCTACTCTCAGGAGCAGCCTGTGCCAAGGGGACATATGTGAAGTATGCACTTATTCTCACATGGCTGCTTTTCTACCTCTCCCTAAAGAAAGACTCTGATGGTGAAGACAGTGAAGGAGAAGATGCTAGTGTCACCCAGGGAGATCTGGAAGCATTGATTTCTGGCTGCTACCCTGTGAAATCATCAGAAGAGACCAGTGACAGCTCTTCCACAGTGGCCCAGCCTGTCAGCAAGTGGGTTTGTGCCCAGTCCTCCAACAGCAAGAAGACGAATTACAACCAATGCATCACAGAGAAGCTGGAAGTGCTGGCTAAGGCCTACTCTGTCCAGGGGGACAAATGGAGAGCTCTGGGTTACTCCAAAGCCATCAATGCCCTTAAGAGCTACCACAAACCAGTCACCTCCTATCAGGTAAAACACCTTCCCAGGGTGGTGTAGCCAGGAAATACACCCAGTGTCTGAGCTCCATTATGAGCCAGATCTCTTCCTCTTGCTGTACATGGAATAGCTTAACTTCAGGCCTTGGGAATTCCTTCCTGCCTGGTGGCTTTGATGGAAATTGGGTAGCAAGTGCAAGCTGGGATTCTCTGACCACTTGCAATGTTTTCAGGACAGCAAAAAAAGTGGAGTCTGGGTCTTTTAGGGCCAGATTTGAGCAGTTGTGAGATAAATGCCTTCCCTGGGCACATGTAGGGACATTTTCATCTTCATTTTAAATGTCAGCAACTGGCACCATTTGAGATGAGCTATAAAACTAACTGGATCTGAGCCTTACTGACTGTGGCAGTCCAGCCATTCAGTGTGTTGGCGTTTCAGTTCTGTTCTCTGTGCTTGTCCCTTTCCACTTGGCATTGAATTGATGCTGCCTATGTAAGCCTGAGCTAGAGAGGACGCCGTCAAACAGAGCTAGTCCTGCCACTTAACCAGTCACTGATCGAAAGGCTGACTAGGCTCTTGAGTGGGTAACAGCTCTCCTGCTTGTCTGTGATCTTCACTTTTCCAGTAGTGACTGTGGTTTCTTGCTAGGAAGCCTGTAAAATCCCAGGGATCGGGAAACGGATGGCAGAGAAGATCCTGGAGATCCTGGAGAGCGGGCACCTGCGCAAGCTGGATCACATCAGCGAGAGCGTGCCTGTGCTGGAGCTGTTCTCCAACATCTGGGGAGCAGGGGTCAAGACAGCTCAGATGTGGTACCAGCAGGTAAGTTTAGTGCCTGACACAAGAGTTCTCAGATTCTGGTTTGAAGACTGATGCTGCATTTGGGAGAGTTAATGAGAAAAAAAAAATAGAAGTGGGTAGATTCAGATTGGATGTTAGGAAGAGCTTCTTCCCCATGAGGGTGGTGAGACCCTGGAACAGGTTGCCCAGGGAGGTGGTAGCAGCCCCATCCCTGGAGGTTTTTAAGGCCAGGCTGGATGTGGCTCTGAGCAACCTGATGTAGTGTGAGGTGTCCCTGCCCATGGCAGCGGGGTTAGAACTAGATGATCCTTGAGGTCCATTCCAACCGTAACAGTTCTGTGGTTCTACTGTCACAAATAGTTCCCAATTGCCTGTGTCAGTGGATGGGATTTGAATCTGGTTTTATGGGAGGAGCTAATAGGCTGGGTCCCATTGTTAGTGTGTTTGAGGAGAAGGGAGTACACTTGGCTGAGATTTGAGTTTGAGTGGGGTTAGAGGGCAAAGATGTGTAATAGGAGGAATGGGGAACATGCCACATCTTCCACTAGCATCACTGCTTGGAGTTCATCTCATGTTGTTCATGGCAGTGATGCTGCCAAGAGGCCAGTCTGGAACCAGGACATCTTGGTCTTGAAAGCTTCTCATCCAGTTGCTGGTCTGCTGGGCCATCTGGCTTCTGTAGCTCTTAGAGCAGCCATCCACCTCGTCAAATGAGGTTGAAGTATTTGCACCAACAGGAGCAACCCAGCCCACCAGCAGTTTGTCCCCTGAGCACAGAGCCAGTGAAGCCTGGTTTCCTGGAGTGTTTGCTTCGTGACTGGATTCTTTGCTGTCCTAAAAATATGGTGGTGCTCATGCTGTGGCCTCTCCCCCACTGGGATATTCCGGGTTTGTTCCTTTACCTGCATTACTTTGTTTCCTTAAAGATAGTGTGAACAGTGTGTCCAGCAGGAGTAGGGAAGTGATTGTGCCCCTATAATCAGCCCTGGTGAGACCACACCTTGAGGTCCTGGAGGGTGTCCAGAGAAGAGCAGTGAGGTTGGTGAGGGGTCGTGAGGGGTTTGGAGGGCACGTTGTACGAGGAGCAGCTGAGGGAACTGGGGTTGTTTATTCTGGAGAGGATAAGTCTAAGGGGAGATCTTACTGCACTCTACAACTACCTGAAAGGAGGTTGTAGTGAGGTTGGCATTGGTCTCTTCTCCCACATAACTAGCGATAGGATGAGAGGAAATGGGCTTAAGTTGTGCCAGGGGAGATTTAGATTGGATATTAGGAAAAATTTCTTTACTGAAAGAGTGGTGAGGCATTGAAACAGGCTGCCCAGGGAGCAGGTGGTGGAGTTGCCATCCTTGGAGGTGTTCCAGAAGCTGTAGAGGTGGCACTGTGGGATATGGTTTAGTGGTCATGGTAGCTGAGTTGCAGTTGCACTCAGTGATCTTTAGAGGTCTTTTCCAACCTTAATTATTCTGTGATTCTGTGAAGGGAAGCCTTCTGTCAGGTTTAGTTAAGATTCAGAGTCATTGTAGGGTAGAGATCACAGAGGTGTGTGGTTAGTGGGATTGCCTAAATCCCTTCTTTTAGGAACTAGGCCCTGAGTGATCTCTGTGTGGGATCTCAGAAGCTGTGACTGCCCTGGACTTGAAACAGGTTAAATATAACCTCCCTAAATCTGATCTAGTGGCACCCTGATACAGTGGCAAGTGTCCCTGCCCATGGCAGGGAGGTTGGAGCTAGGTGATCCTTGAGGTCCCTTCCAGCCCTGACAGTTCTGTAAGTCTGGGCTGAAAGCATTTGAAGAGCAAAGCTTTGGCAGATGTCTGCATGTCCTCACGTGCTGTGACCCAGGGCTTCCGGACGCTGGATGACATCCGCAGCAGGGCGACGCTCACCAGCCAGCAGGCGGTGGGGCTGAGGCACTACGAGGACTTCCTGGAGCGCATGCCTCGAGAGGAAGCTGCACAGATAGAGCAGACTGTGAGTAGCTCAGCCCTGGGCCCTCAGGGTGCAGCACCTGCTGGGAGCTGCCAGGAGAGTGCATGCTGTGGAAATGTCCCCCGCTGTTGTAGCTGAGCTCTTCAGGGTCTGTGTCTGGGGGACTCCCTTGGTGCGTGGGCGCACAAGGCACCTGCTTTGCCCTGTAGGCGTGTTCAGTTTGAGTGCTTGGTGAGGAGGAAGGTACTCACAGGGGACAGTTCTACCCACTGCTTTGAAAAAGGCTGCATGTGGCATGGTGGGATGAGGAGGTTCAAAGCTCCTCTTTGCTGTCTCTCATCTTCTCTAAGATGTCTGCTTTCAGTTGAGGCCCCTGAGCTGTCTCCCTACTGCTGCTTCTCCAAAGGACCCTGTGAACACCCCGTGATCTGGTTGTAAGGGGGAGGGCAGAGCATAGACATCCTTCCTGGAAGCAAAGGGGATCCAGGTTGTGCATGGGTGCTACTTGCTTTAGCACGCCACGGTACTCCAGGATCATGGGGTGCTAAGCCAGTGTACCCTAATGTGAGCAAAGAGCTTGGGGGACACACTGCCATTGCTAGCCCTGTGCTCTCTGATCACCATGGAAGCAGCAGCCAGCATGACCCTGTCACTCGGCCACAGGGCCTGGCCACAAAGAATACAGCCCTGCCAGACTCCTGCTGGGGTGTCAGTCCTGTGTGCAGGATTAGCCATTTTGGTGGTGAGTGGTCCCTTTCCCAGGCAGGCTGGGTCGAGGAACTGGCTCTTGGGGATGGGTCTTTTGTTATCTTGATGGGATTACTGCACTGCCCTCCATACACAGGCACACACCTCTGATCCAGGCCCAGGAGAGAGAATGAGGGATTAGTCACTGCCTATGTTGCCTGTCACAGTGAGATCTGAGGAGCTTTTAGACTCTCAGGTGGGGCTGAGAGTTTTCTGGAAATCTTCATTTAAAGCCAGAAAGGGGGCAAGGACACCAGAGGAGGCCATGCTCCGCATGAGAAAGGCTTGTGGCTTCTTGGAGCACCTCTGGGGCAAAGGTTAATGAGTTTATCTCTTGCTAATGAAGGATGATCCCCGAGAGGGACAAAGAGCTGTGGGCATGGACACTGCCTTTCTGAACCCCAGCCTCTGTGATGGTCTCATCACTGGGAATTGCTGAGCCCCTAATTATTTGCTGCCAGCAGGGTGATTGGCACAACCAGACCAAGAATACTTCACTCATGTCCAAGGATTTGGGAGCCTTTCTTAAGCATTTAATGAATGAAGTCATCAGAATTAGCACTGTCTGCACAAAACAGGAGCTGGGGTCCAACATAGAGATGGTGGCTACATTACAGGAGGTTCTGATTATGTGTGTCTGATAGCTGGCAGCAGCATGTTGGCATCTGTTTGGTCTAAAATGCTAGAGTATTTGTGTGTTTATTGGGTCAGGAAGCCCAGCTGTCCTGTGAAGGCAGAGCTTCTGGCAGGAATGGACTCCAAGGGACACTTGCAGATTTTCTGCTGTCTTGGGTCCTGCTGGAGAGATTCTCCATGAGCCCATCTCTGTTTCTGCACCTTTGACCGTCTTGTGTGGAACTGATGCTCTCTGTGTGCAGAGCTAGTGAGCTTTGCCCTACTGGCCCACAGCAGAGCTGAAAAACATCTCAGAAAACGGAGGTTGTTGCCATACTTTACCTCCTCAGGATTGCTGCATCATCCTGCTTGTCCTAACACAGCTCCAGTACAGTATCCCCAAGAGCTGATGGTAGTACCTTGGTAGATCATTCTATTGTTTAGCAGTGTGCTAGCCACTTGTAGGACTGGGTGGAGGCCACCCCTGCTCATATGGCTTCTGACAGCAGGGCCAGCCTCCTTGGTGGGGCAGTTTGCCATGCCTGCCAAGTGTCTGCTCTGTATGGAGGCCCTGGAGATGCAGGACAGGCTGCAAGGCAGGTACAAGGTCCTTTGCCACCTTGATGGAAAGGGCATGAAGAGACTGGTCCCTGACTCCTCATCTTTCTTCTCTCTCTTCTTGGAGGTCAGACAAGCTGCCCTGGCTGTGAAGCCTGGGCTCGTGTGTGTGGCCTGTGGGTCCTACCGTCGGGGGAAGCCCACCTGTGGAGATGTGGATGTGCTGGTCACTCACCCAGATGGGCAGTCCCACCGTGGAGTGTTCAGCAAGCTGCTTGACAGTCTTCGCAGAAGTGGTAAGAAAACTGGGGCCAGCGCATGGTGCTCAAAGCCGCTCTTAGCGTGGCCAGGCTGAGGAGGCAGTGAGGAGAAGGTCATCCCTTGAAAGGCAGGTGGTTGCTTTTCCTAAGGACAGGACACCTTGTAAATCCTTAAGAGTACTGCCCCTGCTTCTGGCCCTGTGCCAGTGGCAGCTCTGCAGCCTTTGTTAAGGAGGGAATATTGCTGCAGCATGTCGTGGCTTCTCCTGTCTGTGTGAGGCTGTTGGGACCAAGGCTGAGTCATCCTTGCGGTCCCACAGCACATTGTCGTGAGGTACCTCAGCTGCTCTCAGGGCAGCAGGGAGTTAGAGCGGTAGCTTCAAGTCTCTGCCGCTCAGCTCCTGCCTGTGCTCTCTCCCCAGGCTTCCTTACAGACGACCTGGTGAGTCAGGAGGACAACGGTGCTCAGAAGAAGTACCTGGGGGTGTGCCGCCTGCCGGGGCCGGCGCAGCGCCACCGCCGGCTGGACATCATCGTGGTGCCCTACAGCGAGTTCGCCTGCGCCCTGCTCTACTTCACCGGCTCGGCTCACTTCAACCGCTCCATGCGGGCCCTGGCCAAGACCAAGGCCATGAGCCTCTCGGAGCACGCCCTCAGCACCGCCGTGGTGCGAGGCCCTGGGGGCGTCAAGGTGGCGTCTGGCCGCACGCTGCCCACTCCCACCGAGAGAGATGTCTTCATTCAGCTGGGGCTGCCGTACCGGGAGCCCTCGGAACGGGACTGGTGACACTGGGCCGGCACCCTGGGCCCGCCGCCGTGCTGCTGATTTCCCAGTGCTGCTCTGTGGTCACTACAGACTGGCGCACATCCCGGCAAACTGGGGCTTCTGGCAAGCGCACGGCCCTGCTGCTGGCAGAGCCGTTTGGGCAGAGGCCGTGGGCTGGAACCACCATGGAAGTGCTGCCACAGGCTGCCCTGCAGCTACCCTGGCCCTGCTCTCCCTTGGGAAGCTTCAGATGGCTGGACTGCAGAGCCTTGTGATCCAGCCCTTCCCACTGCTTGGGAACAGGGGAAGTGGAGTGTATCTTCCTCTGTGTCTGAGCACAGGCACCCCAAAATCTGTCCTGAGATACACATGAAGGCAGCTGGGGTTTGGCTTTGCCCTGGAGCAGTCTCTCCCATTCTCACTACTGTTGGCAGCTCCTACTGCCGGATTTGTGAAGGGTCCCTGTATGCTGCTGCTATCTTTCTCCATCTGAGCTGACTTGTGTCCTCTGGTGGGTCTCACTGCACAGTGCTGAGCTGCTGTGATTGCTATCCAGCCTCCCCTGGTGACAGGTACGCCCTGAAGGAGACCCAGGGACTCAGTGTGCTGGGCCTGCTCACACTCAGCTGGTCATGTGCTAAGGATCCTCCAGTGCAGAGCTGTGAAGTTCCTGGTCTGGCCCCAAGGGCTCCTCTCCTCTCTGTGCAGGAGAGGGGCAGATCTCGTGGCTCAGGGAGCTGTGCTTAGGAGGGGTTTGGATGTAATGGCACTGCGTGTAATGCTGCAGGGCTGTGTTTGTGCACAGAGGGCCTGGAGGAAGGGAAACACAAGAACATAGTTTTGCCTCATTTAAATTAGAACTAAACTATTCCATTTTGTGTGTGTGTAAGCCATGGAATCATCTAGTCTGGCCATAGAATGTGTATTTAAGTATACTTGTGCCTGGCCCAGTCAGTTCCATGGGGGTGAATTTTATTTCTCAGGAAACCTCAACTCTCTTTTGAGTTGTGGAAATGGATTTCTCAGAGGCTTGCAGTGCTCTGTCTCTGTTAGGGGTATTGCAGTGGGTCCTGCTGGCAGAAGTGCTGCTCTGCAGCGTCAGCTGCTAGGAATACCATGGTGGGTAGTTCTGTGCCAGGCCTCTGGGCCTCCTTCTAGCCACTTTCTGGGCCTGGGCTGGCCCTCTGCTCCCTTGTCTTGTGGGGGACCTAGCCAGTCTGGCTCTGCACTCTGCCATGTGTTTGTCATGTGTGATGACAAGCTGTGTGTTTGCTGCCAGGGCAGGCACAAGGGCATTAACCCTGGTGGTTTGCACAGTTTCTTGCTGCAGTGTCAAGTGTGGTTGCTGGGCACCAGTAGTGGTGCCGAGGTGTGTGCTGGGGAGGCCTTCACCCTATCAGTGTCATTTATCAGCCCAGCCTTCCTGCTGAGCACCTAATGGAAATTAATGTCTTCTGGCATGTCTTGATGCTTTGAAACTTTGAAGTGTAATAAATCCTTTTTCTCTTTTATTTCTTTTCTTTCACGTCTCTTGTCTTTTTGCTCTCTGCCCTGTACCTCTCGGAGTTCTTCCCTCTGACTAGGAGCCCCTCCTGTGCTGTCTCCCTGCTTGCAGTACAGGCAGGCAGAAGGTAGCATGGACGCTGTTGGATTGCTGCTGGGTCTCAGAGCAGGGAGTTGCTGGCCACCACCATCCTCTCATGGCAGAGCAGGACCTGGCTCTGTCCTGAAATCCAGCTGCCCACGTGGCTGAGCTGGGACTGGCCATGCTGAAAGGAGCAATTTCTGAGCTTTGGGCTGAGCTCTTGCTTCATGTGTAGAGTCAGGAAGGGATTGCTGTCAGCTTTTCCATATTTCAAAGAGGGTATACAGGAGTTGGCTGCTGCTCTGTCTCCTGTGCCTGGAACACAGCTCAGTCTCCTGAGCATGGAAAAACTTTGGTTGTCCAAGGGGAATCTAAACAGCTGAAAGCCAAGGGAGCATATGAAAGAGCAGCAAGAACTATTGGCTCAAAAGGGAGACAGAGAAGCTGGAGAGGGACAGGGGCTGCTGAGATGGACAGAGGCTGGGGCAAAGCCAGCAAGGGCTGGGCTGGGCTATCCAGGAGCAAAGGACATCCATCCCAGACCAGGCCTTGGGTGGCCTGGGAGAAGCACTCTCTCCCCAGAAGGGCAATGCACCCAGGGACCAGCCCCAGAGGAGATGAGCTCCATCCTTGGGGTTAGCCAGGCCTGGCTGGACAGGATCCCTGCTGGCCTTGTTCAGGGCTGGGGATAGTCTGTCCCCAAAGGTGGTAGAATGAGCATTCCCCATCCCTTCAGTGCTGCTGGGGTGGTCCTGGAGGATTTGTCATAGACCCTTATGGTTGGCAGCTCTGGGCTAGGGCAGGGAGCAGGGTGATGCTCACCTTGGTGCCTCGATGAACACAGGTTTGCCTCCAGCTCTTGATGTCATGGATGAGCTGTCCTTGCAGGGCTGAATCTGCACCTCTCACCAGGGCCACACTGGAGACATCACTTAAAATGGGGGAGGTGTGGTACTGCTGGCTCCCAGCCTCTTCCCCTTTGTCACCCCCTTCTCCGTGGACATAGTTCACACCCTGGTGCCAAATGGGTGCTGCAGCAGCACATCAAAGCCCTGGCCCTGCTGTTTGTGCTACTTTTGCTGGGGGGCAGGCTAGACATGGAGATGTATGAGGCCAGGGCTGCTCAGGAGCAGCACTGTTGACCCAGCTCCTTGGGAAATGGTAAGAGAAGGTGGCCCTAATACATGTATGTCACGTGGAGGCTGCTGGGGGAGATGTCCTGCCACTCCCCTGCTCTGAGGAAGGGCCTGATGTCCCCTTCTGCACCAGGAATCCCTGCCCAGGGGCTTTGGAGGGGTCAGAGGGCCCTCCTGTGGCCAGCTATAGCCAGGTGGGCCAAGGACAAAGGGATACCATCTCCTCTGGGGGCAGGAGGTGAAGGAGCATCACAAAGAGACCATCCAGAGCAGTTCGAGTGAGGGACACTTCTGGATGCTGAAGGCTCCTGCTCCTCATCCTGATGCAAGGAGAGAAACACAAGGGTCCTGGACTGTGCTGCCCACTGTGACTCAGCCCTGGGCTGGACAGTCTGTCATGTCCTGGATGGAAGGGACAGAGCTGCCCCACAGACTGTCCTCCTTGTGACCACAATCCTGCCCTCCATCCTCCCAGTGGCTCACAGAACCCAAGCCAAGGGTCACCTCCAGCCTGGCATCCTCTGAGGCTGTGTGCTCCTCCCAAACTCCTCTTTTATCCTTGCAGCAGGGCAAGACCTGGCCACCTTCTTACCCCAGCACACCTTCCTCTTCTGGGATGACACCCTTGTGAAGAAGGTACAAGGGATGGTGCTCCTGAGGTGCCTAGGAAGAGGTAGGTGCTGACCCCCCCGGGATGGGTGCAAGGACAGTTTGACATCTCTAATGAGGTGTTGCCTGGCTCCTGCTTCCCAGGAAGGGGCTTTGGCTCTTCTCCCACCCTGGTGCCCTCCCCCTCCCCCTTCCTGCCCTCCCTGGCTGTGAGTCTGATCATCCTGAAAATTAAAAACCCAAATGCAGCAGCACTTAGAGACCAAGTGGAAACTCAGGGAACTGGTGCTGAGCTCCTACCACAGAGCCAATTCCTGCATCCCTAAGGTGGGTCCAGGCTGGGGGCACAGCCAGAGCCTGTCCACCTGTCAAGTGTCTCTCCACCCCCTGGGATATGAGGAAGAAAAAGCCTGTGCCGAGTCGCCGCAGCTCTCAGCGTTAGGCAGCTCTTCCCACCGTGCTCCACACCTACCCATGTTTAGCTGTCATGCTTGTCCTTGTGCAGGGGTGGGAAGGTGCCAGGGCCGGGAGGAAAAGGGCTGCAGGGGCGCGGGGGGGGGGTTGGTGTGGTTCGTCTCCTAGCGCCGGTGCTTTGTATTCATGAGTAAATATTTGCTAATGGCAGCATGGCTGGGGTGAATGTATGGGAGCTGCTCCCCCAGCCCGAGCAGGGAGGGAAATGAGGATGAATTTATCATGATTAGGTGAACCCAGCAGGGAAAGCGAGGGCTAGGCAGGGAGGGGGCGGGCAGAGATGGATCTGTGCAATAAAATTAAATAAGGGCACCAAACGGAGCCGCTGCTCACGTGCAGGGCCGCTCCCGCGCTCCGCCGGCTCTGCTGATTCCTCTCTGCCCTCAAATTTATGAGGCAAATTATGAAGACGAGCTCGGAAGTTCTCGGAAGTTCACTAGATGCAAAGCGTGGTGCCCGCTGTTCCCACCAAATTAATTAGCCCAGCGCTGTGGAGGGCCTGGGTGACGTTGGCAAGGTGTGGGGCACGAGGGCAGGGTTGCCGGGGAGCGGCTGAGGGCTGCCCGGTTAGGGGCAGAGCACCCTGCAGGGCATCCTTGGGGGCCAGTGGGTGCAGAGGGAGAGCCCTGCTTGGACAGATGGTGGGCAGCAGGAGCAAGAGGCGCAGCAGGGGATGCACCAGGTCCTGGAATCAATTTTCACTTTGTCTCTGTTTCCAGCACTGCTGCTCTCTGGCTGGAGGAAGAACCACCTGGGTGATGGCAATGCTGCCCTTAGTGGGAATGGGGCATGTGTATGTGGTGGGATACTGTGCCATGTCCGATGGTGGACGCCAGGGCAGGGACTGGTGGTCAGCATGAACTGTACCTGGAGGACCAGAGCCTGGAGACGGTGCACTCTTGGGCACCCCAGCATTGTCCTCCTAGTTACATGCTGGGATGCTGACCCTCGTGCCATGAAGGTGATCTGCACAGAAGCCTTGTTCTTGGTAGACAGGTGGCTCTCCTTGTGGCGTAGCAGTGATAGTGCAGCTAGGGCACTGACACCTTCCCCTGCTTCAAGTCCCATCAGCCCTCCCTGCCTCAGTTTCCCTACCTTTTCAGTGGGAAACAACCTGCTCCTGACTTGCAGGTGAGGCCTCATGAGTGGAGTGCCCTGATTTGACACAGCCCCTTGGCCATCTCTAACCTTTGTGTGAAGCAGCTCAACTCTGTGCATGGATCAGGGAGAAGGTGGATGGCCCCACTTGTGTCACTGCCATTCTGGGCCTCAGTTTCCCTCCATCTTGCACTGTCTGAGGCTCTTGAAGCAGGGTCTGATCTTCACTAGGTGCAAACAGCATCCCAGTTCTCAAGGAGCTTTGGTAGCAGGTAGTGGCTGTGAGAGGTGACCAAATAAAAGCCTCATCCTCCCCCCAGCTTTGTCTCACACTGCAAGCTCCCTGCTTGTGCCACCCCTGCACAAGGATCTTCCTTTGCAGTGCCATGATGTCCCAACTCAAATCCTTTAACCATTGCTGTCCCAGCACAGCCAAAACATCTTGTTTGAGGGGTAAAAAATCGAGGCTGTGTCCTCAGATCAGAGATGTCCCAGAGAGGAAAGGACACAGAGATCTTGGAATATGGCGTCCGTGTGTGTGCCCAGCTCCTGGCACAGCTCTGGCTGCGTGTCTCTGCCTTTCCTGCGCCTGCTTCTCTTTCCTGGCTTTACTCCTGCCCCGGTGATCAATGGGCTCTGATCAGGCTGGAAAGCAGCAGAGCAGAGGCATTGACAAACCTGCTGTCTCTCCAGCAGGGCCATAACTCAGGCTCCCGTCACGGCGGGGAATGGGAAGCTTGCTCCGGCGGCAGCGCCGACGTGTCCTTCCCATGGTAAATGCCTTCCTTGGGGATAATTTACCGGCTTATGTCAAGTTTTAAAAAGAAATAGACCGGCTGCTCCGCAGCTCTTGACACTCGCAGCCTGCCTGCGTAGACACACGTGTCTACCCCGAGAGAAAAAATCGCCTCAGCTGCAAGGAGAGGCTTGCAAACGCCTGAGCTTCCGAGCTGCCTGGACTCCCCCTGTCTAGCATTGAGGCTGAGCTCTCTCCTTGGTCTGCCCCTTTTGAAGTCTGCAGCCACCAGCCAGCCCTCGCAGGACCGCCCAGCTGCACTGGGGCTGCTCAGGGCTGCGTGTCCCCTGTTCCCCGCAGCGTGGCGGGAGCACCCCGAGCCCCCACCCCTTTTCCGGGGCAGCAGACGGAGGTGCCGAGGGTGAGTGAGATGCTGGTGCAGCCGCCCTGTCGCTCCTGGGAGGAGACCTTGCAGGGGACTCTGAGCAGCTGAGAAACTGCATCCGGCCGGCCCAGCCCCGATGCGGTGGGCTCGGGCGGCCGCCGTCCTCGCAGGCAGCAGAGGGAGCTGGAGGACTGGGTATGGGCAGCAAGGGGCAGGCTGCAGGCAACCCGGGCCTGTGCTGGCGTCCTCTGGGCTGGGCAGCTCAGCCAGCACCGTGGGCGAGGAGACACGCACCTCCACCCACCTCCCAGCAGCAGGGCAGCGAGAAGGAGCCCCAGCCTGCAGGCTGTCCCCTCAGCCCCGCGCTGCTACCCCTCCAGCCCGGCTATGGACACAATCATCCCTACAGTTGCCCAGCTCTGATGTGGACACCACTCGAGCTGCTCCTCTGTCCCCTTGCTAGGCTTTTAGGAGCTCAGCCCTCCTGCTCCATTCTGGGTGGGGAGCATGGCACTTCTCTCTGGCTGGACCCCACTGTGTCCCTTGTTCCCTCTCCACATAACTGGCTGGAATAGATGGCACAGTGCTTCCCACCGGCCTGAGGACCTCCTGGAGGGACAGCAGGGTCCTCATGAAGCCTGGCTGGGTGTGATAGGGGGCATAAGGCCTCCATTGTTGGGCAGCATGCCAAGGGTGGTGAGGGAGTTCTGCAGCACGTGTTGGGTGCCTGTCACTGCTGTCCCCCCATCTCCTTACCCATAGGGAGCTGATTTATGTCTGGGCCAGCCTGTGCTGACCTCCTACTTTGGCTCAGGCATTATAACTAATGGCAGGTCAGCAGAGCTACAGCAAAAGTGAAGTAGCTGGTAGAGACCCTCTGAGGTGGGGGTGCAGCACAGTGGGGGCTGCTCAAGCTCCTGGTTGCAATGGCATCAGTATCCAGAGGCAGGGACAGCAGGGCTGGAGCAGACTTAGCTCCTAGCTTATCTTCCTCTACCCTGCCCCTTTACCCTGCTCCTGAAGGCTATTCCTGACCACATGCTCCCCTTCACACCCCAGTGGGTCCTGTGTCAGCAGTATGAAGCTTGGAGTGATGGTTTCTTGCTGGGGGGGCTGATGGTTTAATGAGCATTAATAGCAAAGCCAGGGAAGGCACCAGGTATCTGACCCTAGCTCCTCTCCAAGATTCGCTGGGATGAGGGCCCAGAAGGACCTGGCACAGGTACAGCAGAGTGCAGTGCCACAGTTGGTGGCCTGAAACACCCACCTCAGTCTGCTGCTCCCACTTCCCACTTGATCTGTGAGTCCTATATTGCAGAAATCTCCTCCCCTCCCCAGCATGGGACAGAGATTCTTTCAGAGACCCTGCCCCACTACACATGGCCCTTGTGTCACTCAGCCTTTTCCCAGCTGGTCTAGAGAACCAGCCCAGCAACACAGCCAGGCTAAGGAACTGAGCTTTGCGGACAGCTCCATCAGCCTCACCCCAATCTCTGCCAGCAGCAAGTGCTGAGGTGGGACCTCAGCACAGCTGTATGCCTTGATGTTTGCATAGCCACTAGGCAGATGCTGCCTGTCCTGGGATAGTGCCATACTGACCTGCCAGTCTAGGTGACCTGAGTGGGTCATGGGAGCCCTTAGGGATGGTATAAAAACCACCTGTCCCTGCTCCTTGCCACAGACCAAGAGCTCCAAGCTGTTCAGCACCAAGGGAGATCGTTTTTTCAAACGGTAAGAGCAGAAGAGTTCTGACTCCTGAGGCTCTACAGGAACGTTTGCACAGCACAGTGTGCAACACTCGCCGTCCTGTGCTTGGGCAGGACCTGAGTGTCCCCAGGGGTGACACTGCTGTGGCTAATGTCCTCAGTGTGCCCTGGGCCAGGATTGCTCTGCCCTAGCAGGAGCCCAGCTTTGCCCAGTCAGTGGAAGGGAAACTGGGAACAAACCTGATTATGGTCCTGTTGCTTAGAGAGCTCCCCCATCCCTTGGTTGCACTGAGGGAGGTCTGTACTTGCTCAAAGTCCTAGTCCTCCTGATTTGGCTTTGTTTTACCAGGAGGAGCTCTCTCTACAGTGTATTTTCCACACAGCATGCACTGGTTTGTCGGGGAGTTCACCCACAGGGTGGCACATATGATCCCAGGGCAAAGCATGGGTCCTGAGGCTGAGATGGTCGCTGGGATGAAAACTGTATCCTCGTGGGATGTCTGAACAAACCTCTCCCTTAAGATCATGCCTGCCAGGTTTTTGGCAAATATTGGTACTGCTGTTTTCTGGAGTTAAATGCCACTGGTCTTGCCCAAATTTCAGGTTGATGCTGCACATGTGGTGCAGCCTTGCTGACACCCTGCCTTTGCGTTCTGCTGGGGAAGGATGAGGAGGTAGCCAACTATATCGGTGTGAGACATCAGGACTTTGCCAGAGGTAAGCAGTATTTGCCTGCCTGGCTGGGGTGGGAAGGACTCTTTTTCAGTGGGCTGTATTGCCATGGGCTGGGGTATGCTGGCTGCTATTCCCTCAGCCAGACACACAGCGCTCTGTGTCCTCTCCTGGCACTGCCTGGCCAGCCTACAGATGCAATGGATCTGTCACGGTCCCACCAAGCTTCCTGCTGCTATTTGCAAACCGAGGGTTCTGCTGGTGTCCAGGCTAACACTTTTTGGGTTTTCCCAACTCTTAACACACATTTCTGCTTCCCATTTCTCAACCAAGGAGTACTGAATTTGCAAGGCTGCAGTGAAAGCTGGCGTCCTTGCAAGCAAACCCTCCAGTCCCGGCAAGGTTGTTGAATCCTCCGCAGGAGCCCAGTGCAGGTCGTGTTGCAGCACCAAGGGGGTGATTATTCTTTGCTATTTTTTTCTTTTAGAGTTCTTCTCAGGGCTAAGCTGGATTCAGGCAATAGCCACTAGTGCCTTGCACCATCCTTGAGTGTTGGCCACTGACAGGTCCAGGTGCAGCATCCAAATCTCAGCCCAGCTGGGGAAGCTTGTCTTCCGGTCTGAACCTGCTGCAGAAGCAGGAGCTCTGCACATTCCCAGCCTGTTCTCAGCAGAGGTGATTTGTTGGATACTATTTCCATGGCCTCTGCATTTATCTTGGCATCTGACTTTGGAAGAGCAGCTTTCAGAGGCTGAGCTTCTTCCCGAAGAAGCTGTTGGAGGATATTGCTCAGATTTTACTCTGGACAGGCCTAAAATTCTATCTGGGATGTAAAAGGTAGAGGAGTTTGGCTTCAGATTAAGAGTTTTTCCTACAGAGCTGAGATGCTCCCACTGAAAACATCTGCCACTCGGGGTCCAGCAATTGCCCCAAATTATCACTTTTCCTCCAGCATTATTTCAAGTTTGTCAATCCCCCTTTGAAGACCTGAGCAGGTGGAAGGGGCACAGGGAGCTGTAAATACCTGTAAGCTTTAAATCCTCCCTTAAAATGACCCGTAAATCTCTCAGGATATGACAGGGGTCATTCACAGATCCCTCCTGAATAAACCCAGTTCTTCATTGAGAAGAAAAAGTTCTTTCAAAAGCATGGTCAGAGCAGGATGGTGCAGAGCACAAGCAAAGCAGGGCTTGCAGCCAAGCCTCTTTCTCCATCACCCAAGGACAATGACATCCTCCCCTGGCATGTCCCTGTACCACCCACTCCCCATGCCTTGCTGTGTTTTGCCTGCTGTTGTGGGGATGGATGCCACAAAGCAAAAGAAATGGAAAGCTTGAGCCTACAGCCTGCCTGGCACAAGGTAGGTAACACACTCTGGATCCAGCTGTGACCTGCAGTAGCCCCGTGGGACACTGTACTGCAGGATGCAGAGTGGGTGCAGGGGCAGCATCCCCTCAGCATCCCCTTGCTACCAGGTCTGAGAAGGGCTGAGGGCTTCCTGGACTTTCCCTCATAAAGAGAAGAGGGAGAAGTCCCAGCAATGTGGCTTCATCCTGTCTGCAAGGTGCCCGCGGGGCTGGATCCAACCACACAGAGGAAGCCTGATGGCAATGCACCTGCTCCTCACTCACGACCTGGGGGGGACAGGGATGTAGAGTGGGCAGGGGCGGTGATGGGGACTGGACCTACCTCCTTGCAGGAGCACTGGGAGGGGGTGGGCGCTGCAGGGAGCTGGGAGGGTGTAAGGACCCCTGGCTGCAATGGGTGGGTATCAGCAGGGAGCTGCGTGGTCCTGCGGGAGAAGCGCCGTCGTGCACAGCCCGGCACCTGGTCCTGGGGCCGTGCCGTGCTCATCCTCACTGCGCATCCCACACGGAGTCTCACAGCCCCTCCTCCGCAGCAGGTGTTGGATGCGGACCTCTCCCACTCTTGCTGGCAGCTGTGGCGGTCTCCTTGCCACCAAAGTCACAGCCATTGATGTGCTCCTGATGGCCGTGTCCCTCGAGGTGGGGATTCTGCCTCTCCCCCAGCTGCCTTCCCCTAGTCCCATCCCAAAGCAAGTCCTTGCTTCCCACGAGCATCCTAGACACCCCTAATGCGCCCTTCAGCCCCCACCCCCTCACCTACCACACTCCCCCTGCCCCTACCCCGATGACCACCACCTCTGTCTCCGCAGGACCTGGTGGCCGGTGTTGGTGTCCCGGCTCCACAGCGGCTGAGCCTTCTCCCGGGGTGACACTATCCTGGTCCCTCTCTGCCACGCAGCGCTCCCCCGCCCTCCACTTCTCATGCTGCAGCAGATGGTGGAGGTGACATTTGTCTGCGAGTGACGTGCTTGACGGTGGCCATGTGTGTGTGTCCGTGTGCCCCCCCCCCCCCGCCCCCTTTGCCCTGAGTGGAGGAGCCTTGAGCCTATCTGGCAGAAGCGGGACAGGCAAGCACAGCCTAAGAGGACCCCCCGCCACCAGCCCCCACCTCTGCCGCAAGCCCCTCAGACATCTGCGCCTCCTTCTCTGTCCCCATCCCCACCAAACCCCTCTTTCAGGGGCCTGGGGCACCAGGGCAGCTGGAGTCCATCATCCCCGAGGGCGAGCACCCATCGCCGCAGGGCGTTTCGCCGGGGGTGTGCGTGTGGGGTGCAGGCAGCGGAGCCTCCCGTTCCTTCTCTGGTTTTCTGCCTTAATTAGAACCCGGAGAGACCAGGCGAAATCGCATTAGCGCAGGGCCCCGGTGCGCTGAGCCATCCATCTTTTTTTATTACAGCGTAATGGGGCTGCTCGCGAGGCGCCGTGCGATTTGTCACAGGCCTCGTTCCCTGATAACGGGCATTTGTCATCACTTTCTTCCCGTGTTAATGTCATCATCGGCGAGCTGACAGGCAGACCCGTTGAGGGAGCACTGGCGACAGACCACATCCGTCAACCTAATATTTCCATGGCTGTGGGGATCAGCCGGGCTGCGAACACACATTAAAGTGCTTATGAGAGGAGGAAAAAGGAGGAGAGAGAGAGAGAGAGAGAGAGAGAGAGAGAGAGAAAGGGGGGAAAAAAAAAAAAGGGGGGGGAAAGTTTTAAAAAAAAAGAAAGTAAAAAAAAATTAAAAAGAAAGGGAAAAAGAAGGAAAAAAAAAAAAAAAAAAAAGAAAAGAAAAAAGGAAAAAAAGAAAAATAAAGGGGGAAGAAAGGGGGAAAAAAGGGAAAAAAGAAAGGGAAACAAAAAAAAGGCAAAACCAACCAAACGAAAAAAAAGCTGTTGTCATTAATTACAATGTTAGCGCGAGTGGCTCCTCTGCTGCGTGGGGACGGGGAGGGCTGCGGCGCCGGGAGGACAGGGGGGCGGTGCGGCCGCGATTCGGTGGCCTTTTAACGGAGCGCCCATCAGCTCCTGAAACCCATTTAAAAGATATTTGGGACTGGGGAATCGGCAGCGAGCGCGGAGGAAAGGTCATTGTTAATAAGGGAGAGCGTGGGGGAGCGTGCGGGGAGGGCATGGGCACGGCCAGCAGAGGATGGCAGGGATGGTCACCCCACCGTGAGGGCATGGTTTGTCCCACGGGAGGCGTTCGAGCTGCCCATGTCACTGAGCAAATGGCCCTAGTGCTACATGGCAGCAGGACAAGATGGGGAGAAGGTGACTCTGCAGTGGGGTTGCTCTGTCACTTGAAGGGCAGGAGTCGGCTGTGGAGTCAAGGCAAGGCAGGGACGGAGCACCCCACAAACTGAGCTTTGGGATAGGGCCCTGCAGGTGCCAGCCAAGCACATGGGCAGCAGAAGTCTGGCAGGGGGTCAGATCTGTGACCTCTGCCATGAGCAGCCAGTGAGGAGACCTGCTCCAGGCCCTGAGGCCGACTCCGTGGCAAGGGGGCTCTGATACTCACCCCATAATATTTGGCTGTTACTATGGAAACAGGCAGTGGTGATGATGAGGAGTGCAGGCAGTGGAGGGTGTGTGGCACCCTGGGTGTTCGTGGTGGGGGAAATCTGTTGTGCTTCTCTGGGGTTCCTGAAATCATTCAGAGCAGGAAGGTTTGAGGTCCTTTTTCCTTTTTATTTATTTTTTTTTTAAGTTAACTTTTGGGGTGTCTGGGAGGGTTTTGGACTGGGTGCCAGCTCTGCCCCCTGTCCTCCCAGGTCCTGCAAAGTCCTGGGACAACCCCTGTTTGCACATCAAAAAGTGACTCGAGGAGTTCTGATGCAGCTGGACCGGGGTATTCAGAAATGGGGATGAAGATACTTCTTCCTTTGCCCAAATCCAATCTGCAGCTCTCCTGGGGGAAGTCTCTGATGTTCTTGACCTGTGGCTGGACGTGAAGCAAAGAGACAGGTCCATGCCAGGGAGCATGCAGCACTCAGGTAGGTGTTGGTAGCCCTCAAACTCTCCTTAGCTTCGAAGGGGGAGCATGAGGTTTGAAGATGTGGCTGTCCAGAAAGCACAAACCCCCTCATCCCCCATCCCAGGGGAAAGATAGGGGCAGGCTGTGAAGGCTGCCACATGCATCCCATGTCCTAGGAAGGCTCTTTCCTGGTGCCTACTTTCCTTGCTTTTCTCTATTTTTTTCTTTTCCATCCTTCCTTGCTC